>OY756939.1:9852857-11057142 GCA_963580275.1 Crataegus laevigata | reverse complement strand
AGAGACATGGTGAGGCGGTTGAGAGACAAAGACAAATAGTTAATCGAGAAAACGAGATGATTAGAGATGCACTTAATCGAGAAAATGAGATGATTCTAGAAGAAATGATGGCTCAAGCAGATCGTGACACTATGAACAAGCCTCTAGTAGGACTGTCTCTGAATTCCAAAATATTTTTGGACATCGAAAAAAAGAGACTTGGTGCGAATGAGGCATGCAAGAGATGCGGAAACAAGTTGAGGGGGTTCTAGCTACACAAATTCTAGCAACGAATATCCTACCACCACATATCCTAACTCCACAGAATTTGTATAATTTCATATTTATTGGGCTGGAAAAAAAATCCCAAAAATCCCAAACCAAACCAAAAAAATCCCGATCCCAAACCAAAATTCCCAAAATTTTCGGTATGGGATTCGGTATTCCATCTCCAATTTTCGATATTCCCATACCGAACCGAAAAAAAAATTATATATATATATATTATTTTTTAATTATAAGAGAATTATTTCAACCATTGATTATTTTGGATTTAATCTGAACCGTTGATTTGTTTTTAGGTCAGATCCTAAATGACTTTTCTCTTTCCGTTCATTTCATCATTTGTTTCCATCGAACAACGCAGCCCTCCTCCCTCACCGAACTCTCATCTCATTGTCTCTGTTGAATTTCGGCCATCCACCGGCCTACCACCACACCGTACTGTCGTCTTGACCCTCCAGGCTTCCTTCACCACACAGGCTCACAGCCACCGCTCTCTCTCCGTCTCTCGCGATCTCTCTCTCCTGCGAATTTCTCTCACGGATAGAAGTGAACAAAACCCGCGATCTCTCTCACGAGTCACCACCACACCGAGTCCGAGTGTCACTCTCACCCCAAATTAGGTAATTAATTTAGTATTTTCAAACCTAATTTATCTCTTCCTTTTGAAATTTAATTTAGGTTTTGAATCTTGAATCTTAATTTATGTCTTCCTATTAAAACTTAATTTCAATCTTGAATCTTCCCTTACTGGTTTCATATGTTTATTAGTTTATATGCTCAGATTTGTGAATGCTATGTTGAATCAGTGAATCTTCCCTGACTGGTTTCATGTATTGTGTGAATTGGTTCACAATATGATGATGAGTGAATCAGTGAATCTGCGGAGGAATTTGTGAAATGAGCTCATATTTAAATGCATTCTACCTGTTTGATCATGCTTTCTTGGTTTTTTAAATTGCGTTTACAAACATTCTACCATTTCTTCGGCTGCAGCAGACCCAAAAAGAAAACCATTTCTTCAGCTCTTGAGGGTGCCACTTGTTTTCTAGTGAAATTTACTTCAAATACTGGATCATGACACAATTCATGATTAACATATCTAAAGCTTATCTTTGACAGTATTGTGAATACTTTTGTTTATCAGTTTATGGTACCATCAACCAGTGTTATTCCGTTTGACGGTTTTGTTTGTTATATCACCAGAGTTTTTATTATTTTGACAGGAAAAAGCTTGTTTTGGTTACTCAGAGACTCTTAAGCTGTGCGTATTATAGACTGCTTGGTTTTGTTATAAACCAGGATATTTATACTCTTCTACAATTGGCATTAACAACTTTTTTCTAGCATCAAGGATTTAGACCTATCTACTGAGAGTTGTACAAGTGTTCGGAAAATGTATCATAATGACCCATGTTGTTTTCTTTCGTTCTACTTTTTTATGGTTTGCAATCTGCAGAGATTTGCTTTTCTTTTTCATTGTATTGCTTGTTTTATTGATCCATGCTGTTTCTTGAAAGAGAAAAGTGATTTTGTTTCCTTTACACTGCAATAATGATAATATCAACTATCAAGTGCACTGATTGGTTAGGTCTTAATCTACTGTTAATGTGATGGAAAAAACTTAACTTTATAATTGGTGTGCTCTGCTTACTGTTTTGGGTGTGCAAATCATATTGGTTACTCATCCTAAAACTAGTGACTTGAGGGAATTGTTGAAGTACATTTACAACTTGTATGTCGAGTATGTTGTGAAGAACCCGCTCTACACTCCCGGAACTCCAATCAGGTAACTGACTCTGTTCTCGTCATTATAATGTAGTGAATGATAATCTTCGCACCGAGAAGTGTCATGTGATGGGTCACAAATAGTTACTCGTATAATTAATCACAGTGAGAAGTTTCGTAGATAGCATTCGGGTCACATTGAAAATCACTTTTCATTAGGTGTAATGTAACCGGGTACCGATTTGTAGTACTTTGTATATAAATGATATTGGTCAGCTGTGAAAACAACATTTTTTTTATACAGTTCACTATTCTTTTGGACACAACTTAAGGTATAAATTAAGTATTTTTTTATTATATTATCCCGTGTATAAAACAGTTTTTTTTTAACTGAAAATAATAATATTGACACATGCATTTTCACGTGTTTTTTATTATAGAGAACTAATATTAATCACTTACTTTCTGATGCAGGGTGTTGATCCAAGTATTCGAGTCCGAGTCCGAGTGTCACTCTCACCCCAAATTAGGTAATTAATTTAGTGTTTTGAGCTTTCTAGTTCAATTACACGACATATGCTCAGATTTTTGAATGCTATGTTGAATGCTTAGATTTTTCTATGTTGAATGCTCAGATTTTTGAATGCTTAGATTTTTCTATGCTCAGATTATTGATTGGAATTTGGATATATGCTGAATTGTGGTTGTGATATATATATATATATATATATATATATATATTAATGTGCATTGTTATTTTATTTGTTAGGTAGGATGGACGGGTCTAGTAGCCAATCTAGTACACATATGGTCTCGGTATTAGGAAAATGAAAACAAACCCAACCTAGTGGTAGCCTTCAACTAGGCACTCCCTCACCTCAAGATTATTTGCATAATGATTATTATGTAGATTTTTGGGATGATGATCTGGATGCGGAGGAGGATATTGCATTAGAACAAATAGAAGAAGATGGGGAAAAGGGGGAAGAGGGGGAAGAGGAAGTAGAAGTAGTGAGACAATGGGAGGGTCCTCCGAAAAAAAAAGGAAATAGGAGAAAGAGTCCAAGTCCGGTGTGGAATGATGCTAAGAGGGTAACGATTACCGATAATAATAGGGAGAAATCTTTCATGGCCGAATGCAAGCATTGCAAACTCTTAGTACCGGCACACCCTATAACTCATGGGACAATGGGAATTCTTAAGCATTTGAGGAAATGCCCGGGTTCTAGTCTCTTTGAGAATGTGGATCCAAATCAACCTACATTGACACAAGCGAGGATGAGAGGTCCTATTGTCACTCACACTTTCAATCAAAAAAGACTTGATAGGAGATGTGTGAGGTGAATTATAATAGCGGAGATGCCTTTTAGGGTGGTTGATCAACAGGACTTTTGAGATTTTATTCGTGACTTCAATCCAAAGTACAAACTTCCTAATAGACATAAGGTGGCGGCGGTGGTTTTGGAGTTATATGTTGAAGAGAAGGCAAAAATAAAAAATGTGATTCAGGGGTTGAGAGTGAGTATTACAACCGATACTTGGACCTCGATTCAAATGATAAACTACATGGTCATCACGGCCCCTTTTTTGGACACTAATTGGGGGTTACATAAGAGGATCCTAAACTTTGTCCAAGTTACTTCTCATAAGGGTGATGATATTGGAAGATGTCTAAAGGCTTGCTTGAATGATTGGGGCATAGACAAGGTGTTTAGCATTACCGTTGACAATTCTAGTGCAAATGACACCACTATTGCATACATGAAAAGAAAACTCAAGTCAAATGGTACTCTTTTACTTGACGGGGCTCACTTGCACATGAGGTGCGCTTGTCACATCCTCAATTTGATAGTTAAGGATGGAATGACGGAGCTTAGTTGTGAGATTGATGCCATAAGAAATTATGTGAAGTTTATACACTCATCCTCGGCAAGGTTGGAGTCTTTTAGGGAATATTGTGTCTTGTTGAGATTTGATAGGATGTCAAGTATCCCTTTTGATGTTGTCACAAGGTGGAATGCCATGTATGAAATGCTTAATAGTGTTTTCAAGTTTAAAGAAGTGTTCTCTAAGATGGCGTTTGAGTGTGACTCTTTTATTGCTTACTTTAAAGAGGAGGTCTCGAAAGAGGTTGATGGGGTGACAAGAAAGGCTAAGCGGGTGGGTCATCCGGAGGTGGATGATTGGGAAATGTCGATTAGTTTTGTTCACTTTATTAAAAAGTTTTATGATGCCACCTTGACATTGAGTGTAACCCTTACTCCAACATCACACTTAATACTTAGCACGGTGATTGCCTTGCAAGTGGAGATACAAGAACAAATTTTAAACGCCTCTAATGCCACTTTGCAAAGTGTGGCTACCTCAATGAAGCTCAAGTTTGACAAATATTGGGGTCACATTGAAAAGGTGAATCCTATTCTCTTTGTAGCCCAAGTACTCGACCCTAGGTACAAATTTGATATGTTGGAGACAAATCTAGAAGAGCTTGGCTATGGATGGGACAAAATAAGGGAGGAGAAAGTAAGGGTTAAAGGCTATGTAACCGAGTTGTATAATGCATATAAGGAGGGAGTGGTCCCTAGTAGTAGTAGTACTAGTAATAGTGCTACCTCAAATGTGGAGCAAAGATCAAGTGTTGTTGTACTAGATGATGTGGGGGGTGTGATTGAAGATATTGATGTTGCTTCAATGATGACAAAGAAGATCCAACGAAAGAGAGCGAAGGCACAACAAAATGAGATAGCCAATGAAGTGGATATGTACTTCAATGATCCACATCAAAGCTTAACATATGAGGGTTTCAATCTTTTGGATTGGTGGAAAGGAAATTGTGCTCAATATCCAACTCTTAGTAAAGTTGCTAAGGATGTATTGGCCCTTCCTAGTAGCACCGTTGCTAGTGAGAATGCCTTTAGTTTTGGTGAGAGAGTTGTTGATCCTTTTAGAACTTCCTTAACACCTAAAACGGTTGAGGCTTTAGTGTGTACTAGTGATTAGCTTAGAGGAAAGAAATTTTGTTTCTACAAGGAGCCTACACTTGACGAATTCCATTTCTACAAGGAGCTTGAGCGCTTAGAAAGAAGTAAGTAAACAATTTAATTTCCTCTTTAATTTTCTTAGTATTTATTATCTAGTAGACTATAATTCAATGTAAATGATTTGTGGTTTATTGTTTTAGGCACGGCTAATTTGGGAGATGAGGAGAATACAACACAAGAAAATGAAATGCCACCTCCACCTCCTCGACCACTTCAAGTTCAAGTTCAACAACGTCAGAATCAATCACTACCTCCACGACCACAACCACCCATTGTAAGGGGAAGGGCTCAACCATCAAGGGGAAGAGTACAAGTACCAACAAGAAGGGAGCAACCACAAGCATCAACAAGATCAAGGGGCCGAAGAGGCCAACAATCTTCATAAATGTTAGGCTTTGTTTTTTTGCTTTTGGTTTGTAACTTAATTATTGAAACTTTGGCTTGTAACTAATTTTTTTGCTTTTGAGTTTGTTACTTTATTTATTGGATAAATTACAAAAAACTACCTCAACTATTGGTGTCACGACACTTTCATACCTCATTTTTTAAAGTTGACAATGTCATACCTCATCTTACGAATTTGTGCCAATGTTATACCTTCCATTAGTTTGGCGTTAATTTTTCAGTTAAATAGCTGACGTGGCTTGTTTAGGGCCCGTTTTTTATTAAAAAATTAAAAAATTAATTTAATATTTTTAAAATAAAAAAATAATAAAAAAAAAAGTAAAAAAAAAATTTGTCCCTTTCCCCCGCGCCCCCCTTTCTTTCTTCTCTCTCTCTTCTCCCCCATTTCTTCTTCCTCTTCTACCCAGAAAAACAGAAGAACAAAAAAAAAAAAATTTGTCCCTTTCCCCCGCGCTCCCCCCTTTCTTTCTTCTCTCTCTTCTCCCCCATTTCTTCTTCCCCTTCTACCCAGAAAAACAGAAGAACAAAAAAAATAAAAATTGTCCCTTTCCCCCTTGCCCCCCCCTTTCTTTCTTCTCTCTCTTCCCCCCATTTCTTCTTCCTCTTCTACCCAGAAAAACAGAAGAACAAAAAAAAAAAATAATAATAAAAAAATTTGTCCCTTTCCTTCGCGCCCCACCCCTTTCTTTCTTCTCTCTTCTCCCCCATTTCTTCTTCCTCTTCTACCCAGAAAAACAGAAGAACAAAAAAAAAAAAAAAAAAAAAATTGTCCCTTTCCCCCGCGCCCCCCCCCCCCCTTTCTTTCTTCTCTCTCTTCTCCTCCATTTCTTCTTCCCCTCATTTCTTCTTCCTTTTCTGGAAACCCAGAAAAAACAAAAGAACAAAAAAAAAAAAAAAAATAAGGCATCCCCCACCGGCGCCCACCCACCCTTTTTTTAAATTTACTTTTTATTATTATTTTAATATTTAAATAATATTAAATTAATTTTTTAATAAAAAATGGACCCCGAACAAGCCACGTCAGCTATTTAACTGAAAAATTAACGCCAAACTAACGGAAGGTATAACATTGGCACAAATTCGTAAGATGAGGTATGACATTGTCAACTTTAAAAGATGGGGTATGAAAGTGTCATGACACCAATACTTGAGGTAGTTTTTTGTCATTTACCCTTATTTATTTTAAAACCTTGGCTTGTAACTAATATTTTTACTTTTGGATTTGATACTTAATTTATTTTTATTCATGCATGTGTAGTAGAAATTAAATATGCATGTGTAATAGAAATTAAATAGGCAGATATGAGCTGTTGAATTGACTACACAATTGGACATATTCATTTAATCCTACAGGCTACAACAGTCCAAAATTGTTTTTTGTTGAATCAGGTTAAGCTCATATGGGCTGTTGAATTGAGTCTTGCTTGACTATACAATTGGACAGATTCTAGGCGTGGCCCAATTTTGGCTTTTTGTTCAAAAGCCCACAACTATTTCGGGATTCCCGATTTGTCCCGAAATCTCAAAACTATTTCGGGATTCCTGAAAATTGGGATTCTCGAAAATTTGGTTTGGGATTGGTATTGAAATTGGGATTCCCGAAAATTTTGGTTTGGGAATCGGGACAAGGATTTCGGTATGGGGAGATCCCATACCGAACCACCCCTTATTTGTAGTACTTTATGTAATTTCTTATTTATTTTTTATTATTAGATGTAATTTATTTTTTATTATTAGATGTAATTTCTTATTTATTATTTTATGTAATTTCTTAAGTTTTAGTACTTTATGTAATTTTTTATCCATCCACAAAATAGTACATTTAGAAATCTATTTTATTATTTTAACAAAAATTTAATAATATTTAAATGGACTGGATGCCTGTACATTTTGTAGGGGTGGAGATTGTTTGTGCCAACGCATTTTTTAGACTTTGTGCCAACGTATTTTTTAAGGATGTAGATGCATTTAACCTATTACTATTCATTGAGATATATCACTATTCACTAAATAGATTAAATAGACTGTGTGCTGGCACATTTTTTTGGGAGTGAACTTGCTCTTAAGCCCAATCCGGCCCATTGCCAATGCATGTAAATTCTGATTACTAACAATTCAAATACCAAGAAGCTCAAGAAGGATATCAACTGCCATTTAGAATGAAGGTGGTTATGGGTTTGCAAATTCTCCAAGTGGCGCCACCGCCACCACTC
This sequence comes from Crataegus laevigata, assembly GCA_963580275.1. Classification (NCBI taxonomy): domain Eukaryota; kingdom Viridiplantae; phylum Streptophyta; class Magnoliopsida; order Rosales; family Rosaceae; genus Crataegus; species Crataegus laevigata. Next base: position 11,049,494 of record OY756939.1, on the reverse strand, counting down.
ACTTCTTCCTCCACCTCCTCCTCCTCATCATCTTCTTGTTGTCGGGTCCAACCCCTCCCACTCTGGCTCAACCAACGCCACTCCCACTGCCGCCACTCACGGCGTCAGCTTGCTCTCCCACCCCGCCACTCTTTCAAAAAAACCACACTCTCACTCGTCGGCAGGAAAGGTAGGAAATTGCAAGCTTCTTCATCATCTTCTTCAACTACCCAACAAGACCAGGATGACGAAGAAGAATACGAAGACGACGAAGAAGATGAAGAAGATGAATCGGACCCTGACCCGGAAGACCTCGAATACGTGGGCCAAATCAAAAGAGTATCTTGCTTTCTCCATTCTTTGATGGGTTTCTTTTCATTTCAGTATTTCACACACTGTTATTGTTGGTTAGGTGTTGGAGCTTCTCCGAAAGAACAGAGATATGCTGTTCAGTGAGGTATAGTGTAATTCAGTCAACACATTTCTCCATTTGCTTTAAAGTTCAGAAGTTTGAGTCTTGATCGAGTTTGGGATGATGTGCCATGTGATAGGTTAAGCTCACTGTTATGATTGAGGACCTGCGAGAAGTTGAGCGCAGGAGACTCCTTGGCATCGAAGATCCTGATGCCCCTACTAGGGAGGAATTGGCTGATGTTCTTGAAGAAGTAAGCCCTTCATTTTAATTCCCTTGCTACACTACTATGCTATTTTAGGCGAATTTTCGATAGCTTGATTCATGAAACAGCGAAATTAGCATGTATTTGCATTGTTTGGGTGGAATCATTTAATACCTTCACACAATGAATTCATGAATGCAAAGTAGCTAGGGAGATCAATTGAGGGGTGTCTATTCATGTACTGAGTACTGACTTTCTGATACCAATTTGTGGGTTAGCCGCTTATATGGACTCGAAGAAATCCTGCACAATTGTAGGGCCTCAGAGCTATTCACTTATTATTTTCACCTGAACCATTATAATAAAGCCCTTCAATTGGTTTGACATGCACAAATTGCAATCTTTGAGCTAAGTAGTTGATAATTGTAATAGAACAACCTCTAGTAGATGCATTTCTTCCATCACTGTTAGATGTCAGCCACGAAAGATTGCTGAAGACAACTGGATGGTGAAGCATCATTAACTAGATATGCATCTTCACTATGTCAAAAGCACACATGTTGTAAGAGAAAATTATATATCCTCACTGGTTTACAGAAGTCATGAAGTATATGATCTTTGATGCTTGAATGCACGCCAGATACGAAGTGTTGGAACTTCTGAGTTTGATTATTCACATAGGTGACCGCCTCCTTATTCTAGATAAAATGATTTGCGGAGTGACCCTATGGAAATTCCTATGATTGTTCACCTAGGTGACACTTTTCAAATTTTCTTCTTCACTGGCTATGCTTCTTTACTATAATGAAGAAGAAAGGTTTCAAAAGTACAAAAATGATATGCAGAGTGCCCCTAATTTATATAAATTGTATGTTATGTCATTACAACTCTTTGCTTTGATATTTATACCCTTCTCAAATCATGGGAGTGGAAACTTGGTAATGGTTGGAAAAGGTAATTCTGTTACTGTGACGCTAATTTGTGATTCTGTGATTTAGGTGAATGAAGGAAAAATCCCAAAAAATCGACTTGCTCTTAAACTGCTGGCTGCGGAAATGAATCAATGGCCTAATCTAGAGGTATTATTGTACTTCAGTATAAAATGATTGATTTTAGAGGTGATTTTGATGTGTAAGTGGAAAAACAACATGAAACCTGGGATAAAACGCCAAGCTCTGAATTCCAATTAAATAGCTTGTAAATCTTAGACAGCAAATATATGAAATTTTCCTTAGATGAATCACCAATGCTTTTTCACCTTTGTCTATGTTTCTAACTAACACTGGATATCAATTTGCTCATCTGTTCCTATGTTTTGTTTATCGTACAGGTTCAGATTACACCAGCGAAGAAAAAGCCTGGTAAGTCCCTGTATGCAAGAGTGACCGACACTGGTATTGATCTTCAGGAGGCTGCTAAGAGACTGAAGATTGATTGGGATACAGCTGCTGAGATTGATGATGGTGATCTTAAAGATGAAAATGAAGTGCCGTCGGTTTTGGTTTGTTACCTTGGCTTTCTTGTGATAAAATGATCTTATCAAGTTCTTGCAATTGTCATATATGCGCTGCTGATTATGTTATGATTTATCACTAAATGCAATCATTTTCTCTAATTTTTCATTCCTTTCAAGTTTCAACAAAAAAGTAAGAAGGAAAAGTTTATCACCTTTGCGATAAGTAAATAATGTTTGTAATTGCAATCTATCATTCAGTACTAAAATACTCTGAAAACCTTAATCAATACAAAGGCAGAAAACAGCTCATAGTTAATTGTTTATCTGCCTTCTGCAAAATGAATGCTTGATTGACATGCATATATGTGTGAGGACCTCGTCAAAGTACTCATGAATTATGAGTTGCGAATAGTTTTCTGGTTTAGCTAATCCTCGGGTTCCTAATACGCAGTTTCTTATCTCGCAGGGCTATGGAGCACTGTACTTAGTCACGGCTTTCCCCGTCATTATTGGTGTATCAGTGGTATTAATTTTGTTTTACAATTCACTTCAGTAGAAATCTTGTCTCGCCATCATATTTCACTGTAAAAATATCATTCCTTGCAATATACCGAATACCGTTCTGATCTTCACATGGGTTTTGTACATCTAAATGCTAATTAGAAATATCAAATATCATGTAAGAATCTTGTGTCTGGTGTTATTGTATATGGTGTTATGCAAGCACATCAGATCTTGTAGTTTGTTTTATTTAATTCTTGTTAATAACTTAAATCTGTTACAAATCAACTGGCTTTCATGAAGATTTACATTATTAAAACCGAATTATCGTATGGATTAGCAGCTTAAACTATTCTAAATACAGTATTAAATTTTGCTGACCCTTGTTTGTATGGTGCAATTCGACATGGATATCACTACTAGGTTTGGGTTAGTGGAGAATATGCTGATCACGTCTAAGTTCATGTAAGTCTTATTTTCCCTCCTTTTTCAGTAGTCCAAATCCCAGACTTGTTCCTCAGGATTTCTGCTTTTCTCTACCATGGATTATCCGTTTTCGGGCGAAATAAGTGACTACTTTACTCTTGGAGATCTAGAAAAGCAGATTTCTGTAGATCCAAAATCACTGAAAGAATCATCACACAGAGAAGTGAGTGCTGAACCGGTGGTGGAGGTGCCGGTTGTTGCTGCTCCAAAGCCGAATGCACTTGACCAACAACCGCCCCTGCTGCCGCCTGCAAACCCCAAGTTCTTAAGCTTCAGTCTCCCAAACTCAGCAACCTCATCGCCGCTAGTGAAGAAGAAATGGAAAGACGAAAGCCAGGCATCTCCTCGGCAGCAACTGGAGAATCTGAGCCACCTGCAACAAGAAATTGAGTTCCGGCGGAGCAAGTCATGTGGTCAAGGGAGGACATTTGCCCCGTCAGTTGACTTTGATCTCTGGCTGATCAAACCAAATGCCGCCCAAATAGTCTCCAGGCACTACAACAACCTCTCCAGGGCAGAGTCCAACAGAGTTGCTCATAAAAATGGCAAGAACAGAGACCCACACGACGACGATAGGTTCACGTGTGGGGCCCTGTGCTTGTCCATCCCTGGCTTTGGCAAGGCAAAGCCAGTGAGCGCAAGAAAGGTAGAGCCTGATGAACTGGGAAATGTCATATCCAGGACAGTTTCCTTGGAAAAGTTTGAATGTGGCTCTTGGGCTTCAGCTATGATAAATGAGCAGGAAGATGACAACACCAGTCGCTACTTTGATCTGCCATTGGAGCTGATACGAAGCAGCGTCAACGAGGCAGATTCGCCGATTTCAGCATCTTTTGTGTTTGACACGGATCGACAGGGTGCCCTGAAGAATGGATCAACAAGAGCACAAGGCCGGAAATCACACAAGTCATCGGGCAACATTCGGTTTTCTACATCATCAGATGCTGCATCACCAACTGCTTGCGTTACGCCTCGCTTGCGCAAAGCTAGGGATGATTTCAAAGCTTTCTTAGAAGCACAGAGTACATAACTTACTCTGCTTTTTGGTATAATGACTGTATTGGCCATGTTATAAAATAATACGAGTAGATTGTTGTCAAAGTCCGTTTGTTTTTCTATCTAAATTTAGGGGCCTTGTGCTTGTTCCTTTCGTCATAACGTATAGCTATAGTTCTTGAACTATACGGTGTGAGTAGGCCTTTTAGCCCTTGAAAATGGTAGAAAACTAACGTGTTTTGAACATTTGATGGTATGATACAAAAACTGGGTAATAGTTCAAGGACTATAGCTACAATTTACTAAAAAAAATGCAAACACGGAAGCCGGCTATATTGTTAAGGTAGTTATGTGACAAATGCTACATTGTGCAGGTTGGAATGGCATTGGGCCAATAACCGGACTCGGGCTGGGTTTGGAAGTGGGTTTGGTTGGTTCTACACTTCCATTTGGAAGCTTAGGGCTACTGCCGTTCTCTTAGTCCACTACTCAAAAGACAATGTCCAATTTCCCAAAGGATTGGACCAGCAGACAAAAAGTTTGCCCCACCACCCCCCAACAACAAAAACAAATGCTAATCAAGGCCTTTGCTTGAGCCCTAGGCAATGGACTCGACAAGGTTGCCCCGACCAGTTGGCAATTTTTGACATTGTGTCGTGTTCAGGTTAACTCAGTTTGAGTTCATATCAAGTTTAATTTGAGCTATTTAGTAAGAGGATGATACATTTTTGCCGATTTTCTTAGTGGTGTTGGGTATTTTTTATTTTTATGATTGTTGTGGTTATTTCATGTGTCATGAAGAGAAAAAAAAAGAGGGATTAGTTCTAGGGTTTGCAAAAGTACTGTGTATTATATTATTAATCAAAGAAGTCGCAATTTCTCTATTTAGAGAAATCGCAACTGGATGTATACAAAAGTTCTGCCGAACTAGTATAAGTCTTGTTTGTTTTTAGTTATTCTCTAATTTGATAAGTTCAATCTATTGCCAAATACATAAAGAGAAAAATCCAAAGTGCTGTATTTGTGGGAATGTCTCAATCACTTCTCTTACCTACGAAAAAACACACTTGGGTCACATTAAGAGTATACAACGCTCATCACGTCGCCAGAATTCCCCTTATATATATATACGTTAAACACGTTGCTCCAAGAACTAGCTAGAAAGTGAAATTATTGGCTCCTTGTACTGATGCAACGAAACAATTCGAAAGTTACATCAATCTGCGTCAAGTCAATAGAAACGTAAGCATCCCATGCACATATATGGAAACAAAATGAGAGACCTACCTTCCTCCCAACCAAGGTATTAAATATCGGTAGTTCAAAAACACTGCAATTTCGATGAAAATATCGGGATATTATGGATATTTTATACCTTGCTCCCAACCTTCTAAATAAAAGAAAATCCTAGACTTCGGTAAATTTCGTGTTCGCATGCCAATGCTGCTGCATGCTTCTAAGAAAATTCCTAGACTCGGTAAAATAACAGTCCATGTTCAACTTCTTCTTCCCTTCTTTTACCTAAAAAGCAATCTGCATGGCACATGCACACTGTTAACGCACCGTTCTAAAACAATCCTATAACGCTACTGTTATTTTCTTTTTACATAACATTGGTGCGACTAAACTAGCGCAGTATTTATAAAGAAATCGCGAAAAATATACACGTGGTATGTAAGTTTTTTCGTGTTAGCATGGGTGCATGGGTTTACAGTTGAAGCCTAACAGGCCAACACAAGTGGAAAACCGGACATGGGTTTGGTACGTACACCATTTCAATTCCACATGTTCATGTGATGCGTGCCCCCCACCACCACCACCATCACCACCACCACCACCATTTTTCAACCTTTTTTTATATATAATATGGCTGTATAGTCTCAAGCGGTACCAGAAATTCGTTATATCTGGCACATACACAAAACAGATCTGAAATTCATGATATTGCTCAGAAGATTCTCACCACAAAAATTAATGAGTACTAGGGGCGCTTAGTGGTGAATTAGGGACGGAAATATATATAATATATATGGATTTGCCTCTACTAAATAACATTACTTTTATCAATAGTTACAAAAACCTGATATGTTATCGTATGAAGACGCATCGTACATAAATATTATTTGAATTGTTCGATCAAACGACTTTTCATACGACATGTAGTAGTAGATGATTTCACGAACAAAAGCCTCGGTGAATGGTGGTGAAGGTCTTTGTGATTTAATTAACGTTACAAGATATTATGATTACCTAACTCACAAGTCACTACGTGTAATTATTGTTGTTGTTTCTTGATTAAGAAGAATCCGTTATTAATAATTGGATTAATAGTGGTTAATAATACATCATGGAATTTGAAAGCGAAGCCTGCAGAGGCAGTGCCAGCTGCTTTACAATACAAACAAACATCCACCGTTGCTTCCTCATGGGCCTCACTCATATTTGCAAATTGCATGGGGAGGGACTGACACGCACTCTCAAATAATTGAACAAAAACAAAAATTGTCCATAAAATACTCATGTACTCTTATATTACAATAAAAAAAAGTTATTAACACAATAAAATAACCCAAAATTAATACATTGAAGGCAAACTTGCCCTCCAACACTGACTATGAGCTTGTTTGAAAGTGTTTTTAAAATGATTAAAAACACTTTTGATTTGTTAAAGTTGCAGTTGCATGTAGGAAAATTGTGTTAGAACCTCCACCGCCAGTTTCTTGTTACATATTTTTATATTTATATAACAAGATTATTGTCACAGTCATGATACACTTATAGTATTGTTAATATTTGACAACTATATCTTTCTTAAACAAAACAATCACACCCAAATCATCATATGAGGAGAGGCAAGGTGCTTTATGCTCATGTGGTTAAAATATTTACTCTTGTATCCGACGTTATATTTTGTGCTCGACATCATTACGCTTTGTTTGACTAAACAATAAAATCTTGTTTACCTTATAAAACACACAGCATATAGGGAGGAGAGCAACTTACATAAAACATATTCGCACGTGACGTTGCGATCCAATAATACAAAACTACGTGTTGAGAAACCCTATATATTTCATTGTTTTATTATAATAAAACGTCATGATAATAGTGAACGCGTTTCATGTAAATCATTTTTCATAATATGGAAATTAAGTATAAAAATAATATAATCAAGAACGAGCAGGCTTAGCAGTGAGACTAAGTATGATTAAAAAACTGGACCATAGTATAATGTAGAAACATTAAGAACACCATTAATTAAGGAGGCATGGTTGATGGTTGTATACTTTGAAAAAGTGGGGTTGAGGACTTTCATCGGCGTTACTCTTGGAGCTGCTGAATTGAGTGAGGTAGAAGCAGCCCCTCATGAGTCATAATTATCTACACAAATACCAGCAACGAACTCATTTGTCTCATAAAGGACATTCTTCCTCCACCACATATACATCGACAGGCTATATAGTATAAAGCATGTATATTAAATACTGCGTTAGTGATCGCATTTAATTTAAAATTACCAAGGGCATGCAAGCATTTGGGGCTCTGGGACGCCCTACCCCACACTCTCCACCCACTCCAATAATTCTTTTAGATCTGGCACTTTCTCTCGTACGTTTTTTAGACTCGTATGGTATGGACATGAATATTTTTGCTTCCCACTTTGAGATAGAGATATATATCATTCTATTTATTATTATTGAATGAATTAAAATTTCAAGATTTGTATTATTTACCACGTTAATAGTCGCATTTCATTAAAAAGTCACAAAGGCATGCAAGCATTCGCGCCATTGGACCTTGTACCCAACGAAAAAAAATTTCAGTATACCAAGAACACAACATGATATATCAAGTGTCATAATACAAGTGGTTAGAAGATTTTTTTAAAAATTATCCGATCACTTGTATTATAACACTTAATATACCATATTAAGTTCCGGCACACTGAAAACCTCTCTTACGGTCTTACCCCACAGTCTCTACCCCAATAATTTTTTTAGTTTGCAAAAAAATCCCTTTAAATCTGGCACTTTCTCACATTTTCTTGGACTCGTATGGACAAGCCTACTCAGTTAATGTGGCATTGATTAATTAGTTATTCTTTGTTTAACATACAAGGACGGACGGAGGATGGAGGGGTAGTCCAGCCTTAGTCTTACCTAGTAATTTAAGAGTTTGATTGTCGTATATAGAAACCAGGTTGCCTAACTTTGATTCATATAGTTTTCTTCACAATGTAGCGAACGGGGAAAATATCCAATGACTTCAAAAAAAATTAAAAGAGGAGCCGTATAAGGTGAAAATGTTATGTACGATTCTACAGAATGACAATAAAGGTGACTTATCTGTCAACTTTCCACTATTACCCCAAAAAAACAAGGTGAAAAATTAGGTTGCTCCCTCAGCAAAACTAGGACAAAGTTGAACCAAAAGATCCCAATTCAAGATAAATTCATGAGAGAAGGGAATCGCTTTAGGATCTACTCCGGCGTTTATTTTTAAGAATCAAACTCACGAGACTATTTCATCCAACAATGAAACTCGCTCCTATTGAACTCTGATTTTTCAACTCGCACTATGATTTCGATTCTATTTTATAAGGTTCCAACTCACTAAACATTGTTGTACAAGCAAAACTAACATGATGAAAAGTCTAAAGTAGCATAGAGTCATAGATTCATTAGGAGTCCTAGGGGTGCGTTTGGTACGCAGGAAGGGACGGAACAGGGTGGGACGAGGCGTTCCGTCCCGCGTTTGGAACGCCTAAAACGAGTGAGACGAGGCGTTCCACGGGACAAGTTTTGGATGATTTTTTGTTCCACCTCCCCCCTGGAACGGGGTTGTTCCACGTCTGTGGGACATAAATTTTTAACATTTTAGGACAAAAATGCCCCTTGTCTTTTTCAAAATTTACAACATCCGTCCCATCCTGTCCCGTCCCGTCTCGTTCCGTCCCGTCTGCGTACCAAACGCACCCCTAGAGAAAGGACACTCCTCCACCGAACCATTGATTCATCCTCTCCTTTCGCACTTCTTTCCTTTCGTTGTCCGTTTCTTAGTTAAAGGTAGAGACATACATGAGCCGCTCCCCACCACCTCCTTCTGAGGTCGTCATTTTAGATAAAGCTAGCCCTTTGTGATGTTTGAATCATTCTAAAACTCATACACGGTGTACATGTTTATCATCAAAACCACATATGCACTCTTTTCTCGTCACCAAAGCAACCATAATTCTTGCCTTGGCAGGAAAAGTCTATATACATGAGGGAAATTTTATTTAAACCCATGCAACCTCTTTTTACACTTAACTTAAAATTTTGAATGTTAATTATCTATTTTACCCTATTGTATAATTACTATTAAGTACAAAATGAAATTAATAATAAAACTCAAATTTATCAATAAACCCAAACACTATAATTAAACCCTAATAGATCATTTTTTGTTTACCCTACGATCATTCTTTGTTTATCTTATCCTACGTTCATTCTTTCTTCTTCCCTTTGATTCGAACAAATGAATCATAGTTTTGATGAACTAGTGGATAAAGCATGAGTTACTAGCTCCCTCCTCAAGATCTCTCCCACTGGAGATTTTGGAATGGAGTTGATAAATGCTACATGTCGTATCTTCTTGTACGGAGCAACTTGTTTTGCAACAAAATCCATAACTTGAGCCTCAGTGATATTGCTTTCGGGCTTTCTAACTACGTAGGCCATGGGAATCTGCCTCGCGTCTTCATCCGGATAAGGAATCACAACAGCATCCACAACATCGGGATTGGACTGAAGTATATGTTCCAACTCAGATAGGGATACCTGATATGCCTTGTACTTTATCAATTCCTTTAACCTGTCAACAATGTAGAGGAACCCCTCGTCATCGAAGTAACAAAGATCACCGGTCTTCAACCACCCGTCTTCATCTAAAGTCTCAGCAGTTGCCTTGTCATCTCCAACATAACCTTTCATGATTGTTGGACCTCGCAGTCATAGCTCACCTCTCTTGCCAAGAGGCAAAGCCTCTCCGGTTTCAGGGTCACTTCTCATTCCCTTGATCAAATTCGCACTTCGAGTCAAGGATTCAAACCCCCATTTTGATTCCAGCACAACAACCACACCCATTTCTCCCAAAATAAATTCAATGGGTGTAAAAATAAATCTACATATTGAATTGGGTTTATGGGGGTATATTAGGTATTCAATTTGGGTTTAAAGAGATATTAATAGTTTAGTTAAAAATCAAATGGGTGCAAAGAGTAAGTTGGGTGTATAAATAAGTTAAAAGGGTTTAAATAAAATTTCCCCATACATAATCCATCTTCTACATTCATCTTTGGTAGACTTCATTGACAACGTGTTAAAGTTTCAAAGACGAGCCAAATAGTCACACTAATATTGTCTTCAACTTAACCACTTGCTAACCTAGCACGAGTCAAGTTTTATCCTTAAAAACCTCGATGTAATTAGAAATGAAACCATGTAATATTGTCTTAGCTGGCTAAGAGTCTTTGATTCTTTCGCCAAAAGAGGTCACTTCATTAGCTTTCTCGGCAAAGTGGAGTGTTCTATGGTCAGATATTCCCAAGTTACATTTAGAGATTGATATTCAGACGGCCGAACAACTTTTATGATAAAGACACTCATTTCCTTTGAGAATCTTTGCACATACAGTTTGATACCAATTCCACATACCTAAATTTTTACAAATATAGTTGAAGTTGTTGAACCCGGTGCAGATATCCTAGAACTTCACAGTGATTTGCATAACATTGTCTTCAGGTTATAGAACCCAAAGCTAAGAGTGTTCCGTCATTGACCGAAGTCTCTCAATTCAAGATTTAGCAACGCATTCACCACATCCACCATATTTCAAGACATTTGCCCGGCTGAATTCCGCAACGAATTGACACGCCCGTATCAACAAAGTCACTAAAGGTCGTAGTTAACTCTTAATTATTTCAGCTTGCACGTCACATAAGCAGTATAGTTTTTAGGACAACACTAACACAAAGTTATTATATTTTTTTTTGAAAGCTACATAAATTACATGACAGACAAATCACAATTTAACATCAGTATCCAAACTTCCGAGCATAGATAAATAAATCTTTGCATGTAAAAAGTCGGATTGCGTTTAAAAAGATAAATCTACCTTATCTTGGACCATGCAATATTGTACAATATGATGCTTTTTAAACATCGGATGCCAATGTAATGCTTGGAAATGTAAAAAGCTAACCATGTTTAATTATTCTGTTAATCTTGTTTTAATCCATGGATCTATCTATCTGGTCAAGAGAAAAAGGAAAATCTAAAAAAGCATCATAATTCCAGCAGGACAAATATTAAAAGTGAGGGGTAGCAAATAAAGCAAAGCAAGGAAAGGACCCTTAAAAAAGCAAATTTGCCACCAAAAGCCAGCCTTCAGTAAATGGTTGCCGTGCCCGGTGGTCCCTTCCTCCATGCCGACATTGCATCCCAAACATTTTGATTATTTACTAATTTAATTACTATAAATAAATAAAAAGAATCAGAATATAAAAAAATTAAGTTAATTAAATACGAAAAAGAATATAACACAATCTAATATATTCAGATTTTCTCGTTTTATCTTCTTAATTTCCCTTTTCATGTTGAAATATTGCTTCTTGATTGGGAACCGTTTGCTTTGAAAATTTTATTTTACAGATCATTCATAAAAAAAATGACTAAATCTGAAATAGTTTATTCATCTAATCAGTATCGAATAAATAAATGAATCTTTCTCACTTAAACACTAAATTTTTTTGACAACATTAATCGAACGATTAAATGACTTATGATTATGTTGAATTTTTTTTTGCGAAGTTGACATTTAAAGGTGATCTACAAAATGAACAGTTTCGTTCATTAAACAATCTTATAGAATGAGTAAGAAAGCCGAGAAGGTGAAATGTGAAGGTTTAGATGAGAATGTGCTATTATTTCCGACTATTTATACCCCAAACCATGTGACATGTCCGAAAACTATTATATACCTTTTTACTAGAAACTATTATACAAGGAAGAACTCTCAACCCTCCAAAGAATTTTCTGTTCTACAACTGTAATTAAATTTAACATTAACATAGAAAAAAACCAACAAGAAAATATAATAAAATAAAAAAATAAAAAAAAGGGATAAAAAAAGTGGGAAAATGGTGTGCCCCTTTTATTGTCTGGTGTTTTGCAACCTGGATCCAATCATCCTGAGCTCAAACTTCTTCACAGAGCCAGCGACACTTCTCAACGTCGCGTCCACAGCATAAGGTACTTTGTCAACATAGATCTCGGTCGCGTTGATCAGCCGTCTGCAGGGCTCCCCACGAGTGGCAATGGTTCCGTGGTAGTGGAAGTACTGGATCCTGCTCTCCGTCTTGTGTGTTGTTTTTCCCGCTACATTCTGCGACATGTGCACGCCCGTGGCGTACACATTGCGCGGTTGCACCGCGTATTTCCGGTCCCTTCGTATCCCTCTCTTCACATCTTTGTACACAAGCTTCTCAAACCCCCATTTCCTGCAGCATCACAACATGTTCGGATTAGCATGTGAGCACATAATATACTTTCATTAAAAAAATGGGTAAAATTTACCCGTTAGTATTTCTGTTGTGGGTAACTTAAATCCCCTTCTTTCTTAGTACCAACAAAACTGTCTTAATCTCTTTAAGACAAATTAATTTAATTTCAATGGTCAACATCAGTCTTAATCTTACTTAAATCTCTCAAGACTTCTTTGTTTTAACTGATTCATTTCTTCACTAACAATTCTTTCATTTCCATAAACAACATCATTTGATCATCAAGATTTTCCAATTCATTATCTTAACATTAACTAGTTAACTAATATATAATTAATTTTTGAAAGTTCGATACCATATTATTATGGCTTGCTCATTCCATGAATTAGCCTAAAATCCTAACCCGTTAACATAAACAAATTGTTATGTTCAAACATTGGACCAATAATTTTTCGTAACCAGAATTAACATACAATTTTGATAGTGGGGACCATGTCACATGCATCCCCTAGAAGAAAAAAACAGCAATAATTGAAGAAAATATGCTTCACCTTCGCAACACAAAAGCAGGAGGATCAGAAAGATGGGTCAAAATGTTATTAAAGAAATAATTGGGGTCCTCCTCATGACTAAAAAAACAATCACTTTAGAACAAAGTTCAAACCCCAACCCCCACCACTACGCACCTGCCCTAGTAAAAATGAATGAGGAAGAGGACTAGGAAGGAGGCCCCTTTGGCAAAAGCCGAGGAATGTGCCAAAAAACATTTCATGCGCACAGACAACTTGATAAAAAATTACATTTTTTCAACATAGAAGTGTAAAAAAGTTGCAAAACAGTCCACCCACCACAGGCGGCAATCACCCAAATGTAATTCACAGAAACCCCATAATTATGCTTGCATTGCAATTTACAGCAAGGGCGACAAACATCCCATGCAACTATGTCAGAATCCAATTCCCAATCACCAATTGAAACCCAGAAACTAGAACCACGGACAAATCTCACATTACATAATATGATCTAAAGATTTAAATTCGACATTCTCGTAATTTAGATTAAAGTAATTATAATTCGCGTTCTCGTAGTTTAGATTAGAGTAATTATAATTCGCATTCTCGTAGTTTAGATTAAAGTAATTAGAATATCGCTCGAATCTAAAAAATGCAGCCAACCCAATTCGGAAAATGTAAAAAAAGAGAGAAACTTAAGAGCAAAAGATGGTGAGATGGGTACCTGTAAGTTTTGTGATAATCTTCAAGGAGGCAGAGCTTGCTGCTCATGGGCATCTGCTCAATGGTGAACTGCGTGTAATCCGACAGCGAATCGAGCACCGACTTTAGATTGCTCTTGGGAGGCATGTAGATGTACTCATCCACATCAAAGAAGAACATCCACTTCGCCGTGAATTTATACCGGAACAAGCAATCATTCACCACCATGAACTGGTTGTGATAGTACCCATCGAACCTCTCCTGGTCCCTGATATCCTGCAGCGTCACGTATCCGAGCTCCATCCATGGTTTCAGCACCTCCAGCACCTCCTCATGGATCCCACCGGCGTCGTGGAAGACGAAGTGGGATCTGGGCCCGAAGAGCCGGACGTGGTAAGCAATCCACTCCCTCACTCTCTGGGGACTCAGATTTCCGTACAACGAAGAGCCACAGTAGAAATAGTCGTATTTAGGCCGGGCGGTGAAGATTCCGGGGTTTAAAGTGTCGGGTTCTTCGGTTAAGGCCTGGATTGTGTCGGTGGTGTTGAACTTCCGGTCGCCGCCCCCTTCGGTGGTGGCTAATAGGAGAAGCTTACCGCCGGAGTTGTCGGCATTGATGGGCTGGGAGAATGTGCAGTTCACGACCACGACTGTGTAGACTCGGCCGTAGCCCCAATCCGGGAGGACTTTGTACGCGGTTGAGGAAATGGGTCGGGTCGAATTGAGATTGGGGACCCATTGGCACTCGTATTTGGGGTTGAAGTAGACGTGGAGAGGCTTCGAGGCCAGGCCCACAATGGCGAAAGTGTTCATGCCGCCTCTGTAAGCTCCCATGGTGATGAAGCTGTAGGCGGCGGAGCCGTACGGGTTGAACGCCCGCTTGAGAACACCATTTTCCAGCACCTTGTCGAGCTCAACAGATGGCGGCGGTGGCGGAGGCAGTGGGGAAGATGGTGTTGATGACGGTGCTGGCGAAGAGAGTAGTGCTGCAGCTGCGGCGGTGGCGGTGGCTAAATCTGACTGGCCCGGTGCTTGTGCGAGGGCCTGGACTTGGGCGGGAGTGATGACTCTGGAGATGCAGAAGCGTAGATCGGAGGTGGAGATGGTGAAGCGGGAAGGGATGAATTGGAGAAGAGTAGCTAATGTGCAGAGGATTAACAGAGCCATCAGTAGTAGCTTCAGCTCCGCCGCGTAGTTCCAGACGACTCCGACGAAGAGCTTCTTCTCCTTGTCTACCTTCTCCTTCGCCATTGATGCGTGTAGAGCTTTCGTTTCTACTGAACCAGAAAGACAGAGGAAGTTAAAGTTCTCTCTCTGTCTCTCAGTGTCGTTTGCAATTCTTTTGTCTTGTGGGGTTTATATATATGAGCGTCTGTGTTTTTTCCAGCTGTGATTTTATGAATTTTGGTTTTGTGAATTGTTGTAATAAATGTTTTATTTTTGGGAATAATTATTTGGAGCAGTAAAATGTTTCGTGAATTGCAACGGCTCTCTAGACCTCCAAATAATGCAGCAGTAAAATAAGAAATAGTAAAGAAATGTAAAGTGGAATCCTAGTTAATCGCAGGTGGCCTTCTTCCATTTACAAGTAAAAGGTAAATTCTATCGGACAACAGATTTATTAGATTAAGTTCGATTTCTGTCAACTTAACATATAATGTAACAAATCTATCATTTGATAGAATTTATCTTTATTTACAAATGGAAGGTTTTTGTAAATGGCGTGTTCGGTATCACAACTATTATAATTGACTTATTGACAATTAATTTTGATGGAAATTGTTTTTAAAATGATTGAAAACATTTTTTATGAAAATATTTTTAGATCAATTCCTAATAAAAATGTAAGTGAACATTGGCTGGAAAGCGTTGTTAGTCGTTTTATAAGCAATTCCAAACAAGTTATGTATTATTTGTATTTAAGATCAAACTTATTAATCAATTAGGAAAGAATAAACAAGTCCTAGTGGAATGGAAAACAAAATTATCCAACCCTAGAGCTTCCTAAAAAGGAAATTAGAAACCTCAAAATCTATCCTTTGCTTTTGGGTTGTATGCTTGTCCGAAATCAAGCATGAGGTTGAATATCTAAAAACGAACTTGTTGCCTTTACTTGATCACTCTTATTAATTGTTGAACTCGTGGAGTAATTTACTGAATTTTGTAATTAAAATTGTCTTAATTGTCGCCCTAATCAACTCTACTGATGGTTTATAAGTTGCTTTTACTCGGACATCTAAACTCCTTAGTCGGTCTCCATTTTTAAAACAATGACTGCTGTTTTCGGAAACCATAGTGGAGTGATTATTGCCTTTTTTTTCCCCGAAGAAAAAGAAAAAAAAAATACAAAAGAATAGCCAAATTAATATGGGTAATGCAAAGAAAATTAAATTTTGTAAATTAAATAATTAGATTATTATTTAAGTATTCATTAACGTGTTTTTTATATTTATATTGGTGATACTTTATTTGTTTTAAAAAACTGCATATATATGACTCTTTAGGTGTGTATCAAATTTTAATGGCAAAGGATAAATATGTGCATGTAATTTACCCGCAAACTGTATTTGCCGAATTATAGTTTACAGCTCGTTTTATATTGCTTTTTTACAACCTCGTGAGTTTTTCCAAAAGATTTTCTTCTAATAACAAATGAGATTTTTCATCAATGGTTGTCTAGTCGGTATGAAAAGGAGGAGGAAAATGGGAAATAATGAGATGGGTGGTGTGTGGATTGTGGAGGCTTTGGAAATGTAGGAATAGCTTGGTCTTTGACAAGGTAGTCGTAGAACCCACTGATGCCGTGAAACTGTGCAAAAACATTGGGGCGAGCCGGAAGATGTAGGGTTTATAGAAACGAGACGGGGAGATTTGGGTGGGTGGCACGGGATTTTGCAGGAATTTTCAAAGGGGGAGGCAGAAGCAATACGGGTAACATTGGTGGCCTGCGTGGCTAAAGGATTTGATGTTGTCCAGGTGGAAACGGATTCTAATGTTCTTAGTGGCATCTTTTGTATTATGTATGAGTGGTTTTAATTTATGGTACACTTTTGAGTCAAGATGGTTGTTTAACACTTTGGCCACTGTGATAAACATTTCTATTCGAGTTTAATAATATTTCCCTTTCCGACGAAAAAAAAGTCATGCAGTTTTTAAAAATTTTTTTTACTCTGACTTAAATTGAGGATTAATCATTTATTTAAACCTAATGATAAGTGCATGTTAAATTCCCAAAAAAAAACCTAATCATTTTATTTAAATAGATGATTACCGAAAAAAACCTAATGATAAGTGCATGTTAAATTCCCTTTAGCTTTATTTTGCATAAAACACTTTATAAAGTTTTGACTTTTGAGTATTGAAAGCACATTATGAACTATTTTTTGAGTTGTTAATATATTTATGGTTTTTATTTATTTATAAGATTGGGTTTTTTATTTTTAGTTTATGTTCTCAATCTTCGTGATAGGAGAAATACAAGAGAGAAAGGAGGGATAACGAAAAGTGGATGATTAATGATGGAAGAGATGTGAAAGAAATTCATAAGGAAAAACACACGTATTAAAAGCCACAAACAAAAGATCAAAACATATTTTGAGCTGTTATTTTCATGAAATTTTGTTTTATTCATTCTTCGTCTATTTCCCATCACCATGATTCATCTTTCACTATCTTTCCTATATATTTTCTGACATATCAAACACAAAAAGTGAAATAAAAAAAACATAAATGTTATCAACCGATCCTTAATAACATACGTTTGTTGAACATATTCCACATTGAAAAATTTAATGAAGTTAAATGATTTATGTATTGAATAGTTTTAGTCTTAATTTTACAGTGATAAACCGTCACATAATGTGATAAAACGTCATACCTATTAGATTGTACTTGTAATTGAGTTGAGAATAATATTGATGTGATTAGCAGTGAGCTGTTGTACAGACTTTGAAACTTTGACATGATATCATGTAAGTCCAGTGCCATTTGTACTAAATTATGAGTATGATTAATGGATGGGGATTGTCTGCCCTCCTACTCCCCATCTTCTCTTATTTGAGCGGTCATGGTTAAGTCACGTCAATATTTTATATTGATTTTTTTTAAAAAAAAAAAAAGTAATAAAAATATAAAATGTTGATGCAGTTTAACTGTGATCGTTTTAATAGGAGGAAATGGAAAGTGTGAGGGCAAAGAATTCCCCTCCATGATTAATGGGGAATAAATCACCGGACTGACTCTGTAGTTTGACATGTTTAATCGCCATGAAAATTGTCTAAGAAATATGGTGGAGGTTAATCACCAGAGTAAAATAGGAGTTAGGGGAGTCGGTGGTAGGAGGATTGAGAGGGATGGTAAGGATGTGACACGTGTAGGATTCCTCAAATTTTAAATTAGTATGTCGATGCTGTCAAAAAGCCACCTATGATTGTGGCCTGTCTTCCCTAAAACGACATCGGATCGTAGGACCACGCTGGTTTTCCCTACTACAATATTTCATTGTTATCGACTATTGTTTTGCCATTGCCGCCTAACACGTGGCAAAAACTCCCACGCGGAACGAGATTTGACAGACAAGTTTTTTTTTGGTCAATTATTTGACAGACTAGTGTTTTGTTTGTTTATTTATTTAATAATGTGTTATCCGCACACTCAGTGACCAACAAATAAGGTAATAATTTAATTATTAACACCCATATTATTTGCTTTATAATTTTTTGTTTAGAGATTTAGTCTTTCTAACATTATCAGTAAGTTTATGAAGGAAGTAGAGTGAAAGCAAGTGATATGTCTAAATCCTCTTTGTGAAGATTCTAAGGATCATCATATCTTAACTGTTCATCGAACATCGTACGGTCAATTTTTATTAAATACTATTTGTGTTTAACTTTAATAAAAAATTCAAAATAATTTCTGACCGCATGATGCACGATGAACTACTACTATAATGCGAAAATCCTTAAGATTCTCACAATTTGAATCCAAATGGAATCCAAATCTAAATTAACCACCTCAACCGCGATAACATAAGAAAGTTAAAAATAAAATATATTTTGGCACCGTCGTCGTCGTGAACAATAAACCAAATAATGTAAACAAGAACATGCAGCTCAACATAATACACGTAAACCATTGCCACAGGTTACAGGTTATGAATTCTTCTTTTCGCATTACTATTATTATTATAATTATTATTTAAATACAAAGGAAATATCGTATTTGGGGAGATGTATACGTGGAAGAATTAGTATTTAATTTAATCGTTTTGATTTAGAAGTTAGAAGATGAACGGATTGTTGATGTTACATAGTATTTGAGGCTGTGACTCTGTTGCTTTCCCGGAATCCTGGCTGCTAACACAAGACAAGAGACTTCCATTCCATTTGATGTCAATGCATTTTTCTCCACAATTCACGACTTGCCATTGCCACTAACATACATTATCACATTAATTAATAGATTTGCTTGAGGTCCTAATTCCTAATGTGAACTCATTCCAACTAATTAACCGATTTTTTTTAATTTTTTTTAATTATTAAGGGGAGGTATGAAACTTCTGCAATAATTTAGGACGGGAAAGTTTTAAATTCAGGACGCCTGGGTGAAAACCTAATACTCTCTCCACCAAAATTATTGGAACACATGCAATTGCAACTAATTAACCAATTGTCATGTCATTTGGCAACACAATTTGTGAATGAAAAGAAACAGCTGCATATTCATTTTTTCAAGATGGAAAACAACGCTCATATGATTTCTCAACTCAACACTGAGCCAACCCCCCGTTTTCCTCTCCCGCTGCAAGAACTTGGTCGCCGAGTCTGAACTCCCGCTTTATCATAGATGACGGCTCTCTTTGATGCCAAAATTTGCTTTTGACCCTTTATGCGCTTCTTTCAATTGCATTACATTCTAGCTCAATTCTAGCATAAGGAGAGACTTTACCTTTACTTAGAGAAGGGCGGCAATACTACGTTGTTTCGTACTCGTAGGTTGACTTCCCTTACGCATTGCAACCTATTCTCTTTCTAGTAACTGATCTTAACAAACATTTTTGCTACACGCACGTTGTCTGCTTATGTTTGGCCGTTTAGATTGAATATAAAACAAAACACATGTAATAATTTATAAAGTAGAAAAAGTAATCACACCGCGTGACGGTGCTTTATTAGAAAAATTAAGGATATTTCTCCATGCCTCTACATATTCCTTTACTGGATCATTTATTATGTTATTGGGTCAATAGACGAATGTAATCCCAACCAGGCCTAACCCAAAAGATAAAAAAGAAGTATAGAGATTTGAAGCCCAAAGGTCGGCCCATTTTCGAGCCCTAAAGCGGGAGCTCATTAGGGTTTCGTGAACAAACAGGAGGTGGTATATAGAGCTGCGACTGCGAGAGCTTGTTGCTCCCACAGATCACAGAGAGCGGGAGCGGCTTCGGACTTTGGACTCGGGAGCAGCGAAGGAGCGGCGGAGTTCACCTGAAATCAATCTAACAACATGGTTCGTATTTCATTTTCCTCTGACATCTTTCCGTAGATTTACTTTGAATTTGTCTACTGTTCGTTTCTCTTTGATTTCTGCAACATGTTTGATGTAACAATGAATATTACAACTTGTGTAATGTAGCTCCATTGGATATGGATTGAATCAATCTTTTGAACCTAGTTCTGCTTAAAACTTTATGGGTCATTGTTTTTTTTTTTTTTTTTTGACAAGAGTTAATGGATAATTGTTAAATCAGGTTCTTCGGAGTGAGAAATCTTTGATTTTTAGACGTTGTAATCTAATTTGTTTGGATGTTGTAACATGTATTTTAACCACTGTTTTTATTCGGTATCGATATGGCTTTAATTGTAAGGAAAAATAATGACATTGCTTGAAAACTTTGAGTTTTAATGAAAATGACAAAATAAATGGTAAGGTGAATGGTACCAGGTTTGATTTTTTAGTGTAAAAATGTGGTTATTCATAAAAATGAACAGTATCGGGAGCTTTTTCGTTAAAGTTCCCTTAATTGTATTGTTGGATCATCTCGTGTCATTGCTAATTCTTTGATTGGTACGTGTTATTGTTACAATGTTGAAGTGGGGTTGTTTTTAATTTTTAATTTTTGGCTGCAACAGGCTCGTGGTTTGAAGAAACATTTGAAGAGGCTCAATGCCCCCAAGCATTGGATGCTCGACAAACTTGGCGGTGCATTTGTAAGTTAAAATTCTCTTTGCAAGTGTTCATTTTGATCTGAATTGGTGCAATGGTTGGTATTTGACGCTGTAATTGACTATATTAAAATATGGTGCGTTTCTTATGTTGTTTAGGCTCCCAAGCCTTCGTCTGGACCTCACAAATCCAGGGAGTGCCTGCCATTGGTTATCATCTTGCGTAACCGATTGAAGTATGCTCTGACATACCGTGAGGTCATTTCCATTCTGATGCAACGACATGTTCTCGTTGATGGGAAAGTGAGGACAGATAAGACATATCCGTCTGGTTTCATGGGTATGCACAACACTCTCTTCTTTGATGTATTGCTACTTCAATGGGTCTTAACCGGTATTCATGTTGTTATATCAACAATGCAATATTTATTTGAACAATCCTTTTCATCTATGACTTGTTTGTCTCGAAGTGAACAATTTGTGAGCATTGTTATTTGCTTTTTCAGATGTTGTTTCAATCCCCAAGACAAATGAGAACTTCCGTCTCCTTTATGACACCAAGGGTCGGTTCCGTCTCCACTCCATCAGGGATGACGAAGCAAAGGTCATTTCTTTCAATCCTCGTGCATTCGTCACATGGTGGTTTTTATTGTTCAAGTAACATTGCTTTTCTGAATTGATAGTCTTTAGATATGAATATATTATTATGGTGTACAAGGTAAGTCTGCTCCTAAAGATCTCGTTCTTGATAGGACTAAATAAGCTAATACATGCTAATAATACCACATCCCCAGATTTAATTTTTTTCTTGATGAAAATGGAATCGTTCAATGTTCTCGATGTGGATAACTGTCCAATTTAATTGCCCTTTTAAGTTTGTATATACACTCAATTGAAAGTTATGCTTTTCCAGGTTTAATACAATTCTTGCTTCGGTGTTTATATGTTATGGAATTCATGTGTTAATGTGCTGATATTTGATTCCGTGTCTCATGCAGTTTAAACTCTGCAAAGTCCGCTCTGTGCAGTTTGGACAGAAAGGCATTCCATATATCAACACCTATGATGGGCGAACAATCCGTTACCCAGACCCTCTCATCAAGGCAAATGACACAATTAAGTTGGACATGGAGACCAACAAGATCACTGACTTCATCAAGTTTGATGTCGGCAATGTGGTCATGGTGACCGGAGGAAGGAACAGAGGGCGTGTTGGAGTAATCAAGAACAGGGAGAAGCACAAGGGAAGCTTCGAGACCATCCACGTCCAGGATGCCAGTGGTCATGAGTTTGCAACCCGGTTGGGCAATGTGTTCACAATTGGCAAGGGGACCAAGCCATGGATAAGCCTTCCTAAGGGTAAGGGTATTAAGCTTACCATTATTGAAGAGGCCAAGAAGAGAGCCGCAGCGCAAGCCACAGCCACTGCTTAAAGAGTCGCGTCGAAAACAAGCTTTAGACTTAATTGGCAAATTTCAACTATGTTTTTGTAGTGGTTACCTATTAGCTTTTGGGTATTATGCTGCAAATTTTGTTTTGTTTTGTTTATTTCTACCCTTTCGCGTCTTGATACAGATAACTTTAGTTGTCGCACACATTTGTCTTATGTTATTTTGAAGTAATTTTTGTTTGGTCACTTGGGTTGTGTCTAGATTTAGTCATATACTTTCATAACGAATCAAATTTAGTCGTAAACATCCATAACATTTAATACGACTCTCACTACAAAACCAAATTGTGGCACATGATTCGTCACTGCTGTAACAGCCGACACATTCTAAATCACACTAGTGTACATGCTTTGGATCCTCGAGTGATATCTATGTATTGAACACGCAGTAGTGTTCGCGGTAGTGTTATAGGTATTAAACTTAAGTTTTGATTTCTATATATAAGCATCACACTCACTTGAACTATCGTGAAAGGATAAGGGGTGATGAACGTGCATTTTATTATGATTAACGAGTTGTATAAATTTGGAGTCTTGCAAAAGGATTACCTCTTCAGGAGAGTATTGAGATTATCACTCCAAAAACATGGCTAGATTTTATGTGTTTTCTTTATGTATTTGAGTTCAACTTCCTTGTAGTTTAGATTGGAGTTTGATTTCTCGTAGTTTAGATTAGTTTAGGTAGAGATCGATTGAATAAAAAGACACATACTTGAAAAATAGCTACAGGATAAAGTTATATTCTGTAATTTCAGGGATACTATTTGTATTTGGGAAGCAGATTCTTCAAGAGAAAAAGGTATCGAGTAGAGGAGCAGGGAACCCTATATTGTTGCCTTGTTGGTGTGGTTTTGGGAGTGTCAATCGAACTTTAGGTCCACCCAAGTCCATGGCTTTAGATTCCCATCGGACATCGAATGCCACTTTACCTGGGATTCACAGCTGCAAATATTTACAGCCATGCATTAACTGCCATCATATCATATGTGTATCCATATGCAATGTTCTGCACAAAGACAACAGAAACAGGAAAAGTAGAAAAGTATATCACTCGGCACATGGAGAAGATGCTTAAAGAGTACCGAGGGTTGAAAATACATTAAAGAAAGAATGTCGCTCGAGTCTGTCAATTTTTCTTTACGTTGTTTAGATTAGCAATAATGCTAGCTACATTCTCATCTTGCAGTGTTGCACGATGATTTAATTAATCTGTTTATTTACTAAGCCATCCTTTAAAGATTGTATGTGTAAAAGATTGAATAATCGTCATTTATTGGTTATCAAGTAAATAAACGGACTATTATTTTCACTTAAACATTGAAATTTTAACTACGTTAATGTTAATAGACTTCTAATTTGGTTGATTTTTGTAAATAGTTGATATATAAAGAGTGACTTAGAAATTAGACAATTTCGATCATAAAAAAACATAGCATGACAAAAAGAAGAGCCGAGAAGAAAAAAATCAAAATATTGGAGTGAAAAGATTATTAGCATCTCTTTTAAACTAGGATAGAATATCAAGTCAAAACCTTAATTTTGTGAAAACATATACAGATAAGTATCCCAAAAATAATTAAAAAAATTGTGCTTTTTATTTATTTTTTATATTTTTTTTTTGGTAAAAGGGAGTGGTGATTGGATCCCATCCAGATCCAAATTATGGACATCTTAGGAATTCTCATCTTAGCCATTTATTATGTATTGTGCGGTTAGAATTCATTTGATTTTTTTTATTTAAAATTAAACACAAATAGTATTTGAAAAAAAATGATCGCATGATGTACGATAAACGGCTAGGAGGATCCCCACAAAGTGGATCTCCTCTGATTGTGCTTGTGCACGAAAGGGAGCCTTCATATCTCAGAGGGAAGAACTGACAATGCTTATCCACTTTAAGTGGAAAGACAGGATTAGATAGATGGATAAATCATGGTCCTGGATATGGTAAGGACTGGGCCAAACAGTCCTACCTGCACGGATTATTCCTCACAACTAAAAGCTGTTTCATCCCATAGCCATACACTTAGCCATTGCCCATGGCTGCCTGCACATGCAGCTTATCTTCCACGATATGCCCTATTTCATCTCACAAGCCCGCTTAGGCCCCCACTAAAAGTTCTTCTTTGGACATGACCACGACATTAAATACTGAACTGCTGATGAGTTGTTGATTACGCTGGTAGATAAGATTGAGATTCATAATTAACGTCAATTTACATTATCGGTATAAAATTCATCATTTAACAAAGAACAAACGTCATGTACATAAAATTTCTACGTAATATGATACACACAACAACTGTATTACAAATTACAAAGCAAACATCTAGAGTTAATTAGAGAATAAGCTTATTTGGATCCTCCTAGCTATTCCATGCCATCTAAGCAAACATATGTGTGTTTCCAACTTTCCATGTACTATTGTGATCAAATCATGGGTGATGATGGTGAAGGGATGCAGTGGAGGTGTCTTGGGCAGGTGATCAAGTGGTCATTGGTGAGGCCAGCTGCTTGCATGAAGAAGTGAATTACAGTGGGACCAACGTGCCTAAAACCCCTTCTAACCATGTCTTTGCTGATGGCCTCCGACTTGGAGTTCTTCACAGGAATCTTGTGGCAGGACTTGTATTGGGTACATATTGGCTTGTGATTCACAAATGCCCACAAGTACTTGTCAAATGATCCCACTTCCCTCTTTACCTGTAAAATTGGTTTAAACAGTAAAAGTTGATTAAGACATCATATTTACATAAAAAAATTCTTAATCACATTCTTTTTAACTTTATGCAATGATGAATAAATAAAGTGACGTTCGTATTCTTATTTTTGCCTTTATACTCATTACTTTATCAAATGGTTAGAAAAAAGAGAGGCTGAGGCTGTTGAGCACAAAAGGAAAAAACAGAAGTGCAGAAATCACTTGCTGACTCGTAAATATGAATAATGTATTAAATATACCTCAAGAATTCTCTTAGCATTGTCAACAACTCCTCGAACAAGGCTAATATCTACGCCAGAATCAGCACTCGCTGACGTTATCTTTTTTTCACTAAATTTAGCCACAACATCTGCATCAAACCCTGAAAAAGCCTCCCTTTATAAAGAAAAACTTATGATTAGTTAAGATTACAAACATGACAAGTCTATTAGTTAAGATTACAAACATGACAAGTCTTCAATAGTCCAAACTACTAGGTAGTCCGGTTTTATATCTATTAGATTGGCAAATAAATAAAAATAATATTTCCTCAGTTTAATCATTTGTACTACTGAGTAGTCCAGGCTATTGAAGAAAAATTGTACAAACAGAGTAGCTATTGTTAAGACTTCAAGGAGACCGTTCAACACGCCCAAAACATGTGAGGTTTTATCACAAAATGTCTCAATTCTCTTATTAATATATCTAGAATTTAAAAAGAGTAATGGAATTTTGGAATCACACCCACCTCAATGCTTCCCTTTTCCTCAGGACTGAAGTCCAATCCGATCCCACTTGAGCAACAGTTAATAGCAGCAATTCAAGCAACACACTGTAAATATGAGCAAGCAAAGTTAGCTGTTTAGCTCCAAGGGAACTGTGTTCAAATAAAACTGGTTACAAGTTTTAATAAAAAATAAACTTACGGAATTCAATCATATTTTGAATTAGAATATTATGACTGGTTCTATATGTACATATTTTCCGTAGCTGCAAACATGTATGTATGTGAGAGAGAGAGAGAGAGAGAGAGAGAGAGAGAGTTACTTGTCATCATGGACAGGAACTCCCCATTCTTCATCATGGTAAGCAACATATATTGGGTCTGCAAGCAAACACATTTTTCAACTTTTTGTTAACTTGATAACTTCAACAATTTGTCTACCGAAATTTAAACTTCAAGTACTTCTGCTAAGTTTTCATACCTGACTTAGGGGTGATGAAACTGCATCTCCTTTGCTCTTGACCGAAATCATTTGTAGCTGAAGAATCAAAAGGAACAACTTTCCTTTCATACTTGGCAGACTTTGTTCTTCCGTAATGCGCAATTCGCATCTTTCGCTGTTCTTGCATTGTTGTTACTTGCTCCCTCCTTGCTGCTGCTATGCTTCCTGGTGCCTCTACTATCAAAGACGATATATTCTTCAACACACTTTCAGCAGAAGGTGCAACACCACTACATTTCTTCGACTTTTTCACCGTACTTGTTGATTTGGTTGCGCAACGAGGCGTCACTACAACCTTCTCAGCACTAGAATTCAGCTCATTGGGATCTTTACCTCGCTTAAACGCAGGCTGTCGAGGTGAAGGCAACTTGGGAGAGATAGGAGGAGAAAGTGAGGCCTTAGTTTTATTAGTTGGAAGTGGTGAAGGAAGAGGAGTTGGAACATTAGTTTCTTGGGAGCTTTTTTTAGGAGACTTTTTTTGCTCCAAGCTCGGAAATTGATTGCCGGTTGGCTGGAGAACCGGACGCCGGTTGATTAGTTTCCCTGACGCTGCAGAGACACTAACACTTCGTTGCAATTTTGGTTTCGCGGAACACATTTTTTATGATCTTATGAAAGATTAACAATGAAGGGTTTGATGATGATGAAGGTGAAGATGTTAATTAGGGTTTAGGGGATGAAGTGGGAGGATTTTATAGAAAAAAGTGGGGACAATGAGCAGGTTTTGGCTAAGTTGTAACATGGGTGGGTTGGGGTATGCCATAAATAACCCTATTGCCCCATTGTGAGGGTGAAAGTGACAACCTCCGAACCGAGTGAAGGGATTATAATTGTAAATTTGGTTAAGCAAAAGAAGGGGTGTGTGGGGAGGGGATTGCCGTGCCACTGCCAGCCTTCTCAGGGACCCTTTTTTTTTATTTCCTTCCCCACACTTTTGTGCCTTTACCGCTCAGACTCCATGCGTCCTCAATCCCAAGTTGGAGAATGGGGTATATGAGAGTAACGAATCATCGTCTCTCTTTTGAGCTGGCTGAAAAGATATTAAAATTATGATATGCTAAACACACTTGAACCAATGCCGTTTCATAAGATATCAACTGTAACTAAAAGAGATTAATGACACGTTTAAGAATCAGATTGAGAGGAAATGAATTGAGAAGCTAGATTGAGGAGGAATATTCAGAGATGAATTCGTATGGAAGTTGTTTACTAAACTGTCTGAAATCAGAGTAGGAATGATGCTAATTTCATAAAAGCTACATGAAATACCCTTTAATTGGAATTAAAACCAATATGATTACTAAACGGTCCCTGTTCTAAATAAATTAATTTATGTGCTATGTAATATCGTTAATTTCCATAACAATATATACTTGTAAATTATAGAAACTATCTACCTCTTTATAATATAATCCATAATTTTTTTTGCCCCTATTCCACCTCTTTAAAACTTGATTATTTTCCTTCAAAAAAGATCTATTTCGTTGCAACCTCGCTATGCAATTAAGCGTTTCTCTAAATTGTTATAAATAAATACTAGGCAGACATAAATTTTTCTAACTATTTTTGAAATGTGTGGGGGGTATAATGGGTAAAAATCATGCATTCCTGATTGCCCTTGGAATTCAACTCCCACCTCCCACCTCCCACCTCCCACCAAGGAATCTAATTCCTCCAAAAGGAGGAGTTGGATTCTATTTTTCATATGGACCTCACACAGTCTTGATTCCTCTATTCTATATCCTAGTAAACACAAGAAGAATTTGTAATCAGAATCAGACTTTTTATTTTCATTTCGATTATGGATGTGCGTTTAAATAATCATCTGTACTTGAGATATTGTGATCTCTCATTTCTCAATATTCCTTGTATCAAAATAGTCACAGGTCAATGAAAGTATTTCATTATGTAATTTTTTTGCTTTTGATACAAGTAAGATTAGAAATTGGGACTCAGATTTCAGTTCAGGTTCTTGGAAACTAAAAGAGTTAAAAGTTTATTATATGTTTAAGTGCATCTCTCATAACTAAAATGTATTTCTTTCGATATATTAGAAAATATATATGTATTTTCTCTTTTGATACAAGCGACACTAAAAAAATGAGAGTTCGGACACATAATCATAAATAGGGCTGGGTTCGGTTTGAAACGGTTCTGTTTTTGCCAAAACCGGAACCGAATTGAAATTTAGGTTCAGTTCAATTTTTTTTTTCAGTTCGATTTTTCCCAGTTCGGTTTTGGCCCTGTTCGATTTTTTTTTCCTTTAGTAACAAAAAAATTCCTAATAAAACATTATTGATTTAGTTCAAAACGTCACATATGATTCTGTTCAAAACATTGTTGATTCTTAAGAAAAAAATCCTAAAAAAATTCCTAGGTGAATCTTCTAGCTGTAGAAAATCACAAACAAATGATTGCAACTAGGATCTAGAATCCTCACGCCACCAGGTTTTGATGATTTTCATATATCGGTTCGGTTTTCAAACTTGAAAAACCGAAACTAAACCAACCAAATTCAGTTCGGTTCGGTTTGACAACTTTGGTCCGGTTTTTTTTTGGTTTCGATTCAGTTTTCAGCCCAAATTTTTTCGGTTTTCAGTTTTTCCAACCCACCCCTAATCATAAATGCAAGTTAAATTATCCTAACCACGTGAATTATGTGCCCCTTATATCAACAAAATGTATTAGAATCCACTAGCACTTGTTCCAAATCTGAGTGATTAAAACAGTAAATTAATTATATGATTAAGGAATTAAGCTAGTAGGTCCTGCTCCACTTGGGCAGGATAAATAGCCATGAAATAGTTTAATTAGTGACTATCAACTGTGTCCAATTCAAAAATTGGATGGAAACATGACTAAATGAAATAATAGTATGCATATGGTCACTTTAAAGAAGCTTTATAATGTCATGAGCAGTTGAATCTGTAGGCTGAAGTGAAGGGGTTCCCAACATGAGTGTCATCTGCAGTTGAACTTGTAGTATGAACCCTAAACCATGCCCCATCAAAGTCTCTTCTGTCAATCCATCACATATAATTTTGAAGAATTTTTCAAAGTGAAAACTTGTGCGACAAAGAATTTTCGAGAAGCAGCAGCCTTATAATATTAATAAAAGTAAGGAGAGATGTCACACCATAGGTTAAAAAAGTCATCTTTTACGTAATCTTTAATTAGTCGTCTCATAAACTTTTAATTATATACCATATTTTCAATGAAAACTATTTTCCTGCTTTATGGAGCGAATTTAAATCTAGAAATTTTCAGTGGCATGGTTTACCAGATGCTGATATATCTATTACTATTATATTTCTCTAAACTAATTAAATTATATAAACTCTTCAATCACAATCACAACAAGATAACAAGCCATGTGTTTGAGTACCTCTAGTGATAGAGATTTGTAAGTCGACAAAAATGAGGCCAACAGACATAGTGTTGTGCATTTTTCTTGAGTCACCTCTTTGGTCCTATTAATTAAGATAGAAAGCGTTAATACATCGTTATTTTATCTTTCTCCTAAATCATTACTATTTTCATATCAAATTATTATGTCGTGAGAATACAGAGATGTAACTTGACGGCATCATAATATCAATGTACAATACTTAGAATCAATCAGTTTTTTCTTAGTAGTAGATTAAATCATAAAGGAGTCTTATTAGCTATTCCCATCACAAATTTGTCACGAAAAAAGGTTGGTTTTGGGCATGATATGTTGCCGGTGTTTTATAAGGGTGAATGGAAATTGTAAGGCAATATTCTAGGAAAGCGAAACAAAGCTCACATACTAATAAAAACGTCGGGTCGTTTTATTGTCCTTCGTAGCAAGCGCTGGATGGCCTTCTGTATTTTGAAAATGATGTGGGATACATCGAGACATTTTCCAAACACGATTGGATCATGATAATGTGATGGGATCTTCCTTGTTGTCTTTGAGAGAGAAAATCAAACCAAAAATGCATTATTGTTGTTCCAAAAATCAAATGCTGAAGTTGTCTTACCCTATCAAATAGTTAGGGTTGAGAGACGTGTTGTCACGAGGACATTGCAGAAGGTAACCCATCTTTGATTGGATTGGACATATAAATATCACATGCCTTTCTATTTCACTGTGCGTGGGGTATAGTAGTGTGTATCCTCAATGATATTTTGGACACCTTTAACTTGCTTGGAGGGAAAGAGAGCTAGCTATCCAATATATGATTCAATGTATATGCACGTGAATAATTGCCAAACCTAGCAATTACAAAACCATTTGATGTTCTTTTTAACATGTTCTGGGTGTTGCACCTAGTAAAAATAAGAGATGCCAAGGACAATCCCAGTGCCTGCGTGACTGATTGTCAGTTGTTTATACATGCGTAATTGACCTATGTGCGTAAATGATTTCAAAATGTATTAACGCTTGTCAGCCTTCAACACTGGCTTAAACAAACATTCTTAGCGCAATATTTAAAGATATGCCCTCTACAGAGGGGGGAGGGGTGGATGAGTGGCTAAGCCTCGCACTGGGCTAGCCATAATAATGTGGTTCAAATTCGTCTTTGGCGAGAATGACGAAAATTAAACCTAAGATATTTCATTAATAAGTGAAGAAGAATATCATTAGATCCGTAGTACTAAGTGGTATATCATCATCACTTGATCACTCTTGGTTATTACTATAGCAGGCCGGATTGTACAGATATTACAAAGAAATTTTGGGGTCAAAGGATATTTGGGTGATGGCTTAAATTCAAGGCATAAATTATATTTTTTGGAGCCTAATAAGAAGATAAAAAATGTGGAACAAGAAAATAAAATAATAACTTTTAATAAAATTATAATAATAATGTAGGGCTGCCCTGAGTGATGAGTTATTAGGAAGCAATCTTAATAACAACTGAAAAGATGTCGACGTTGTCGATGTTGTTGCTGGGCTGCTGGCATCTCCCAGTCCCAGGGGGGCAGCATTCTGTTTAGATGGGAACCATGCATGAAAGTTTAAAACAGATTAAAATTAAATTATGAATAGTAAGATAACATAAAGGGATGAATGCTGAGAAAACGTTCAACAAACTTGGTTACGTCCAAGTTTGCAGTTCGATTGTTCTAATAAATTAGATTGGAATAGTGAGATAACACAATGGTTAGCTGCAATTCAAATGATTTGAACTCTCAAAAGCGTGTGGGGGCAAATTTCTCCTTAACCTTCTAAGCTTTTTAGTTCATCTGTCTACATCTTAAATACTTACCAATTACAATGCAACACATTATATTTTAAGGGCTTTTTTCTTTCACAGTTGTAGGTTTTTTATCGCAGAATTTGAACTTATGATCTCTTTTGACATTGAGAAGAGAAATATCACTAAAATAATAGCTATTTAGTTTCATAACCACATGTTAGTTTAAGCATTTTTAAATTTTTTATAGCCATCAATGATTCGAGACAACACTAATAGGCTCATAGCTGCACTATTATCTGAAGCACCCTAGAGCTTCAAAATTGTTATTGTACACACGTTAAAAGGTTAAAGTTAATACAAAATATAGAGCATATATATTATACTGTTTGATTGCTACGTACACGAAGTCCCCCAACAAGATCCCATGGTTCTGATATTCTGTTTGTTTCTGCAGTGAAAACTGTTAAACAACCCTTCACATCACAATCCTGCACTAGACAGTAAAAATTACACCAACTCTTTTCTTTGGCTAGATAAATAAGGTTAAAGCAGGAATTATTGGCTTTACTGATACTGATTTGAAATACATTTTGAAAATTACACCAACCGTTCACTTATGGTTTCTTACCCAACAAGCAACATCACCTCTTGCAACTACGAAAATATTTGGGTGCACTAGTCATCCTGCTACATTGTGCTATTGATTCACGTGTTTTAACATGGGTGAACGACAATATAGATTTGATATGAAGCAAAGCATGTTTTCAAAAAGAGGCACCTTTTCTCAAATTGTATATAGCAAGACGACTAACAAACAATAGAGCTTGTTAGTTGTGGGTCTCTCCTAAAAAAACATACACACAAGAGTATATGTGGGAAAAGAGAAACCAAGTATGATGTCCCATGATGACTTTTGACATGTACAAAAAATTTATATAAGTAAATAGGCAAAGATGAACAAAATTAGCTTCCTCTTCCAATGTTGGATGCTTCACTATGTTGAATTGTTTGAAAGAAAGACGGTCCTCTGAAGCAAGAACTCATTCACCTGGCGCCGGTAGAGTCTAGTAATCCATCTGTGCCTTCACGACATCCACGATTGGAGCTCGACAGATTGGACATTTTCCGCTGTTCCATTGCAACTCATGAGCACACTTGAGACAGGTGCACATGTGGCCACACCTGGAAAATTCAGAAATGGCAGCCCACAAGATGAGTACTACAGCCAACAAAGAATTCAAATGAAAAGATCTATATTCACATGAGAAGCCTTGCTTGGATAGCAAGTTACCTGTAAAAAAGTGAGTCGACTTTCACTTCATGGCAAATGCAACAATTTCCTTTCTTTGGTAATCCATTTGCCGACCTCTTCCTCTCCGCTGGACCTGTAACATACAGAATCGTGTACTGTCAAGAAACTGATTGAAAATAAGGAGTAATGCAGAAACTATGCAGCCACTCACAGTTTTATTCTCGCTATTATAGCTTTGAAAGAGTATTTAATACTGTCCTAAAAGACCAAAACAAATATTAAAAGTCAAAACAAGTATAAGAGCAAGGATGTTTTTAGATACCTTTTCAGTGGATGCATTTGTACAAATTATGATATTCATTTTAAATTGATCTGAGGCCCTAAAGTAAGAGAAACAAACAAGAAGTACAGCACGAACCTGAATGAACTTCCTGCTTCATGGATTGCTGCATTACCAGTTGCATGTCTACACAGCTCTTTATTACTTTTCGTAGCTCCGACATCTCACGATAGAGTTGCTCCATCTGCCCTCTCATGTCATATATGAATTCCATTTCCTGCAAGTTCAGCAGAGTTGACTTAGTTTCTATACTGACCCGGTAACTTAAGAACTCAAAGTTAACGTAACTGCATAGGGGAAAAAGTTAAACTCACAATTGAAGGATGATTTGAGGGGGAAGAGAAGTGGTGATGATTTTGATGGTATGATGGAGATGGAGATGGTGATGGTGAACCTTGCCGACTATTTGGATAGTAAGAATGAGATGGAAAATGGCGGGGTGGAGATGTAGAAGCAGCTCGACCAAAATTATCCCCCACTTCAATATCTTGATAGCTCCACGATGTCATATGAGACGGTGATGGCTGCAATGATGTGCAATGGTAAAAATCATCACTCGCTTCTTGATATTGAGCACTAATTAGACTCCTTTCTTCTCCTCCTTTATCGTCATCACCTTCCTCATCACCATCTTCTTCCTCATCTTCTTCTTCTGTCATGTTCTGATCTTCTTGGTGTTCTTGTTCTTGCACTTGTTCTTCTTGACTGCATGTCGGCTCCAATTCTTGTTGTTGTTGATTTTGGTGATGCTGTTGTAAGAAAGACACCAATAGATTTGTCCTATCGTGGTTAATGTCATTGTCTTCTCCTTCTTGACAGCCATCTGGTTGCGCTTGTATTTCTAAGCGAGATACCATCAACCTGTCTATTCTGTCTCGGAAATCACTAGCAAGAAAATTTGATACTGTACTTCTGCATAGATCAATGTGAAATTCATATGAGTATAACATAGACATGTGGTTGTCTGGTTACGGAAGTTTACAACTGAACCAAAACAAGAATAGTAGAAGCAATGCTGCTGTACCTTTCGATAAGTTGGCGTATCTCTCCTTTGCATGAGTTGGAGTTGAGCATTTCTTGGTACCATGCCTTCCTCAGGTCTTCCCAGTAGCTACGTGGGCGAGAAATCTCATTGATCCAATCACAAGTATAATCTCCATAATACTGGTAATCATCCTCTAGTTGTTCTTCTATCTCATTCTCATCCCAACCAACCAAGGATGTGGTTGCATCTGCGGTTTCTTGCACATCAAGGTTTCTAGCCTCCGAACTTGTTCCTTGCCAGATAACTTCTGAACCCGGGCTAGCTTCTTCATGAAGATATTCACTAGTATGAGGCAAGTTGTTTCTGGCCTCTAAACTTGTTCCTTGCAAGGTGACTTCTGAGCTTGGGCTGGCTTCTTCGTGAAGATCTTCACTAGCATGAGGCAAGGTTTTTGTAGCCATTAGACTTGTTCCTTGCAAGATGACTTCTAAACTTGGGCTCGCTTCTTCACTACCATGAGGCAAGGTACTCCTAGCAATTGGACTTGTTCCCTGCAAGGTGACTTTTAAACTCGGGCTGGCTTCTTCACGAAGATCTTCGCTAGCATGAGGTGTGGTGTTCCTAGCCATTGGACTCGATCCTTGAGAGGTGACCAACGAACTCAGGCTGGCTTCA
Organism: Crataegus laevigata; assembly: GCA_963580275.1. Taxonomy (NCBI): domain Eukaryota; kingdom Viridiplantae; phylum Streptophyta; class Magnoliopsida; order Rosales; family Rosaceae; genus Crataegus; species Crataegus laevigata. Next base: position 11,014,743 of record OY756939.1, on the reverse strand, counting down.
TCACGAAGATCTTCACTAGCAGCTAGCAAATTGTTTGTAACCACTGAACTTGTTCCTTCCGAGGTGACTTTTGAGCTTGGGCTAGCTTCCTCACAAAGATGTTTACTAGCTTGCGTTGAGGTGTTTGTAGCCCCTGAGCTTGTTTCTTGACAAGTGACTTTTGAACTCATGCTAACTACTTCACGAAGATCATTACTACTAGCACGCGGCAACGAAGTCTGCACCCGTGTTGCATTCTTCTGCTCAGTTAAATCAATGTTACAACTAGAAGTGTTTTCGCTAGGCATGTTGGAGGTGGAGGAGTTTTGTGCATGTACACTGGTGTCCTTGACGACCTCCCTTTGAAGGTTTTTTGTGCTAGCTGCATCACTCTGAGCCGTTGAGGCCTGCTCGAAACAAGCGCTGAATTTCTCCCTGAAATTAAATGATCTAAATGTCAACTTCCTTTTTCCAGTCACACACAGTACTTTAACGGTTCGTTTGGTGCCTAGGATTAAATTGGACTGGATAATTCACTATATTCAACGTAATCCAATAAAACAATCTTAAGCACCAAACAAACCTAAGTTTTTAAGATTGATGTAACCTCATATTTTTCAGGAAAATGTGATGACAGCTGAAATATTTTAAATTCTTTCCATTTTTGTGCAATTATTAAGCTCTTTTTAATACTAACATTCTATAGAAACATTACAACAACAACAACAACCAGAACTAGATTATAGCTTGGCATGTTCCGATGAAGAATTTATTACCTGAGATGCATGATGGCAGAGCCTTGAGGCAATTTGTTCACTTGAGATGTTGCTGGTTTCCGGCGTGGTACTTCTTGACCTACTGCCCCTGCCATGCCGCGTTGCAGCAGTTTAAGCCGTAACATTGACTACAAAACAGGCATAACATGCAAAGTGAATATGTAGTTGCATTGGAATTTGCATAAAAAGAAAGCAAATGATAACATATTTCAGACAACGTAAATTAAGAACCCAGCTTGTTTAAGAAAATTTGAGTTCAAATGATTGAATAATTAACGCGCCTGAATTCGCCCTTTGTGTGAAAATCTTGAAACTGCTCTGCGGTCTACAAGTGTGTCAAGCTCCCTATGCCGGTCACGCTCCAATTGCATAAGCAAATCCGCAAAAGCCTGCCTGCCTCTGATCATCCTCGGCGAACTTAAAACCTGAGAGAACCCTTTGTGCAGCTGCTCTGTCTGATCAACCCCGAAAGACCTCTCACGATCACGGTCTCTAGACGGAGATGCATTGGCACAGGACTGCTGATCATGATCATTATCATCACTAGGAGACGATAATGGACAGTGTGCTGTCATTGTCAACCGTTTAATGATATCCACAACACGAACCTTCTCTCTTTCTCTTTCCTTTGCATCTAAATTACTTTGGGCATCACTTGTGGCGCTTTCATCAGAATGTGTGTCCTCAATGGAATCCTCAGCAACAGGGCCGGTGTCATACCTTTCATCAACACAAACAGAGTCCCCTGCTTCAGACTGTCTTGATAATTGCTTCTCGACAACAGGTTGATTCGAAGCAACAGACTCATTGGAAGCACTGGATTCATTGAAAGTATCAAAAAAGTTCTCATTCTCATTGAAGCTCAATCCAGAGTTAGACCTGCTCGTCTCTGTGCCGCCATTGGAACTCATCTTGAAACTGTTTGATAGGTTCAGCCTCTTCTCCCATATTTGAACCAGCGAAGAAGCTCCAACTCCCCGATTGGAAATATCCGCCAAGCTATCTGTCCTTGAAAGAGTCCCTTCCTTCATTGATGTCGATGTCCTCGTTGATGAAGGCGCGGAACTAGGCACTGACATAAGTTCTACCTCCTGGCTCTGCCTCTCCACCATTGCCATTGCTTCTGTCCCTCCTTGTCTCTCAGCCCATCGATCAAGAACCCGAGACTGCCTCAGGCTCATTGTCGAACAACTGTCATCTCTTTCGACATTCTCTATGTTTTGGTCTTGGGAGTTGTTGCTTTCCTTATCATTAGAGGCAGAGGTTGATGGGACAGAAATGCAGGTGGTGAGGTGATTCCTCACCAAGCTATTCAAATTCTTCTGAAAAGCAGCCTGCGTGGCCCTGGCATTGCTCTCTCTGCACCTGTCTCGCCGGTTGTGATCCCTTAACACACAACCAAAAGGCGCGGTGGAAGCCATTTCAACTTGTGATGACGCCATGTCAGAATTCAAATGGTCTGATGCAATTACTGTAATTAAACAAAACTACAGAATTTTCAGAGGAGCCTGAAATCCAAACCAAAAGGAAGAAATTAAAGAACCCATATCGAAATTCGACGGGTGGGGAGATTGAAAACAAAGAATCCAACCTCACAAGAAAAATCTTGTATGTGAAGAGAGGAAGAAAATGGAAGATCCCCAAAGAGCCTAAGAGAGGAGAGAAACAAGCCACTGATTTTCCACGAGAACAGAGGAGCTTTTTTAGGAACAAAGCAATTTGTCATCCGCTAGTATAATACCTCATTCCTTGCAATTTTTGCCTATTTTTGGACAAGCTTTTTGTAGCCACCACCAATGCACAGACAGATAACACACAGAGTTGGCCTATTGCTGTAAACAAAACAAAAAAACAATTAAAAGATACAAAATTTGAGATTTTCTGTGTATTTTTTTGTGGGTTTGCCTTGGATGTGCCTAAATTTGAAGGATTGGGGAATCAAAGTATGAGATTCTTGGAAGCTTATGAGTGAAAACAGAGGATGGAGACAGAGGAGGCCAGAACTGCACTAATAAAACAGCGAGACAATTTGGTGAGGAAAAGTAGGGATTGAATACGATAGAGAGAGGGAGATGTTGGTTTTTAGTTCGTTGGGAATGTAGGGTCAAATGGTAGTTTCCTTTATTGCGCAGTGGTCTGTCTTTTTTTTCTGCTCATATTAACAAAAAAGAACGATTAGATTTAATTTGATTTAGGATATACGGCTGAGATTAAAAGTAATTTGAAAAATAAGGAGGTAATCGAAAACACTCAATGCGTGTCCTTATTAGTTGTAACAGTGATCCATTGGGGTCAATGGTTATAAATTTTTGGTTGTAACATGTAAACACACTAGCCTTTGATAGCAGTCAATGATTTTACTTAATTCCATCTTTGAATTTTGTTTGCTTCACCGTCAATGCCATCTTTGGAGCCCATTGTTCAACGCCCCATCCAATTTTGACCGTTGGTTTTGTGTTTTCTAACCTTTTTAGGTTGGATTTTGTGACATTTCTAGGCTTCTAGCATGTCCAATGCAATATTATGACACAAAACATTGCTATGCGTGTTGTGGTCTATTTTACTAAAGGCACAGAGAGTGCGGTAGAGTTAGATGTATAAGGGCTTGAAGAATTTTGTGCATGTTACTTTTTATGGTCATTGCCTTTATTTATAGTAAACTTGATAGTATCTCTTGCCTTGCAAGTAATACAATCATAAAAGAGTTAAGATCTTCTAGTTTCCTAAATATAATCTAGGTAGTGCTATTCACACATCCAATTTTACCTCTTACACATCTTTGTTAACTTTTGGTCATTGATCTTCTTCGTTTTCATTCGAGTGTGCGAGAAGAAAAAATAGGTGTGTGAATAGCACTACCCTATAATCTACTAGTGGTTTACACAATCATACATGTGCTATAATTAATATCAATGTGATTATGCTTTCCCCTGGGTGATCCATCACCACCTGCACCTCACATCTCGCCACTGTGAAACGTGTTGGGAATTTTGGTTTATTATTAGAAATTTTGAGTTTTTATCGGATATTCAATTGTGCAAACTGTTTATTATACAATGTATAGTGTATAGTGTGGTGCAAAAATACGATCTCTCTAATCGAAAAACAAATAAGTTAAGAACATGGGGTGAGTAGTAACTTTAATTGAAATTGAATGGTATTTAACGACCAATATTCTTTAAGGAACAAAAGAAGACTACTACTCAAATTGTTTTATCACCAATTATTGATGAAAGTAAAACGGTAAAATGCCCATTTTACAAGAGTTTTTATTTATTTATTTATGGGTAAAAGACATTTTACTACCCTAATGTTTGGTGGTTTTCAACATTTAGTACATCAATTTTTTTTCATCCCAGAGTCATACCTAAAGTGTAAATTTTGGGACAGTCTCATACATCTGTTAGTCAAACTGTTAGTTCTCTCGTTAAGTGATGACGTGACGCCCTGATTGAGTGCCACGTGTCATTAAAAATATTTAAAAAATATTTAAATAAAAAAATATTTAAAAATTAGTATTTAAATAAATAAATAAATAATAATAAAAATTGATGTACTAAATGTTGAAAACCACCAAACATCAGGGTAGTAAAATGTCTTTTACCCAAAAAAATTTATTCTTCTCTCATTCTTCTTCTTCTTCTTCTTCTTCTTCTTCTTCTTCTTCTTCTTCTTCTGCTGGGTTCCGTTTCTGTGTCTTCTTTTTTTTTTTTTTTTTTGTTCCTTCTCCTCCTCTCCTCTGCAACTCCCACCCACCCTCCCTCCCTTCTCTCCTCTGCAACTCACATCACCCACCCTCCCTCATCTCCTCTGCAACCCGCACCAAATTTAGCAAAACAAAACTAAAAAAAAATCGAAGGGAAGGTTTGGGTTGGGGGGACACGGATGTATGAGAACTAACGGGAGAACTAACAGTTTGACTAACGGATGTATGAGACTGTCCCAAAATTTACACTTTAGGTATGACTCTGGGATGAAAAAAAATTGATGTACTAAATGTTGAAAACCACCAAACATTATGGTAGTAAAATGTCTTTTACCCTTTTTTTTTATTTAAATACTAATTTTTAAATATTTTTTTATTTAAATAATTTTTAAATATTTTTAATGACACGTGGCACTCAATCAGGGCGCCACGTCATCACTTAACGGGAGAACTAACAGTTTGACTAACAGATGTATGAGACTGTCCCAAAATTTACACTTTAGGTATGACTCTGGGATGAAAAAAAATTGATGTACTAAATGTTGAAAACCACCAAACATTAGGGTAGTAAAATGTCTTTTACCCTTTATTTATTTGTTTGCTACGTTCCGATGTCTCACAAGAGTTCACATTATACATATGAATTAAATATATTTTGTAGTTGCTCCAAACACAACTACTCCAAATTGGTGATCGATGGATTAAAAAGCTTCAAAATCAACAAGTTATAAGGACTACGCCAATATGGACGCAGCCCTAACTCGGAGTGAAACATGATGCATTTTGTGTTCTCATGCCGTTTGTGTAATTTGCAGTCAAATCTAAATTACTTTAAAGTCTACTTAATTTTTCGTATCAACAAGTTGTAATTCTTGTCCCTTAACATTAAATAAACATCGTTGCACAAAAAAGTTTGCATGGTAAGAGTATAAAGTATCCAAATTGAAAGGGGTAACACGTTATTCGATGAAAAACTCAAGGTCTTCAATCAAAATTAATTCTCAAAATACTACTAATTTTGAACTGAACTATAATACTTACATGTATATAATACAATATATATCTAACAATCAAATATAACTTATGCAAATATATATACTTACTATAATCATTATCTAACCGTTAAAATAATAATTATATTAATACATGTAAGTATTAGGGTAAAAGACATTTTACTACCCTAATGTTTGGTGGTTTTCAACATTTAGTACATCAATTTTTTTTCATCCCAGAGTCATACCTAAAGTGTAAATTTTGGGACAGTCTCATACATCCGTTAGTCAAACTGTTAGTTCTCCCGTTAAGTGATGACGTGGCGCCCTGATTGAGTGCCACGTGTCATTAAAAATATTTAAAAATTATTTAAATAAAAAAATATTTAAAAATTAGTATTTAAATTAAAAAAAAGGGTAAAAGACATTTTACTACCATAATGTTTGGTGGTTTTCAACATTTAGTACATCAATTTTTTTTCATCCCAGAGTCATACCTAAAGTGTAAATTTTGGGACAGTCTCATACATCCATTAGTCAAACTGTTAGTTCTCCCGTTAGTTCTCATACATATGTGTCCCCCCAACCAAACCTTCCCTTCGATTTTTTTTTAGTTTTGTTTTGCTAAATTTGGTGCGGGTTGCAGAGGAGATGAGGGAGGGTGGGTGATGTGAGTTGCAAAGGAGAGAAGGGAGGGAGGGTGGGTGGGAGTTGCAGAGGAGAGGAGGAGAAGGAACAAAAAAAAAAAAAAAAAAAAGACACAGAAACGGAACCCAGAAGAAGAAGAAGAATGAGAGAAGAATAAATTTTTTTGGGTAAAAGACATTTTACTACCCTGATGTTTGGTGGTTTTCAACATTTAGTACATCAATTTTTATTATTATTATTATTTTTATTTAAATACTAATTTTTAAATATTTTTTTATTTAAATAATTTTTAAATATTTTTAATGACACGTGGCACTCAATCAGGGCGCCACGTCATCACTTAACGAGAGAACTAACAGTTTGACTAATGGATGTATGAGACTATCCCAAAATTTACACTTTAGGTATGACTCTGGGATGAAAAAAAATTGACGTACTAAATGTTGAAAACCACCAAACATTAGGATAGTAAAATGTCTTTTACCCTAAGTATTATAAACAAATCCCGACTGCCACCTACATTTACCCCAGTCCGTTGATAGATTTTCTCATTTTGTAGAGGTGACACAATTGTAATTTGGTTAGAGGTCAGGTGAATAATTTCCCAATTTCATATTCATACATATACTCAAGCTTCTCAGAGAGAGAGAGAGAGAGAGAGAGAGAGAGAGAGAGAGAATACAGTGAGCAGTGAAAGAAAAGGTTTGAAGATGCCGGTAACTTCAGCGATGGTGGGAGCCCTGTTGGGGTTGGGCACCCAGATGTACTCCAACGCCCTCCGCAAGCTCCCTTACATGCGCCGTAAATTTCATCTCTTTCTCTCAGTCTTTCAATTTCTCCTTTTATCACTAATCATTTCTCAGGCGATTGAATTGACTCATGAACCCTAACTCCGATTCAGATCCTTGGGAGCACGTTCTGGGCATGGGATTGGGCGCAGTGTTCGTTAACCAGCTCGTCAAATGGGACGTACAGCTCAAAGAGGACCTCGATAAGATGCTCGACAAGGCCAAGGCCGCCAACGAACGCCGTTACATAGGTATACATTTCCAACCCAATATCAAAATTCGATTCATTTCTCAATTTCTCGTGATTCAAAATTGTATCTTTCGACAACCCAACAATCCCATTTGTGTTTTTGGCGTCTCAATCTTTGAGCTTGGTTTTGATAAGTTCATTTTTAGATGATTTGCGAAATGTCGAAACACACTATGATTAATGTTAGAACCCCATGTCTCGTTTGAGTGATATGATGGATCAGAATACTGTTTTCAGATGGTATTTTCTTGTAAGTGTGGGTTGGAGATTGTGGAAATGCTGAATTTAGGTGAAATTTTGTGGGATATAAGCATTATGTCACTCTTTCTTTTATCTTTTTCCTGCCCCTCCTTTCTCTCTAGCTCAAAGTTGGTTCATTAATGTGGGACCTGTATAGAAATGTGAATTAAGAAGACAATTTCGATTTTCCTAACCAGGAAATCCCTGTCTTCGTGGTACAGGGCCATCCGAGCTCTGAACATCATGCCAAGGTCGTATTAGCGTATCAGCATACTAGATAATGTTACTGATTATAGAGTCTATGGTTTTTTTTTTCTTTCAATTAACTTTACTTTTGTTATACAGCACGGATGATTGAAAAGAGCCATTTTTTCTTCCTTTCGGTATGGTGATCATATCCGTCCTGTGTCTTATTATATGGTTGAAAGGCAAAGATTAAAGATTTCACGCATGTTCTCTTACACCCTAAATAGTTTGCCTGCTTAAATTTTTTGGCCATCTTATTGTTGGATCTTCCTCTTAATTTCCTATCTTATATAATGAGCTGAAACATTGGGTCCGTTTCAGCTCATTATTTGTGAATGAATTCAATTCAGGAAGTAAAACGAACATATAGTTTTTGTGATACAATATCGGAAAATGTATCTTTCATCCTACTCCTTTTCTTTCGCTGCTTAATGTTTCTTCTTCATTTGCAGATGAAGATGATGACTAGTTCGCGTCTGAGTATGTTGTGGTATTTTCACACAGGATCCATGTTCTAAGAGACGGTTCGACCTTAAAGTTTTAGGCACTTTTTGTTTTTAAATCAATGTTGATATGTTTGCAAGGTTGCTGTAAAAGCTCTCCCAAATTTCTGATTCTTTTGTGATGCATAAGCTTTGAAATACTTTCATATTGCAAAGCTGAACGGCGTGTCTAACTTCTCTAATTATACACTCCGTCTTTTCCGACGTAGATTCTTCAAATTGATTGCAAGAGTTTCCCTCCTCGTTTGTAAGTGGTTTGGTTATATGTTTGTTTTTGTGAAGTGGTTTGATCACGCACAAACCTGAACGAATCTGCTTAGCTTATAAATGTATGTCTGTTAGAGCTTTTAGAAACAGTTAGACCAACTCCTCTCTTTATTTCTAGGTTTTGGTTCTAATCTGTCAACTCTGATGAAAAGATACTAGATCCACAAGCATTCGCTTTCCGTCTTGACAACGTCATATTTTAAACTACTCTAATCTACGAAATTCGGGATTTGAAGTCTTGTGCAGAGGGCCAGCCCAAATGGGGGATTCAATTAGAACTCAGATACAACGGTTGATTCATAGATGATAAAGAAACTCTCACAAACCCAGTTCGCATCAGTAGCACCCCGCAACAAAATGCTGCATTATAGTTGCTAGCCCAAACCAAACAGAATGAATAAATACGCGACAGAATTGATCCTAGTTACTCTTCAGGACGGAGTGGAATATTTATACTAACAACAAACTTTCGTCAATCCTCTGAAACGCGGTTCATTACTTATGTATAAGAGTCTAAATTCTTCTTCTCAAACTCCACCGTCCGATGATTTAAAACATGTAGTAGTTGATCACACGCCAGTCGTGACGAAGGCCTCTCTGCTGGGCTGGTTTTCGCGCACTGCAGTGCAATTTCAAGAACCTGGAATGCGGCATTTTCTTCTCCGGATAATAGTGGTTTCAGTGCAGGGTCTATCAACTCTTCACGAGTAGAATCCTGCATTTCGATATGCCTCTCGACCCATCTCACCATGTCTATGTCCACGCCGAAAGATGAATCTGTCGGCATTCTCCCGCTAACAAGCTCCATTAGCACAATCCCCATGCTGTAGACATCACTCTTTTCTGATGCCTTGAGTGAATAAGCATACTCTGGAATCATATGAAATGTTGTTAGAACCAATCGCATAGAACAACCATGTCGAAATCAAACTCGAAATTCAGTATCCAAAATAGCAAGAAAGAAGAGTATTCAAACCATAACTGATTAGTACCTGGTGCTATGTAACCGTAGGATCCAGCGAACCATGTATTTGATTCTGTGTTGGACTCATAAGTCTCGTTAAGTGTCTTGGCAAGGCCAAAATCCCCAAGATGTGCTTCCATGTTGGAATCTAGCAGGACATTGCTCGACTTAATGTCCCTGTGAATGATCTTTGGCACACAGTCATGGTGGAGATACTCCACTCCTTGAGCTAATCCAACCGCAATCTTTAGCCTCGCCTCCCAATCAAGGCTCTTCTTCTTGTTACTTTGTTGTTGGTGTATCCAATCATACACGCTTCCGTTCTCCATGTACTCGTATATCAACAGATTGGAGCCTGCTCCTTTGTCGCTGCAGTACCCCATTAACTTCACCAGATGCCGGTGTCTTATCCTCCCAAGCGTCTTAATCTCCGCCGTGAAGCTTTTATTTGCCATAAGATCGTCTTTATACAAAATCTTTTTTACTGCCACAGTTTCTCCAGTGCGCAGTTCAGCTTTGTAGATTACTCCCGACCCTCCGGAGCCAATTACATACTCGTTGCTCAGATTCTTCGTGGCGTCCATGATGTCTTTCCATTTGATATCCGGCTTGACAGAACCATTTGAGAAGAGCAGTCTTCGCTGAGCATGGGAAGAACTGGTCGAGTACAGGCAGTTCATGTCACTGGCTTTTCGAAAAGCTTCTTGCTTGTGTTTCAAAAGAGAAGCAGCTCCAAATATCAGCAGAGCAATTGCAGATAGAGTACATATGGCAGCAATGGCTACCACCACCGATTCTCTAGGCCCTGTCTGCTTCTTTCTGCCAATGCAGCTTCCAAGAGGGCTTCCACAAAGATGAAGGTTTCCTGCGAAGGTATCAGCTGGCCAGTGAGAGAGTTGCTTGCTCAACTTTCCTTGTAGGTTGTTGTAAGAGAGATTAAGCTTTCCCAAGCTGATCATCCCACCAACCGAGAAAGGAACTTCTCCAACAAGTTGGTTGTGAGATAGATCTAGGGCTTCAAGTTTCGACAGTGACCCAATAGAGGCTGGAATCTGACCACTCAAATTATTGTAACTGAGGTCTAAAATGCTCTGAAGATTTTGGAGTTGTCCAAGCTCATAGGGTATGTCACCATCAAATCTGTTCTGTGAAAGCTGAAGCTCATACAGCTTGCCTAGTTTCCCAATAGCTGGAGGAATTGACCCCGAAAACTGGTTGTGGTCAAGGTTTAGGACGTTAAGCAATTCCAGGTTACCAATCCCAGCAGGGAGTGTTCCATTGAGAGAATTCTCACTCATAGAAAGCACTAGCAGTTTAGAACAATTGAACAATTCATTAGGAAGAGGCCCGGTGAAGAGATTCGAGGACAGCTTCAGCTCTCCTAACTGAGGCAAACCTTCGAACCACCGCGGAACTGTGCCCGAAAGAAGGTTGTTGTTCAAGTCAATGTGGGACAGTTTCTTGCAGGATGAAAGGTCATCCGGTATTGATCCAGTGAGCGAATTTCCGGACACATCCAGCAGTGATAGCTCACTGATATTCCCCAATGCGTGTGGGATTTTACCAGTAAACTGATTCTTCCCCAATCTCAACCTTTCAAGAGATTTCGAATTTCCTAGCCGGGAAGGAATCTCATGATCAAATGCATTGTCAGTCACATCAAAGGAAAGAAACGAATTCGAGCCACACAATGCAGCAATGCTCCCATTCAACTTGTTTCTCGACAAATTCACTCTAGTCAAATTTGCCATATGAACCAATGTATCAGGAAGATTACCTTCAAGCGAGTTGTTGTACAGCATGAACTGCTCCATTGCTTGAAGGGACCCGAAAGTTATCGGTATCCCGCCGGATAAATGGTTATCCGCCAAGTCCAGAATAGTCAGCTTGTGACAGTTCCCCAATGTGGCGGGAATCTCACCCACCAGCTCGTTCTGCCTGATATGAAGAAAGTTCAAATCTTTGAGCCTCCCAATGGTAATCGGAATCTCCCCACTAAACCGGTTTCCAAAAAAATCGATCATCTGCAAGCTCGAACAGTTGCCGATTTCCATTGGGATTTCTCCGGAGAGCTGGTTGTCGTATAGATACAGAATCTCAAGCTCCCCAAGCATTCCAATCTCGTTCGGCAGAGGACCCTCCAAGTTATTGTGGTACAGAACAAGTGACTGCAGACTGCTGAGGTTTGATATCATTGGAGAAATCGAACCGACCAAGCTGTTGTTGTGGAGCAACAGATCAGTCAGCTCCACCAGTCCATAAATCTCGTCTGGGATTGACCCGTTGAGCAAGTTATTGGACAAGTCAAGCTGCTTCATTGATCGGCATTGGCCTAATTCTGCTGGGATTTCGCCGAAAATTCCGGAATCCGAAATCATCAGGTGCTCCAATTTTTTTCTGTTGGAACATAGATTTCTAGGTATGACACCGGAAAGATTGTTGTTTGATAAAACTAAAGTTGCCAGCTGGGACATGGTGCCGAATACTTCGGGAATTCCTCCTGTGAGCTTGTTCATGGATAAATCAAGACTCTGAAGATTGCCCAGTTGAGATATGGACTTTGGGACTGGACCTTCAAGTTGGTTCCCCATGAAATTCATGTATTCGAGTCGACTCAGTTCACCTAGTTGACTTGGGATTTGGCCAGTGAGGCTGTTGTTGCCGAAATTCAGGAGCTCGAGGTTGCTGAGACGGCCGAGCTCCGCGGGGATTGTTCCGTTGAGTGTATTGTTAGCAGCTGTGAATACAGTGAGGCTGGAACAGTTTCCCAACTCGGCAGGAATCGGACCCTCGAGCTGATTGAGCTGCAGGATTAAGTTCTCCAGTAGGCCGAGTCGGCCAAGTTGGGGAGGTATTGGACCGTTGAGGTTGCATGAGGCCAAACCAAGCGTGACCAAATTGACAAGACTGCCCAAAGTGGCGGGAATGGACCCAGTGAGCCCATTGTCGCCGATTCTCATGACTCGGAGACTCGCCAGCAAGCCGAGCTGAGTCGGAATGGGCCCACTGAGCTGGTTCGAAAAGAGAAGCAAAGATTCCAAGGACTTGAGGTTAGAGAGGGTTGGCGGGATGGGACCCGAGAGGCCGTTAGAAGAAAGATCAAGGTGGAGCAGGTTTTGCAAACTGCCGAGTGAGGGAGATATCGACCCGGCGAGTGACGAGTCGGAAAGGTTGAGCCCCACCACTTGGACCGAGTTGTCCACCGAGTCAAACCCACAAGTCACACCCCTCCAAGTACAAAAATTTTGGTCGCTTTCGGACCATCCATGCAAAACATTTTCTGGGTCTTCCACAATTGCCCTCTTCACCTCCAAAAGCACTCTCAAAGTTGTATTTCCGTCGAGCTTTCCCTCACAGAACATAAACCCTAATGAAAGATGCAGAAACAGAGCAAGAAAAAGTGGCAAAATTGCGTCTGTTACTAAAGCCATTTTTTCTGGACAAAAACAGAGCAGCTCGAAGCTAGATTATGAACTTGGTGGAATCAACTGTTTCATTGATGGGTAAATGTAAAGCTTGCATCTTTAATGTGGGTGTGCTGATAAAATTTTAGGTGGTTGAATGTTGATCTTGGGTTTTGAGTGCTTGCATGCGAGGGTGTGCATGGAAGATTGAATTGGGAGGTAATTGCATGCATTGGAAACTTGGGATTTCTTTTTCTTGCAGGAGTGTGTTTATGATGGCGGCCTAAAAACGAGTGCAAATCTAGAGAGAGAGAGAGAGAGTCAGTGAGGCTACAAGTTCTTTGTCAGCAGTGCTGCAGCTGCAACTGCAAGCTGCAAATTCCCATTAATGTGACAATAACGCAAGTCTTAAATAATGGGATAAAGTTGGATTGAGAACTGAGAAGTCAAAATAGGTCACAGAAAGAAGAAGAGAATATTTATATATTTAAGAAAAATAGTTTTATAATTGCATATATAGGTGTTAATGTTTGTCAAAAAGATAAATATAAATGTGAATGGGTTCACGAAAGGTCAGAGTATTTAAGAAATTTGCAGTGAGGAACAAGAAAACAGAAGAAAAAACAGAGTGAATGTGAAGATATGGGCTTACATGGGAGAAGATACAGTGGTTGGGTGACCGACAGTGGACGATGTTTGTGTGTTTGCAAATTGGTGTATTAGCTCAAAAATGACCGAGTCCCTACAGAAAGTGAGCGGTTGAATTTCCAAATTTAAAACAATCAAAACTACATGAATATTTGAATATTTCTGCACTTGAAAGTTGCAAGCTTTACAAAGTCAACAGAGTCCCCCCAAACCCTAGTCATTCCCTACGTAACCCAATTAACTTACAACAAAAGTTCCATCGTACTCTTAACATAATTTAATTTTATTAAGTTTAATCCTTATGTCCCGCTTTTGGAAATGAACTTATTCTCCCACTTGCAAATATCGCATCTTTACCGTGGAAATTTCATAACTGACTGTTCAATTTCTTCATATTCATTTGAAGACCGTCCCTATGAAAAATAATTAAAATTGGACTTTGTTTAGTCATTCTTATGTATCAAAGAAATCAATGGCGCAAGTGCAAGTAACATATTCATGATGAACCATCAATTTATTTGATACAATTGGATGAGTATATACTCTCAGATTCATATGATTTTTTTGTGGGAATGATCTTCAAATAACGATTGAAGAATGAAACAGTTCCGATTATGAAATTTATACAATGAAGATATGTTATTTTGCAAGTGAGTGAATTAGCTCATTCCCTATGGAACACAAATATTATCCTTATATTAATAATCATGTTTTGGTAGCTTGAAGCTTACTTGTATGATTAAAATATAATAGCATATAGTATATGTTATGCTTATTGGGTTTGAGGTACCAAATCCTCATATGTCCTTTTGTGGCCATTCAATGATCATAGTTGTTGGATAATTGATTGGTAGCATGCAATTGCAAACCCTATGTTTACTCTAATTAATTTGTGTATTAATTTTTTGTTTTTGTTTGCCCACTCAATTATCTAAACTTTGTTATTTAATCAAACTTTTAACGCATAATAATTCTTATAATCTAACGTCGAATTTCTGCATGCCAACAAATCGAATCCTAACCTACTTTGGCAAATTATATGGTCAAGATAATGAGAGATTTTTCAGTGTGACCGAAATACGAGAGGTACACTACTTGTTATTATACAAATAGTGAAATATGTGTGTTAATTCATTTATCATCATTGACACGAATTCTTATGAATTTAGAAAAATTATTGTTAGTATCTGAACACAGTCACATAGTATAACTAATCGATTTATATGTTATAATATAAATGAACGATGAGTTTGTGCCTTAAGGTTTAGCTAGTATATCAACAAATATTAGTACTGGTTATACTAGTCCGTTGTGTTCTAACATTTGCAATTATTTGGATAAAACCTCCTAATTTAGAACATTATATTAACTATTAATTCATTAGCTATGTCTAATCTTCAACATAGAGGTATAGCGTCATGAATAGTCTTCTTCATAGTAGGCCATGCTCTTCCAGGCTTCCACATTTACATCAATAATTCCATCAAGTTGAAAATAAAACCAAAAACGCAGCTGTTAGTTTATACGAAAGTATATATTACTTACAAGTTAATAAGATATGTTTATTTGGTAAGCATGCAACGACTCAATACTCATCCTTCTCCAACCATAAAAGCTGCTGTGATCCTTTCGTAAAACATGGTGTTTTTTGGTCTTGAAATTGTGAACCGAATGAGACTACAATCTATATCTGCCATAAAAGAGATTTTCTAGTGTATCGGGAACACGGATCAAATCAACCGGTACATTAAGTGTAATAATACAATTCGTCGGAAGCTTGAAAAAAAAATTCAACCAATTATATTAGACACTTAGTGTACCGAACTTCGTTCCCAACACAATAAAAATTTCTCCGGCCGTAGAGTCTGATCGAAGTAGGCTCACATTCACACATCTTTTTAACTTTTTTACCTGTTATCACCTTAACCTCCAACAACTGATAGTAATTGATAACATTCACACTCCAATTCATTAAATATATTATTGCTGTATAAAATATACAGCAAGTATACCATGCATGTGAACCTCAGTTTCATCCACCAACCTCTTGACATGTATACAACAGATCATTGTTGCATGCATGGAGTCACCCAGCTAATTTTGGTGATAAGTCCATGTTATATCAGACATTTCATGTCTTATTTATCAATCTAAATCATACAAAGGAAGTGGATTATTGATTAGATATCTGGTCCAATTAATTATCTCAACGGACAGTATTACTTTCTAATACTCTTAAAAATACTGGATTTTCTTCAGTATATATGCTTTGGTGCATTTTATATTTTGGTTTTTTTTTAAAAAAAAAAAATCTACTCTAAGATACAATAATTAAGATTTTGGAAACTCTAAAAACACTTAGGTATAGAATTTCTTGGACATAATAGAATTTTTTTTCTTCACAAAAACATTGCTAGTTTTGTTACTCATCATTCAAAGTTGATCTAGATTGTTGATGCATGTGGACTGTTGAGCATGGTGTGAAGCTCAACCGCCTTCTACTATATATTTATTGTTGGAAAAGTGAGCAATTTGGTGTATTTTAGGCAAGGTATTAAATATCCATAATATCCCGATATTTCCATCGAAATTTCCGTGTTTTTGGACTACCGATATTTCCGATGTCATCGATATTTCCATCGAAATTTCCATGTTTTTTAAATTTCTATATTTAGAAAAACACCAAAGGGATTTGAACCCCTCCCATTTTACTCATTCAACACCTTGACCACCATATCACTTATGTTTTTGTGAAAATATACTAAAATATTTACATATTTTCTACACTCACAATGTTTGTCAGCTCGCTATATAATCAACTTAAATCAGTTAAATCAATCATGCAATGCATTTCCTTCCAATTTTTTGTGATAAACTAATAGATAATTGACTAAATAAACATCCTGCAAAGTTTCAATAAAAATTTCCAAGTTTTTCTTACAATTTCCATGATTTTTATTCAATTTTTATCGATATCGATAATATCCCGATATTTCCATCGAAATTTCCGTGTTTTTGGACTACCGATATTTCCGATATCATCGATATTTAATACCTTGATTTTAGGTCATTATATTTTTGATATTTTATATTTAGGGTACTTTTCTAGTAGGATAGACGGTGTGATTCCTTTCGTATCATTTACTAGGGTTTTTTGTTTGTTTAAAATTATTTTTATAAATACTCTTTGTGTAATTAATTAGTCGAAGAATGTCATTTGGTTATGTAGTCATCTTGACAATATATGTGTTATTTTCCTTAATGAAATAAAAAAGTTGTAATAATTTTCTTTTGTCCTTTGATTTGTTAACAAATCTCTTAAGAATCTTGTTTTCAAGAAATATAGAAATTCTCAAAAGAACATTATTTCTTTTTCATTATTATTAACTCCAAATGCCCTGGACTGATCACTGATAAAAGTCTAGCTAGCTTGAGTTTCACAACAAGTATGTTGTCCTGACCTGATTAAAGTAAGAGAGAACGATTGTCTTGCTTCTTGGTTTTCAACACCAATTAGCCACTTAATTTGTCAATCAAATGTTAAAGTTTAAACCCGTGATAGCAATACATTAAACTAAAAAACTTACTATATCTGCAATGGTTTAGTAATTATGCTATAAATTACGTAAAGTTCAGAAGAATCTTAACTTTTCAATCGATTAATTATTTCCAAAATTAAGCAAGCCTTGATATGCATGCAAATATTCCTCACAGATTAAAATTAGTTATAAGTAATCTATGCTATACGTGTACACGCTAGAATCATGAACACGAGGGTGAAAGCTTAGACGAATTAACGAGTGGTTAGACAATTACAAAATGGTTTACATAAATAAATTGTACAATTATATGCCTTATGTTCTTAGTCCAAGAGAATACGACATAGACCATGGTACTTAAAAGACTACTTAATCGAACCATGATCACCTGATTCACAATATATCCTCATTGTTGATTCATAATATTTTATAATAAATGTTAATTAATATCCAAAAACAGAAATAATACACTATTAGAAATGTAGGTTAAGTTGCCACTTAGTACTACGGTTTAACGGTATTCATCTTCGCTTGTAAGTGAGAGGTCTTAGGTTCGATATATTCTCGCCAAATGTAAATTTGAACTATATTATTGCTAGCTCATTGTGAGGCTAAATCCACTCCTTTAGCACCTAAGTCATGCATTAATTGGATTCTGATAACGATGGAAAACTTTAGAAGCTAAGAAAATAAGAGAGAGAAAGTAGAGAGGGAAAGATCTTAAATCTGAAAGAATTCTTTTTATTCAACCTATTTAGAATAATTACAACTCTTGGTATTTATACATCTCTCTACTAACTAACTAATAGCTCTACCAATAATACATAGACACTTGTCATAATCCTAAGCACTCACCATATCATTAACTCTAACATCCCCCCTCAAGCTCATGTGGCAGATTGCCAAGCATGAGATTGGAGCAATTCCGAGTGAACTGAGGTGAACACAACCCTTTAGTTAACATATTTGCATATTGATCTGCAGAAGCAACAAATTGTAAAATAATTGTCCCTTGTTGAACACGTTCATGAACAAAGTGACAATCAATCTCAATATGTTTGGCTTTTGAGTGCAAAACATGATTAGTGGCAAGAGCCATTGCAAAAATATTGTCACAGTGAAGAACTGGAGTAGAGGAATAATCAACACACAAATCTTTAAGAAGCTGTTGTATCCAGATGACTTCAACAATGGTTGTGGCCATTGCTCTATATTCCGCTTCAGTCGACGATCGATTCACGGTATGCTGTTTTTAGAGCTCCATGAAATATGAGTATCACCCATAAAAATAACAAACCCCGTGGTGGATCGACGATCATTAGAATCGCTTGCCCAATCGGCATCTGTATAAGCTTTTAACAAAGAGGATCCAGACTTAAAACTTAAGCCTAATGTCATAGTACCTTTAAGATATCTCAGAATACGCTTTACAACAGCAAAATGAGTAACTAATGAGGAATGCATAAACTGACACACCTGGTTGACAAAAAAAAAAGATATTGGGTCGTGTAAATGTAAGATACTAGAGTGCCCCAACAATACTTCTGTAGGTATTAGGATCCGTTACAGGTTCACGACCATGATTTAGAAGCTTCTGATTAGAATAATAAGGTGTAGAACAAGGCTTACAATCCAACATATTTATCTTTTGGAGCAATTCTTTGACATATTTGGATTGATGTACAAAGATGCCCTGAGATTGATACTCAATCTGGAGACCAAGGAAAAAATGCAAGAGACCTATGTCTTTCATTTCAAACTCATTGATTAACTGAGTAATGACATTCTGAACTTTCACAGCATCACTTACAGTGAGGATAATATCGTCAACATAAAGGAGGAGAACAATAATGGAATACTCATCACACTTGACAAACAAAGAAGGGTCTGCATATGAAGCTTGAAACTCGAGTTTAAGTAAGTAGCCTGAGAACCTGTCATTCCAGGCTCGAGGAGCCTACTTAAGCCTATATAAAGATTTCTCCAACTTGCAGACATAATCAGGACAACTAGAATCCACAAACCCTTGTGGCTGAGACATGTAGACTTCTTCCTCAAGAAAACCATGCAGAAAAGCATTCTTGACGTCTAACTGTTTAAGCTTCTAATTATAAGAGGCAGCCAATGACAAAATTAATCGAATTGTGGTTGGTTTAACCACAGGGCTAAAGGTCTCATAGTAATCAATACCAGCTTCTTGAGAATACCTCTTAGCAACAAGGCGAACTTTGTATCGAGCCACTGAACCATCTGAATTGTTCTTAACCTTGTAAATCCACTTACAGCCAACAAGATTCTTGCCAGGTGGTAAAGGCACTAGTTTCCAAGTGTGTTGTTGAGTTAAAGCATCAATCTCATCTTTCATGGCAGTTTGTCAGTGAACAGACTTGACTGCACTAGAGAAAGACTGAGGTTCCTTGATTTCAGAGTCTTGACCAATCTGAGCAGAAAATACTTTCATTTTGACAATTCCAGATTTAGACCTGGTTTGCATAAGATGATAGTTCTGAACAAGTATAGACACTTGGTGTACATCCTCCACTTGAGACTCATTAATATTTGGATGCTTTTCAGAAGACACAGAGGAAAGAACCTTTGAAGAAACCTTAGCAGATGTGAAGAGAGGAACAAGATCACCAGAATTATTGAGTGGAGAATCTGTGGACTAAGTAACATGTTGTGTTTGAGATGAAATAGAAGTGGGGTGCCGTGAACCAAGAAAGGAATAATTGGTTGGAAGACTAGGAGAATGTGTAAATGTATTTGGATGCATAATATGGTTAGGTAATGAAAGATGACCAGAGACAACTTTGGGAGAAACAGACACATTATCAGAGAATGAATGAAAACTGGATTCATCAAAGACAACATGTCGAGATACCAATAAATTTTGATCTGTGATAGAGAAACAAATATACCCTTTGTGTTGAGAAGCATACCCTAGAAAAATACACTCAGTAGTTTTTTTATGCAAGTTTAATAACTATGGAAAATTTCAAAGAAGGATAGCACAAGCACCCAAAGAGCCTCAAATACTCTAGTTTAGGTTGAGAGTGGTAAAGTAATTCAAAAAGAAATTTCATATGATGAACAGGTGTTGGCATCTTGTTTATGAGAAAGACTGCAGTAGCACATGCATGAAACTAAAATTTTGCAGGTAAAGAAGCTTGCTATAAAAGGATAATAGTTGTCTCAACAATATGGCGATTTTTTCTCTCAGCCAACCCATTTTGTTCTAGGGTATAAGGACATGATTTTTTTATGAACAATGCCTTTGGAAAGAAGAAAACTTTGAAATTGAGTACTAATATACTCCCCATCCCCATCACTTTGTAAAATGTTGACATTGGCAGTAAACTGATTAGAAATAAAAGCAACAAAATTAACAAACACAGAGAACACTGCAGCTTTATTATTCAATGGAAAAATTCATGTATATCTTGTACACTCATCAATGAAAGAAACATAATACTTGTAACCTTCAAGAGACATACTAGGTGAGGGACCCCACACATCAGTGTGAATTACTTCGAATGGAGTAATAGATTTGGAAGCAATTACAAGAAAAGGTAGTTTGGTAAACTTGCCTTGCAAGCAAGCTTTACATGTGTGAGATTGAGCATTATAAGCAAAAAGAATATCAGATTTTTAAGTGCTGCAGTGACTATATAATGTGCAAGATAACCTAAATGACAATGCCACAACTGAGAAGAAACTTGTTGACCCACATATGCAACTGGAGTAGAAACTCGAGAAAGAGACCTCTGTGGTTTAAACATAGGAATTGGATAAACATTATTACTCAACCCTTGGAATAGCATTCTCCCGGTGACCTTGTCTTGTATACAAAGAGAAACATCATCAACTATACAACGACATTTATTATCTTTGCACAATTGATTCATATATAAAAAATACTGAAACAATTTCAGAACATGTAACTCAGAAGGCAACTTGAAATTATGTGACTTAGTAGAAAGAAAAGAAGGACCAATATGTTTGATTAATAGACCTTCACTACTAGCACTGGTCACAGTATCATTAGATGGATATGATGTTGGCATGTGCAGATTTGACAAGTCAGATGTCTTATGGTTAGTTGCTCCAGAGTCAAGCAGCCAAAAGTCTTGTTGAGGAACCGAGGATGATGAACCAATACTAGCTTGCATAGTAATTGGAGCATGAGATTGAGGCATAGCAGAAAGTGGAAACTGAGAGCCATAAGTTTGTGAAACCATAGGTTGTGGAGAACCAAATGGATTCCACACAGGAACCTGACCATATGGACCATTATGCATTAGAGTAGGCATATGAGAAGGTACACCCAGAGAAAAAAGGACCGGAGAATCTAGAAGAGGTCTTGTTTCGATCACATTAGAGTAGGCATAGGAGAATGTACATTCGGAGAAAAAGGACCTGAGAATCAAGAAGAGGTCTTATTTCGATCAAAACATGTGGCAGCCACATGACTACCTCGATGACATATCTAATAGCCAGTTGAAAACAGTTCAAGGCAGTATGATTTTTACGATCATATATTTGATAGATTTGATTTGGATTATAAGTCAAGGATATAGGTTGTGGTGTTGCATTGTGTGGAGATGATTGAGATACATCATAATTTTGAGACTGAGCATAACCTCCAGGACCACTATACTGTCCTCTAGAGTTGGGACCATGAAATTTCTTCCTTTGTCCTTTGCCTTTGTAATTATTGCCCCGAAAATGATTGCCTCAAAAGTTATTGTATGAACCAGAACTTTGTTGAGTGACAAATGCCATGGGAACATTAGTCATAGTAGGCATAGGCAATTGTTGAAACCCTTGAAGAGACATAGATGATACTGGCATAAAAGGCATCATAGAGTTATGATGGCCAGAAAAACCTTGAACCATTGGAGGTACAGAGTTTGTCCCTGATGACTCTCCACGATCAGAATGAGAACTAGAAGCTTGAGTATACATGGCAGACATTAAAGGGATCTGCTTAGTAGCTTCATCCAAGATGGTTTCTCTGCCTTCAACTGAGATCGCAATTCTTTTAGAGAGACAAGATTTTCCCGTCCACGAATGACTGCCTTAATGGTATTATATTCACTGGGTAGACCTTGCAGTGCCACAATAACAATATCCTCATAAAAAATAACTACACCGGCAGTAGCTAGTTGATCTCTAGATTCCTTGATCCGCTGAAGATAGACATCAACAGATTCAAGTCTTTTCTTGATATTCTGCAAGTCAATCTTTAGTTGAACAATACTAGTTCTAGTGATAATGGAGAAACGTTCTTGAAGATTCATCCATATCTCTTTGGAACTCTGACAACCAATGATGCAAGACAGAGCAGAAGGAGACAATGTAGCAGAAATGAATGTCATTAAAGCTTTGTCATGAATTTTCCAAACTTGATATGCATAATAAACATGGTGATTATTCTCAACAGTTTCGTCATCAGAATCAGAATCAGCAAACTTATTAGGACAAGGAATATAACCATTTACAAAGCTAGCAATGCCATTACCTTTCAAGAAGAGTTCCATTTGAAATTTCCAGGTAACATAATTGGAATCATCAAGTTTAACAGTAACAGTATTCCCAACACTTGGAATTAAAGACGAAATACGTAATTGTGTAAGAGCTAATTGCACAGGAGTCACTGATGGGTCAATTTCATATTATATATTATTCTCTATTCTTGGTAAATTTTGATTATTATTTTGGTGAGATTTTGATGCTTTGTTATATGTTTTTAATATAGGACGTGCGGACTTGTTCGGAGCATAAAGTAATCAAAGGGTGGAATTTTTGAGCAATTCCAATTGGAGCTGGTTCGTGCGTCAGTCCAGGAGGTGGTGTCAAATTTCATAATTTTATCCTAAAGCATCTGATCGTGGAAAATTAATTTATGGTCAGCGCGCAGTGCTGGCAGATTGGGCTACAGAGTTTGTGAGCGACTTTTGGGCTGGAAGATGATGGATGTTGGACTTGGGTTGTTCTTGGAATTTGAAGAGGAGGTTCTGATCTTTAATTTGACTCGTTTTGGGCCTGTTTTGGAGCCCTGAAGGTCCAGAAACGTGGATTCTCCTTTGATGGGCAGATTTCCTAGTCATGATAGGAAAGTAATTTTTAGTTATCCTTTTATTATTTTGTTTCCTAGTTTTTAGAATGCCTTTTCTTATGAGGGTTTTAATTAGTAGTAGTATAAATAAGGCTTTTTAGCCATTAGGTTAGGGGAGGCACAACATTAGAGAACTTAGCAAGGCTTTGGAGAGTTCAAGACTTTTTACCTACAATGTGTTTTCAATCTTTTTCTAGTTAATGATATTCTTTTTAATTTTTATTATGAGTATGCATAACTAATTTTCTCTTTGCTATGGTGAGGCCATGATCCTTAGCAAGAATATGTAGTTTCTTTTAATTTTCTTATGAATGTATGCTTGCAAGTTTCGAATTATTAATCATTAGTTTAAACTATCTAGTTGTCTTAGTGATTCGCGACCATTAGGATATCTAGAAAAGTAATTTGATGCAATTTTGGCGGACGGCTGTCCCTAAAATTGACTAAGGCTTCTTGTGGTTAATATGTGTAACCTCTTAGGATGGACGACACGTTTTAAGGGTTATATGGTTTTTTAAAAGAATTTCACAAAGCTTAATGAGTCTTGCATGTTCACATTCGATCTGGACACCACGGATGGGTTGCATGTTAGATCGTTCTATGTTGGAGGTTCCAAGTAGGGCATACTTTAGAAAAACCTAACCTTCGAAATAGGCATGTGTAATTCATAAGTAAATAGAAGAACTACATAGGATTGTTAAGGTGACGGCGGAACCCTAGTGCTTTCTCACTTGAATTCTAAAACAAAATTGTGTTCTTTTCTCTTCCTTTAAAAATTGCGGATTTTTAGTTTTGTTTTTAATTAAATTCGTTTGATTTAAATTAGGGCATTAAATCACTATTTTCCAATATTTGGTTCTTAATATTTAGTTGAGTTTTGATTTACATAAATTTATTCAAATTAATCCCTGAGGAAACGACCTTACTTGAGACGTTTATACTACAACAACCTTGTTTCTCTTGCAAGTATTTTCAGTGTTTTTATTCCTTTTACACAGGTGGTAAAATATCTATCAGTCACCATAGTGCACAAGAAGATTCGAGACAAATGAAAGCTTACAACAAACCAGTAATTGCAACACAACTGCAATGAAAGCCACTAGCAACCACAACAAACCAGTATTTGTAAGAAATCAACACGTTCGAGTAGATGAAACACGAAACCCCCAAATCTTAGGGTTACAGATGCACAGAAAACCAAATCCACTACACTACTACAATATTAGCTTTAGGTGTCGGAATTTGGTGGCGGTTATTAAGTATTTCTGACGGATAAAGATATCCGACATATATTTCATTTATTGTCGGATAAAAACTAATTTCTGGCGGATTTTTCCGACAGAACTGTCTGTCGGATTATTCCTGGTGGATGTTTTCGACAGAAATTTCTGTCGGATTTTTTCTGGCGGATTTTACCGACAGAAATTGGTTACTGGCGGATTTATAACCCTCAGTAATTTTGAATTCTTTATTTTAATATTTTTTACATATTCTAGCCGTTGTAATTTAAATATCGGATTTTTTCTGGCGGATTTTACCGACAGAAATTGGTTCCTGGCGGATTTAAAATTATTATAACCCTCAGTAATTTTGAATTTTTTTTTTATAATATTTTTTAAATATTCTAGCCGTTTCTATTTAAATATCTTTTGCTTCCATTTTATCATCTTCATTTGCAATCCTCATCTTCAATCTTCAATCATTTCTTTTGCTTTCATACTTTTCATCTTCTATTTCGTTTTTCATCAAGCACTTCATCTTTTTCATCTCTTCATCTCACACAGTAAGTTTTTCATTTCTTTTGCCTCGGTACTTTTCATCTTTTATTTCTTTCTTAATCAAGTATTTTGGTCCTTATTTTTATTTTATGATTTGATTTTGCAGGGGCTTTCATTAGTTTGCTGTCTACGTAAAGAATAGATCAACGACGGAATTCTTCAATAGTTCAGGTTTTATTACTGAACTTCTTGATGTTGAAATTGTTTGTTTAACACACAAGATTATTTATTTAGAGATTTTAATTTAATTAGTAAGATAAATTAGGAATATTTGTGTTCCATTAGTTTATGTTATTTACTTAAATTGTTATGAATAAATTGAGATAGGGATTGAAATATTGTATTTTATTTACTTAAACTATTATGAAGAAATTGATATAAATATTATTTGTAAATATTTATGTTAAATTGACAATATTTAATATACCATAAATTGGTAATATTTAGTAATATAGGTATATATTATGTTAATTAATTAAATATTTCACTCTAATTGATATGAGGATAATAAAAAATTAAATTTAATAAGTAATCAAGAGTGTAGATAAACATATTTTTGTTAACCTTTTATTGTTTTTTTTATTTGCTTTACTGTGATAGGTGTTGGAAATTAAATTGCAATTGTGATAGTTCGAGGTTGAGAGATAGAGATTGAAATTTCGAATAGTTATGCCTACATGATAGGGATTGAAAGATTGTAGGCATCTTAGTTTCAACGTAATATTTGCTCTTGTATAGTGGTAAAACATGGAAAAGAATTGGTTGACACTACCGCGAAATTTGGAAGCGTATACAGATGAAATTAATTTATTTTTGGATCAAGCGATTGCGAATGGTGCTGGCCCTGATAAGTTTAGATGTCCTTGCAAAAGATGTTGTAATCGATATACTTTTGTTAGAAAAACTATTGTCGAACATCTTGTGTTGTATGATATGGATAAAGATTACAAAAATACTTCGTGGCGACATCATGGGGAACCTTTAATTGTAGAGCAAAATATGGGGATTGGAGAAGAAGGTGTTGGGCCATCTACTGAAACAGGAGATTAGTTGACTGGTATTCATGATGTTCTTAATGATGTATTTGTCCAACCATTAACTGAAGAAGGTGTTGGGCCGTCTACTGAACCCCTTTCTGGGGAAGGGCGTCCGGAAGAGGTCGATACTTTTTTTAAGTTGCTTGAAGAGGCAGATCAAGATTTGTGGCCAGGTTGTAAGGAATTTAAAAAATTGGAGGCGGTTGTAAGATTGTATCAGATCAAGTGTTTAGCAAGAATGCCGGACGGGATCTTTACCACGTTACTTGAGTTAATTAAAAAAATGCTGCCTGATGGAGATTGTTTGCCTGAATCTTGTTATAAGGCAAAAAAACTTATAAATGACTTAGGTCTGACGTATGTAAAGATTGATGCGTGTCCCAATAATTGCATGATCTATTGGAAAGACACTGCAGAGTTGACCGTATGCTCAGTTTGCGGTGAATCAAGATATAAAAATGTCAATGAAGATGATGGCTCTAAAAAAAAATCGCAGCTAAGGTTATGTGGTATTTTCCTTTAAAACCACGATTGCAGCGGTTGTATATGTCGAAGCATACAGCTGAACATATGAGGTGGCACGCAACTGAATGTCCTAAGGATGGGTTTATGAGACATCCTTCAGATTCTCCAGCATGGAAGCATTTGGATAATTTATATCCGGAGTTTGGATCAGAAATTCGAAATGTCCGATTAGGGTTGGCCAGTGATGGATTTAATCCTTTTGGAAAAATGAGGCAAGACTATAGCACATGGCCTGTGGTGCTTTCAGTTTACAATTTACCGCCCTGGATGTGTATGAAGCAACCAAATTTGTTGCTGTCTTTGTTAATTCCAGGACCGCGCAGTCCCGGCAAAGAGATTGATGTGTACATGCGTCCATTGATTGATGAGTTAAATGAGTTGTGGGAGGTGGGCACTCCTACTTATGATGCGTATTCCAACCAAACTTTTACGTTGAAGGCTGCCGTTTTATGGACTATAAGTGATTTTCCGGCTTATGGAATGTTATCAGGATGGAGTACACATGGATATAAAGCCTGTCCACATTGCATGCATGATAACGAATCTATTTACTTGCCGGCGAGTCGTAAGATTTCCTATTTGGGGCATCGACGCTTTCTTCCTGTTGATCATAGGTTTCGAAGGCAAACCACATCTTTTAATGGTCGACGAGAGCATCGTAGTGCACCAAGGCAGTGGACTGGTTTACAATGTCTTGAAGAACTTTCTACTTTGAGATTTACTTTTGGAAAGCCAAAGAAAGATACTTCGATTGGGCAACGCAGAAAACGAAGTAAGAGCAGTACAAGTAGTAAGAGTCAGTGGAAGAAGAAATCTATTTTTTTTTGAACTACCTTATTGGAGGCATCTGTTGATTAGACACAATCTTGATGTTATGCATATTGAAAAAAAATATATGTGACAATGTAGTGGGAACATTGTTAGATATAGATAAAAAGTCCAATGATGGATTGGCTGCACGTGCAGATCTTGAAATATTGAACATAAGACCTACACAACATCCGCGTAGGGAAGGAAATAGAACATTTCGACCTCCAGCATTGTTCACGTTGAAAAGAGAAGAAAAGACTATATTTTGTGAAGTGTTGTCTACGATTCGGGTTCCCGATGGATATTCATCAAATTTGTCGCGATGTGTGCATGTGAATGAAAGAAAAATACATGGATTGAAAAGCCACGATTGTCATGTTTTAATGCAGCAGTTACTCCCGCTTGCAGTACGTGCGGTTTTGCCTAAATCCGTTACTATGATATTATTAGAGTTAAGTGCCATTTTCAGACAATTGTGTAGCAAGAAAGAGTCCGAGGAAGGTTTTAAGCAATTGAATTCAAGAATTGTCTTGACATTATGTCAATTGGAGAAGATATTCCCGCCTGCATTTTTTGATGTGATGATGCACCTCCCAGTTCACTTGGCAGATGAAGCAGCTATTGCAGGGCCTGTTCCATATAGATGGATGTATCCAATTGAACGGTAATTAACAAATCTTTATAAAATTTGTTAATTTATAATGATAATTTTTATTAGCAATTATAATAATTTGTGTTTTGTATTATAATTATAGGTTTTTACAAACACTGAAGCGCTATGTTCGTAATAAGGGTCATCCTGAAGGTTCTATTGCTGAAGCATATTTGGTGGATGAGTGTTTGTCCTTTTGTTCCATGTATCTTAGAGATGTTGAGTCTCGTCACACTCGTAGAGGTCGAAATGAAGATGGTATTGGACGTGGAGTATCTGGTGGGTTATCAATTTTTGACTCTAAAGGATGTTATATGGGTTCAGGAGAAAATGTGGAGCTCGAGTTAAATGTTCTTGATCAGTGCCACAGATACATTCTAAATAATTGTGATGAGGTCAACCCATTTAGAAGGTAAGAACATTTAGTTATACGTCTTAATGTTTTATCAATTTTTTTTTTACTTTGAAAAATTAGTTACGCATATTTGGACCTGATTGGCTAGGCAACATGAGGAAGTCTTGAAAAATCAAAATCGTCGAGCAAGGCTAACTGTGCGACAAATCAAGGAGCTAAGCAAGAAGGAATTTCCAGCATGGTTCAAGCAACATGTAAGTTAATATAACAGTCACATTATTACTTCTTTTTTTTTACATTTTAATTATGACGTGGTTATATTTGTCGTGTCAATTTTTATCCTTTTACTTATTACAGATTAATTCAATATGTCATGCTAATGACAACTTGATATCTGAAGACTTGCGTTGGCTAGCCAATTATCCTAGTAGGGTTGTGACGAAATATAAAAGTCACATTATTCATGGGTTCAGATTTCGTACAAAATTTGTGGACGATAAGCATAAGAATCAAAATTGTGGTGTCTTTGTACCTGCAAATGTCCCTGGTGCAATTGGGCAGGTGAATTGTTATGGTAGAGTCATAGACATGTTTGAGGTTAGATATTGTGGCCCTACCGAAGCAGGAGACAGGGGTCGAGCTGTGATGTTGTTTAAATGCGAATGGGTTAATAGTGAAAGTCCAAGAGGTATGAAGACCGATCAATATGGATTTACTTTAGTAAACTTCAATCGATTGGGATTTAAAGAGGATCCTTTCATATTAGCTTCGCAAGCATTACAAGCATTTTATGTGGAGGACACAATTGAAAAAGATTGGCATGTTGTTGTTCGAACGCAGCCGAGAGATTTGTTTGACGTATTAGAGGATAATGACGCTCTTGATGATTATGCCATACCTGATTTGGATGATCGTGTACTTGACAATGAAAATCTGCATACAAGGGTTGGCGTGGAAGAGACTCCTTTTCAGGAAGTATTACCATTGCCTACTCAGTTTCCTGATTTTGTTAATGCCGATGATGACCTAATAGAAGATGAAATGGAGTAGTTTTATTATTTATTTTATGTTTTTTAAGTATTAATTAAACTATATTTGAATTTGTAGGGTAAAATTTAAAATGTTATAAAAATCATTGTAAAGACGTTATAAAAAATTTATTTTATGTTTTTTAAGTATTAATTAAACTATATGTAAATTTGTGTGGTTATAAAAATTTAAACTATATTTGAAATGGAGTACTTTTATTATAAAAATCATTGCCTTATTTTTTTTTTATATTTTGTCTGTGGTGAATTTGATTTAAAATATTTTAGTTTGTGTGACAAAATTTTAAATGTTATAATGGTTAAAAAAAAAATAACACATGGTTTTTTTTTTTTTTTCGTTAACTTTTCTGTCGGATATAACCGACACAAAGTGACAAAATTTTGAGCGGGAAATTTCCCGCTCGTTTGCTACGTCAAAATTAATGGAACACAAGATTCAAACTGAGGAAACCTTTCTGGCGGATTTTCTATTATTGTGTCGGTTATAACCGACAAAATAAGTATCTTAATATTAGTTTCTGTCGGTTTTAGGACAAATTTTAATATTTTAATTGAATTTCTGTCGGTTTCTTTTCACGTCCTGTCGGTTACAACCGACAGAAACCTGACATACACCAACTTTTCTGATGTAATAAAGACTTTCTGACATAATAAATATTTTAATTGACTTTCTGTCGGTTTATTGTCACTTATGTCGGTTTCTTTTCACATCCTGTCGGTTACAACCGACAGGAATTTGACATACACCAACTTTTCTGATGTAATAAAGACGTCTGACATAATAAATATTTTAATTGACTTTCTGTCGGTTTATTGTCACTTTCTGTCGGATTTAACCGACAGGAACCTGACATACACCAACCCTTCTGAGATAATAAATATGTTCTGACATAATAACTTTTTTCTGAACGGTAATTAATTTCTGACGGTTTTTCAAATATTTCTGTCGGATGTAACCGACAGGAACCTGACACAGGTTTAATATTTTAAGTTACTGGCAGATTTGTTGGCGGTTTAACCGTATTTTTTGTCGGTTAAATCCGACAAGATTTCAGACAATATTAATTTTATTCAACTACCCTATCTTCACCGGTTCCTCTTCCCCATAATTTCACATTTACAATCTTCACTCATTCCTCTTCTTCCCCTTCTTCACCGAATTTCACATTTATACCTTCTCATTTTCACCCGTTTCTCTTCTTCCCCTTCTTCACATTGTCCTTTTCACTTTCACTTTTCATTTGCTTTTCCGTTTTTTCACCTTTTCTTTTTCATTTTTCACCTTCTGATTTTCACCATGGAGGAAGAAAATGAACCTAGGACGCGTGGAGCTTCTATTCCTAAGTGGAAAGGGAAACAATTATGTCTATTTGACTCGACAGGGAAATGTGTAAGTGAAAATTCCTCCGAATTTTCGAAAATGGTATCTTCGGAAGTTAAGGATCCAAGACATATTCCATTCGTGAAAGATTGGCGTCGGGTTCCTGCAATTGAGAAAGAACTTTTGTGGGAAAGAATTAAGGTAAAAAATTTTGTTTTATTTTTGAAGAGTTAAAAGTATATATTTTCGTTTTGGGCCTTATATGTTTTAAGGTTAATATTCTAAATACTGACATGTATTTTTTTGTGAATATAGGGTAATGTATTGTTTCTCGATGAAGATCAAGATAGAATGCCAGTTATTCGCAGCATGACTCTCAATGTTGCGGATCATGCATACAAGGAATATCGGAATTGGTTGAAATCAGAGTATTACACCAAAAGGCCAGAGCATTTGCGCTCAGAACCTCCTCCTGGTGTGGATGGTGGTCAGTGGGCCGAGATGTTAGTGTATTGGGATGACCCTAAAACAAAGGTGAAAAATTAATGGTTTTTTATATTTGGTATTGAAACATGTTTTTTAATGGATTTTTTTTCAAATTTTCAGGAGGTGGCAGAGAAAAACAAGATTAATCGGGAAGCCAAAACGATGAACCATACTACTGGTTCAAGAACTTTTGCTCGGGTTCGTGCGGACCTTGTAAGTTTTGCTAAATTGTGATATTTGAAGTGTGTATTTTATTGTGTTTATAATCGGTGGTTTATATATTTGTTCTCTTTTAACATGTTTAAAGACGAAAAAGCATGGGAAGGAACCATATCCTATCTCCTTTTTTCGAGCTACCCATACCCGGGAAGACGATACTTGGATTGATGAATCGTCACAGCAGAGAGGGGTAAATGATTTACATGTCTGTTTTGAATGTTTATTTGTCTTTGAATTGTTGAATCTGTGTTGTGGCACATTATCTGTTTTGAATGTTTGTTGAATCTGTTGTGAGAATTATTTATGTGAAATTGATGAAATATTAAATTTCAAGAATCTGTATGGTTTGCTCTTAATAATATTTATTATTTTGTTTATATATTAAATTGCAAGATATCTATGGAGAGTCGTGTTCAGTCCATGGTCGAGTCCGGAGAAGAGGACACCTCTGAGATTAGAACACAAATATATGTTGAGCAGATGGGGTCTGAGACTAGAAATAGAGTTCGTGGCTATGGTCATGGGGTGATACCGGATATGGTCTCGTATGCAAGTTCTTCAGATGGTAGATCTTCTAGGAAATCATCCAGGGGTGCAGTGGCCAAGATGGTAGCTGAAAACAACGAATTGAGGAGGAGGGAGGAAGAAGCCTCTAAGCAGTTGGCGGCGGTAACGGCTGAGCTTGTGCAATCAAGGGAATCGCAGAACCAAGTGAACCAGCAGCAGCAGGCAATGATGCAGCAACTCATGATGCAGCAACAACAATTATTTATGATGCTAATGCCACAACATCTGCAGCGGCCACCACTTAGCCCTCCGGCATCACAGCATTCGGCTCCGAATCAGCCACCTGCGTTTGCCTATCCCATGCAAGATATGTCCTTTCAGCCGCAGCAACCAGTGCCAGTATATCGACCTCAGATTGTTTCTCCCGGTCACTCACATATTTCTCCTGGAGCTTTTAATGCTGGATTATCCCCGGGTTTATATTCTGGATTGTTGTCGGGTAGCTTTGAAGGTGATGTGTTGAGGTATTTTGGACCACATGGAGGATTGGCGGAAGGTGTAGTAGGACATGGAGGAGTGGCAGAAGGGGCAGGAGCACAAGGAAGGTCAGCAGAAGGCTCGGGTTCAGTTGAATAGGGTGGTGCTTTTCATGACGGATATATCTGACGCTTATTTATATTTTTTGTTAAGTTATTCAGTATTGTACGTACCTTTAAAGTGTTATGACTGATTAAAAACTCATTATTATATTAGTAAGTTAATTTATATTTGAATTAATGTTATGTTTGTTATAAGTTTTTATTCACTCATTAATTTTTAATTTATAGAATCTCTAAAATAATAAGAAAATTAATTTTTAATTTATAGAATCTCTAAAATAATAAGAAAAGTAAAAAAAAACAGTTGTACTTTTTTTAAATTTTGTTTTATTCAGTGAGTAAAAGAAATAACGAAATTTTTTTTTTTTTTAAATACTAATATTTTCCTGTCGGTTAGGAGCGACGGAAAATAGAGTAATTATTCTTTTTATAATATGTTTCTGTCGGTTACAACCGACGGAAAACAGAGGAATTAATTTTTTTAAATATGTTTCTGTCGGTTATGAGCGACAGAATAATGATATATCCAACGGTTTTTTTGTAATTTCTGTCGGTTATGACCGACAGAAAAAGGACAATTTCCGACAGTATTTCGGTTTTTGTGCCGGATATATCCGACAGAATTTCTGTCGGTTTTAGGGCATTAACCGATAGAAAAGCCAATTCCTGACGCCAGCAATGCTGTCGGTTTGTATATCCGTCACTGCATCAATTTTCTGTCGGATTTTAGTATTTTTCCGACAGAAATAGCTGTTTCTTGTCGGTTATTATAGCGACACTAATAATTTCTTTTGTAGTAGTGCTACTCAGAACAAATATAAGAAGGAAGCAAATGCAAAAGAATCGACAACACCTGATACACGAAGATGAGTACGACTTCAATAAATCAACGAACATACAAACTCCGATCAAGAAATCATCGACAATCGATCACAATCAGCAAGCCAAAACACCAAATTCGCAACCGACGAAGACGAAATAACGAGCCAGAGAAGTCACCGATCACTGACAAAGAACGACGGCGAAAGCACTAAGGATCGTCAACCGGAGGCGTGAGCCACACCCGGCGAAGATACCATGATAACGATGGAAAACCTTAGAAGCTAAGAAAACAAGAGAGAGAAAGTAGAGAGGGAAAGATGTTAAATCTGACAAAATTCTTTTTATTCAACTTGTTTAGAATAATTACAACTCTTGGTATTTATACATCTCTCTACTAACTAACTAATACTACTACCAATAATACATAGACACTTGCCATAATCCTAAGCACTCATCATACCATTAACTCTAACAGATTCATCATTTGAACTTTATTTTCTGGTACATAATTCAAAAGTTTAGAAGCCTGTGTAAAATTTATGTAAAAATATTTGACATTTATCAAATTTATATAGAAATATTTAACATACAAAATAATTCTCAATGATGAAGATGACCCTGTATAGATGATAGAACAAATGAGGGGTAGGTAAGAACATGCATGATGCACGGACAGCTAAGACCAACGCTTCTCATTGCTTAATTTGCAACAAAAATTCTTGAACATAGATTACTTGATATCATTATTTTAAGGATTTGAATTACACAAGCTTGCCTTTGTCTATTTTTTTCCCAACTCCATCTGAAACTTTCGAGTGACGTATCTATCTTAATTTTAACCTTATTATCTCAACAACTGAACGGTTTCTTGAAATTTATGCTATTAGTGACAATATATTTGGTTAATTTAACCATAACCATTGTGGTTTTAACATCATCAAGCATTTTATGAATTGTATTTAGGCAACTGTGGTATTCATCAACTTAAAAAACTTGAGTAGAGCAAAACAAAAAGTGATTGTATGGATGACGGTTCATCACCCTAAGGGCTAGGGTCTTCTTTCACCTACAAGGGAAATTTATCATACATCGATTTCTTATTTGCTACCTACCCAAACTTCGGTAGGGTGCTCTTTCTATAACCTTCCGGGCATGGGGTCGTCTTCTACAGAATTAATTCATTTGAGTTCAACATCGTGATTTTGCAACCCTGTCCATGGTGGGTAGGGTGAGTTCCAATATATTGCAAAGTAAATTCATTTGAGTTCAACAATTTTGCTACTTACCCCATAGTGGGTAGGGTGCGCCTTTCTTATATAACCTTCCGGGCATAGGGTCTTCTTCTGCAAGGTTAATTCATTTGAGTTCAAAGTATGAAAAGTTACGATGATATCATTTGTTAAAAAAAAAAAAAAAAAAAAAAAATCTACCTACCCCTAATGGGTAGGGTAGGTTGACCTTCTTATTTTATCTTCTAAGGCAAGATTTGGCTTTGCCTCATCATACAACCAATTATTTTATTACTCTACTTAATTACAAGTTCACACTGCTAGTAAGCTAAAAAATTATAAAGTTTAACTACTTATAAACTCGCGTAAACAAGTAATTAGAAGAGCGAAGGTTTTGACCCTTTGCCGCTGCCATATGTGATTAAATTTGGATCCGTGCGCCCTTCAAGAAAGAGCTGGAGCACTTGCACCAACATTAACTTGTTATCTTCTCTTTTCTTTTCAAACCTTCTGTCAATACTTTTTTTCTTTGCCTACTCTTTTATTTTATTTTTATTTTATGACATCTGAAAGTTTTGTCTTTGGAGCAGAATGATTCTTGCTTTGGATGGTATTGGTCCTAAAAACTATGTTAATTTACTTGAAAACCATAATTGGGCTAGGGCTTTGTGGTCCAACTTACTCTACGTGCAGGCCAACTTTCTTTTCAGCCTGAGCTGCAACCCAATTTACTACCTACTTGTGCAGGCTTTTCTATTAAATCTTATTCACTAAATATTTATTTTTAATGTCAAGATAATGTTCCCTTCCTTTATATTCATCTTCGAATCTTTCTATTTATGTTTTCTAAATTACACTAGAAGTTTCAATACTCTAATTGTCGTTAACAATTGTCTCAAAATCCAATAAAAATCAAATGCATCAGGATCAAACCATACCATCACTATAGACTTCTTTGAACAATGAACAAATCTTAACTATTGCATTAGATTTTGTGAAAGTCAATGTTTTTCAAACTAAATAACTAAAGCAATCATTGTCAAGCTCTACGTACATGCTAGCACGTCATCTCCATTTGCAGGGGGTGCTTCCCACGTGGTTGTCAACTAATTAATAATTAACGCAATTAATGTTCCAATTAGATCCTCTAATCACAAATATCATGCAATATATAAAGTTTGTCAACACCCTTTCATTTGAAGGCGGAGCAGCATAGTTGTTCATTACTGGGAATATAGTCTGATCACTGCTGCGCAAGAAACATGAATCTCATAGTTTCCTTGCTCTTAGTTCTTCTAGCTGTTGTTCACTTAAATGCATCTTCGTCTTACACGGAACACAATCACGAACACGATCGCCATGATGAAGAAACAGATGAGTCCTGGGAGGGAGCCACAACTCTAACACTTCCAACAATATCAGACGACTTGCCCTTTGGAGAGTTTCTTTCCAATTCCTACTATCACAGGAGTTGTCCAGACCTTGAAGGTATTATCAGTAGGAAGGTGAATCAATGGCTTAAGAAGGATTACAGCCTAGCAGCTGGCCTCATGAGGTTGCACTTCCATGACTGTGCCATCAGGGTAAAAATACTATGGGTTTAACTTCACATTACATAAAATTATTGACTAATGCTATTTAGACACACAAAACTAATTATGTTGTTAATCACCTTCTTTAATAGAGGTTAGCACCCCACCATTTTATGTTTGTATATGTTGTACGTGACTAATAATATTTATTTGAAGAACAAGGTAGTAATGTAGTCAATTTTGTGTCTCTAAATTAATAACATTAGTTGTTCGAAGTTTGATGGACCAATAATACTTAGAAAAGAGTTGGCTTCCATAACATTCATCCAAACAATTAGAAATTTATTTATTGCTTGGTATTTGATTTCTTTTATAGTCACAATTATAATGAATTGAAACGCATGTAGGGATGTGATGCCTCCATCTTATTAAACCATGAAGGAAGTGAGAGGGATGGCTTGGCCAGCAAGACACTGAGAGGGTTTGAAGTGATAGATGATATCAAGGCAGAGGTTGAGAAGAAGTGCCCAAAAACAGTTTCTTGTGCAGACATTCTGACTGCAGCTACAAGAGATGCTACTGTTCAAGTTGGAGGTCCATACTGGGCTGTCCCCTATGGGAGGAAAGATGGAAAAGTTTCGATTGCCAAGGAAACTGAGAAGGTTCCCATGGGTCACGAAGACTTGACTAGTTTACTTGAGATTTTTCAGTCACAGGGCTTGAATGTGCTTGACTTGGTTGTTCTCTCAGGTGAACCATGTTGTCCCCATGCATTTCAATCGCATAATATATTTTCATTCAATGTATCAATTTATATGTTATGTTGTCACATTATCAATCCGAACCTCACTATTATCAAACATGAATCTAACCTAATTACAAACTTGTTTTATCGCTATGTTTGTCACTTTGAACAGTACATTAAAACATGCCTAACTAAGGATTCAAATTGACAATCTTGTAACATAACATTCGAATTTGCGTGACCAATAAAAAAATGTTCATTTTGCCTACAACTAGAACAAAAATCTGGTTGCTTTTATTGAAATAAATGGTTTTCATCTGCAGGGGCACACACCATAGGAAGGTCTTCATGTGAATCCGTACAACACAGGCTCTTTAACTTCAGTGGAACTGGCAAGCCTGATCCATCCCTTGATGCCCGGTACTTGAGCTACTTGGAAAGAAAATGTAGATGGGCATCAGACTATGCTGATCTTGATGCTGTAACTCCACATAAATTTGACGCTGCGTACTACATAAATCTGCAGAAGAAGATGGGACTTTTATCCACAGATCAAATGTTGTATTCTGATCCAAGAACTAAATCTCTTGTCAGTGCTTTTGCTTCCCAGGCGTCAGTCTTCCACCAGCAGTTTGGAGTGTCCATGGCCAAACTAGGGAATGTTCAAGTCCTCACCGGTCAAAACGAAGGCGAAATCCGAACCAACTGCAATTTTGTCAATTCTTATTAAGACCCTTAATTATAATGAGAAGCAGTCTCAAATGCTTACCTTGTTTTGCTTAACCATATATATGATAATATTTGAAATTGTTTTTTTTTATTGTATTATGTACCACCTTAATTGCAGCTAACAGCTGGTTTAATACATAATTTACTTGGTCATACATGTTCAAGCTTTCTTCTCTCTTTACAATTTCCTATTATTTCCCATTTCTCTGCTGTTCCCCAATATCAGTGTTGACATATATCTGTTTTTGATATTTTTATATCTCTAATCATGCGATCATTCATATTGAGAAGGATTGTTATATAGTTATATACAACTGGTTATAAGTAAAATTTTCTCATGTGTGAAAAAAATTAAAATAAAACAATCTCATTTGATATATTTGGGCTAGCTTACAATACGACCTAAACCCTAATTTGATGGAAAAACAACGGGTTATGAGAAAGAAACACTTTAGCCTCACAAAGCCTTTCTTCTATTTTCCTTTTTGCTTCTCATATTGGCTGGGCAGTGGTCATAGTTCACTGTTTTGAGAAACTTTACATTGTTCCTGAAAAAATGCAATAAAAGAAAAGAAGGGCCTTGTATTTTAATTGAATCATCCACAAACAATCTTTGACACCTCTTTATCCTCTAGGGTTAAGCAAACATCTATGACTCATGCTCTGCGGGCTCTAATTTGTCCTCTTCCCAAGGAACTATGGGGTTGTTTTTGCAGGCGCGCCCTCACTGTGTCAAAAAGGTCAAACCAAGCAAACTGTCCCTTTATCAGGCCAATAAAGAAAACATTAACCTAAATATATAGTATCTTTAGATAACATCTTAACATCTAGTCCAATTTCTTATTTAACTTAGTGCTATTCACACACTTTAATTTTTTACCTTCCACACACCCTTGTTAATTTATGTCATTGATCTTTTTCAATTCATTCAATTCGATGCTAGAAATTAGAAGGAATGTGTGAGAGATAAAAATGAGCGTGTGGATAGCGTCACCCTTAAATTATCTTAAAACATCATAAACTATGAGTTAAATCATACTTTTAATTTTTAATGATCTAAATATATATATTGAAATGAATATGCTGTAATACAGAAGCTAGAAAGATCACATTTGATGTTTTTTTTCTTTTTATTTGTTCATTTTTAAAGAAATGAATCATCCTCAAGGACGTTGAAAAGTAGTCCACAAGCACCTTGCTTTCCCCTTTTTATTTTTCAGACACCTATCCGTCTCTCATATTTAAACTTTCACAGATACAAACCCTACAAAGCATTTCAAATCTTGTACCGTTTCTTTTTCTTTTCCATCTTGAGCTATGAGCAGCCTTAGTCTACAAAGCCAAACCTTCATTTCATCACCAACCTAGATGCTGCTCTGCATGATTTTCAACTACAAGTCTAGAACTTGCTGAATGATTTGAATACAAGAAAAAAAAATCGTTTTGCATGGCTAGTAATTACGCAACATCACCTACCGCCACTTTTACAACCCTCTTCTTTCTTCTCATCACATTTCAAATCACCATGGCTAAAATGAAGCATAGCTTCCCAATCCCACCTGTCAGTAGTACTTCCTCGAGATCACAAGGAGTTGGAGTCATCAGTAAGAAAAATGTTATCGATGAATATGCTGCAAGAAGATCCTCACATGGCATCATCGATTCAAAGGCTGATCATGAGTTTACAGGCAAATCGGGAAGAAGGAGAGGACTAGGGTTTTGGGTTCGTCGTGGGAGGCAGCCATTCCCATGGAAAGAAAATATGTTCAGAGCCGGTGCACATGAAGTTCCAAGTGGTCCGAATCCCATTTCAAATAGGTGAGGATTAATATTGAGGAAGCTATCAAAAGTGATCAGAGTAGATATATATGATCAAGAGAGAAATTTATCTATAAAAAAAAAAAAAAAAAAAAAAAACAAAGAACATATATAGTCTGTGATTTTCTCCTTCTTTGTGGCTTGTATTTTCTGCCATTTAAGTTATATGTCGCTGCTGTAATGTCACTACAGCTTAATCATATGTTATTTTTAATCTATTATATGCTAGATATTTGGAACTTTCAGGCAATCATTTTACCATTATAACTAGGATGTCTATATGATCATATTCAAGTAGTAATTGTTTTCACGGTCTTCATCATTATGCTATTTTCTTTTTCTCCATAATTATCTTCCCTCTTGCCACCCACATTTTCCATTCTTTTGGATCTACATGGTAAAAAAATTATCGGTTATTATTGTTCGAAAATGTAACATTTCTAACATTACCTAAATGATTAATCAAATAATTTTTCTCTTTCCCCCTTCCAATGGATTAATGCATATAACACTAGCTAGGATAAAGTTATCATGTGCTTGTGGACTTTGTTTATCAATCGCTACAATCATCGGTTACTAATTGGAAGGTACCTCCATAAAATCAATTGGCAATACAGAAAGTAGTACAGTTGCTTATAAACACATGTCTCATTTTCCCGATATGAAATTCATGAATGAAAATGAAATGAACTACATATAGCTAGGACAAAATGTTTGTTATTTGAATATTTTTTTTCCTTTTTTTTTTATAGAAAAAAGCAAGCATGTTTCTAATTAAGGTATCTGACGGGGAATTGCTTTTTTGCTTTAATTGTATCAGTTGTCAAAAGAGAAAAAAAGTAAGAAAAAGTAATTGGGTTTTGCCTTTTGAAAATGTTTATGTGAGTGGGTTAATTATGTGTCATTTTATTGGCTAAAGCTAGCCACAAATAGCTATTTTGTTCCCCTGGATTGTGGATAAACAAAGAGGAGGGACATAATGATTCACAAATTGTGACGGCCTTTGAGGCTTTTTTTTTTTGGACAGACTAGACTTCACTGCATATATATATATATATATATATATATATATATATATATATATGCAATAATTAAAGGGATAATTAAAAGGAAAATAAAGGTCCCCAAACCCCCCATTGTTTTGCGTGTAAAGTTACACAAGCCTGGCATCCAAAGCAATGGCGAAGAACAGAAGTAGGGTTTCTCTTTAAATTTAATTTCGCTAAACAACCCTTGCTGCTTTATTGGAACTACATCGATGCCCTTTATCAGTCTTTGAGAGTCTCTTCGTTTTAAAAGCTGAACCTGCTGAACCAAAACCATGATCAAAGGGTGGTTTTCATCCCCACGTGCCTCATGCAGTACTGTTTTTATCCTCTTCTACTTGCTCTTCGTTTGCTTATGAGCAGAGCTACTTCGAACTTTGGCAATAAGGTTGCATGATCTTCAATAATCATGGAAAATATTGACCAAACTCTGTATATTGTTCAAATTTCATAAAATGTGGTCGTGCATGTAGCTCATGTTATATAAGAAACTTCTTTTTCCATGTCCCTTTTTATGTGCTGAACCACTGCAATATCTCAAGTTCAAGCTAACTACTCATAAATTACCGTTCATTTATCGGTCTAATGTAATCTTTGTACGAAATGTTAAACGAGACTCTAAATTCAAATCTCCCTGCTTGCTCATAGAAAACTACTCAAAAATTGATCATTATAAATCAAGGTTCTAAAAGATGTTAGGCGCTTGTCGGGTGACGGGCTGGGGCCTAGCGCCTAGACGGCTAGGCGGGGTCTAAGCGGGCGCCTAGGTTGACTAGGCGGATTTAAGTAAATTCATTATATTTTGTGTAAATAAGTGTTTGTTTATGTTTAAATATATATATATATATATATATAATTTCTTTATAAACTACAAAATAGAATGACATATGTATTATGAAGTATTGAAACATAATGAAAACATGGGGAACAAGTATATAGTGTGTGCTCATTTAAGTATTCAACAAGTCTCTTACAATTTATTGAAAAAAAAAATTAAATGCAAATTGAAAATTATCTATTTTCTATCTAAGTAAGTCGCAACCTAGGCAGGTGCCTGTTAGGCAGGATAAGCGAGAATTTTTAGAAGTGTTATAAATTTGTGCAATGGATGCATAATATGGTTGGGTTTAATTTTATTTCTTTGTGCAATGCAGATGATCTCTCGTCTCTTTTGTCATTTAACCTCTTTTATATGTGGATGAGAAATATATTAGTGATGAAAGTGAGTAAATATCTGCAATGTATATTCCATCATCCCAAAAAAAACCCTTTGAGAAAGCATGCTTAAGTCAAGACAAAGTAAGTTTCCTAATTATGCCCTCTCTCTCTCTCTCTCTCTCTCTCTCTCTCTCTCTCTCTGAGACGGTGTTATTGTCAAGAGGAGGATTAGGGGTGGTTCCCCTTTGGAACCAAAGCATAATTTTGTCATCACTTTTGATTTTGAGTGAGTTTTAATCACTTTAATAAGAAACTTTTGTGCCAAAGACTCAAGCAACCCTTGCCCTATATGCACCCCTGCCATATGTAAAAAACTTGGGTATAAAACACAAAGATAGAGAAGTCACCCACCAAAGAAAACACCAGCAGTCATGTCATCCAATAAAGAGATGAAAAGAATTGCTTGTCTCCTTTGATCAAAGTCATCAGAGTCTTTTCTTACCTCTCTTTATTACTAGTGGCCCAAGTGCAACGTAACCATGGTCTTCTCTCTCACAACCATTTCACCGAATTAAATGAGTGGGTTCGATTTTTAACACGAAACATGCACTTTTTTAACGCGAAACAGATTAGTTGACGACACCACTTAGACTATCAAATGATTGTGACAGAATCTCTCCTTATGCAGAGCTATAAACACGACATGCAATATCACACCGCAAAATCAATTTGAATAAAAATATTTAAAACAGTCACACTCTAATTCCTTGCTCCATGGTCTGAAAAATACTGATAATTACGATTGTCACTTTACTATATTCCACTATGATTTTACAAAGTATTTTCTTTCTTTGTTACATTTGGTATTAAGGCCGAGAGAGAGAATTCAAACTTTGGCCCAATGTGGCGTAAGTGTAAGGGTAAATACTCTCAACCAACGGAGGTACAGACCTCGACACAAGTACTATTTTCAGACTCAGTAAGTATCTACCTGCTTTTCAGCTTTACAAAGGAAATAAAAACAAAACTCCTCGGAAGGCCAAGACCAATCGCGCCTTCTTTTATCTCCTCACCATCGCGTTGCTCTGCGTTTGAGCTCATAATGCCTTCGGCACGGTAAGCATCACTATAGAAAGAAATCCCAAGCTTTGCACATTTGTAAAACTTTCGTGAGAGCACTTTTGCACCC
Organism: Crataegus laevigata; assembly: GCA_963580275.1. Classification (NCBI taxonomy): domain Eukaryota; kingdom Viridiplantae; phylum Streptophyta; class Magnoliopsida; order Rosales; family Rosaceae; genus Crataegus; species Crataegus laevigata. The sequence continues at coordinate 10,972,069 of OY756939.1, read as the reverse complement.
TTCACACTTGCCAGTGCATGTAAAATAGTCCTTCCTGTGATCCAATCCATGCGCCCAAACCATAACTTTTGGAATCAAGATATTCGTAGTTTGGCCTGTCATCTCGATCTCCCTTAAACCCTACGGACGAGTAGAAAATTGAAGGTCAATAAAATGGAGAGAATGGCAAGAAGACTGAGAGCACGAGAGAAGTAGAGAGCACGTACTTTCAGCTCTTCGCCAGCACACAGTTGAGGGGATTGTGTTACAGAATTTATCCTCGAAAAGCAGTTTACCAGACTTAATACTCCAAAGTCGTAAATTGCAGTCCTCTCCGCCTAAAAGAAAAATATATAAGAAAAAAATTGCCAAAATATATGGCGTGAGCAATAACAATATTCACCTGACATAACAAATCTCTCAGATGGGTCAACTCCAAGCTCCAAACGAGTATGGGAATTCACAAGCCCCTCGTAAGATTGTACAGCTCCTCTTTGGATTAGGCGTTGGTCGTAAAGCTTCACCTGAAAAGACAAGAACTAATCAGAATGACATTGACCAAAATCGTTGCAGCACCAACCTTAGGAAAAAAAAAATCACATCTGGATGTTTTTGCCTTTTCGCTGAGGTTACTTGCTACCTAGACATCAACCCAGTTCTTTTTCTTTCGAGAAAATTGGCCTCTAGTCAGGCAATGCAAAATTTTAGTTGACTGCTAGATATCTGACGTGTTGAGAGGAACATGGGAATGTGTAGATGACAATGAATTCAGCTCAAGCAAGGACAGTAAAAAACATTCATGTTCTTATTGATGATTTTCAAGCGTTAAATATCTAAAGACCTGTGTCAAGAGGCATAAGAAAAGATGCTGAATAAATTAATATCTACTGTGTTTGAAATAAACACTAACCGTTCCATCCATGGAGCTCGCCAAGAAATACCGATCATCAAACCGAAGTGATACCAAACTGGAGTATCAAACCAGAGTGAGCAGAACGTATGAAAAACATTAAAGAAAATAAACCGATCCTATAAGATAATAAAGCCTACCAACCTTGCAATAGATGAAGGCATTTTAGTGGTATGAGAAGGATGTATATTTCCAGAAGGCTGCACAAAAAGGTACTCAGATCATTATCCGCGCATTAATTCTTACATGGAATAGAAAAGTAAGCTACCTGAAAGAAGACGTAAGCTACTTCATATTCACCAAAAAGACAGGAAACAAAAAATATTTATGCTACTTGATGGAACAGAACCACCCCACAGTAAATCATAAATGTTTAAACCAATTCCATATGGAGAAGAAGAATTAGCTACTATACCAAACGAAATAATTGATAAAATCTGTGAGTTAGAAAACATCAAAATATACTTTACATATATGAGATATGATTTATGAAGATTGCTTATTGTAAAAACAGAATATAAAAATTGTGTCACCAGAAAGAAGCTACAGTTTGTTATGTCAGCAATGAACTTTATACCTTAGACCGTTGAATACTAGTTATTCCATGCGTGTTATCCAAAGGTGAGTGACGCATTCTATGTCTAACAGGTCTTACAGGAAACCCTCCCTGTTTCTGACGAACATCAACTGTTACAATTGCTCCATTTCTGAGTCCACATAAAACAGCATTTCCCTGCAAGAGATGTACAAAAATGAGGTTCAAAAATTATAAAAAAAAAAAAGTTACTACACAAAACGTTCAGCTATTCCGTACAAATTGGCAAGCCTCGTGATGCTTTAGAATGTGCATTAGGTTTTGTATCAACCATAAATAATTGCACAGTGGGCCCAGAATGGAGAATACTATTATGAGCAGTATAGAGATCAGTGACAACGACATGCCTAGAAAGACAAAGTTCGACCTTCAGTTCCGTAGACACTACCGTAAAATTGCTAAGATTCTCTTGCAAACTTGACTAGAGAGAAGCATCTGATTGGTTGACCATTGGATAAGATTTCTACTATAACTAGCTTATGGATGCATGTGTACCTCACTACTGCTTGAGCGCATACTGCTGACCTCCAGTAAGACATTCTCCACATATGTAGATAGCATCTAATAGCAGTAAATATAGCGGAGGTGGTATGGAATATATGGATGCTTTTGAATTATCAAATAAGAAAAGAAACTTACCAAAGTACAACCTGAAAATTATTATGCCTAAAGTAATTACTAAGAGTTGAACATCTACCAAGTACGGAATATTAACTCACTCATTACCCATAGCGTAACTGGTTAAACCCTTTATTCCAAATGCATATAAACTCAGGCAACTTTAAAAGCTTTCCAAAAAGTCTTAAGTTATGCAATAGATTACCGAGTGAACAAGTTGTTGTGCCAAAACATCACTTTTACTGCGTAACAGCCATGATGCACTCCCAGTTTCCAAATCCACCAGAGCAGCTCCCAGGTTGGTTCCTGTAAGAAACAAAAGGAATAATCTTTAACAAAGTTTCTTCTGAAAACTGCTACCTTCAAGCATGCTCTGCATACTACCAGCAAGAGCAAAACCGTGGCAAGAAAGAACTGTGTGTGTGTCTGCACATGAAATTTCTCGAGCAACAGGGTCCTTGTATTTAGAGACCAGGTCTCCAATCATGGAGTCCGTTGATAAGAGAACATTAAAACTACCTTCATGAGTAGCACTGTTCACGATAAAATAAGATAAACAGGAATAGTACTTACCAATCACTGCACGACTCCCATCAGATTCACAATGTGTAGTCCAAACAGTGCAGTTGAAAGTTGCTATCTCGTAAATATTTTGCCTTAAGACAGTCCTATTTGGATCAAAGTTTAGTAGTTCATGGAGGTTAATAACCACAAGAGATCCACCAGAGTTCTCAGCTCCCAACGTTGATATCCTGTTCTCTTGTGTTAAGGCTTGCAGAAGTAAACATTTGTTTTTTCTTCAACAAGACACACTAAACATTGTTTTAGATAAAATCGAAGGTAAGAAAGCCTAGAAATTATTATTAAAGTTTTAAGTCCCATAAATACACTTGTAAGAGTACAAACATCAGACTGGTATTCTATATTAACTGTTACAAAAAACTAAGTCTGCAAGGATACAACATATGCTGGATGCGAGAACTATCATCTTCTGTGCCAGGAGACTGTTTTCCAAACATTTTTATAGAAGATATGTTTGATGGCATCCGTGGTGTAGTGTGAGCTGGTTTCCATATTTGCCCAGGCACCTCACTGTACTCTAGTTGACTTTTGCTAAAGAGAGGCCAGACACGTTCTGCCTTACATTTCATCCCATAATTAAGACCCTGCCCAACTTTTCCAACTTCAAAAATACTGCAAGGGCATCACTTTTCAAAGAAAGTTAGTAATAACTTATTTGAGCAAATTTACAATAAAGATATGTGAAGAACCATATAGAGGACAAGAATCTCCAAAAGACACACATGTAAATGAATAAACACCAACATTTGAACAAGCAGATTAAGACAGAAATGAAACAAGAAACTATTTTATTGCGAAAACAAAAACTAGAAATAATATAGAAAACATTTTGAAGTCTGAACACAAAAACTTAACAGAGAATTTGAGATGTTACTTCTTAAATAGCACAAAGAACTGGGTACAGGGAATTCCACATATGTACTAAAAATATTGTCATTGATCAAACTCACAGGTGCCAAAAATTCAGTAAGAGTACCGCAAGCAAGGAGTCATATATCTAGAGAGGTAAAAATGCTCGGCAGGGCCTGATCTGATGATGAAAATTGTTAAACTTAGTTGCAGAAATCAAGGTCCCCAATGTTATGATGAAAATAAAAAAGTTTATATAAGAATATTATTTCAATGCTAATACTATTTGTGGTATTGTATTAGTATATGTTAATAGTAACACTGCCCACCCAGGAGTAAGCTCATGGATAGAAAGGAGAAGAGAAATATTACTTGTGTGATGGTAACACCCTTGGCGTGCTGATGCAGTGTTACGCATCCACTTGAATTATAGAACATGTGTGGTTTTAGGATTTAACATAAGGGATTCTACATGTTATGATTTGGGTGGATTCATAACACCACGTCGAAATACCACTTGCAAAAATTTATCTGAAGAAGGGGCAAATTTCTGGAATGCTACCAGCTTTGCTTTGCAGCTTTTTACGGTCTTGAGTCATTAGAAATAGTATTAGAACCAGCCAAGCCAGCTCATTTCTCATGTATGGCCTGAAGGACCATGGTTATGAACTTATGTAAACAGGCCCTTATTGGAGAAGGAAAAGGCCACTACCCTCCTGAGCTACGGGATAATATGGATTATGAGCAGGTAAAAGGTTGTTTTCTACATTACAAAGGTTTACCATTGGTATATTTGTAATTCCTTGTACCAAGCATGCGATGACTTAAAGGAAAGGAGACAGTTTTACATCTAAGTCCAACATCAGCCATGAGTTGGGGATATTAGGATGCTTAAGTAAGACTTCCAAATCCAAATTCCATCCGAAGCTAATTTCTTGAACCTTTCCATCAAAGGAACCATTCAACATTTGATCGGTCTGGCCAATCTAGATATGTGAATCTCAAAGATTGACCAAAATATGTTCACTGCTCTCAACCATCATAAATAGTAATACTCAGATGTATTTACATACCACATGCCTTTAGATACATACACTAATTCTTCAATACCTCAACAAAATGTTTTAGAAAAATCTATCTAAATGAAGACCCCATCCAACATTTTGTGTTTATAACATGATAAATGGACATATCTAGAACAACACATTGTAGGCTGTATTGAAATAAGTAGACCGTCCTATCCAAGAGATTGAGTGGTTTCTACTACATTGTTCGGTTGTTCCGTGATTCTCCAAAATGAAACAAAATCTTGTTCTTTTATTCTTCAGTAGGAAGGTAGTATGAGTAAGATTCGTACATGAACAAGTCTTTCTGGCTTGGGCACACAGGTAACAGGATACATGTATTAAAGAAACCCCATTATTCAGTAGCCACGGCACACTAGTTCTGCAATAGCACTAACAAACTAAATCCTGAACTAATTCTCCTAATATTCTGACAGATACATTTTCAAGGTCTTGGATCCCTATAATCAATTGCTTTTTCATGCTACCAACTATTATCAATTTATCACAAAGTTTGGACATACTAAACAATCTTAAAATGATGAAAAAATGCATGAAAAATACAGCAGGCTGAAAGTTTATTCTACCTTATAGAGCCATTCATGCCACCTGCTAATACAAAGTCCGTATCAGTTTGACCCCCTTCGGTCTGTACATCCATGCGAATCCGCTCCAAAGCACCATCAGTTAACTCTTTTGTTTCCTGATACTTCCAAACCTGCAAATTCATAGAACAAATAAATAAAACAAATTACAAATTTCATGCTGTACATTTATTGCTAGTTTCCTGCTGTAGCCTATATGTTGCTGGATTCTTAACTTGGCCCTGTATGCCAAATAGAGACTCACAGAGTCTTACAGTAAAATTTTGAAACAAATATATAGTATTACTAATGGGCCAACAACATCTCTATTAAGACGGAAAAAGGATATCCATCTCCTTAATAAAAAGAAAAACAAAAAAAATCTATCAGCATGAATTAGGGTGCTAATCAAGCTGAAAGTAAAAACTGGAAACAAATTGGTGGAAATCATAATGTTTTGAACATAACTGGTAACATTAACTTTAAAATCAAACCGAAGGCGTATATTAATTCAACATACCACAGGATGGCAAGCTTGTGCCTTTTGGAATTCCTCATTGAAATTACACCTTCCTTTATTGAAAGGAATGAGATTACCGCATAACTCCCTAGCCTGAAGCATCTTAGAAGTTCTTACACTGGTTCGCCTACATGCGTTGGTCGCCTACAATAAGATGAATCAGAACCACAGTTAAGTATTTTGATAGTTAAGTATCGTAAATTACCGAACTTAAAGCATAACAAAACAGAGAATAAGAAGCTATGGTAATTTCAGAGAAGAAACAACTACTATAAATCTATGGGTCCAATAAGTAATACGATGCAAAACTACATATAATAGAAGGGATGCCTTGCCTAGAAATTCACTCGTTTATTTGCAACCTTACAACAGTGGACACAAATCTATGATTAAGGTAATTAATATGCTAACCAAAGCAATAGAAAATAATCACCACATGAACAATATTTTTCCGGCTATTGCACTCATTAACCCACCAGATTTTACCCTGCTAACCACTCCATTTATCAAAGTCCCATTATGGGAACTGCAATTGACACTCCAAAATAGTCATCATGCACTCCTCCCAAATGAAGAATAAGTGGGTGACGAGCATGCATGACTATTTTGGAATGCTAATAACAATTCCCTAACTTGAATGTGAAAATACACGAAATCCTCGGCATGCCATTTTTCTTCAAAACTAGCTCGATTCCAGTGATCAATTGTAAAGAACCTCCCCTTAGTATGACAAGAAAAATTCGCAACAAGTAAAAAAAAAAGAGCTTCAACAAAGCACTTGGAACACAACATTGAACTCCCAATCCACCCCCAACCAAAACATAAGTAGCAACAAATAGCATATTCAAGTCAAACCCCATCAAACATAGAAACATCCTGAGCAATGTCAAGCTTAAAAACAGTAAAAACAACAAAGTTACAAACTTTAAAACAGGCAAAACTCCTCGAAAACATGCAAACCTGGAAAAACACAAAATTTGGGTCCAAAAGAACAACCAGCGTACCTTGGCCGGCGTCTGAGCGCTGGAAGAAGCGGAAGCAGTCATGCGACGCGATCCGGGAATTGGGCCTTTGATGGGGAAGTACCTGTTCTTCTCCGCATCATAGTAAAACCCAGGAAGATCTGAAGAACCGGAATCCATATTCTGATCAATATTTTGAGAAAAACCCACAAAACTTAAAGCTGAAAAAGTTGAAGGGATGATGTTATATGGTACCTCCTGCCATGGTTTTGCAGAGAAACAGCAACAGAGAGAAACGTTGAAGGTGCTGTGTGTTTTGTGTTTTTTAGCGCAGAAAAGGAGGAGGGAAGGTAGTGGAAGTGGCGAAACGGTGGAGGGCTTCATGCAAAACGGTCACGAGTCCCGACCATAAACCTGCCTGTTGGTGACCAGGCTGCTGAGGTGGCGCCGTGGCGGAGGCAAAATGTTGGGAGATTGGGACTTCCATTTGCCTTCAAACCTTAGGGCATTCTATTGAATTGGGCTGGGCCCTGGACCAAGGGTATGTTTTAGTCCACACAAATCCAACTTGGGTCGAGTCATCCAAATGCGATAATACGAGTAATTTTCTAGGCTTATTTTTAACTATACTCCCTGAAATTTGATTTCGATTCATTTTGACTCTTGAAATTCAAGAGTTGTCATTTTATTTTCTGCATTGGTAATATGCAAAATTTCTCCTGAAATAAATGAATGGTTTAAAGAACATAAAAACTATCTTCTCTCCTCACCAACTACCTCCATTAAGAACATAAGAAATAACGAAATCAATAGAATAACTAATAAGATGGCTGGAGATATGAATGTATGTGCAATGATTAGAGAGAGGGGTCAGAAAGATGAAACCCAAGAATTGTCTTTACTATTTTTCGTACTTTTTTTTAAGGGTAAATGATAAAAAAAAATTACCTCAATTATTGGTCTCACGACACTATCATACCTCATCTTTTAAAATTGACAATGTCATACCTCATCTTTAGAATTTGGTCCAATGTTATACCTTCCGTTACTTGGCCTTGAATTTTTTAATTAAATGCTGACGTGGCTTGATTCGGGACCCACTTTCTATTAAAAATTTATTAAAAACTAAAAAAATTAATATTTTTTAAATATTAAAATAATTATAAAAAAATTTAAAAAAAAACAACCCTCGTTCATCCATCCCCCTTCCCCCTCTCTCTTCTCCCCTGTCTTTATCTTCTTCCCCATGCCTGCTTAATCTTCAACAAAAAAATGAAAAAAAAAAATTGAAATCCCATCAACCCCCCCCCCCGCCCCAGATCCCATCACACCCCCCAAAAATATCATCACCGCACCAACCCACCAACCCCCACCCCTTTACCCCATCCGTTGTGTACAACCTAGATCATTCCCACACCTGCAACCCAAATCCACCACTCCCATCCATTCTCCACATCCTCTTCTGCACCCATCCTCCATTTTCTTCGCGCACCCCTCTTCCCATCACGAACCCACCATCGACAGGATCTTTTTTTGGGTTGCAGGTAGTGGGTGCGAGGGTGGGTGCAAAGAGTTTATGGAAGACGGGGGGGGGGGGGGGGGAAGAAAGGGGTGGGTTGCAGGAAAAGGGGGTCAGGGAAGATGAAGTGGGTTTTTTTTTTTTTTTTTGGGTTGCAGGTTGGGCTCAGGTGGGGGAGACGAGGGGGTGGGGTGGGAAAGGGGGAAGACAAATTGGATTTTTTTTTTCTTCTTTTTTCTGGGTTACAGGTGGGGGGAAGAAGATGAAGATAAGTGAGAAGGGGGAGGGGGAGGGACGAACTGAGGGCTATTTTTTTTTCTTTTTTAATTTACTTTTCTTTATTATTTTAATATTTAAAAAATATTAATTTTTTTTTAGTTTTTAATAATATTTTAATAGAAAGTGGGCCACGAATCAAGCAACGTCAACATTTAACTGAAAAATTCACGGTCAAGTAACGGAAAGTATAACATTGGACCAAATTCTAAAGATGAGATATAATATTGTCAATTTTAAAAGATAAGGTATGATAGTGTCGTGAGACCAATAGTTGAGGTAATTTTGTGTAATTTACCCTTTTTTTAATACGTTATGCAATGTTTGAAATTTAAATCTTTTTTGTTTCAATGTATGTGACACCATTTGATTGGATTTGTGAGCTTTATACTTATGCCACGTCAATCATAATGGGCCTTGATTATGCCACTTAAATAAACTTAACTGAATACAAAGAAATAAGCCAAAATAGAGTGGATATTGAATTACAAAGAGTAAAGTGGTGACTTTTGAGTTTGAGGTAAAGTGAGATCAAAATTGAGTTCCAGAAAGCAAAATGACTACTTTTAAATTTTACTGAGTAAAATGGGATCAAAATTAAGTTCAAAGAGTGTTAAAAATAAGCCTAATTATCTATGAGAAAAGTGAGCATGCATTTGACGAAAAAAAAAGAGTAAGAATGGGGTGTGCATCTTTAATTTATCACTTGGACTATTCACTTCCAATTAATACTTCTTCATAATTTTTTAAGTTTGATCATGTGAGTTGCAGGATTCAATTTTTTGGGTAAATTACATTTTATCACTTTAGGTTTGGGGTTGATTTCAATTCCTTACAACATTTTTAAAACATTTCATTTTCATACCTCAAGTACTATTTTATTTCAATATAATACATCGGTTACATTTTCCATTTATTGGTCCGTTAAGAGCTGATGTGGCTGCCACATTTGTGCTGGCTTGGCTGACCCATTTGTGCCACGTGGCAACAAATAATTTTTTATCCATTTAAAATATTATAATAATTTACCCTGTTTAAAAAAAAAGGGTCAATTACATTTTACTTCCTAAGATTTCGGTGTAAATACAATCTCATACAATATCTTAAAAAAAATTCAATCTCATACATTTAGTATTATTTTTTTTTCTTCAAATTCATACAACCGTTAAAAAATCTGTTAAGTTAACCGTTAAGTGATGATGTGGCGAATAAGAGGTCCCCATTTGTGTTGACGTGGCTGCGACATTTGGGCCACGTGGCTAAATACTTAATAAAATATTTAAAATATTAAAATAATTAATTAAAGAAAAGTTAAAACAAAACAAAACCAAATCATCTTCCCTACCCCATTCTCCCCACCTGAGCCCACGCCCAAATCACACTCCCTCTCTTTCTCTAATCCCTAAACCTAGAAACCTCTTTTGAGTTATCCAGAACCTCTCTTTCTCTCTTATCTATAATCCCACCTTCGAGTTATCTAGGACCTCGAGAGTCGTGAGGATCGGCGACAACCCATCGTCGAACCTAATATCGACGACAACTTTGATCACCTGACAGACCTTGCCAACGACGCCTTTTCCGGTGAAATCATCTGTGATTTTTTCATTCACTGACATCGTAGCAGGTGTAGGAGGTGTGAGAGGCGCAGTGGCTGCTGCAGTCGATGACGTCAAGTAGTGGGCGGCGCACGAGAGGAGGTCGTGGGGGGGGGGATCTAAGGGTGGGCTCGGGTGAAGGGAAGGGGTGTCTCTAATTTGGGGAAGACGAAGGGGTTTCTGGGTTTAGGGATTAATGAGAGAGAAGGACTGTGATTTGGGGGTGGGCTCAGCGGGGAGAAGGGGGTGGAGAAGACGATTTGGTTTTGGGATTTTTTTTTCTTTAATTAATTATTTTAATATTTTAAATATTTTATTAAGTATTTAGCCACGTGGTACAAATGTGGCAACTATGTCAGTACAAATGGGGACCCCTTATTCGCCACGTCATTACATAACGATTAACTTAACAAATTTTTTAAACGGTTGTATGAAATTGAAAAAATAATAATACTAAATATATGAGATTGAAATGTTTGTAATTGCACCAAAACTTGAGGGAGTAAACTGTAATTTAATTCTTTTAAAATAGGGTAAATTATTATAATATTTTAAATGGATAAAAAAATTGCCACGTGACACAAATGTGGCAGCCACGTCAGCTCTTAACGGACATTTAGATGAAAAATGTAACGGATGTATTATATTGAAATAAGATAGTACCTGAGGTATGAAAATGAAATGTTTTAAAGATGTTGTAAGAAATTGAAATCGATCCTAAACCTAAAGTGGTAAAGTGTAATTTATCCCTTTTTTTTTATATGTCAATTTCATCAATTCATAACAAAATGAAGGTGAAAAACGGAAACGAACAATTTTTCATCATCAACTGATATTATCATGGTTGTCACAAACAACTGGATTAGTCAAATAGTGGTAGTCAATCATCAATCTTTAACAAAATTTCAAAAGATGGAGGTGGGTAAAGATTAGTATAAGAAAATGATGGGAGAGATTAAATGATCATAAACCAACTTTTGGGAAAGTTAAAATTTTATTATGTTTCACTTTCAGTGTATATGGTATGTAATTGTATAGGATATTCCATAGCATAGTAGGTATACATACACGAAAAGATGTTTTGAGCAATGAAACATTGGCAAGGAAGTATCCAAAGACGATGACCACTCAAAACCTCACAGGATGTGAAAACCTTTAATTTTTGTTTATAAAAAATAAAAATAAAAAACTTTGGAGGGTGTAGTCAATTTAGATTTCAAATGATTTTAATGGACTTTTTTAAGTGACAAGTTTCAAAAGATTTTAATAGATTCTATAATTTTATATGGATTTTGACAGATTATTATGAATTTCTATTATAGATTTCTATGGATTTATAAGGATTTCTTTCATGGATTTCTTAGGATTTCTTTTTTGACTCATATAACATAAATTCTTTTCTTAGTGCACAATCTGAAAAAGACATAAACATATATATATATATATATATATATATATATATATATATATATATTGATATGGAAATATAAACCAATCAAATATGCCTTTTCTTTCCCTTTCTCATTTGAATTGTAATTTCTTTACGAAAAATAATTTTAACTAACCAAAACAAGTAGTGTTTCTTAAATCAAATGTCTCAAAATTAACCCTTTTTCCTCAACAATTGATTAGTTCATATTCATAATGTGTTGTTCTGTCACAGCCCCGCCCAAGGGTCCACCACATCCTGGGCTCGACCTCCGGCGTAGCACGATATTGTCCGTTTTGAGCCCAAACCACGCCCTCACGGTTTTGTTTCTAGGAATTCACATGATAACTTCCCAGTAGGTCACCTATCATGGGAGTGCTCTCGAGCACTACTCGCTTAACTTCGGAGTTCCGATGAACTCCGAAACCAGTGAGCTCCCAAAAGGCCTCGTGCTAGGTAGAGATGGGAATATACATATAAGGATCACTCCCTTGGGCGATGTGGGATGTAACAATCCACCCCCTTAGGGGCCTGACGTCCTCGTCGGCACACACGGCCAAGGTTTGGCTCTGATACCAAACTGACACACCTCGACCCGGAATGTCCACTTGGACTCCAAATCGATCTGTGTTGGCCGACACCTGGACGGTGACAAAGCCATAAAGTGTAGTGATGTGAAAAATGTGAATAAATTTAAACCTAAAAGTGCCTAATCAAGAGAGTGTGCATGTGAGCAGGATTGAACCCTATTCACACGTGATGTCAGAGCATAAGACAATATAGTAAACATGATGAGAGTTATACCACTGAAGGTAACCATCTCCTGAGATTTGCCAGAATCCTTGTAAATACGTAAGCACAACTACTAAACCTGGAAGGGTGAAAAACAAAGTTAAGTGGGTCAGCAAAACAAAGCTTATGCGAAAACCTTTATTTTTGAATATATTAACCCCTCGCTGTAAAACAAGTATAGCTTCCTTAAAAATCATACCACGTAAGTATGCAGCAATAATATGATAGCAGTATAACCAGAAATATGGCAAGTCATGTTATAATAATGCCACATTAAAATAATCATGTGATAATCAATGGCTCATCAATCTAGGTTATCACACAAGTCGGAATTGCCTAATGCAATTCTACCCGATAGGCTGGGTGTAATCAATACGCTCTAGTACTACGATCACGTGAAGGCTGTGCAGAAGCACGATCACATACAAGTCGGATTGCCTAATGCAATCTACCCGATAGGACTGGCACCTAACTTGGATCCAAGACGAGCGAACGGTGCGATGTGAACATACACGTGAATGACTGGCCCTAGCCCTGGGGCGAGTACTAACACTGGGGTGCATCAAGATGAGCATGTATACAAAATATGTATGAATATCATGACAGAAATATCCCAACCATTAAGCAGCATGTATCACAATTTATCTCACAATATCACATACTTGGCAATATAGGCGTAAAATGAAATAAATACGCATTTATGGAAACACATCCCACATCGCCCAGGGGAGTGATCCTTATATGTATATTCCTAACTCTACCTAGCACGAGGCCTTTTGGGAGCTCACTGGTTTCGGAGTTCATCGAAACTTCTAAGTTAAGCGAGTAGCACGTGAGAGCACTCCCATGATGGGTGACCTACTGGGAAGTTCTCGTGTGAGTTCCCAGAAACAAAACCGTGAGGGCGTGGTTGGGCCCAAAGCGGACAATATCGTGCTACGGCAGAAGTCGGGCCCAGGATGTGGTGGACCCCCGGGCCGGGATGTGACATGTTCAATCTAAGTACATCTACCAATATAAATAGGCTTTGGAAGATGTTTGCACCCTTACACTAACATGATTACACGAAAAAGAACATAAAGCTTGAATTTGCAATAAGATTCTTAGTAGTAATTTCCAAGAGTTCAATTAACATGGTAAAAAATTAACACCTTCAGATAGAATGCATAATCATTACAAGAACTGCTAGTAGCCATTAACACTTTCCATCAAAGCACTACAAGAAATACTATCACAGTCCAAATTAAAGGAAATACAAAATTAAAAAAATATTGTAGTTTGCAACTGGGATGGTGACGGATGAACATGAAAGGAAATCAAGTTGGCAAGTTCTATGTCTGGAAGAAAATGGAGAGTGAGAAAGAAAGATCGAGTTGCAGAATGAAGAGAGAGAAAAGAGTGAGGGGGTTGAAAATAAATCCTAGGAGTGGAGGTAGGATTTTGTTATGCTTATAATCCCTTCTCAAATCCTACAAAATCTCTTATTGAAAGAAATCCTTCAAAATCTATGAATTTTTGAATGCTTATAGATTTGCATGGACTCTATAAAAATCCTTTAAAATCCTAGTTGACTACACCAGGATTTTAAAGTCTTTTAAAATCCTTTAATTGACTACCCCTGTATTTGAATGGATTCTTTTAAAATCTTTTAAAATCTTAATTGACTACACCATGATTCTAAAATCTTTTAAAATCCTCATTTGACTACACCCCCTTAGATTTCAAAGACCTTATTTTGGAGAAGAGATGACAGAGAGTCTGTGAAAAGTCTCATTTATGAGAGATTCTCCTTAGCATTTCTCTTTGGAGGAACCTAGTAGGACAAAACCAATGCAAAGAAGAAAAGCACCACAGCCGGTTGGATTTTGAACCCAATACAAAGTGAGTGAGAGAGAAACTGCAGCACACGCGAGCCACTCGATGGGCAGCCATGGGTTGCATGCTCTAGGGCAATGATTCCATGGGAACTGATCAGGTCGTAACCCCCTCCAAACACTAGGCCTTCATCACTTAAATCAACTTCTAATTAACTAGCTTTTAATTTAATTAGTAATATTTATCTTTCAAAGTAAGTTTTAAGCTCGATTTCTCATCTCCCACTCATGAACCGATCGGACAAAAAAAGGGTCTAGATACATGGTCCAAGCTCGAGAGTAATGCAGTCCTATTGGTGGTGCGTTGTTCATATTTGTTTGTCAACAAAAAACATGGCGTTCAGTGGGTAACTGCATGATGATTTTAGCAACGAAATTTTTAAAAAGAAAGTACTCTTAAGTCAACAATTAATATTCACACCGTAGAGTTAATTAGTATTACGATTTAGTGTATTTCTCTTTCCTTATAAGTGAAAAGTCTTAAGTTCGAATTTTGTAGATCGCAAATTTGAAACTAATTTATTCACTCATTCTTAGTTTAAATATATCGATATACAAAAAAATTATTCACATAGTAGATTCTCAAAATATAACTACAAAAGCAAAACAAAATGTTAAAGCCCCCTAAACCAAAAAAGGAAAAGTCATATTTGCCAAAAATAGAAGTCCCAAAATGCCTAACCATTCCATGCAAGTTGATCCATTGGACTCAGTTGGTAATTATACATTCCACAAAGCAATTCTGTAGACTCCATAAAATCCAAATCAAAGTTAGAGCTCCCAAATGAAGCATCTATGTTTGTCTGTGCACCATTCAACATACTGGGCTTCTCATTTTCCACCACTTCGCAAGCCTCCTCCTGTTGTGATTGCAATAGTATGTCTTTTGGGTTTGTGGATTTAGTTATGGTTTGAAAGCTCTTATTTACAATATTTTCAAGCTCTGATATTGGATATGAGCGAGAGGTGGAGATTGTTGGGACACTATTAATCCTCATGGACTCTGTTAAAACATTTGGATTAATTTGCTCTTGGACTAAAGTAGTACTCCAAACCATATTGGGGTTTTGGAATTCATAGGTTGATATGGTTGAGCTTTCATGCAACGAGATATCGACATGATTTGTATGTGGAGATGAAGTAGAATGTAAAGTGAGATAAGGTGCTTCCAATATGTCTATGGTAGTATCTGCTGAGACATGTGAAGAATTTACAGAGAAAAAAGAAGATGGAGAAAACATATTGCATGCATGAATATTATTATTGTTGTTGTTGTTGATGTTACTAGGGTTAGCTTTGGAAGAAGGGAGAAGATTGTGGGTGTTGGGATCAAAACCTTGTGCAATGAGCTTCTTCTTGATGCATGAGTTCCAAAAATTCTTGACCTCATTGTCTGTTCTACCTGGTAAATGCTTGGCTATCTGAGCCCATTTGTTTCCTAAAATCCTATGAACATCTATGACGGTTCTCTCTTCTATCTCAGAAAATGAACCCCTCTTGAGACCTGGTCTCAAATAGTTTATCCACCTCAATCTGCAACTTTTTCCACACCTCTCCAAACCTGCAATTAACAATGTAACAAGATCACAAAACGACATTGTTGACATAATTAGGGAAGAGTTTTCTATGTGCAGAAGGAAACACACTGTTCTAGTCAATTTGGCTAAGCACCCATATCTCTGCTGAGAGAATATCAATAACAATAATTGATGGCTACGGAAATATACACGTACCAGCTAGTTTTGGGACAGAGCTCCACGAACCATGGCCAAAGGTGTTGATGTGATTCAATAGCTTCTCATCTTCTTCAGGAGACCACAGTCCTCTCTTAATTTTCTGTTTGCTGCAACACTTATGGCCCATCCTTTTCTGTTGATCCTCCAGCTCTTTCAATATTAATTAGCACACACCATTAATTGTCATGTCTAGATGTTGCTCGTTTACCTTAAATATGTTCCTTAAACATCCGATTTAGAGAAAAGGTAAATATCTTATTGTGAGAGAGAGAGAGAGAGAGAGAGAGAGAGAGAGAGAGAGAGAGAGAGAGAGAGAGAGAGAGAGGATCGCTGAGTCTCTCTTTGAGTGTTTGGTAGCTTCACTGTCTCATCAACCATATGGCTCTCAATTTACTTGATTGTTACACTTTTCTTCAATAATAGTTCATTTGAATCTTACTTGATGAGTAAGAATTTATAAGAAATTACAAAGCATGGTCCCTTAAAATGAACTGTTTGATTTGTGAAGTAACATTGCAATTAGTAAGGATCATATTTTATCTCTAATTAATACAGGGAAATGATTGCCCCACTTTTGCTCTTTTTTACACACCCATGTTTATGTAATTCTCCTTAAAGAAAGAAAAAAAAAACAAATAAAGGTGTGCATAGGGAGAAAAATCATGTAGCATAAATCACTTTTCTAAATATATTTCAAGTACACATTAATTGTGATATAATGCGATCCAAAATATGATACATTATGTATCTAAGGCAATGGAATATTTTTTCTATAGAAAGTTGTTATTAGCACTCTACAATGTCGTTAAACATCCAAAATATGTTAAAATATAAGAGAGAATGAGTGTCAATAATATCATCATTTCTATACACAAACTATTGAATGAATGATTGAGGTGATTAAATTCCAGCAAATATAGTGAAAAGATTCAAGTTTAAGAAAGTGAAAAAAAATGTCTAAAAATTTACTTTTCCCCGAGATTAATTAAACGTTTGATTTTGATCTTCTTTGCATTTTTTTTCCTTTAAATTTTATATTTAAATATTGATTGACTCTCTCTCCCAAATGATATGATGTAACTACACCTTTAGCAAACATGGACACAAAATTGAATCAAACTATTTGAAATGAATATATTTTATATAATTAATGTTCATTTGTGGGAAGGCCTAATGATTTAAAGCGAACTACATTTCCTTCCACGCCACATTTCTATATGTGTACATTTTTTTATTCCATTTACGTCTTATACTTTATAAATCAGAATAGGCGGCATTTGGCATACATCCTTTCTTCACTCAACCATTGCTTGAAGTTTTCAATCATAATTTCTTGGTGTCAACGAAGAAGATGATAATTGGAATTGGATATGTCTCCTTTCATCATTTTTCACCCCTGTCCCTTGCTACCCTACTTTCCTTAATTATTTGTTTAAAACTTAATTAATTAATCGTTTTCCCTCATAAACTAATTTTCTTTAGGAGCAAATCACGTGGAAAAGCAAAAAATTAAAGAGCACACATACTAAATTAAACCAGGCCATATCCCCCAAGAGATCATTACACTGAGAGCAACGATAACTTTTTCTTGTTTTGTACAGAAATTGGAAAAGTCCCTTTGTCTTGTCGAATATGAAATGTATAGCACATCTCACCAGGCTAAAGTGAAGTAATCAGTCTACTTGATATACCAGATTCAGCTTGAGTAATACTGGATCACAAGACTTGTAAGGGTGAAAGAAACTCGTTTGCATGAGTGGCTTTCATAAAATTATAATCACAAGACTTGTAAGGGTGAAAGAAACTCGTTTGCATGAGTGGCTTTCATAAAATTATAAAAGGCTTGCTAGCAAGAAAGAGTGACATATAAGATTAGATTAAATAACTCAGAGATCAGAAGAACCTACAATTCACACTATTAGGAACATTGTTCACCTATTTTCAAAGTATTATTATCAATAAGTGTGTATATGTGTATAATTTAATTGAAACCAATATTCGTATGACCTGCATGTTTTCGATGGCCGAACAGATCGGAGATCAACCCTCATCAGACTGATTGAGAGGGACATTGAAGTGTTTTACACATTTGCCTTGTATCTCCCGTATGTCGTTGTCTATTGATTGAAACAATTTGTTTTTTGACCGATTAATTTATAGCTTTTATGTTACTGAAGGTATATCTTTATGAGTCTACATAGTTATTATGTGTCAATGTCACATAATGAGTATTTTAGACTCAAGGGATGTATCCGAAGAACCTCTGCTCTCCATCATAATACCCCAAGTCCAATCCCAATTCTTTCCCCCTTTTCTTCTTTTGTTGTTTTCTGTTTAAGCCATCACTCACTGTTTTGTCTAACTTTTAGGTTTGCACAGGTGTGCATATGCCCAAGCTGGGTAATTAAGGAGATTAAGATTTTTGTATCCCATGTTTAAGAGTCAAATGAAATATTGTACGCTCATCACTAATAAGGAGATTATTGTATGCTCACCGACGGTTTCTAAAATCATCTCTTTCTTCTTTTTTTTGGCCTTGAGTTTTGATAATCATAACTTTGAAGACATTTTAAAGCAAAAGCCAAAACAACCTTGATTATCCCCACTAATAAAATTGTTAATGTAATAATACTGTTCGTCACTCATATTATTAATTTATAAGTTTCTTTCCTTGCCCTCTCTCCTTTTCATAACATTTTTGTATTTAACTTTCTTTGTCTTGTTTTAGTAGAGAGATCAGCGTTGTGGGTCAAATAATTAGTCGTTAGCGATGGAAATCGAACCTGCACATAATACATAAACATGAGCTTCTTGCTACTGCTACCGTGGTAAAGTGTGATATTATATTTGTTACTTAATTATCTTGTTGAATGTTACCATTTTAATGAAGAGAATTAAACCTAAACATATCTTGGTGTTATCCTTATGGATCCCATCTTTGCTAGCCACTCTAAGGGCTTTTAATGACCTTTTAACCCAATATTTACTTCAAAGGGTCGTTCTTGTGTGCTTCTGCACACTTACTTCCTTTTGCGGTTGTACGGACAGAACATTACCTTGCGACCAAATGCAATTACGTTACCTCAAACATATCTATCCACTCAAAAGTCAAAACAAATGCCAATAAGAAAAATGAAAAATATGCGCAGCTTACCTCTTACTAGGTGTTAGAATTAATCTTCAATATTACCCTAGTTATTAGGTAAGAATTCTCAATATTGCACCCGCCGTCAATTGGATGCAATGAAGAATTTGGGTACCTGAAGGTGGCTTACCCGTCTTAACATGTGTACCACAAGAACACCAAGAGAATATATAAGATCGAAATGCCTATGATTGATGCTTTATATATATATATATGTATGATATTGGGTTTTGAATCTTTTGATATATCTCGTCAAGATTTGCTCCATATTTTAGACATGCATGCAGGTTTCTTATGCTGGCAATTGCCAATGTCTTGTAAACACGATCAGTAAAAACCTGAAGTATAAACATCACAGCTCATGGCACAAACCAAGCAGCTTTGTAGAATATATAATTTCCTGAAATGCATTTATATGTGGATAAATATTCAACACCAATTGGGTTTTAGATAGAGGGATCTCAGAAGTGGCAGATACAACTACTAAAAGGACAGAAACAGATAAATAATAGTTTCAGCTTTGGAGAAACAAGGAAAAAGGATAAGGAGATGAAGTGTTTAAGTGAATAATCAAAGCTTACACTACTAATCAATTAATAGATATTGTAAGAGAATGTATTGGCTGTCTAATTTGACTAGTAGCCATTGATTGCTTGACATGTACTATATCCATTGATATAGTTCTTAATTAGTTATATCAATCTGTCTCTATAGTTTACGTTTTGCTCCACCGTTTGGTTTTTTAAAGGAGGCAGCTTTGTTTTGGTTCTTTACAGCTACCGTATAATGGCTATCTTGCAGCCACGGCAAAAAGAATGGTACAGCAACTCATAGACTGATATATATTGTTCATTTGGATTACTGGATATAACCTGATCCGTTCGTTTCTTCAAACCCACGTAAGGTTGTAGATAAGGGAAAGCGCATGAATTTCAAGAAGCCTATGGTGCGGTGAAAGTTCCACGAAAATAGATTTTAATTATGACAGTTTTCGTGCATTTCGTAAAATCGATTAAAAACATGAATAACAATGCTTGTGAAAATGCAATTGTTCAGCTTTTGCAAGATCTTTTTGTGTGCGCATTAAGAAAAATGTTATGATTGTTAGGACTTTGAAGTGAAAATGCAATTGTTGAGTAAGCTTTTTTGGAGTAAGCAGAACTACTTGCCATTAATAAAAGCTAAAGGTATGCTTGAAGCTTGGTACTCGTTTGGCCTGATCTAGCTGGATTTCTTTTTAGGAGAATACCTCGAGGTAGAACTGGTGGTGTCACGCCCTGATTCTGAGATACAGTTGGAATTGGATCGTAAAACAACAGCGGTACAGCATAAATATAGAGCCATTGAGACTCATATATATAATATACAACAAAACTTTAGTAGAATTAATTAACAATAAAGGGTGGCAATTCCTACTCTCAAGTGTACTGGCAACACAGCTACCTCACTTGAAAACTCTTCTTTAAACGCTATATCTTACTCTGCAAAATAACCCTACATCATGAGAATAACGCACCGGCCAATCCAGATAAGCTGAAATTTTTCTACACAGTCATCTTTCAGTCAAACGCCACGTCACGCTTTAACGGAGCTCCTGATGCCCAGATTAATAGCAGTATGAATATGGGAGCAAAAAGTAACTTTACCATATGAAAGTGAGATTAAAAAAAACACTAAAGGTAGTAAAGTACGAATTTCACGATACTTTAGAGCCTGATCCTGACATACGTCTAGGATCGACACATGACGTCACCAAATACACGTATCTCTAACATACCCCGCCTCCAGGATATGTACAAAACATAGATCAAGATTTGAACTTCATAGCATTTTCGTACATTTTATGGATGTATCTAACCTTCTCGCTAGACTGCCTACGTACCCTAAATAGGGATCAAGCCATTTGTAGTTCATCTTTGCTACACTCGGACATTCCTTATATAAACCAGTATCTCGCATCATAATACCACAATTCAAACATGCAACATTTCGAGGAACATTCGACGAAGCACAATAATATTCTCTAGTCACAATGGCCAACAAGTCTAATCATAATTACAATAATCATAACAAACATCATTCCATAACCATATCAATCAGCAACATATCCAATGCACTGAAATGCGAGGCTAGAGCGACACTGTTCGGTCGAATCCTACATCTTTGAAAAATGGAATTTCAGACCACTCAACAAAACCAAGACACCAAAGAGGATTCCGGACCATCACTTAACGGAATTGAGGAGTAGAAGGGATTCCGGACCATCACTCAATGGAATCTAACCCAAGATACGATTCCAAACCATCACTCAATAGAATCGTGGAGTATAAAGGATTCCGGACCATCATTCAACGGAATCCAACCCAATATACGATTTCGAACCATCACTCAACGAAATCCAACCAGGATACGATTCCGGACCATCACTCAACGGAATCGCGGAGTACAATGCATAACAACCACTCAATGAAACAAGACATGGATCAAGTTATTCAAGTTACAATGGTTCAACGACACGAGAAATGAAATAATGAAACAAGGGGTGAAACATGTTTCGAAGCGACAAACCCCATGACAATGGGTTAACGGTCCACTACTAGCCCTTAAATTTCATCACACCATATTAATTATGCAATTCAAACCACATTTCAATTATGCACGTCAATCAGATTTCACAAGTATCATCAATGCACAAGTCATATCACGTTTAATAAACGTAGATCTATGGTTAAATATATATTAATCACATAACAATAGAAATCACATTTATAAAACAAATCACAATCACAAATGATATTAATATAAGAAGTCAAGGTAATAGCTATATCTCATATACTCAAGTCGTTCTCTAACCAATGTAGGCCCACTAGACTTCACTTAGTCTCTCATAGTACTAATTTTAGTATTTAGAACATTTCAAGACATATTGACCAAAAGTCAACTATCGGTCAAATGTAGGGTCCATAATCTTACGTAGTTTGATCCAAAAGATTTGCACATCGAATTTTAGATCCATAACCTTCTAAGTCCTCATTATGCTTATAGAACAACATACTAAAATTTCATTATGATCCAACGGTCGGATCTCCACCAATCACGAATTCAAGTGGCGGTCGACGTTTTATTTTACAAACTTCGAAATCCAATTAGGAGAGATCCGTACGTCAGATTCCTGATCTGTAAATTTCTATGATCCTTAAATATTGTGTTCTATCATGCATTAATGTTTGGTGATGATCTAACAGTCGGATCGTCGATTCATATTTTAATCAAGTAAGGTATCATAATGAAACCAAGATCAAACAATCAAATTGCGTCATATAGATGTCAAACATGAACTCAGAGCATCTAATATTACTTAAAAGGACATCATCGCCCCACTGGCCACTCGCTGTTGCGGGTGGCGGTCGGCCGCCCCGACTCGCCGAAAAATTCAACTATTTCCAAAATTTCTCAAATTTTACCAGGATGAAGATCTCAATGAGTAAAGTAAGTTTCATACCTGTGACCAAGGCTAATTTGGCCGGGAAACCCCTCAATTTTACACAAACCTGTCGGAAACCTTAAAGAGAGTGTGCTTCGATTTGACTTCCATGCTCACTCCGATGCCTCCACAAGTGCTTGGGCTTTGTTCCTAGGAATGTGAGGAGTCTATTGGTGGTGGTGGTTATCAAGGGTGAGGGTTGCCGGAGTGGCGGATTGCTGCCGTAGTGTCCTAGGAACCCACGGTTCCGTTCTTCGTCATATGAGACCAAAACCTTGTTAATCTTGGGTGCAAAATGGAGAGTGAAGGCCGGTGAAGAGTTCCCAAGTGGTAGCTTGGTGAAACTCGTCAGAAAAATCGCAGGAATTTGACCGGGAACCCAACGGGTTCTGCTGTTCTGCTTGGTCAGGTTACCATAAATGGGTAAGGGATCCATGATCCTGTGCTTCTCCACTCCCTCCTTTTTTTAAGAAACTTCTAGAACGTCTGTAACGTTCCTTTCTCGTCCCAACTTACATACGGCCTTGACCTAAACGCTCGTAGGGTCAAGCCCAAATAAAGAACATTAAAAGTGACCCTCAAAGGTCTACGGATTTAATAACTATTTTCAAAAATTCAAACTTTGTAATTAAGTTATTAAATCTAAAATTAATTTAAATTAGCGAAAATACTATAAAATCCCGCAAATACAAAATATGTAGATTACAATAGTGAACTGGATTTCACAACTAAAGTGATAATTAGAGCATCTCCAAAGGAGATGTTAAAATCCTAGTGGAATGCCACTAAAGTCTATCCAACTGAAGTGTTATTTGCTGACTGAATTTGAAGGCTTAGTGATTTGATGCAAATTTGACATCAATGTCAAATTGATTTTTAATTCATTTTAATAATGGATCCCTTATTCACTAACATTTTAACAAATACAAATTTTGTTTCAACATTTTTTAAATAATTACAATCATTTAAAACTCTATTTAAATAATAAAATAATATTTGATAATTCGGTTGGAGAAGTACAAAATTTGACATAAACCTTCAGATTGTCACATCAGCCATCAATTGTAATTTAACTCTTATAATTTGACATTTCAATTGGAGATGGTCTTAGTAGGCGGAGATCTTGCTATGTCATCAATTAACAAAAAAGTTAACGACTAGCCTAACAGAAATATCAAAGTGGTAGAAAAATCAAATTTTAGGTATGAAAGTGAAATAAAAAAAAGTAGAAGTAATAATTTGACGAAACTTGAGGGTAGTAAAGTTTTGAATTATCCAAAATAATGATTGGGCTAATGCCATTAATAATGCCCACATTATGAACTTGGATTAAGGTTTGATTTATACGTGGCCAATTCGCTTCTCCATGCATGAGCTTTTGCTTCCTTTGAAGATGCCTGTGAGCTATTCGATGAAATGCCTGAGAAGGACACGGTCACCTGGAACACAATGATTTCTGGGTATTTGAGGAGGGGGGATGTAAAGAGAGTACGTTTGGTTTTTGAGGAGATGCCAGCGGGAGATATTACTTCAATGGTCTGCCATGATCATTGGGTATGCGCAAAATGGCAATCACAAGCGTGCCTTATTGCTGTTTTGGAGTATGGTAATGAATGAGAATGAGGGTTTAAAACCGGACTGAGCGATTGCATTCTCTACTTCATCCTCTTGTGCCCCCATGGGTTCTTTTGGGCTGTTGTTGGGGAAATCAGTTCATGGGTTTATGGTAAAATCAATGGGAGCTCAATGTAGAACTTGATACAACATTGGTTGACATGTATGCTAAGTGTAGGTGTTTGAAGGGAGCTAGAAAGGTTTTTGTATTAATGCAAGATCGTAGTGTTGCGTTGTGGAATGCATTGATTTGTTGATCAGCACAGCGTGGCTTCAGCAGAGCAGCAATGAAGTGACTTTCACAGGGATTCTTAGGGCTTGTAAGCATAAAGGAGTGGTCGAGGAAGTCTGAAAATGCTTCAAGTTGGTGGAAGAAAGTGGCTTGGAACCTACAATTCAGCATTATGGATGCATGGTCGTTTTGTATTGAAAGCAGGACTGTTAGAAGAAGCTTACGAAGTTATCAAGAAAATGAGACTTGAACCCAATGTATTTGTCTGGTGTTCCTTTCTGTTTGCTTGTAAGAAGAATAAACAGTACGAGATGGCTGGAAGTGTAATTGATCAGGTCATGAAGGTTTGAAGCCTGACCAAGTGAGTGCGAGCTCAGTTTTATCCGGTTGTGCCCACTTGGGTTCTCTTGGTTTTGTTGGTGGGGAAATCAGTTCATGGGTTTATGGCTAAAAACGGGTGGGAATTGAATGTGGAAATTGGTACGGTTTTGGTTGATATGTATGCTAAGTGTGGGTTTTTTAAGGGAGCTGCACAGGTTTTTGAATTGATGCAATAAAGGAATGTCATGACTTGGACTGCGTTGATTTGTGGTTCGGCGCAACATGGCTACAGCGAAGCAGCACTGTCATTGTTTGACATGATGCGAAAAGCAGTGTAAGACCTAATGAACTTACTTTTACAGGAGTTCTTAGTGCTTGTGTGCATGCAGGACTCGTTGAGGAGGGCTGGAAATATTTCATGCTGATCGAAGAAACTGGCTTGGAGTCTAGAATTCAGCATTACGGATGCATGGTTGATTTGTATGGCAAGGCAGGGCTTTTAGAGGAAGCTTATGAGGTTATTAGGAAAATTTGTCTTGAGCCCAATGTCGTTATTTGGACTGCTTTTTTATCTGCTTGGAAGGAGCATAGACAGTTTGAGGTGGCGGAACCAGTGGTTGAGCAGGTCATGAAGATGGTAAAACCGGAGATTGATGGTGGGGTTTATTCTCCTCTCGAGTTTGTATGCTTTGGGTGGGAAGTGAGAGGATGCAGAAAGAGTGAGGAATTTAATGAACAACCAATGTGTGGGGAAGGTCGGGGCATCTAGTTTTGTTAGAAGTGGATAGCAGAAAGTTCACATTGCATCTCTCCTTGGGCAAGTTATGAACTTGGGGTGAGCCTTCAATATTATTACATGGTTTACTTGTTCAGGAGCAACAGTAGTACATTGTTCGGAAAAATAACATTATCTGGTTTGATTGTTATGTTCAACTACTGATGAGATGGTGGATAGAATCTGACTGATATCCATACTAATTTTCCAGGTAAATCAACATTGACATCCGGCACTTGATCAAATTTAAGCTGTATGTGTCACGTGCAAACGATTGATCGGATTTGTCTCCTCAATGTACTATAGAAGTTACATTCAGTAGTTTCTTGCAAACCAATTTGTTGCTGTTTCACCCCTTTCTTCCCCACAATTTTGCATTCTTGGCGATCATTGTTGTTGTGATACTTGAAAACGTCTTCACCGAATCTGAAATATACGGTGTCTTGATTATTCGGGTGGAAACTTAACAACGCATGCTGTTGGAATATGTTGCGCAACTGTTCGGAGATCAAAGCAATATCTTTGGAAGGCAGGAAACTCTGCGGACTGACCATTTGCGTTTGTTGGCTTTTTTGGCTGCCTCTGGTAATTTCAACTCCCAAATACTGAATCGATCATCACCACTCCATGTCACCTTACACATCCGCAAACACCCTCCACACTCACCTAGAATCCTCCAATTATTTCCATAAAATAGGGCAGCAGGGTGCTCAATGAAAAGATATTTAGGAATCTTACGACCACTACTCAAACTACCCCACAGATCCAACTCATAAGTATAAGCAAAATCATTAAGCACCCAGTAAAACCCACCGTTGTGAGCAACAGCCGAATGAGAAGTAAAATTCAGAGGAAAACAATTGCGAGCCCTTTGACTGTTTAACCAAGCGAACACCGTCAGAAGAGATCATCTCCGCATTGAAGCCGTCATGATTTGATAACACTCGCGCAACCACCCACCTATACTCAACATTAAATGGATGATATTATAACTAGGACTGCTACAGTCTTTCTTAGATGGGGAGTTGCTATAGCATGGATCACGCATGAATCCCACGCCTACGATTTCAGTTTTACGATTGTGGACTTGAGGGGTGAGGGGAAGAGCAATCCATTGCCTGCTGTATGGATTGCAGATGTAGTAATCACGGCGAGGAGTTTTTGTGCAGCACAAAACTAGGTCATTATATACCGCCACCACGATCAAGTTGTGCTCTTCTTTATCTCCAAAACTGATAAGTTTGATTGTCCTTTTCGTTGTAGGACTCTATTACTTAAGTTTTTGTTTTGGTTTTCAATAAGTTCCTATTATGTAGGAAGACTTGTTCTACGTAGACTATTTCCTCATGCACGTTACCACTTTCCGTTAGTGTGGATCGTGGTTTGTTTTTTAGGGTTTCGTTAACTATGTAATGCTATATAATAGCAAACGTTTCTATTCAATAAGCAAGTTATTCTCCCAGTTTGCTCGAGTCAGTTGCAGTATTGCTCTTGGTATTCTTGTTCTGGTTCCCAACAAACTGGTATTAGAGCCCCTCACTAGGGCCTGAGAACCGGAAAGCTGCAGCTTTTGAGTGACTTCAAACACAAGAGAGAAAGAGAAGAAAAATGAATTCTGAAGGAAGCTTCGTGCAGCCTTCCATTCCACGCTTTGATGGTCATTATGACCATTGGAGCATGCTTACGGAAAATTTCCTTCGCATCAAGGAGTATTGGAATTTGATTGAAACTGGTTATGAAGAACCAGCAAAGGGGGCGCAACCTCTATCAGAAGTACGACAGAAAGAGCTTGATGCAGTGAAACTCAAGGATCTCAAAGCCAAAAACTATCTTTTCCAGGCAATCGATAGGAGCATCCTAGAGACGATGTTGGAAAAGGACACCTCCAAGAAGATCTGGGATTCCATGAAGACGAAATATGAAGGGAATGCACGAGTGAAGCGCTCAACTCTTCAAGCCCTACGGAGAGACTTTGAGACACTTGAGATGAAGGTTAGTGAAACAATCACTAACTATTTTGCTAGGGTGATGACAGTAGCAAACAAGATGAGAGTGTATGGGGAGACTATGACTGATGTCACGATCTGTGAAAAAATCCTGCGATCTCTCACGGACAAATTTAATTATATAGTTTGTTCGATTGAGGAATCTAGGGACATGGATGCAATTACCATTGATGAGCTTCAAAGCTCGCTCACTGTACATGAGCAAAAATTTCACAGAAGCAGCGATGTGGAGCAAGCTCTGAAGGCAACAACTGAGGGAGGTTTCAGCAATCATAGAGGACGAGGGCGTGGAAGAAGTAACTATAGAGGATGAGGACGTGGAAGAGGAGGCCAAGAGGTGTTCAACAAGGATACGGTGGAATGCTACAAGTGTCATAATCTTGGGCACTTCCAGTATGAATGTCCCAAATGGGATAAGGAAGCTAATTATGCAGAAGTGAATGAAGAAGATATGTTGTTGATGTCATATGTTGAGGTACATGAACGGACTGATGCTTAGTTTCTTGACTCCGGATGTTCCAACCATATGTGTGGCAATCGAGATATCTTCACAAACCTAGATGAAAGCTTTGTTCATTCAGTTAAATTGGGGAACAACAGTAGGATGAATGTGGTTGGCAAGGGAAGTGTCACGCTGGTTTTAAATGGAATCAACCATGTTGTCAATGAGGTGTACTATGTTCCAGAGCTCAAAAACAATCTCTTGAGCATAGGACAACTTCAAGAAAGAGGCTTGTCTATATTAATTAAAGAAGGAGCTTGCAAAATATATCATCCAACTAAGGGTCTGATTATTCAGACTAAGATGAGTAAGAACATGATGTTTATACTGCTAGCTCAAACTCCAGTCTCTACAAATGCTCCACCAGAAAGGTGTCTCCACACAAGCTCGCAAGATCTCTTTTATCTTTGGCATCGAAGATATGGTCACCTAAGCCACAAGGGATTGAGAACGTTGCAACAGAAGATGATGGTTTGCGGACTCCCTCAGCTTCAAACCTCAAATATCACATGCACATACTGCATTCAAGGTAAACAACATCATAATGACATGCCAACAAGAAGTACGTGGAGAGCAAATCAGCCTTTGGAGCTCATTCATGCAGATATCTGTAGGCCCATCTCTCCTATATCAAATAGTGGAAAAAGGTATACTTTATGCTTTATTGATGATTTTAGTCATCAAACATGGGTGTACTTTTTTACAGCAAAGAGTGAGGCACTGCATTGCTTCCAATTTTTCAAAAGAATGGTGGAAAATGAGAAAGGGCTGAGTGTCAAGTGTCTACGAACAGATAGAGGGGGTGAATTCACCTCAACTGAATTCACTAATTTTTGCAAAGAAAATGGAATCAAGAGGCAGTTAACCACTGCCTGCACGCCGCAACAAAACGGGGTGGCTGAAAGGAAAAATCTAACTGTCATGAATATGGTTCGTTCTATGTTGTCTGATAAGAAGCTCCCAAAAAATTTCTGGCCAAAGGCAGTGAACTGGACTATCTATGTTCTGAATAGATGTCCCACATTAACAGTGAAAGATATCACTCCACAAGACGCTTGGAGTGGAGTAAAACCCTCAGTCGAGCATTTCCGTGTCTTTGGAAGCTTAGCACATGTCCATGTTCCAGATGTCAAGCGAGGTAAGTTAGATGATAAAAGTTTTCCTTGTGTTTTATTGGGAGTTAGTGAGGAGTCAAATGGATATAGATTGTTTGATCCTATAGCCAAGAAAATTGTTGTGAGCAGGGATGTTATTTTTGAGGAAGAAAAACAGTGGGATTGGGATGTGAGTTATGAGGGACAGATCATGTTAGATTTAGAATGGGGAGAAAATGAAGAAAACAGTGAGGGAGAAGAAATGGTGAGTGAAAATGAAGATGAAAATGGCAGTGGGGCTGGAGAAGAAAGAAATGTGGGTGAGAGTAGTGAAGACACACAGGGTTGTGAAGAGAGAAGTTCTAATGAACTTGGCGATGATGAAATGAGGGTTTATGAAGGAAGAGTAAGACGTCCTCCTTCTTACTTAAGTGATTATGTCACTGGAGAAGGGCTAAGTGACGACGAGGTACACATGGTTCAAATTGTGCCAACCGAAGATCCTCTCTATTTTGAAGAAGCAGTGAAAGAAGAGAAATGGAGGCAGGCTATGAACAGTGAGATCAGTTCCATAGAGAAGAATAAAACATGGTTTTTAAGCGAGTTGCCGACTGGAGCAAAAAAGATTGGCATCAAATGGGTCTACAAGACCAAGTACAACAAACATGGAAAGATTGACAGGCACAAAGCACGTTTAGTAGCCAAAGGCTACTCACAGAAGCATGTCATAGACTACACAGAGGTCTTCGCACCAGTGGCAAGAATGGACACGGTGATGATGATTATCGCCTTGGCAGCACAAAAGGGTTGAAGGATTTTCCAGTTAGATGTCAAGTCAGCTTTTCTTCATGGAGAGCTGAGTGAAGAGGTCTATATTGAGCAACCAAGGGGTTACGAGAAGGAAGGAAGAGAGCACTTGGTCTACAAGCTACACAAAGCATTGTATGGATTAAAACAAGCTCCAAGAGCTTGGTTCAGTCGGATCGAGGCACATTTTATCAAGGAAGGTTTTCAGAAGTGTGACAGTGAGCAAACTTTGTTCACAAGAAGAATGAAGCAGGAAAAATCATCATGTGTGAATTCAAGAAGTCCATGATGTGTGAATTCAAGAAGTCCATGTTGAGAGAATTTGATATGACTGATTTGGGAAGCATGAGATTTTTTCTTGGCATTGAAGTACTTCAAAGAACAGATGGTATTTTCATATATCAAAAAAAATATGCCCTGAAGGTTCTAAAGAGATTTGGGATGTTGGAAAGTAATGAAGTGAGCAGCCCGATTGTCCCAGGTTTTAAGATCAGTAAGGATGAGAATGGAATTACTGTGGATGAGACATACTTCAAGCAATTGGTGGGAAGCTTAATGTATCTCACTGCCACAAGACCAGACATGATGTTTGTCACCAATCTCTTAAGTAGATTCATGGTAAGACTAATTGAGCTTCATCTGCAGGCTGCAAAGAGAGCTCTTCGATATTTAAAGGGGACGGTGAATTATGGTATTCAGTACAAGAAAGGTGGAGATGATGGACTGTTTGCTTTCACAGATAGTGATTATACAGGAGATGTGGAGGATAGGAAGAGCACCAGTGGTTACATGTTCTTGCTAAGTTCGGGTGCTGTGACATGTAGTTCAAAGAAGCAGCCTATTGTTACACTGTCTACTACAGAAGCAGAATTTGTAGCAGCTGCAATGTGTGCATGTCAAGCAATATGGATGAAGAGGGTGCTGAAGGAGCTGGAGTACAACAAAGAGACGTGTACTCTAATTAGATGTGATAACAGTTCAACCATTAAGCTGTCAAAGAATCCGGTGATGCATGGTCGCAGTAAACATATTGACGTGAGATATCACTTTTTGAGGAATCTCACAAAGGAGGGTTCGATTGCTTTGATTCACTATGGGAGCGAGGATCAGGTGGCAGACATAATGACCAAGCCGTTAAAGGTTGATGTTTTTCAGAGACTTCGTAATATGCTGGGGGTTTATGAGATTGTTAGTATAAACTAACTGTTTGATAACAGTAAGTTTAAGGGAGGGATTGATAAGTTTGATTGTCCTTTTTGTTGTAGGACTCTATTACTTAAGTTTTTGTTTTGGTTTTCAATAAGTTCCTATTATGTAGGAAGACTTGTTCTACGTAGACTATTTCCTTATGCACGTTACCACTTTCCGTTAGTGTGGATCGTGGGCTGTTTTTTAAGGTTTCGTTAACTATGTAATGCTATATAATAGCAAACGTTTCTATTCAATAAACAAGTTATTCTCCCAGTTTGCTCGAGTCAGTTGCAGTATTGCTCTTGGTATTCTTGTTCTGGTTCCCAACAAAAACAAGTGAGGAAACTCAATGAAAAATTGATCAAGTTGTGCTCTTCTTTATCTCCAAAACAAGGGAGGAAACTCAATGAAAAATTGATCAAGTTGTGCTCTTCTTTATCGTGAAAACAAGGCAGGAAACTCAACGAAAAATTGATCGCCTTGAACGCTGGATGCTCAGACGTAGTACAAGCTGCAAACCTGTGGTGGGTACCGGGGGATATGACTAGGGTAGTTAGAATGAGCTTTTTCCGGTCAAGTTGGAGGTACAGAAAGCGGCCAACGAAATAAGAATCGGAGATTAGACGAACCCAACGCTTTGACACATATTTGCATCTGAACGCAAGTTTATTGCATGGAAGTCGACAAAGGATTTCAACCAATAAAATGTCAGGAATATCATCAATACAATTCATGATCTACTCTGATGGCGTCAACTTGGTTGGCGACAGTTTTGGGATACTAATATACTGCAACTTCCTTCAGTTTTTGTAGCAGTGCTGCTGAAACAACTTTGATAGGGTTAGGGTTCTCCTGAGACTAATCTTAAACTCACGTGTTATAATATGTGTGGACAATAAAAGTTGTTGCAATTATTATTTAATTAGATATATGATTGTGTAAATCCTAGTAGATTATGTATAGAAATTGGAGAAACTTGATAGACGTTCAATTTTTTGAACCAATAGCAGAAATAGTCTAGTTTATTAAAATAAGTCCAATTTCTAAAATTTAATTATTTTATTATCAATAACTATCTTTTCAATGATAAGATTTATTATAAAAATCAAATTTCTTGCTAATTATCTCTTTGATTATTTCTTTTTATTTATTTATTTGTTATTTCTGGTTCTTCCTCCTGCTTTAAACCCTATTTATAAATTTTATTTTTAATTTTTATAATCATCCTATATCACAGGTTAATTATATTTATCTATCTATATGACAATTTTTTTAATTATCAATTTGTCACAAATTAAAGTGCGTTGCTTATAGGTATATTATGTTTTCTCTACTTTTTAGTTAGGTTTCATATCTCACTTGACACACCCTGACCCAGAATGTCTACTAGGACTCCGAATAGAGCTATGCTAGTCGACACTTGGAAGGTGACGAAGCCATAAAGTGTAGTGATGTGAAAAATATGAATAAATTTAAACATAATAGTGCCTAAATATCAGAGTGTGCTAGTGAGCGGGAGCGAACCCATCTCACACGTTATGATAGAGCATAAGTGAAGTACAGTAGAGTGGGTAAGAATTATACCCCTAGAAGTAGCCACCAATCCTGAGACTTGCCAAGAATCCTGGTTGATACGAACCTCATCAGCTAAAACCTGGAGGGGCACAAAACAGACATGTGAGTAGACAAAATAAAACTTCGAAAACATCTTTCTTTTTAGCAATACAATAACCTCTCATTGAAATCCATGTAATTCCCCAGAGAATACCAATACTTAGGTTTATAACAATCATGCTGAAAAATGGAAAACCAAAACATACCATGTCGTATCTCAGCAACAACCATGTAAGTAAAATGAAATAAATCAATATAAATGAATGTTAGTCGTAGTCACCTATAGTGACCTATACGACTTATCCATATCTCATCCATCATATCACATCAATCAAATGCTAGCGCATATCTCATCAATCATATCACATCAATCCAGTGCTAGCACGTGAGTCAGAGTCACCTATAGTGACCTGTACGACTCACTCACATCTCATCACTCATATAACATCAATCAAGTGCTAGCACGTGAGTCGGAGTCACCTATAATGACTTCTACAACTCACCCACATCTCATTAATCATATAACATCATATAACATCAATCAGGTGCTAGCACGTGAGTCGGAGTCACCTATAATGACCTGTACGACTCACCCACATCTCATCAATCATATAACATCAATCAAGTCCTGCACATAAGTCGGAATCACCTAAGTGGTCTGTACAATAGGCCGGGTGTAAATAAATACGCTCAAGTGCTACGATCACGCGAAGGCTGTGCAAAGTATCGCAAGTCACCTACGAGTCGGAACCACCTAAAGTGGTCTGTACGACAGGCTGGCACCTACCTTGGAATCCAAGGTGAGTGTAAGGTGCGAGAGGTGAACGATCACGTGAAGGCTGGCCCTGGCCACGGGTGGGAGCATTAACATTGGGGTGTAGGACAATCAATTCTCCTCATATCCATTTATCACTAATTACTATTTGATCATACCAACATTATACTCATTTGATCTTACCTTGGCCTCCGTATTGCTGCGCATCACTGTGCAAGCTGTACTAATCTCACATTAAAATATAAGCCAATTATGGTCTAGCATTTATAAGACATAAAATCCACCATTTCACATTTCTTCACACAAGAATTTATAACCAATACTAACTCACCAATTCATAAGGTTCAAATCTCATATTTTTCATCAGATTCCTTCACCTTGCTTAATTTACCAAACAAAGATTTTGCCTTGATTATTTAATCTCACTTATCGCATGGCTGCATCTAACATCTCGTTAGACTGCCTACGTACCCTAAACAGTGATCAAGCCAATCGTAGTTCACAATAATTATTTACAGGTAATAGCGTATGAATATATCGTGATATAATCTACACTTAACCTTCTTTTGGTATTTCATAATATATATATATATATATATATATATATATATATATATATAATCAGAAGGAAAAGATCCACTCACCTGGAGTCCATGCTATAACTCCTTAGCACGACTATCGAGACATCTCAAATGATCCCAAATGATCATCGCCTATCACAAATATCAAATCACATCTCGGAATCCTTACTGAGAGAATATGTAATTTACATACAACGCATCCCTACTTCATTTGATCCGGAATATCCATATCATGAATCTTCGATCCGTCACTTCCAAAGATACACATTATGCTTCTAAAACAATACTCCAAAGTTTCGTTACGATCCAACGGCTGGATCTCTGCCAATTGTAAAAACCAAGTGGCGATTAACATTTTATTTACAAACTTACAATTCCGATTCGGGAAGATCCATAGTACGGATTCCCGATCCATAAATTCCTACATTCCTAAAAAATTATGAATAACGACCTATTAAAGTTTGGTGACGATCCAACGGTCGGATCGTCGGTTCATACATTGACCTATTACAGTATCGTAGTGAATTTAGGTCTTAACAATCAATCTAATTCAATCAATTCTCAAAAATAAATTCAAGGTATTGAATAATGCCTAAAAATATCATTGGTGGCCCTCTGGCCACGCGCCGCTGTGGGTGGCGGTTCGCCGCCCCGAGTCGCCGGAAAATTCAACTTTCTCCAAAAATTCTCAAAATTTTCAGGATTGAAGGTCTCAATGAGTAGAACAACTTTCATACCTATGGTCAAGGCCAATTTGGCCTAGAAAGCCTCCAATTTCATCAAAATCCGCCAGAACCCTAAGATTGGGTGTGTTTCGATTCGACCTCCAAATCAACTCCGCCGCCTCCAGCACTACCTGGGTTTTGTTACTGGGTTCTAAGGGAGTCTAGGAGTGGTGGAAATTGAGGGAAAACCTTTCACGATTGTTGGATTTTGAGCAAGGTCCCCGCGGCACCCCTATTCGGTTTTCTCTATTTTGGAGACCAAATCTTACCAAATTTGAGGTGGGATGGGTAGAGGGAATATTATAGAGAGGTTTCTAGGTGATGGTTTGGGGTAATTCAAAGGAAAAATGGGTGGAAAGCCACCGGAGTTTGCTCCGGGTCAAAATACCCATTGGAACGAGTTGAGGGATCAGTGATCCCGTGAGTCCTCCTTTTTCTCCCGTCTCTGCTTTCTTCATTTCCTGATTGGGCAAAGCCCAATCCCCCACTCGCTGCCCAACACGCGGCACACCCAAATTTTCTGAAATATTCCAGAAAATAAGATATTTACAATTTTGTGTCTAACTTTAAACGTTAATATCTTCTTCGTTATAACTCCAAATTACGTTCCGCTTGGGCCCAAGCGTCCGTAGTGACGAGTACTACAAAAATATTCCAAGAAAATGAATCTTACATATCACTAAAAGGTGGTCTCAATATCAATCGATGTATGTGCCTCGAATGGATTTTCGTAAACTCACTTATTAAAATTATAAAAATCATAATTTTTAGGGACGGGCTGTCACATCACTTATAGGTATAATACACATTCATATATTTGTTACTTGAGTTAGGGTATAATGTTTTGCTAATAGATAGTGTATTAGTTTTTTATATAAGATATTAATTAGAATTTTTGGAGTTGAAAAATACATAATATTAGAAGATTTTAATTAATATAAAATGAGTATAAAAAAATAAAAACATGTAATTAGATAATTGGAGTCACTCTTAAAAATCATCTATGTTTTTGGACTTGGATAATAAACCCTCGTAGAAATTCAATCATATTTTTATTATTCGCGTTTGTATTAATTGGAGAGCATTTTTCTCTTTCCCTTACTAATATAAATAAAGGCACCAGGATTGCTTATCTCTCTCCCATAGTCTCCATCTAAATTTATACTACAACTTGTTATCAGCATGCTCTTGGCGCTGTATTAAAGAAACTTTGACCATCTTCAAATTGGAGGAGTATTACAATCAATTCAATTAAGTGTTGGATTTATCCAATATAAATCAACCTTTAAGTGGTCTACTACATGTAATAGGAATGTAATATTGGAGAATAATGTTAATTGTGATTTGATCTCTTAAATATATCAATCCTATATAAGGTGTCTTATATTGGAAATAGGAATGATGGAATCCTTAATTGAATATGATTATGATACTTGACTTGGAGGCTAATAAAGTAAGTTTAGGTTTCCTTTATGGATGGAAACCCTAGCTTTTAGCCTATATAAAACACTGGTCCCTATAAGCCCTAGAACACACAACATAATGCTTCCCATAGAGTAGTTGTATTCGGCTAGGAGTTTATAGAAGATCTTGGTGTTGCCGTGCCCTGCCTGTTTTCGTGTTCGACTTCCATGGCTGCTGTTGGAATCAGGTCAGTCACTCATTCGATTGTGTTTTAATTGTATAACCTTATACGGCTAACAATTGGTATCAGAGCCACTGGTTATATGATTAAAACCTATTAGGTTTGAAGTTTGATTATATAATATTTCTCTTTTTGGACTCTGGTTTTGATCTTAAATCCAAATTGTGATTGCATTCGGCAACATCACCATGTTGGACCTGCTTGAAAACTGCATATTGTATGTTTCCGCATATAATTTCATATAAATATCATATTAGTATGGTATGCACAGCACATGTTTTACATCAATTCCTATTTGGTCTTAGAGACCGAAATTGTCAGTTAAATTAAACGATTACATAATTTGATAATCTGTTTCCGCGAGTGGTGCCTGTTGAGTTCAAGTTTTCTTCCACCGCCACCACCCTTCAATTCCAAATGTGGGCTTTTCTAATTGAAGCACTTAATGATGATATTGAATTAACTATAATAAAGGAAGATTAAAATAGTTGGTTCATTTTTTTATGGAATTGAAGCATGAAGTTTAAAAACCATATAGGAATTGGAATCCTATAATCATATAGGAACGTATAGAAGCATATATGTAAAGCGTGGTATCATATTATGTTTTTTTTACACTGGAAATCATGGCACTAAGAAGAATAACAATTTTGTTCTATTTCAATCTTCATGCTAGTATTATGGTTGAATTGATTTACCATGTGCCACTGATGATCTCAATTTTTGTAAGCATGCTATATTTGTTCTAACTTTACTGAAGAGGTCCCTCCAATTAGCAAGCAGAACGAAGTCATCTACCAAAGCAAAATGGTTTGTTTCATTGACTTTGATTTCCATAATGGTTTATGGTATTTTGGTTGATATATATTTGGGTTAATCCCTGAAAGCTTAAATTAGTAATAAGATAAAGATATAATTGTATGAGGGATGTGCTAATTATTGTAGAGCATGTACATACATTGATTACCATGTATCGATTAAGTATGTCATGAATATGGATCCAATTTTTATATATTTTGGCAATACGTATCTAAATGGGCATATGTTTATTGAATAAGAACTAATATTATTTTCCATGAATTGTATTCTATATGAATTACTACGGGTGATACGTTAATGTGACAAGAAACAATTGCATTAGTGCCAGCAATTGTTTGATCAAGCAAGTATACATAATTTTTTAAAGCCAATTATGTATCTACAGTACGCATAGCATGTGTGTATATATTTACATTTGTTCTAATCTTGCATTGGATAATTTCTTAAGATCCCTCAGTCGAACAAGCCCAATGAAGAGGTTCGTATTACATCGGTATATGAAATTCTGGTATGATCTTTCTTTTTGGTCTTCATGATAAATTATATAAGGAATGATTATGTTGGATTCATAAAGTGTTAAATTGTTCCCGCAAAATCCAACCATGCCGTAACATCTTTCTGATTGTAGGAGATGGAATTAGTCATATCCTATAATTTATCAATACTATTGGGATATATGGTGTGCCTATGATTGTGATAACATATGTTAAAGTTGTGTTAAAGGAATGCATATGCTAAGTTTATATATGTCTATATTTGAAAGCAGGTCAATATAAATTTTGGCAATTTTTGTTATTGCATCTATAGCATTGCGGATATGTTTCAAAGATGTGTAAGGTGACACAATTTCTTCCATGACCGTGGCATATGATAAATTGTAACTAATTTGCTTGAACCAATTTTTAATATTGTTAAGCATATGACATGTATAGTGTTGCTTGTATGGCTAATTTTGGTTCAAGCATGAGATAACATACTGTTAATATTGCCGTGGGTTTTGGACTATAGTGAATTGTAGTTTTGTTTCCACTAATTTTCACGAGATGTGAATGAACTTTTATGCCATTAATAGCACAAGAAATATGCGTGACTAATCAATCAAAAAAAAAAAAAAAAAACATTCAGTGGCACGAACAAGGACATTATACAAATGAATGAGGAATTTGTAGTAATTATGTGACAATGCTTATTTGTATTTTCATATATTATATGAGAATTTTGGTTGGTCATGTGGTTATATATATGTTTATAAAGGAGTGGTGAACATATGAAGACATGAGGTATGTAATCCATTCAAAGTATGTGGCTTAATTGATAAGCATGAATTTTTTTAAACATGTATTATTGTTTGTGGTTTTTCCTATGCCTAAACAATGTTTTGATCAGTCAATTATTTTGTGCCATAAGGGGAGAAGAAAAGAAATTATTCAAGGCTAATGTATGGCATGTATTCGAGATGTTTCTTTTGGAAGAAAAGAATTTTGGTAGTTCCTTTATTTAATTTGGTATTTACAAGGCTAATGCACGTTTTGATGCTAATGTTTTAGGAGCCTTGTACTATGGAAAGAAAGGTACGAAAGAAAAGGAACTTGTTTGACTTAAGAAAACATTTGAGCGATTAAGCTTTTAAATTAAAGGAATGTGTAGTTCTTTCCCATTACATAAAGAAATTCTATTTTAAGTAATTGACTCCATAATGATAAGTATTGACATTCAAGTGGTGGAATAAAACTTGCTCTATATGTGATTAATCTCTTTCAAGTATGCTGTCAGGTTTCTTGAGATTAATTTAATGTCAAAGGGAGTCATGAAGGAATTAGTGTCATTTGTTGGCAAGACTCGACGCTTGAATCAAGTTATCATAATTTTGTCACTTACAGTTAATTAATCCATGTGACTTTTGCATTGTTTCAGGGCGGAGTTGATAAATGTCTTTTCAACTAAAGGAAGGCGCAATGGCTTAGTTGATGATGAGACTGTGTTTTTGAGTTACTTCGGTCAACTTTGCATCTTAATTAGAATAAAAGGGATAATCTTCTTGCCTACAGGTGTGGATTACTTCTTTTAGTTTAATTAAGATGGCATAGTATGGGTTTTATTTCACAAAAGTTGTGAAAATCTTCATCTTGCCTACAGGTGTTGAAGTTTTTCATGAAGGTACTTTTGTGACATAAAATCTAGTACTAGAAACTAGTTAATTTTCTTGCCTACAGGTGTAAATTAATTTAGTTTCATGAAGTCTATTGGGGATAAAGTTCCATGCCATCAATTAAAATATTTCCACTATGAGCCCATAATAGGTTGTGGTTTTAAGGCATGGAAATCGGTTGCATCATGACGTATTTTGTGTCTCTTCATGAGACTTGTTGATGCAAAGTATTAGACCCATGAAGGTTAATCAAGGATTGCTAAGGTATGCATTGTTTAAGTCTTATGCTTGTAAATCTTTTCAATTTGAATTATGATGTCGGTTTAGAGGATGAATTTTGACTACTAGACTTTCCTTTGGACATCGAAATTGAAATGATATGAAATTAAATTTGTTATGGATGCATAAATTCATGATAGATGCACATAATTCTTTCTGGCAGATTGCGTGTCTTGATTTAAATCGGGTGAATGACACGTCTAATGGTCACCAAATGACCTGAATATTTGATATGTTCAACATATATATGTCTAATATGTGTCTACAAAGTTTCGTAATTTTCTGCCATGTATTTTAATTATGGTGATTTTATTAGTAATCCATACTCGTATAGCAGTTTTACTGGCAGATTGTGTTGGTCCTTTTGAGATGTGACTTTAGACTACTATTTTGACCCAAAACGGCTCTGTATTTTTATTTTATGAAGATTTGTATGTCTATTTTGATCAGTATAAATTTGGTAGCAATCAAGCTTGTAAATTAATTATGATAAATTCTAAAGTAAGTGTAACTCGTTGCTGAAATTATGTTTGACAACTTTATGTTGGTTGTAATGCCTATTTTATTATGTCTAAAATATAAAGAAATTTTATTTAGATACATCTTTGAAAGAGTGTTTGCCCAAGTGGGAGAATTAGTGAACGAAAATTGGGCTTCACACTCATTAACTTATTTGCAAGTACAAACTCTGATTAACTTAGTGGGAGTTGTTCTAAAATTTTGAGCATTAAGTGGACCTTGCATGAATCTATTAAAGTGTTATTTTTCATGAATTTGTGTTACTAGATTGTCTATAATATGTTTAAGTTACACGAATGGATACTTGGTATATGCGTACATTTTTCTGTTACTTGCAACCATTTGGTTTTCTTGGTTGATCATTTGTTTTGAGGCTCATAAGGACTTAGCATCAATGTGGACTTATTGATACATATAAGATGGTTGTTGGATGCATGTCTTGTGTAATAGCGGTGAATGCTTTCAAGCTTAGTTGTACCTTTCATTGAGGTAATATGCATTCATTGACTAAGTAAGGCTATTCCCAAAGGCATATTTTCAAAAGTATGATTTAAGTATTGATTTGCAAATTAAGTAACGATGTTGCAGATCAGTGGGAGTTTGAGTTTCATGTTAGTAATGCCTTACATTTGCAGATGACCTATAAGGTATGTATAGAATCCATGTATTCATTTTAATCTCCAGTTGGATTCATTAAGTCACATTTTTCGTGTGCTAGTCAATTATCTGATGAAATATATATCAGATATCAAGTTGTTATCAAATTGCATATTAAATGGCATGACATGGTTTGTGCACTGCCTCAGTTGTGAGGATTTCCATCTTGCCCGCAGGTGTTGGAAATCATTATGAAAGTAACTGGTATGGTGCATAGATCAATGTCAAAAACATATTAATTCATCTTGCTCACAAGTGTTGAATTAATTTGTTTTATGAAGTTTTGGGATATTTTACTTGGACATGTGCCTATTTGGTATTTTCAGTTGTGTCCGTTGGTTACAAACATTGTTTGTATTGTTACTGATCTAATGAAAGTGATGCATGATTATTTTGGAGATGTATTCACACCTGCAGGTTATGATGGTTTCATTAGATGAAGGATATCTGCATTGGCAGATTTAAGGCTTCGAACAAGCATAAAGTGTAACTTGTGAGTTACAATAAGGTGGACCTGAGATGATATAAAGTAAGACATTTTGGTTAATTTAAAGTTTCATCTCTTGATCATAATTTGTGTTTCATGTGAATGAGGATCTTAGCATGTGTGATTATGAAGGTTCTGGGTTGTGTCAATCCTACAACCTTGTTAGTTCCATGTTAAGAAATGCATTTGACAGAAGCTGCATTAAGGACGAGATGTAATCACTGTTACATGGCCAATAAAGTGACATTAGTCTCCAATCTCAAGTATAAACGTGAATATTACATTTTGTAGACCAAGTGGGAGAATGTTGGATTTATCCAATATAAATCAACCTTTAAGTGGTCTACTACATGTAATAGGAATGTAATATTGGAGAATAATGTTAATTGTGATTTGATCTCTTAAATATATCAATCCTATATAAGGTGTCTTATATTGGAAATAGGAATGATGGAATCCTTAATTGAATATGATTATGATACTTGACTTGGAGGCTAATAAAGTAAGTTTAGGTTTCCTTTATGGATGGAAACCCTAGCTTTTAGCCTATATAAAACACTGGTCCCTATAAGCCCTAGAACACACAACATAATGCTTCCCATAGAGTAGTTGTATTCGGCTAGGAGTTTATAGAAGATCTTGGTGTTGCCGTGCCCTGCCTGTTTTCGTGTTCGACTTCCATGGCTGCTGTTGGAATCAGGTCAGTCACTCATTCGATTGTGTTTTAATTGTATAACCTTATACGGCTAACATTAAGTGGACCTCTTTCAATGTCTATGCTAGACGTGATGCAACGTATTGAAGATAGAAATCCAGAATTAAAGGCGATTCTTCTACAAACATGTTCACAATATTTATCAAGCAATCCAAGTACCTTCAAACACTGATTTAAGTTCAATATTTTTTCGGCCTTTATAATCTACTTAAAATTATTTTTCGCAATTGTATTATATTATTGTTTGTAAACTTAAATGAGAATGCTAAAAATTTTGCTTTGTTTTTGGAAATTAAATTTTTTTATTAGGAAATGAATGAGATGCAGTTCAAAACTTCAATGAGAAATACAAGGACACCAAGTTTAACCTGATATAAGAAACAACATGAAATGAAATGAGAGGTACACACGCCAGAGGCTAGCAAACAACCAAATGTAACAAAAAGGATTAGTTCCTAGAGTTTAGGAACTGGCGTCGGCCACCATGGGAGCGCAAATGTGTAGACCTCTCTCCAAGAACCGAGATCAAACGGAGTCTTTGCGGCTGTATCTAACTCTAACCTTCCTTCGCGAAAGTTGCCCGTGACAATGTGTTGATCAAATCTGAAATACACGATATCTTGATTATTCGGGTGGAAACTTAGTATCTCTGCCGTGCAGCTTCTGTCTTCCTGTTCAGAGAACAAAGGAATGTCATCGAAAGGCTGGGTAATTCTATCGGCTAACCATTCAAATTCCCAATCTCCCTCGGGCGCCTCTTGCAATTTCAGCTCCCAAACACTGAAGGGATCGTCAGCACCTAATCCCACCTTGCACATCTGCAGACACCCTTTGCACACACCTAGATGCCAGTTACTTGCGCTAATAAAAAGAGCGTCCGGCTCGTCGATGAATCGACATTTAGCAACATTATCACCACTACTATTAGTAATGAATGGATCCAACTCAAAAGTACATTCAGAAGTAGTAGGCAACCAATAAAACTTTCCATTGTGAGCAACGGCTGAATAGGAAATGAAACCTTCAATATCAGTATGAATATTTTGCAAGTGTTTTAACTGTTGTGGGCTGCATAACAGAGCCAACTCTCTCCATTCACCTCTAGTCTCAGAAGAGATCATCTCCACATGGTAGCCAGCATCTGACAAATTCCGAACCATTCGCACAATCGTCCACCTATACTCTGTATTAAGCTGGATGATATCAAAACTTGAACTGCTACTGCCTTCTCGAGGAGAGGAGTCGTAGTATGGATCGCACATGAATCCCACTCCCAATGGTGCAACTTCACTGTTATGGACTTGAGGGGCGGGCGGAAGAGCAACCCACTGCTTGGTGTATGGATTGCAAATGTAGTAATCACCTCCAAGCCTATTCGTCGCGCAGCACAAAATCAAGTCATTATAAGTAGCTACCACAACTGGTTCACGGTCTTCTTTATCGCCAAAACACGGAAGGAAACTTAGAGAGAGATTGCTTGATTGGAACAGCGGATGTTTGGACGTTGTAAAGACTTCAGTTTTGTGCCCCTCCACGTCGCTAAAGGCCAATATAACTAGAGTACTTAGGATGGGCTTCTGTTGAACGCGTTGGACACATAGAAAACGGCGAAGAAAAGAAGGATCGGAGATGAGACGTAACCAACGCTTCGACACACTTTTGCACTGAAAAATAACTTTACTGCAAGCAAGTCGACAAAGGATTTCAACCAATAAAGGGTCGGGAAGATCTTCAATGCATATCATCGTGATCAACTCTGATGGTCACTTGGTGATAT
This sequence comes from Crataegus laevigata, assembly GCA_963580275.1. NCBI lineage: Eukaryota > Viridiplantae > Streptophyta > Magnoliopsida > Rosales > Rosaceae > Crataegus > Crataegus laevigata. Next base: position 10,928,272 of record OY756939.1, on the reverse strand, counting down.
ACTATTCTGCTGCTGCTAATATTTACTTTTGGTAGCAAGCTTCCAAAGAATTCTGATGGGGTAAGATCGACACTTAGAAACATAAATTGGAGCGAAAGTTGGGGAAATTTATAGCAATGCCACTTGAACTTTTACTCGAGTTGCAAAATATCACCTGAGAGAAAAATATAGATTGCGTAAATTTCCTGTTCAAACTAGTTATGTACAGTGCGGGTGCCTCAAAATTTTATTTAGTTTTTTAACACAGAAATATATTTAAGACTTAAAGTTCCAATCTTTCACAAACAAACCCAGGAATTTCGAAAAATACAAACGATCGAAAGCAAATTGAAACGATAGCAATATAAGATACTCTGTACACACCTTGAACAAGCTCTCAGGCCACCGGTGAACGGACGGAAATCTTGTATCCCTGGGAAGTAAGGTCAATGACAGAGAGAGAGAGAGGTAGGGGACTCGGGAGGTCGAAGGAAGCTAGGTGTGGTTTGCTGGGCGTTGACTGAAATGAGTGTCCATATTTTAACATATTCGGAATATCTTTATTTCTTATTTCTCCCAAGTATTTTCTCATTACCAAAAAAAAAATGCAATGGTGTGTAGAAGAAGAAAAAAAGTATGCGGTTTTTCGATGTGTAATGCACATTAGGCCAAAAGCAAATAGACTTACCGACGCTTGAGATGATAAAATAGTGATATTCAACGCTAGTTAGGCATTGAAATATAAACTAACAGTAAATTAACGTACATAGAAGTGCTTGATAAGTTTGAAATACAATCGTTGTATCATCTTGAGCAAAAAATAAGTTTATTGTGCTAAATATACTCTTAGACTTACTCCAACCCTGCCCTAAAACCTAAAATTTCCCTTTTTCCCCCCCCCCCCCCCCAAAATCCACTCCAACCCTGCCCTAAAACCAAACCTAAAACCTAAAACTTAAAATGAAAGCAAATTTAGGTCACAATTTAGCCCACAAATTAAAGTAGACCCACAGATGAGAGTATAAAATGGGCTGTGAAGCCCAACCCCCCACTCCCCACTTGCTCTCACGCCCAGACGCGCCAGCCAAGGAAACCAAATCAGCCGAGGTGGACCCCACCCACGTGGGTGTTTCCCCCGGCCTGTCAGCAAAAGGAAGTAGCCGTTGGCTACTTGATTCCATCCGGCCTCTCATTTCATTGGACCGTTGGTTAATCCAACGGTCCACATTCAATTTGTTTTTTTTTAGTTTTATATTTATATATTTATTGAATCCAACAGTTTAGATCGAATATAATCAAATCTAACGGTAAAAAAAAAGATCTAACGGTCCAAATTTAAATCCAACGGCTAAAACAATTTAAAAAAATTATTTAACTTAAAATTCAACCAAAAACTCTATAAATACATATGTATTTGTTCAAACATCCACACAAAACTCACTTTTCTCCTACAATTCTTCCAATTTTTCTTTCTACCATTTCTTCTCATTTCCAAAATTTTCAAGATGGCAAAAGAGCATGTTAGAGGTCGTAATTGGACCTTTGACGAAGATATTGCTTTATGTTTGGTATGGATTTCTGTTAGTGAAGATGGTGCCGTCGGCACCAATCAAAATAGAAAGGAGTTGTGGGGTAAAATCGTTGATAAGTTCCATGAAAACTCCAACGCCGGTCAAAGGGAAGTTGGTGGTGTTTATGATCGGTGGAAGATTATCAACAAAGCGTGTACTTTGTGGAAGGGAAGCTTGGAGAGAGCCATGGTTGACTTGCCTAGTGGAAGGGGCGTCTCAGAAATTGTGAGTTTCTTTGTTAATATTTTAGTTGTCATGTACATAATAGTATTTTGCAACTAATTGTTTTTATGTATTTGTTGCATAGGGTGACAAAGCAATGGCAATTTACAAGACAAGAACTACACCAAAAAATCAAGCTTTTAAGTTGCATCATGCTTGGAACATCCTCAAGGATTGTCCGAGGTGGGGAACCGATGCGAATCAACAATGTGGAAGATTATTTCATAATGAAGCCCCACCCCCAAATGATGTCAATGAAGGTGTGAATTTTGCCAACAATGAAGGTGTGAATTTTGCCAACAATGAAGGTGTCGAACAAATGAACCCAACTTCTTCTTTTGCAAGGCCCCCGGGTAGAGATAAGCAAAAGGAAGCAAAGAGAAAAGGGAAGTCCCAAGATCCGAGTTATGCACAATTTGCTAGCGAAATGGCAAAAATGAACGAAAACCATTGCCGTCGGCAAGAAGAATCGGCCCAAAGGTTTTTGGCCATGAAGCAAGAAGCGAATAGGGAGCAAGAAAGGTACGAAACTAATTTGATAATGGAGGACCTCGACAAATACACTCCAGAGAGGAAGAGATACTTACGTGGTAAGCAAAAAGAAATTATACGAAGGAATGCCACAAGGAGCATATTTCAAGATGATGATTCATCTCAAGACTATCACCCAAGTCCATCACCAAGTCAAGATGGTGAATATCATTATTAAGTTTATGTAATCTATGAGTTTTCGATTGTATTAAGTTTATGTGGTTTATTAATTGTCTTTTTTTTTTTTAAAGTTTATGTGGTTTATCATGATTTTCATGTATTAATTTAGTGATTTTTCAAAATTTATCGGAATTTAAATATTTTTAGGTTAAAATGTTCATAAAATTAATTTAGGATAGTCTACATAATTTTTTTTTTTAAATTCCACGAGTAAAAAAAAAATTAGCCTTAATTCATTCTTTGATAATCTGGGGCTAAAATTTTAGGCCAGGAGGGTTGGAGTAACAAAGTTGTTTCTGGACTAAAACCTAAATTTTCTGGGCTAAATATTTTTAGGTTTTAGGTCAGGGTTGGAGATGGTCTTATTATGTGATATATCTATCGCGTAATAACCGTGTAAATGCAAACTAATTTTAAGAGAATTTGTGACGAATGTTGAAACAAGTGTTTTAACAGACGTGAAACGTAATTTATTCGGTTACATTTTTCAAAATGGCTACAATTTTATCTTGATGCACACCATTGTTTATTGTTGTCCCATTATATCCAATTTGGCAAATCCTAATTGGGCTTTCCAGATAGTCACTGACGAATCCTATTTGGGACATCTTAGCCCATATAACATTCATCACAACCTTATTGCAGAAGCCAATCTTTGTTTTATCTCTCAGTTGATAACTGGTTGGTTCAAAATTGCAAATGAATTCCTTGGCATCTTCACTTGGCACTTGCAATCCCAGAAACTTGAAAACACCCAACATTTTGCTCCAAAGGGATCATCTCAGCACATCAGAATCACCAAAACTCAATATCTTAAGCCACCCACACAGGAGCTTTTCTTCTTCTTCTTCTTCTTCTTCTTCTTCTTCCCAACAACTGCAGAATAATGAGAAGCCGAATTTGTTCAGCAGAAGAGAAGCAGTTGGTTTTGGCTTCTGCTTTGGGCTTCTTGATGTGCTTTTGCTTCCTCAGCCCACAAAAGCAGCCGAGGGGGCAGCAGCTTGTGAGCTAACTGTGGCTCCTTCTGGCCTTGCTTTCTGTGACAAAGTTGTGGGGTATGGCCCTGAGGCTGTTCAAGGACAGCTGATTAAGGTAATTAATCAGGAATTTATTTTTCCAGATAATCAAAGCCTATTACTGGATTCTACAAACTGGGTTTTCTTGTTTATGTATTTAAATTCTTGAAGCAACCACAATATTAAGAACTGTAATTATGATTAGGGTGTTTTTGCATGTGGGTTCTGAACAATTTGTAAAACAAATGCACAGGCGCACTATGTTGGGAAATTGGAGAATGGAAAGGTGTTTGATAGCAGCTACAATCGTGGGAAGCCCCTTACTTTTCGTGTCGGTGTTGGTGAGGTATGTCGCTAATTCTACATCTATGAGTTATATGAATGTGTTCATAATTTTCAGCAAATGTTGTGCTTAATTGCCTTGTCCAATATCAAATCAAGAAATCTGTTTGTTTGAGCTATGAACTTGTCTAAATTTGGCGGTGTCCTGCTTTCGGTACTTTGATTTGGTAGCTCAAGAACCTTACTTGATGGTGTTTGGGGGGGCTTGCTTTGTGATAAATTGTTGCCTGAAAGGGAAAAAAATGATCGAATGACTTCGGATGATGCCCGAAATTTGGAGTATGTAATATTGATAGGAGAGGGAGCATTGTGTTGAATTTTTACGGAAGTAGGACAATGGAAACAATGCAGAAGGTAGTATCTTTGTGCTGTTGCCAAGGCTTAGAACCATGTCTCCTTGCGCCGAATGTGTGCAACCTTGTGCCTATAGAACGCATCAACCTTCTTGAATGAAATCACCCCATCTTTTGCAGGGTTAAGAATTTAACTCAAACGTAATTATTTTTACTGCATTTAGTTATCACATAACTTATTGTATTGATCAGAGTAAGTGTAGCACACACAGCGGTTTTCTCTACCCCTAGATTGAACTAAAGTATTGTATTCTGTAAATTTCACAGGTCATCAAAGGGTGGGATCAAGGTATTCTAGGCGGTGATGGAATTCCTCCAATGCTTGCGGGTATTGTCCAAAATCCATGATTGCACTGTTTACTCCTGTGTTCTTACTCATGTAATCGACATCAGGAAGTTGATTGTTTTTCAACTTGATTAGGGGGGAAACGCGTGTTGAAGCTTCCTCCAGAACTTGCATATGGTGGAAGAGGAGCTGGGTGTAGAGGAGGTAAGCAGTCAGTGAGTCAGTCAGTCATGTTATGCATTTTCCATTTTGTTCCCTGTGTTTGTAGTAGAACCTGATGGTGTGTACCGTTCTATGGCATGGTGCAGGCTCGTGTATTATTCCACCAGATTCAGTTCTTCTGTTTGATGTGGAATTCGTAGGCAAGCCATGAGATCGAAGCGACCGAAGAGGGGAAGCAGACTACCACTTGATCTTGTGAATTGGTTTTCTAGTGGTAAAATGGAAGTCCGGTGCTATGTATGTTCTTGTTATGTGGAAATCAGTAAATTCTTATGAGAAGAAGTTTACGAGATTTATGGCCATTATTCACCATAAACTGCTCATTTTTCCTACTCTTTTCCTTCGAGTCCTCACTTAACCGATCATCCAAGTATATTTCGTTTTTCGCTGCCATCTCTAATCGGGGAAAATGTGGTTTGTGACCGTAATATTGTCACTAGCTGTAGAAAATGATTTCCTTGTATATATTCATTCATTCCAAAAGTCACATGATGCATATAATACATTTGATACCGTTATTAATTGCACTTGAAATCACCAAATCAACCCTATACAACATTCTAAATTTAACTCAATCAAGAGGATTGGGGAGAGGTGTAGAGATGATATAATCTCGCTAACCCCCCCCCCCGGGCCGAAACTGGACGGCCTCGGGTGTACAAGTTTGAAGAAAAGAAGGGTGTGACGCGGCTTGTGCAGCGCCTTAGTGAGAACATCAGCAGGTTGATCGATGGAGGGAACAAAGTAAACGTGATGATTACTAACAGCAACTTTTTCACGAACTATCTTGCACACATTATTAGGGCGATCGGGGTCAACGAAACCCAGAGGCTGAGTCATGTAAACGTCCTCTTGTAGGAACCCGTGAAGAAATGCATTTTTTACTTGAGTTGGCGTAGTGGACAACCATGAGAAATGGCAACACTTGGAACCGTGCGAATGGTGGTAGGTTTTATAACCGGGCTAAAGGTTTCGCCATAATTTACTTCAGGCTGTTAATGAAAACCCATGGCCACTAAACAAGCTTTATAACGCTCTGTGTTATGATGAGGAGAAAGAGGAACTAGAAATCATGTGTTATTTTTAAGCAGAGCATTTATCTTTTCGGACATCGCAGAGCGCCACTCATGACTTTTGGTGGCTTGAGAAAAGCATATGGGCTCAAATTCTGAGATTGTCGTGAGGAAAGCTTCGGCAGAGGGTAACGCACTGTGCCATCGGTGGGTTGCTTGGGCTTGGTGATGCCAAGGCGTAGACGTGTTACCATTGGATGCATAGAACCTGATGGGGCTTCATGAGCGGAAGGATCAGTGATGGCATGTGTGTCGTGGGCCAAGGGGACTGCATGATAAGGCAAGATATTGTCTTCAAGGGATGCATGCAGTGAGACAACAGGTAATGCAGTCGGTGCATCATCACGGGGTGCATGCGGTGAAGCATCATTGAAAGGAAAAGATACAGTCGATGGAATGGTGGTATCGGTGAAGATGGCAAGGGAATATGTGGAGGTGCAGTCCCTATAGCTGCAGGGGACGCAGCAGCCCGCGAGTGGGGTGGTGGGCTCAGCAAGTCATTTGTTAGGGGAGGAACCTGCGAAGGAAGAGAAGGCAGTGGGCTAGCTGGGCTCGGCAGCGGAGATTGCGGAGGTGCGATGGGCTGAATACCCAACAAAACCGTTGGAGATTCACGAGAGACCTGCAAGTTAGTAAAAGGAAAATAATCTTCTTGAAAAATGACATGACGAGAGACATAGATGCGACCGGTGGAAGGATGGAGACACCTATAACCTTTATGACTCGGACTATAACCAATGAACACACATTCTAAAGAACGAGGAGAGAGTTTGTGGGATGTATAAGGACCGAGGTTAGGAAAGCATGAACAACCGAAGACTTGGAGATGAGAGTAAGATGAAGGGCGATGGAAGAGTTTGGCTTATGAGGATTCTCAATTTAGGATGGGTGTAGGAAGAAGATTAATGAGATGAACCGCGGTGAGAGCCGCTTTAGTCCAATATGGTGATGGTAAAGGGGCAGTATGAAGATGAGTGCGAATCATGTCTGCAATATGGCGATGTTTACGTTCGGCGACGCCATTTTGTTGAGAGGCGTGAGGACATGAGAACCGTTGTTGGATACCCACTGTGTTTCAAAAATGGGCAAAAGCATTGTTCACATATTTGGCACCATTGTCGCTTTGTAAGATTTTAATACTAGAGTTGAAGAGATTACGTCGCGAAAAATCATTTATAAAGAGAACATAGTACCGAAAACCACTAATAGATGGCACAGGTGACATCTAAACATTGGAGTGAATGGGTTCAAAAATAAGACTAAATTGATACGGTTCGAAAACGGTAGTTGAGTGAATTTGCTTATAGCACAATCCTTACAGAAGGTCTTATTGAATTTTATTTCTTTGCCGAACAATGGCCCTAGGTGAGAAAGAACGGAGGACGATAAGTGACCGAGACAACGATGCCAGGTAGAAGAGTGGAGAGTGGCAATGGCATGAGGAGCAATGGTTTGACGGACGGGGGAAAACTTGAGAGGATACATGCCATCTTCACATGGGCCCTGAAACAATAGTGTACCGGTAAGCAAATCATAAATTTCATTAACACTAGCCAAAGTCTTATAACATTGGTGAGCTACAAGTTTATATTTCATAGCATAATATATGCAAGCTATAATATAGATGAGTTGTAACAATGTGTGGCGGTGTAGTACTTGAGAGACTGTCTAATTAAATCGTATTTTATAGACCACATGATGTAACAGTTGATAGTTAAATTCATTATTTATATCACTAAAAAAAAATTAACTATCAATCATCACATCATGTGATCTACAAAATACACACGAATTATATTTCTTATTCAATAGTGAATCGAAGAAAAAGCGGATGAGCGCAGGGGAGAAAACGAGTGCAAAATCACTTCCATGTACTAATACACGTCCAGGGTTAAATTGGAATTCCAAAAGAACAGATGAAAAGACTAATTCACCCCCAGCCGGTCAACCAAGCAGATAGGACTCTGCCGAAGCTATAAGTACCAGGCGTAACTCCGGGCTCTACCCTTTTCGCGTTTCGCAAAACCCTAAACCCAAAAGCGAGAGAGGCGAAGGCGGTGCAGAAACAATGGCGAAGTCGATGAGATGCAAGAGAGAAAAGAGGCTGAGAGCCATTCGCAGAGAGATGGTGGAGCCCTACTACGACAAGAAAGACGAAGCTAAGCTCGCTGCTCAGGAAGCTGCCCTCGCTGCCCCTAAGCTGCCCGTACGGCCTCCTCCTAAATCCACCTCTGCTATGGAGGTCACCACCACTAACGGCGCCTCCGCCTCCGCCTCCACAAGCAACATGGGTATGCTCTCTTTTGGTCGATAACCCGTTTTAATTTTGTGCTAAATTCAACTACCGAAGTTCTAATTTGTACTTAATTTGTTGGAAATTATGTGTTTCCGCCCATTTTTCTTCATTTTTTCCCTTACCCATCTGCTAGTTTTGCTTAGATTTCTATCAATCCGCTTGCTTTTTGTGATGCCTAGCTCTTGCAATGTGCAATTTCGATACATATTGATTGAAAAAATGGTCATTTTATTGCTAACTCTTAACATATATAGAGGAAAGAAAATTACTTTTCATTCCCTGCAATATCTCTACAAAGTGTATAATTGGAGTGTTTTGAAAGAGTGGTTCTCATCGTCAAAACAACTATAGTAGGTTTGTATTTTTGGAAGATACTATTCAAAAAGTGAGTTGTGTACCTGGGGTTCTCATTTGTAAGTGGGGACATTGTAGCTGGCTTAAACACTGGGCAGAAGCTTTTAGTATGGAACTTTCTTGGAAGTTAATTTCAGTTTACAGCATGATTCCAATGCTTGGTTAATACATGTTGTCTGGATTCAAAGTTGATTTTAACGTAAAATGAACAAATCGAATTAGATGGGGGCAGGGGGTGCCTTGTTTCAGCAGTTTATTTCAAGCTATATAGATTTTTAGTTTCTGCATCCCTTAGTGTTGGATATCTGCTCTAACTATAACCAACTCTTGTCTTCGGAAAGTTTCTCAAGCGAGATAAAAGTATAGGCCAGTTGGTGGGAATTATTGGCACCATGGGTTTGTAGCGTAAGTAATTAATAATATACATTCTCTTAATCACACATTTGGCGAGCTCATTTTTCAGAAAATTTAAGTGAGTACTTAGTAGTATTGTTTAGGTTGTATTCTCGTATTCTTATTTCTTATTCATAAATGTAATTATATGATGCCTGCATTTTTTATGATTATATTATGCAGGCAAGTGTTGATTTACAAAGTTTGAGTGTCGATGCATAGCAATTCGGATTGTCATTGACGTATAGTTTTTTCTAGCTACTCAGCATCAATTAATTTATCTGTCCGCTATTTTCAACTTTAACCATGTGGATGTTGTATGCTTCTAATAGATGTGGACATGGAAGCTGTCAATGAAAGAATAGCTGCATTGAAGCCGGCTGGTGGGGTAAGTAAGAAATCCAAAAGGGTCTTCAAGGTGGGCAAAAGAAGGCGCCACGGCAAGGGAGGAAAGGTTAAGAGGCGTCATATTTAACTCTTTGATAGAAGAACAGAATGCCCAATTGTAGCCCAGTACGATAACATTATCCTTATGGCTGTCTTGTATTCGGTTTTTCTATCATAGATATTTGAGATATTTGAGAGTTATCACCCGAAAATTGTAATCGAGCGCGTCATATGTGAACTTTGGATTTAAGCAGCATTTATGGTATGGATGATCTTCTGTTGAAATTACCCTTCTTCTCTAGGGATCCAAACTGTTAATGTCATTTTGTTCTGATGCCGTTCGACGGACCGGTATGCTGTAAGCGATGCCCCTTGTGTGGAAACTTTGTCATGCCGAGGTGATATGCCCTGTTTGTTTTTGTTCTACGCCTTTTGGCTGTGCAATCCCTTGTGCTCTCACTTGAGCAGCCTAAAACAATCTGGAGTTGAGTCGTCTTGTTTTTATTTTTTCAGTACAAGCCATATTTAGTTCTAGCTGTTGGACCTTTGGGTTTCGTTGGCCTTGCCTCGGCCTTTGCTTTCGTTTATTCGAGTGGTGTTCTAATCTAATTACTTTAGTCTAAACTAGGAGGGGAAATCGCACTATTCATATGAACAGTGTTTTGTAAGACATTTCAGTTTATTTACAAGATTGCCACTATGGTGAAGGCGGCTGGGTTAGTTCATTTTGGGCTGTGTTTGCTGGGCTTACCTCAATTGTTGATGAGGCCGGCCCTTTGGGTAGTCAAATGATGAGAATGCCCATCTAGGGTTAAGATTGGACGGCCCGGATTAACAGTTTGGAGGGTACTTTTGTCATCTTAATTTTCGGGACTGATTGGGATCGATGGTGAGGGGATTGTAGGGCAGACAGGAGGCCATGCCGCCTCTGGGAGAGAGAGGGACAGAGAGGGACGGAGAGAGCGAGAGAGAGGGATTTCAGGGATTTGCAAATCCTTCCCCTTCACAGAACCTCTGCAAATCAGTCGGCCCCAGCCCCTCAACGCTCATCTCCAGATCCCCTTCATACTGCGAATCAATTCCTTCGCCTTTAGTGTCTCCACATATCAATTCTCTTCATATCCTCACGAATGTAGCTTCTCTGGTTTTCGTTTTGATTTTTATGGAAGGTATGAGATTTCTTTAATTTTTTGCTTGGTTTATGATTTTTTTTTGTGGATGGACTAGCTGGGGGCTATGGCTATGAGTCTCTTCGAATTTGGATAGTCTAGGGTTTCTGACGAGTTTTCTGTTTGTGGTTTTGGTTTTTAAGGATTGCACTAGGAAAAGGGCTGGAGGCAATTTCAAACCGTAAAAAGGTATACTTCGTTAGCATTCGATATTTAGTTAGCAATTTTATTCTGGTTTATTGTGTTTTTTTCTTTCTTCAGCTTAATTTCTTGGTTCGGAAGCTAAAGGTTGAAATCTTACGTTTCAGATTTGATAGCTTATGCTTGCTTAGGTTTTTCTGATTGAATTGAGAGATTGAAGATTTATAGATGGGGAAAGTGTCTCCAAAAGAGAGGAATTTGAAGAACCCAAAACAGAAGAAGCGATGGGGTTCTGGTTGAATGGAAGTTCTCAAATGCCTTAGCAGTCACAGTCATTGCCTCGGTTGGATGGATAGTGTATGAATTATGGTTTTATTGGTCAATTCATCTTTAATATCGATCTGAATATCTTAAATCTTATATGCTTGGGTATTGTGTTGTTGAACTCTAGAATACGACTATGCTTTACTACAGCATTTTCTCAAGTGAAAAAAGTTCTTTACTTTTTTTGGTTTTCTTGGCCACCAAATGAGGAATATTTCATTTTCTTTATTTGTGTTTGTGGTGATGTAATTCAGGTTCTGTTTATTGTGATTTTAAATTAAATGCCTTACTTCGTCTAATTTTTTTTTTGTGCCTTTGATTTGTTTACCAATTTTTGGGACAACTCATGAGCTCTGTAAGTGTGATACAAAAGTTTCTTGGGCTTGGAAATATCTTTTTGCCATAATCTGTATCTTGCGGGAAATGGTAGATAGGCCATTTCTGAAATGACATGAAATTAGTTAGATATGGCTTAAAAACAGGGGATACTTATAGTCTCATAAATCTATTTCAATCGAAGAATGTATTTTGGCAAGGGGACCTTTGAGCTGATAACGTGAAGAATCAAATTGTCTTACAACATGCTTCTCATTTATTTTAAAAATGTATTGGATTCTATAGATATTTTAGTGATTGACTATAGATAAGGCAGTTGTATTGCCACTTTAAGATAAGGCAGTTGTATTTTGCAAAATGAATTATCTTATGCACGTACAAAGTAAACTATGTCAAATGGACTAAAGTATATTATGCGAGAATGGTTTGTTTAAGCACATTTTAAGTTATATTATGTTTTCTATTTTTTTTTTAAAACTTAACTCCTGTCTTTTAGTATCAGAACCGTCTATCTGTACATGATCGTGTCTTCATTGCTTCATTGTAGGTGAGAATGTTATGTGAGAAAGCAAAGGAAATTCTAATGGGAGAAAGCAATGTTCAGGTGAAGATTTTGGTTTCTTTAGTCTCTTATTATATTTATATTACAGTACATATTTCACTGTTATTTCATTTTGTATGGGAAAAAAACGTTATTATTGTCCTTCATTTGAATTGGTAACGCTGGTGTGGATCTTTCAAATTATATGGGTTAGACACTTATTATTATTTATTTGCAAATACTTACAACCGATATTCATGGGGAATTTCACGACCTTCCAGAGCTTTTTCAAATTGGAGGGAAGGAATCTGATCTTAAATTCCAAATCTGCAGGCGAATTGGCCCTTGCCATTACCTGGAAACGATTCCTCTCACTCCCAAGAGATAAATTCAGGTATTGCATGTTCGATTTGAGTTCATTTTTAAGGTTAATCAAAGGTAATCCTAACATTTGCATTTTTCTGGTGAGTTTCAGAAATCCGACGGGTAATTTCTGGTTAAACGGCAAGCAAATGTCGTCCTAAGTTTCGTTATCCTTCTTGGTACAAGGCCACAGCACAACCACACACCACCCTTCTGCTCCTGCTGGTGAGGTAACATCAGGGGAATTTGTGATGTGGTTATTAATCTGCTTTTCGATTTATTTACTATTAAAATGTGTATGTTGCTTAGATTTATGTTGGTTTCGATACGAAAACTAATTTGTTCTGCTAAGTAGTAATGGCCTATTAAATTGGGAACACATTTTTGTCAAATGAAACTATGCTTGCACAAATTTAGTCCCAATCGGATTATTCTTCTTGGCTTTTTGTTTCAATGATCAATGACGGTACCCGTCGTTCTACTCATAAATCCTTCCCTCACGTGGTGAATTGGATTTTGGAAGCAAAGTTATTAGCCATGAAGATTTAATACGTAGTTTGAATGGATTGAAGGTTTGGTTTTGATGGTTGGAATGTTCGACTGAAGATTATAGACTCAACCAAATAATAGTTTATAAGAAATTAACACATATACAAGACCATTATAAAAGAAAAATAAACAAAGCTGAAATCATTGCAATAACTATAATTTGGTTTTGTCATTTATATATGATATTCCTTGATAATTTATAACTTTGTTGTTGTGTCATAAAAATGAACTATAATATATTTATATTCTTTTGAATGCCTTACAACGAAACTCACCAATGAGTTACAAACTATGAAGGAAATAGCAGAAGAAAGATTACTGCCTGAAGCCTATCCCGCTACACCCTTGAAATATAATGCAAATGAGGTACCCTAATATACTTTTTTTAGATATATTTTCTCACGCAACCCTTTGCTATGTGAATGTGCACTTTCCTAGGAAATTTACTTAGTTTTTTATTATTGGATGCATTTGGTTATATAATGTTTGAGATTTATTGTCTGAAAAAGAAAGGGCAATGGACCATAAATTGGCATGTCAATTGGAAATTGAGGAGCCTGATGCAACTAAACAAATCTGTCTACATTACTTCTAAAAATTTGTAATGTTAATGATGGCTACAAGTAAATTGTTCAAAATCATGTATCACTTTTAATTTTGGGCCAATGTACTTGAATAGAAAGACATTTTCAAGGTTATTGTTAAATGAAAATGTTCTGTTTCTTATGCTTATTAGGAAAAAAAAAAAATTATGTTTCATTATGAGTTCATGTTTTTTTTTCCACTATGTCTAGAAGTATGAATTTTCCTTTTTGTTGACCTTTTTAGTCGGTGCTCATAATTTGGATTTTTTTTTAATTAAAATTGGTTGCAGAGAGAGAGAGAGAGAGATCTTTTGACGCTTAAATCAGACCCCTGAGATTTTCGTGTCTCCAGAGTTCTCCAGCCAACCACAGATACCTGTTTGCCGTACTTTCATTGCACGCTAATATTCTGGTATGCTCACTAAGCATAAATTTAATGGTTTACAGAAACTTTTAATTGTTCCATCCTAAATATCTTCCTTTATTCGTGATGCCATGCTACTTGCTTGACCCTTTGTTGCATCAGTTGTGTCACCTAAAATTAAAATGAAATGAAATAGTTTCCCTACATGCTTAATGTTGTGAATGCCGGTGATGTTAGAAATTTAGTGATTGTTGCTCTATAATATATCAGTGCTCATGTGTTTAACAGATGCGCAGTTCAAAAGAACTGGTTGCTGCTTGGATGAGAGGTGTATAATTTCATTAAAAAAAATAAAAAAAACTGTTTTGGTTGCTGGTGGTGGTTTATCTGTATTTGATTGGTAATTTCTACTTTTGATGATTCAATAATATTTTGAACTTCCATTTCTGTTGTTAGAAGATAACGTCTCCATCTCGATTCTGCATGATCAAAATGTATGTTTGGCTAAGACAACCATGCTTTACAGGTAGAGAGGAAGCTGTGATTACAAACAATGTTGAGTGAAATTTAAGTCTTCATTTGACAAAAGAAAAACTTTGATTCAGATATCTATATTTGTTGTTTTATTCTATTGACAATTTGTTGTTTGATTGGTTTTGTTGCTTTCCTCCACTTTTTAATTCATATTCGTTAATCTACGTATTTTATTTGGGTGATAAGTTCACTCTTTTAATCTTAGCTAAAGGAAGATATAGGGTGTGGTTTTTTTAATGGCGGTGTATGATTTGGATGAAAGTATGTATCTTGGGGATTTTTTTGCTTGCAGTTGTTTAGGCCAACACTGAAGAAGTTTTGTGGAATGAGATTCTTATCAGATTCTTATACCTCCGTTTATGGCAGGTAATAAACGTGGTCCAACCAGTAGCTGATAAAATGTCATTGTATGTATGCTTTTGTCGATTTCTGCTATGGTAATGAGGGAATCCAGAGGATCGAAGCCAATCGATCTGAGGTTTGTACTACTCTATCCCTTTCTCTCTTTCTGTGAATTTCTTGAAATTGACGACGCACGTTCTGATTCTTGCTGTGTTTGGGAGTGGAGAAAGCTCTAGATTAGCTTTGATCGCTTGAATGTTTTCTTATTCAGCACAGTCAGATTACATAATCCTACCATTGGGCTATTTCTAGGGACGTTGAATTTTGAAGGTGTTTAGGTTGAATTGTGAGTTAATTATGGTTTAGGTTGTTGAATTTTGAATACGGAATTCCCTTTGGAAACTGTCACAAGCGATGAATCTGCTGTGGCTACAGGAATCAAAAGCGAGTGAAAGATAAAGCTTCTCTCCAAACATTCATCGCCAGCAATTCCAACTAGAGCCAGGTATATCTCTCCTCTTGCTTTATCTCTACGATGTCCTATCCCAATTTCTCTCAGACAGTAAGGGTTTTGGTTTGCTTTCTTGGATTAGATTTGTATATATTCCATTGCATCTCAGTTTTCTCTTATTTAATAGCATAATCTGGCTGTTGGTATTCTAACTTTGCTTTCTTTGCATCAAAATTGTATCTGGCTCATGGTTTTCTTGATCTAATTTTTTTATTTCTATAATTAGATAAATTAAGGAAAATTTTTCTGTTAGTATATGAGTATTCGATTCTCATTTTCCTCCATTTGACATGATTTTGGATTATTAGGACTCAGGCTTGCCTTCCGCGTTTTCATTGAAAAAAGGCTTTTAGCTGAGTAATTTACTAATTTGGTTTTGATTATCAGCTATATAAGAGAATGGGGGGTTTAATTTGTAATTATTTTGATGCAGCGAAAATTTTTAGATTTTAAACATTTTCAGTTCAGGATGATAAAAATTTAGGGCTTTGATTTGTTGATATGATTTCCATGTACTCTGAATTCAAATAGAAATGTAAGGATATATTAGACTTAATAGTGTTTTCAGGCATTCGCGTGTTTGCTTTTTATAGATGATGTATTTCTGTAGTGCACTAATATTTGTTTTAAAAAAATTAATTAGTTTTTCCCACCGGGTGTTTGCTAAGGCGCTTCTCGAGACAGCATTGGAACGTGCCATGTGATGAGGATTCAGGGGATGAGGAGGAAATGGCAAAGGAGGAGGACCAAAACGCGTTCTCTGTTAGGATAATTGGTGCCCTGAGCGCCAAAAAGTCTGCACTCACCACTCATTAATTATATGGTTTGTTCCTTTGGTTTTTATGGTTTAAAGGTGTTTAATTTGATGGTGTATTTGATAAATTGTTGAATATATTGTTAGTTTAGTTATTGATTGTATTGAGTGTGGTTTATGCTTTTGGTATTAAGTAGTTTTTTCATATCCCTGAACTCCTTTTCAAATAGAGAAACGTGAGTTCTTCTAAGGTGTTTAAGTGAGTGTCAATCAGAGAGTATTTTGTTCGAATATCTGTCCGAACAAAAAATTCCTTTGGAATGAAATAAATGAAACAACTTTTGAGACTCCCACATTTGAGATGTGTTTTGGTTTTGAAAGGATAAGACCAAAAGTTACATTTTCATTCCCATTTACAAAAATACAACTTGCAGAATTAGTTAAATGTATCAAATGACTAGCATGTGAATTTGTGTATAGTTAAAAATAATCTTATCCTTTGAGGATTATTGATTGGGCAAATTTGTTTGAGTAAATTTAGGGTTATTGATTGGGCTAATTTGGTTGATTAGTTGATCTGATTTGGATGAGTTTGAGGGTTAGTTTCTAGGAATGTTCCATAGGTGTTCTTTTTCTTCTCCACAGTTACCAAAATCTCAAGTCCCTATTTGATCCTCGAGTACAACCTAATCATATTTGCTGTGATAAAATCATATTCTCGAGGTTTGGACTTTTTACTCATGTTTTCGCTGTTAGAAAATACATGCATCTTTTGTAAACTAAAATACACTTCTCAAACTTCTGTATCTTATGGAAACAGGCGTCCTGCATGTTTTTTGTTTGTGCTTGAAAACTTAGATGCTAGAATAAGAGTGAAACAGTTTTTATGTCTTTTTGTCAACTGCCAAAACATGTGCCTAACCTACAGGATATATATTTTGCCACCTTGACTGTAGGGGCAAGATTTGTGTGAACTGCATGTTGCTTCTGTTTATTAGGGAAACAGAATGTTCAGTTTTGTCCTGTTAATTGTACAATGTCTTTTCATGTCAGCTAAGTTGAATGTATAAAAAAACGAAGCTGCATATCTTATCGACCCCATTCACTCATCTATCCCTATGTTCATTCATGATTGTGTTGAATTTATTTAGGTAAAATGTGTCTTATTCATGCAGTTCAGGTGATGCATTCAAGTCCCGCAGCAACGTGCGGGCATATTTTCTAGTTTAAGCTAAATTGAGTGGAAAATGACTGCTTGCGAGGATTTCAAACTTGAGTGGAAAGAGAGAAGCACACCGCTTTAACTTAGCAAACTTGATTACGCCGCCAATGTATACAGCCTTAGGACTCGTTGGACTGTTTGGTTTTAGTCGTATATAGAATAACTGTTATCAGTCAATTTGGATGCCGGCATTTTCTTATGTTCTAGTTATTGTATGTCCCTATTTTCTTCTACCTCTTGTAGGCTTGTAGCTCTCAAGCTCTCAAAAGGAAAACGGAGATAAACTACGAGTTTGTTTTATAGCAATAGTAATTAATCGTTGTTTTAAGGTCAATCTATTCATCCGTCTAGATAATATTTTTCCTTGTTTGCTAATAAATCAACTAATCAAACTCACGTTTCAATAATCAATTCGATCCCCCGATTAGATTGGAGGCAAATGCCTAGGAAAAGTTTGCTTGGATTTATCCATATTTTGTTTATTCCTTATCTTAAAAATCTCAATCTTGCAAGTAGCTTTTTACTGCAGTAGTGGAAAGGTGTTGAGCCTTTGTATGATGGTGTGGGTTTGAACTCCATCAGTGGTTAATCTAACAAAATTTATTATTTGACAAAAGAAAAAAAAAATCTCAATCCTATTTCTTAATTCTTCAACTTAATTCCGCTTATGTATGCAACTTAGAATTAGGTAAAATTGAAAAGAAGAAAAAGAATACACACATAGAATTGTGACAAGAGAACATCGCAATCGACGAACTGACGTCCCCCCAATAGGTTTATAAAATTTTGTGATTTGTGTCATGAAGTTGAAGAATGATTCTTCACGTCGAATGAGAGGCATTGGGTAGTAGATTAAATTCAATAATTTTATTCTAATTGCTTCGCCCCCTTAGGCACTCACGATTGACTTGTAAGGACAGCAATTTTCCCTTTACTATTCTACAGAAGACTTGAGATGATGTTTTTTAAGTCAAGTCTTCCACTTACTCTATATTTGTTCTTGCCTTGTACAATTGACCCATTCTGCTGAGAATATGGAATTAGAAACTTGACTTGACTCATAACCATGGTTCTAACAACGCGAAGTGGTAGACGGGCAGCGGGTTAGAGCCTAGTGCCTAGGTAGTTAGGCAGATATTCGATATACAATAAGTCAATCCCTAATCAATCGTTTTAAGACGTGAAACATTATTTAGTCAAGCTGATCTCAAAAGTTTAAAGTAATTTTGGAAACATATTAGCGTGATTACATATCAAAACACCACCCAACATAAATTGATGGAGTTGCACCTAACATCTCATAAAAAATTTAATCTGCATGCATCATCGTGCTTTGAATATGAATAGTCTAACTTTGATTATCTCATATAAAACTAGTTTAATTAATGGGAACTCTCTCTCTCTCTCTCTCTCTCTCTCTCTCTCTCTCTCTCTCTCTCTCTCTCTCTCTCTCTCTCTCATACATTTGCTTTGTTTGGTGCACTTTTGTTTAAGTATCTTAATCGGAATGAAATTGTAGAATTGAATTCTGATTACGGACTATTTCGGTGTTTACTAAACATTGAGGAATCAAAAAATGCAATAGGCCCACACAAATTTTGGAATTCAATTCCTTGTATTGGTGGAATTGGATTCCCTACATCTAGGTGGTAATCCAATTCCTAATTGCTTGGGCAATCTGAATGATACTTTTGTTCTCTTTATGTCGTCACTTACTTTTTTTATTTCCAAAACTATCCTTTATAAACCCATTAACTCTATTTTAATTATGCACAACTCCTTACTTTTTTTTTATTATTTTCTATGCTTATTCACATTATGCACAACTCTATGCATATGTCGAAGAGAAAAAACTACAATTTGAGCGAGAAAATTTAAATATTAAGATAAATACTTAAATTTATAAAAAAAAACTGCAGTTTGGAGATTCTGTTTTGAAAGGACAAAAGCCTTTTAGTTAAAAAGAGATTATATTCACATACTCCAAATTACTTCTCTCACACCTTTTTAATTTTTAAATATTTTTTACCCACCACAAACACTTGATAGAAAAATATTAAAAAATTAAAAGGGTGTGAGGAAAGTAATTTGAGGTGTGTGAATATAATCTCCCTTAGTTAAAAATGCTAAATAATAGAGGTTGGTATTGATCAGATCTTTCAATCTCACTTACCTTTCCTATGGGAGTGGCCAATCTCACTTACCTTCCATATGAGACGGGCGTTAACCGGTACTGTATATTATTATAAAGAATTTAACCTTCTCACAGATGCGATTATTTTCATTGGTCACAATGTTGACAATATCTATATTTGGATTGGATGCTTTTGAGTGAGACGTTTGTATTTTACTGTATGAGTTCTAGATGTTCCAAGAAATTCTCTTCTTTTTTTTTAATAAAGTTTATTTCCTAAAAAAATAATAAAAATAGAACACAGATTTTGGCAGTCCAAGATTTGTAGATTTTTATAAGAGAAAGGTCATTGATTTATGGTCCCTATATGAATTATATTTATACCAACACCAATTAACTCTCTAATGAAAATTTAACAAATGGCATTACCCTATTTGTACCTTCAAAATGAAGTAATAAACCTTAAATAAACATTAATCAACACACATGTTTCTTCAATCAAGAATTAAGTAATATTAATTAACGACTTAAAATTCATTTAAATTTTGTTTGACTTCTCTCCTCCCCTTTCCCTTCTCTCTGCCAAAATTTCTATCGAGTAGGATAAATTATTTAATGTACTTGGAATACGGAGTGTCGTGTATATAAGTGTAGAATTTTTTTTTCAAGTGACTTTATATTTGTATTATGATATATATGGTGCAATGTGCTCGTATTACAAACACACTGAAAAATCTCTTAGCGTGTAGAAGTGATTCCAATGACGCAGTCTGCGATCCTTCTTCTCTCACCTGTCGTTTTCCTTACTTCACAGATTGAAAGAGAAACTTACTCGAACCCCTTCTTACACGACAATCTCTCTCTCTCTCTGAACCGAACCGGACCAACTAACCCTTTCTTATTTTATAGTCCTCCACTCCCACTCCACCCGTAGACCGTTGCAAAGTCCATTCAAAGACGCGTCGCCATTTTCTTCCACCTCCTCTACCTTCTTAAACCCCAGAAACACAGAAGACCCACTTCTCATTGTCTCAAAAAAGAAAAAAAAAAAAAAAAAAAAAAAAAAAGGAACACAGACAAGTCTCTGCTTGCATGGCTTTTCTGCCAAAGCTCACAGCTTTTTTTGTGGTGGTGTTATCAATTTTTGAGAACCATGTGCATGCAAGGTTTGTGGTGGAGACGGGAAGCATTAAGGTTCTCTATCCAATAAGCGTGCGCTCGAAGCACGACGGAGCTATCGGCAACTTTGGGCGGCCGAACTATGGAGGCTCCCTGGTGGGCGCTGTTGTCTACCCTGAAAAAGGGTCTTCCGGGTGTGAAGCTTTTGAGGGTGACAAGCCTTTCAAGCCGAAAAACTGTCGCTCCACCATTGTTGTACTTGATCGCGGAGGTAAATCAATCAATCAACATGTCTCTCTCCACTTACTAAATTTCAAATTCCTGGCAGGGCGGTTTGTAGTTCAAGTGATTAAGAGCGTTATAGAGTTGCATGTTTGAGTCTCCACTTACAATTTCGATAAGTCGGTTGACTTGAGATCATTTTCCATTATTGTTAAGAATTTGAATGATGAAGATGCAAGAGCAGCATAGTGTGTCTAGAAATCAATTTGGTATGTGTTTGTTTTTATGGTTAAATTTCCTTTTTTTGTTGTGTCTTGTGTGTTTTGAGTTTCTTTTGAAAAAGCAAATAGATTTAGCAAAAGGGTGAGAGTTATTTTGCTTGTTGGAATTGGATTTGTTTCAATTTGGTGAGTTTTCCGGCAAGGATGAGATACGTATTTTTCTTTTTTCGGAATTCGGATGCTGTTTTTGGAGATTGTGGATTTGAACTTTCTTTCATGTGGTTGCTCTGCTTTATCCCTTGTTCTTCCACTTTTCCTTCTATTTGGTAAAATCGCTGATCAAAAGTCTCTTTCCAGTCCTCCACTCTATTTCTCTCTGGCTTTAGCATACTGTTCAATAGATATTGGTTTCTTTGTTCCGTGCCAAGAGGGTCAAATTCTAGTAACCCAGTCTATCTCTCTCATCGCGTGATGTGAGAGATTGAGAGAAGGGGACATATACCCCGGTTGTATGGTATAATCTCTCACCAATAGCTGTGTTTGATGATAGGTAACTTAACCTCGTTTATATTGTTTGTTAGTGACAGATTGATTCTAAGTGGGTCTTATGTTGTTACACAGCCAATGCTATTGGAATTGTAGTTTGAACTTTATGCTACTGCTCTCGTAGGTTGCTACTTTGCTTTGAAGGTGTGGAATGCTCAACAGGCTGGAGCTAAAGCCGTTTTAGTGGCGGATAACGTTGAAGAGCCTCTAATAACAATGGATTCCCCGGAAGAGAGCACTGACGCAGATGGTTACATAGAGAAGATTGGAATTCCATCAGCTCTGATAGAGAAAGCTTTCGGTGATAGCTTGAAGGAAGCGTTAAAGAAGAACAAAGATGTTATGGTGAAAATTGACTGGAGAGAGTCCATGCCACACCCTGATCAAAGAGTTGAATACGAGTTCTGGACAAACAGCAATGACGAGTGTGGGGCTCGTTGTGATGAGCAAATGACATTTGTAAAAAATTTTAAGGGTCACGCTCAGGTTCTTGAGAGAGGGGGTTACACCCTCTTCACTCCACATTATATAACTTGGTATTGTCCTCTGGCTTTCATCCTTACAACGCAGTGCAAGTCTCAATGCATAAACCATGGGAGATATTGTGCACCGGATCCTGAGAAAGATTTGGGAGAAGGGTACCAAGGGAAGGACGTGGTATACGAGAACTTGAGGCAGCTTTGTGTGCATAGAGTTGCCAATGAGAGCGGCCGGTCATGGGTTTGGTGGGACTATGTGACAGACTTCCATATCAGATGTTCAATGAAAGAAAAGAAGTATAGCAAAGAATGCGCTGAGGATGTCATGAAATCACTTGGTAAATCGCATGTTTTAATTTATGCTAGTGTGTATGGAAAAATGCTTGTTTTGTGGTTTTAATAGCTTTTATCTGATTGCTGCAGATTTGCCTGTTGATAAGATAAAAAAATGTATGGGTAATCCTGAAGATGATGCCGAGAATGCAGTGCTAAAAGCCGAACAAGAAATCCAGGTCAGACATATTTACTGCACATAACTTTCAAAACCACAACATTTACAAAGATGTATAAGCAAAATGGATTTGTATAATCAGCTGTTTAATTTAGCCACAGGGTCATCTCATTTT
Source organism: Crataegus laevigata (assembly GCA_963580275.1). Classification (NCBI taxonomy): domain Eukaryota; kingdom Viridiplantae; phylum Streptophyta; class Magnoliopsida; order Rosales; family Rosaceae; genus Crataegus; species Crataegus laevigata. The sequence continues at coordinate 10,905,986 of OY756939.1, read as the reverse complement.
TCCTTTTCTTTGTGTTATATTTAGGTTGGACGAGGATCTCGTGGTGATGTTACCATCTTGCCGACTTTGGTTATTAACAATGTTCAGTTTCGAGGTTTGTCACACTTTTTCTGACATTGTTTAAGCTATTGCTAGAAACCATCTATGAATTTACATTGGTTCCATCATTTCATTCGTTGGAAACATTTTATACTAAATCAGAATCCTGAAGTTTGTTGTTTAACTGATCCGAAGGACAATTAGAGAGAACTACTGTGCTAAAGGCCATATGTGCTGGATTTAAGGAGACGGCTGATCCTCCTATTTGTTTGAGTGGAGGTTGGCTTTCTTATTTCACTTTCCAGTCTATACAGTTTGATATCTGTTTCTTGATGATTGAATAACGTGCTGATGTCTTTTTCCGTTCCTCTCCCTCCTCCCCTCCCAATCCACCGTGTTATTTCTACAGACCTTGAGACAAATCAGTGCCTCGAGAGGAATGGCGGTTGTTGGCAGGACAGCCAATCTAATATAACTGCTTGCAAGGTATACAGAAAATTTACATGTAAATTCTACAGTTGATGCCACTTATGAAAATCTTCCCGCATTACATATTTTAACTGCATGTTAATTGGTTCCTTTTGTCAGGACACATTTAGGGGAAGAGTTTGTGAATGCCCTCTTGTGAACGGTGTTCAGTATAGAGGCGATGGTTATACATCTTGCGATGGTAGACCACCTCTTTATGACAACTGCAACAAATTTCTTCTCTTTATTAGAACATGTGGGTTGCAATTCTCAAAACATTTACTTTTTTCTTGACAGCTTTTGGGCCTGCAAGATGTGCGATAAATAATGGAGGTTGCTGGTCAGAATCTAAAAACGGATTGCATTTCTCAGCTTGCTCAGTTCAGTGATCTTTATCATAATTTTTCACTTTATTAGTTGTTCTCTGTGCTTCTTGAACAGACTTCTCAAAACTTCATTTTTTTTTCTTATCATAATTCTCTTTTTCTTTTCAAAACACTAACAGAATTCTGAGTTATCTAGCTGCAAATGTCCACAAGGCTTTCAAGGGGACGGTCATAAATGCGAAGGTGAGTTGAATTCCATTGTGACTAATAACTCTCAAAGAACAATTTTCTTCTTCTACACTAAATATTCAACTTTTCATGGTTTTTTGAAATCTAAACATCCATAAATCATGCTTTCGTCCTTTCTTACTGTGCACCAGATATTGATGAGTGCAAGGCGCAAACTGCTTGTCAGTGTGATGGTTGCAGCTGTAAGAACACTTGGGGTGGGTACAACTGCAAATGTAAGGGAGGCCAGTTGTATATGAAGGAGCAAGATACTTGTATTGGTAAGACATCAAATTTGAGTCGCAATCACTAATTAATTGTTGATTGGTACCGGACAACGTTGATAGTGGGGATGTTTTCCATCCTGCAAGGTGTATGTTAAATTTTTGTTCAACCATTTAAATGCAGAGAGACATGGATCAAGATTTGCCTGGTTTTTAACTTTCGTGGTCCTTGCGGCTGTGTCGGGAGTTGGCCTAGCTGGTTACATCTTCTACAAATACAGGCTTCGAGTATGTCTAAAGTTTCTCCTTTTGCGAGCTCTACATATCCATCTTGGTTTGATTTGTGCATTAAATTAGGAACTCTACCCTGTTAATTTTTTGTTTTACTTCAATTTCAGTCTTACATGGACTCTGAGATCACGGCTATCATGTCGCAATACATGCCTCTGGAAAGTCAGCAGGCCAGTCAAGTACATACTGCCGACTCAGAACCTCAACGACAAGGCTCAGTATAAGGTAACTAATTCTTTGCTTTTATAACCAGTCTTCCTTCTTGTTGACAATTTGTCCTTAAAAATGTTGCTGCTATCTGCAGAAACACAAGCTAAACAATCTATTCCGGTGAAAGGCCATCCGCGAGCCGGACTGTTTTTACGGAAACGCTTCCTGCGGATGCTCAACTCCATTTACGAGCTCTTAGGTAAAGCAGTGAAAGCTTCCATTTGGATATGGTACACAATAGTATAGAATGAATTTGGGAGAAATCTGCTGTATGCAGGAGATTTTCTTCCCATAGCACTCTTGTGTGTAGATGAAAGTGCTCAGATGTAAATTTTGGTTTGAGGAAAAACAAGGATCAATATATGAACTCATCGTATACTTGTGATTTGTGAGTCAAGGTTTTGGATTGTTTTGTATTCATGAATAACGATCATGTGCTTAACAATTATCGTGCAAAGTAAATACCGAATGCATGAAAATTAATTGACAAATAAAGCATGAAATTAAGATATATATATTTATATATATAACTGTATATACAAAAATTTCACTTGGCAGCTATGATAGGCTTGTTTCATTTTTGAAGAAATCTCAATCCTTTGTGACACCTCCGGTCTATGAAACTAGAATCCTCGATCTCAACTAATCACTATCATTAATTAATTACTTGCCTCAGTTCACTTTTACACCTCATGGGGTATTGGAAGGAATTAAACATACTAGCCAAGCATTTTTGAGTAAATGTTGGGCATGGGAAAAATTTGATACTTGACAGATTATGGACCAGTCTATAGGTAAACTGCATAAAAACTCACTTCTGAGACGGAGCAGAAACTGACCGCGTTTGTAAAATTGAAAAAATGGGACCCTTGGAAACCTTGATCAAACCTCCCAGATGATGGTGGTTTGATCTAGGATCCTACCACGGGAGGCGGAGCAAAAATTGACCTGATTGCGTTTGCGAAAATGAAAGAATAGGACCTTGGATCAAACCTCCCAATGGTGGAGCAACCTATTTGCATTATGATACTGGCATTTCGGACTTAAGTGATTGAGTGTTTTAGTTGGATAAAAAAATGATGTGGAGCAAAATATAAAATAAATAAATAAAGTTTTTGACACACCCCGACCCAGGGGTCGAAGCGTGCTGGCCGTCACATGCGAGTGATGTAGCCAAAAACGTCAGCGGAAGGTAATTATGCATGAAATGCAGCAGTAAAAGTCAAGTTTATAATATACATAAGATAAAAGTGATAAAGAGCGGAAGTGAAATAGTTAAAGGCCACAGAGCCGATCCTAGGTGTAGTCGATTAAAACAAACGACAGAATTACTACTAAAGAAATCCTACATCAGTGGTGGTCTGTCAGAACTGCCTCGGTGCCTCGATAGCCGTCCACGTCGTCGCTACCTAGAACCTGGAGGGGCGCAAAACAGAAAATGTGAGTGGGCAAAAACAATTGTTTTCAAAAACCATTTCATAAAATCCATAAATAACTCCTCCCTGTAAATTAATATAATTTTCCCAGAAAATAATACGTATATACTTATATACGAAAAACCTCGTCTCAGAATCAAAATTCATTATCAAAACACAATGATAGGCCATGTCGATATACCAACTCAGAAAATCATCATCATCAGTCAGGTAATGTAAATCAGAAGTATCCCTAATGTACTGTCAGCCGGAGTCACCTCTAGTGACCTGTACGGCTGAACCTATAGCTCATCCGTCATACTCAATCGCTATCAATCACTATCCTGCACACGAGTCGGAACCACCTATAGTGGTCTGTACAACAGGCTAGGTGTATAATATCACGCTCAGTGCTACGATCACGTGAAGGCTGTGCGACGAATCGCGGGTCACCTACGAGTCGGAACCACCTATAGTGGTCTGTACGACAGGCTAGGCACCTGCCTTGGATCCAAGGTGAGCGTACGGTGCGTGAGGTGAACGATCACGTGAAGGCTAGGCCCTACTCTGGCGGAGCACTAACACCCGAGGTGCAGGTGATGAGCTAATTCACTATCTATCATCGTCTCAATCACTATTATCATACTTACCTGACTTACCTGGCCGTCCTCGGCGTCGGAGCAGAGCAAATGCAATCATAATCATATTTATAAAATATAATTGGTATACGACATGGCAATATAAATATAAAACCATTTCCGTTCATAAATCATGCAAATTGCGTTTCTGGGAAAAACGCCAATTATATATATATATATATATATATATATATATATATATATATATATATATATATATATACTGAAAACAAAAGCCCACTCACTGGTATGTCGACGGGTCGTATCCCCCGAGCCTAGAATGAATGCGCTCGTCCTCCGGGTACGTCTCACCTATATGTGAAACAACTGCAAAACCATCATTTACAGCACATAACCGAACTACGTAATTAACTTTTCATACGAAGGTCAATTTTGGTATTTGAATATACCAACGCGACCTACACGACGTCACGAACACGTAGAAATTTTCAGGTAAATTTTTGGACCCCGCACGCGCTGCCACGCGCCGGCCACGCGCGGCACGTGCCTCGCACGCGCGCCTGAACCCTAACGGCTCAGGAATATTCCGTTATCTTCTAACGGATTCCGTTAGAACTAACTGACGGCGTGAGGAATATTCCGTCAACTTTGACGGAATATTCCGTCACCCCTAACCTCCAGCTCCGGCGACCTTCGCCGGCGACCGTCGCCGGTGCCGGACTGGTTTTTCCGGCGAAACTTCAAACTCCTATATCTCACTCATTTTTCATCCAAAATTCGTGAAATTTATACCAAAATGCTCCAAATTCAACTTAGAATGCATTTGTACCTTCAAATCCTTCGAAAAACCACGAGAAAATCGTTGGAAAAATTCTCCAAAATCGGTGAGCTTCGAAACCTCCAACTCCGACGTCCAAATCTTGCCAACGAGGTACTCCAATGCTCGTGAGGACTCCTAGAACATCTATGTGATCTTAGTTTCCCCTAAAACATAACCAACAAGAAGTTGATGAACAGTGCATCATTCGGTGCTCACGGGTTCGACTTCATCCTAGGGTTTTCTAACCTAAAACCAACATAGAAAGGTTCAGGGAGTCTCAGAGGTTAAGAATATGCATACCTTAGCCTCGATCTGCGTCGAGATGGCGAGATGTGTGAGTGTGTCCGTACGTTCAACAGTGAGGGAGAGTGATAGAGAGTTCGAGAGAGGGAGAAGAGAAAACAGAAACAATGCACATGTGTGCATGATGCGTACGTGTGTGTGTGTTAAAAATATCAGCCCAACTTTGGGCTTAAATGATTAGGGTCCCCAAGCCCAAAACCAAATCCAAAACCACACCCGTTTCCGCGTGTTCGAGGGCAAGATTGTCATTTCACACTGAAAATAGGGAAAATTTGGAACGGGATGTCACAGTTTTTGTGTGATTCAATTGTCAATCGAATTCTATTTTTTGTTATTTTTGTATTGTTTACACAAACAAAGTGTTAGAATTATTTCGATTTTCGATTCTCTTCTATGATATTTACTAACATGTAAAAAAAAAAAAACATGTGTTAATTAAAAAGAAATAAAAAAACATGCGGTCATAAAAAAAGAAAAAGGATTCCTTCCGATTTATTATGTGGGGATTTTAAAGATCCTTACATCTCAGTAATTCATCATGTATTATGCGATCAGTTTTCTTCAGGTATTATTTGTGTTTAATTTAAAATAATAAAAGTCAAATGATTTTTGACCGCACGATACACGATGAATGACTGAGATGTAGGGATACTTAGGATCCCCACATAATGGACATAGAGAGGATCCTTTTCCATAACAAAATGCAATAAAACATTACAAAAGATTCAATTTTTTATAGTAACTCATTCTAAATTCTAAATAATAGTGCTATTCATATATTTATTTTTACGTTCACGCACCATTCTTAATTTTGTGTCATTGATCTATTTTAATTTATTCGAATAAGTGTGTGGTTATCACTATCCAGTGTCATTTCAATTCCCATTCATTCTTTCTTATTATCAACCTTGGATTTGGATTCCATCTGAATCCAAGATGTGAGGATCTTAAGAATCTTTATAACTTAACTATTTATCGTATATTATGCCGTTGTAAATTATTTTGAATTTATTTATTTAAAATTAAATATAAATTATCCCTAATAAAAATTGATCTTCAGATATACGATGAACAACGAGGATCTTAGATCCCACGAAGAGGATCCTCCGGAGAGGATTCCATCCATCAACTTCCTCGATTTGTACATTCTGTTTCTTCTCGAACTGAAACCAACCCGGAGAGAATTGCAAAAATAACAATGAAATCAGTTCAGAAACCATTACAAATCCTCTCCCGTGCCACAAAATTCACCACAACACCGCTCTCATTTTCCATCTCCTCTTCAGCTTCTGAGTCAATCACTGCACCAAAACCAACCAATCAACCGCAACCTGAAAGCCTAACCCAAGAGGATCTCACAAAGGTCAACCTCCTCCTCCCGCGCCTCTGCCTCTTGAACCACCTCGACACGGCGACTCACCTCGCCATCACCGCTCTGCTCGCAAACCCACCTCTCGAATCCATCTCTCTCTCCGTCCTCATTCACTCCTTCACTTCCCAACCCGACCTGGCCCGACCCATGTCGCTTTTGACCCGCCTCAGACACAACCCGCCTTCGCATCCCCACCTTACGCCCATCGCAACTATGCTCATTGCCTCATACTTCAAGAGAAACAAACCCAGAGAGGCATTCAAGATATTCAACTGGTTGGTGAGGCCAGGGTCCCAGTGTGTGCTCGATGAGAGAGTTTGTGAGGTTTTGATTAATGGGTTTTGTAGGAAAGGGATGGTTTGTGAGGGTTTGAAGGTTTTGAGGGCAATGCTGGGTGCGAATATGGTGCCGGGAGGCGGTGTGAGTAAGTGGGTTTATAGGGGGTTGTTGAGGGAGGCTAGGATTAAGGAGGCAGTGGAGTTGAATGAGGCTTTAGGGCGTATCGGGGTTGGGGCGAATGGTGATGAATCAGAGGGTGTGAAGAAGGTTTTGGCTTTGTTGGATCACCTGATTTTCAGTTGTACAGATTAAAGCAGGTATAGATTTCTGGATTACTGCTTGCATTAAGCCTTGAAACAGTACATTGATATGATAAAATGAATCTTTTTTTTATGAACTAAAATAGCCAACAAATAGCATTTTTAGCTGAAATGGTTCTGCTTTTGTGCCCAAACTGCTATCTAGTATTATTACCCTTGTTCTATCTTCCATTTGGTAGGATGATGGTGTTATATGATACATTCCACATACGAACTATGAGAACAGAGTCTTTTCTGTGGGATGTTAGGAAGTGTGTAGATGCAAATATCAATTCTTTTCGTAGGTACCAGAGTAGGCACCCTCAGTAACTCGGAAAATTGTGATTGTGTGTGCGCGCCTCAAGTTAATTACTCGAAATGAAGTTTTTTTTTTATTTTTTTTATCTCATGTCTTGATCGTGGACGTTATCCTTTGCTTCCCCAAAGGATACATCCTTCCTATCTAGATCACTGATTTTAAACACTAAACCATCAACAGCATTTTACGATGCTGCGAGTGTATATAATCCATCTTGTGATCCATTTGTGCTTCACAATAGTTGCAAAGACTGATAGTGCTTGCCTCTGTGGGGTTGGACTCTGTTCTGATTGTTTTCTCAAGCTGCAGTAGACTTTATAGTTGATACCATCTTGCTTGATTCCAAGTAAAGACTACTAAATTTATCGCTTATATAAAGTATCTTTATGTTGGAGATGTGTTTTGTTCGAATCTTAAACTGACCAGTGCATCGATAACCTCTAGGTCTGTATCAGACTTGACCTTCTATGTAGTAGGGATTAATCTAGGCCATCTTCTATGCTAGTGGTATGCAATGGTGAGTTGTGTCATAACTGTTTAATAAGTTGCACTTGAGCAACAGCAAGTCTCGTTGACTCCTTCAGTCTCAACTGTGTTTGTTTGATCTTGTCACCGATACTAATATTTCTATAACTGGCTTTTGAGAAGGAGTAAGGCGTGGCATTTTTGTGAAGATTGTTGCTTCCTGCGTGCACGACAGTTGCATTCCACAGCTGAAGACTTCCGGAGCTGCAAACTTGGTCCTGCATCTTGCACAGGGTCTGTCCGTTCATATTCCATTTTCATCTTCTGTTTTAAAAGCAGTCGAGCAGAAAGCATTGCCCCTTTGTCCGCTTTAGAAATGGTGCTTACTGCTTGGTACCAGCATGGTAGAAGAATGGTGTCGAGAAGTGAAGAAATCACCGATGTCATCTTGCCGATGGCGAAATAGGTTTGAGTGGAACTGCGGCCAAGTTGGTCTTAATATCAATTGTGCGATATCAAAGACTTAATAGATTGTCTTAGGTCCTAGGATGCATGTCACTGGAAAAGTTTTTGTTGTTTCGTTTGACCCTTCAAACTTGAAATTCGAATGGTGTGTTTGATATTTGCCAATATGGCACAGGCATTGAAGAAACTATCTCACCTCATATTGGTATGCAATATGGGAAAATTAATGACTTAATAGGTCAGCTCCATCGCCTGAGAGCCAACATTTGTGCAATTCCCACAAACCTAATACTACATTTCTATTTCTGATAATCTGTTAATTTTTCCGTCAAATTAAGGGTTATTTTTGCCTATTTAAGTGTATAAACCCAACCGAAAAATGGTATAAATTCAAAGCTACGGTAAAAGATTTATAAAAATAAAAAAAAAACGCAAAAAATGTCTTCAAACACGAGAACAGAGGACAGTGTCAAAGTGGATAACGTTACTCAGTTCTTCACTCACTTCAAACACTCACTCTTGTTCCTGCTGCTGCTACCAAGTATGTCGTTGGAGTTTCAATCCTAAATCTCTGTCGTCTCTTCTCTCCAATGGCATCTTCTCTTCCTCTCCATCAGCCCTCACACTGCCTCATCTCCAATCCACAGGTCCTCATCTCTCTCTCTCTCTCTCTCTTATTTTTCAACATTAATTTTCTGTCTCATTAATTTTGATGTGTATGTGAAGAAGCAGCTGAAAGGCTACAACAATGGATGCTCCCCAAGACCCAAAAACTATTTCCCCACAAAAGACACTGAGAAAGGCGTTCGCTTCCAAACTATTAAAGCCAACGCTGTCACTGAGGCTCCTCCATTTTCTCTCCTTCAGCCTCCACAAGCTGAGGACTCTCCCTCTGAGGTAATTCTCCCAACTCTGCTTCTCCCACTATTTTCTGTTTGGTTGCAAAGAAACTGCTGAGAAAATGGAAATTACTTTACCAACTTTCAGATGTTTTAAGGTGTCATTTGATCAACTGCTGATAATATAATTGCATCTGCCCAAGTTTTTAAATTTCAAATGAGTGTGTTCAAAGTGTAATGCTTTATGATGACAAGGATTTAGGAATCCGAACAGCATATTGAGTTCGTTCTTTTCTGCATATGCCCTTTGAATAAGGATTGGTATTCTTGTTTTTTATTCATTACTAAGACGAAAGATTGTACCTTTATCTTTTACTAACTGCAGTTGGAGCCAGCAGACCCCGATTTCTACAAGATAGGGTATGTTAGAGTATGAGAGTGTATGGAATTGAATTTAAAGAAGGGCCCGATGGGTTTGGAGTTTATGCTTCCAAGGATGTTGAACCACTTCGCCGGGCTAGGGTGAGTTGTTTTCTTTGATTATCGGGTAATTTATTACTGCAGAGCTGGATGTGCAATGCCGCATTCAGTGTCAGTGTGATGGTTTTCACAGTCCTTAGTTGTTGAATTAGTGTTCAGTTCAATGGCTTGTTTTTGGTATTAATGTGGTTTTGTTCTCAATTTCACAGGTAACAATGGAAATTCCACTAGAACTAATGTTAACCGTAAGCCAAAAGCTCCCGTGGATGTTTTTTCCAGATATAGTACCAGTGGGTCATCCAATATTTGATATCATTAACTCAACCGATCCAGAGGTAAATGTGTTTTACTTAATTCCAGCTATCAAGGACTAATAGCGTATCTGTGTCTTCATTGATTTACCTGAAAATTTTGTCTGGTATTTTGGCAATAATGTTTTGTTCAAATTATGAAACGATATTCGATTTCTATTGCCTTCATTTTTGTGGCAGACAGATTGGGATCTGAGGTTAGCATGCCTTCTTTTATACGCATTTGATAAGGAAGATAACTTTTGGCAACTGCACGGTGATTTTCTACCCAGTGCAGATGAGTGCCCCAACCTGCTTCTAGCTAGTGAGGTGGATAAATTTACTGAACATAACTCTTCATTGTTTCTAAACTTTCTCGTAAAAGTTTGCATAATTTATTCCCATTTAATTATTGACTAGATTCAAATTGGATTTGCATCCAAGGCCTTGAGTGTGCCTGATGTTGAAGGCAAATCCATAGCTGTGATGTGGTTTTCGAGAACGCATCAGAATATTTTGGGCCTCTTGAAATTTTATATTTATGTATTCATATTTTTCTTTGCTTCTGCTCCATATATGTTATAGGAGGAGCTTTCAGAACTGCAAGACCTTCAACTATGAGAGAACAGGAACGCCGAGCCCTGGAATTTTGGGAAATAAATTGGGTATTAATCAGCCTGTATATCTTGTTATCATTATTCTGCAGGAAAAATTAATTATCATATGTTTTAACTCGTTACGCAAACGTTTGTATGTGTGCGAAACCTCAACCAGCACTCTGGTGTACCACTGAAAATTAAGCGCCTTGCACGTGATTCTGAAAGATTCATTTGGGCACGGAGTATGGCACAAACACGATGCATTGGCATGCAAATGAGAATTGGTGCACTTGTTCAAGATTCAAATATGCTAATTCCTTATGCAGGTAAGCTTCTATTCTCTTCTAATCATCCACGTTTGATTTCTAACTTCGTTCTCGTGATTATGTTATAAAACTAGATGTAATATTATAATTGTGAGGGGAGAATCAAGAACTTATCTTTGTTATCATATATTATCTTCTTCGTTCAATTTGGTTTTAGACACCTTCTTCCATTTAAATCTAGTAACATTTGATGAAGAAACAACCGTGTCTATGAAATTCAGTTTCTGTTTCCTTAAACCATCTGTGTTCAGTGACCATTTGTGTTCCCTTTTATGTTATTAGATGGCTTTCCAATCAATTTGCTACATTTTGCAGACATGCTAAACCATTCGTTTGAGCCAAACTGCTTTTTTCATTGGCGTTTTAAGGATCGCATGCTTGAAGTGATGATAAATGCTGGAAAACGGATTAAGAAAGGTGACGAGGTAATATCTATACTATTTTGTCAATTGGCTTTGATAAATTCCTTTCAAAGTTAAATGCTTACAAGGATACTTAATTGGGGATGAGTTTCAGTTTTTGTTTACCTGACTAACACTTGTCATGAGTAACTTGTGCTTCCTTGGCACCGTGTTTGGTCATCCTTCCCAATTCAAGTTCTTTCTCCTTCGGTTTTTTATTTGAATATTTCACCCTCCCTCAAGTTTCCAGTTAACCCACAGAATCAAATAACAAATTTAATGCCATAATATTAATGTTGCACATACATGAAGATGATCTGCTACTAATTTGGAGGAGTATTACAGATGACTGTCAATTACATGAGCGGACAACAGAATGACATGTTAATGCAAAGATATGGATTCTCTTCTCCTGTGGTAATGTTCTCTTGCCAATTGGTTTTATGATGCAACCTCAACCTTTCTGAAAACTATAGCTTCAGATTATTTTTCTATTTCAGTTTAGGATATGTATAGATTCAGTAATGAGAAGCATCGTGGCGTCATTTGTACTTTTTCTAAGATTTAGTGCTCTGTATCTGGCTTGGAATTGCAGAACCCTTGTGATGTGATTCCGTTCTCTGGAAATGCACGTATTCATTTGGATTCCTTCTTGTCAGCGTTCAATATATCTGGACTCCATGAAGAGTACTATAACAACAGTATGAGGCATTTGGACTCTTTCTATGGCTTATTCTATATAGATTTGTAGTCCTTTAAACGTAACAGCATCATAGTTAAAAAAATCTATACAAAACTTGTAGCAGGTCGCCTATCTAATGATGGAGATACTTTTGTTGATGGCGCAATCATAGCAGCAGCAAGAACATTGCCCACGTGGTCAGATGGGGATGTGCCTCCAATCCCAAGCACGGAAAGAAAAGCCATAAAGGAATTACAGGAAGAATGCCGGCAGATACTTGCGGCGTTTCCTACTAACTCTAAGCAAGACCAAAAAATCCTAGGTAAGGGGAAACCGAGTTCCCATATAATTTTTGTTCTCATCTTGATTTTCCTGTGTACTTATGGGTAAGACTTTAGCTTGACACCGAAAACTTATGTTTCTTCCCGTCTTACCCTCTGCAGATTCAATGACGGATGCTATAGTAGGACGCTTGAAGCTGCAATCAAGTAGGTAACCATCACATTATTCATTTCAGAGGTTTTTGGACTTAAATGTAGGGCAAACTAGAACCACTCTCGATGATTTAACCGCTGATCTCGACCTACGCAGGTATAGGTTGCACCGGAAATTGTTCATAGAGAAGGTCATGCAGGCGCTGGATATATACCAAGAGCGGATACTATTCTGATAAAAAACTTACAGGTTTAGAAAAGCTAGGAAAATTTTGTGGCGTTCAATTGTGCCAAGGCGTTGCTCATTACAGCAAGTTAATTCATGTTTGACATATATGAGTTTGTGCAAAGATTTTTATCTTTATTCTCTTTGTTCCGAATCGTGGCTGATCATCTTATCGTAATATTATAAACACAAATGATCTGGACTAGAGAGGAGATATATATATATATATATATATATATGTGTGTGTGTGTGTGTGTGTGGTTTGAACGGATAAAGGCCTAATAGCGTGGGCTTGGACTAAGCACGACATTACAGTAATTGGCTATATGGAGAATGTCAAGGAGGCGAGACATTCATTGTCACCATATACTAAGGTCAAAATAAGCACACTCTAAACTTTCGGGTTAAAAAGGTAAACCTCACCCCTAATAGGTGATTAGCAAATCACAAGAAGTATTGCTTGAATACGAAAGTTTGATAGGATTGGCCATAGGTGGTTTGGTACAAGGTTTGGTGCCCGCTCGTTGGGAATGGCCCGAACGGGGTTGCCATGCTAACTCGAGGGCTCAAGGACGAGCTTAATTGATGCAATCTCACACACCGCGACGTGATCAAAGGATGAGGAATTGACTAGGCATCACAAAGCAATCTTAAATTTATTATCCTACTTAGGCTTAGGCTTCACCACACAACAAATAACTTTATTATCCTGCTTAGTTACAAGTTTATGCTACTAGGCTCAGCAATTACAAGACTTAGAATAACTCTTTATAAGAGACTGGTCCAATCCATTATTGTTTGATATGGGACTCCATCCTATTATTTCATGATCTATATACTTGTTGGACTTGTACATATACTATCCGACGATACATGTATCTCTTCTATAGTAAATACGACACAATATTTAGGTTCAGCAAGTGTGCCTACGAGGTAGCAGTAATACATTTTCATTATCTGAAATAATAGGAGTACAAAGATAACCCTCACTATTTTTCTCTCTATCTCTCTAGCATTTGCCTAGCTTACAAGATTTTTTTTTTTTTTTTTTTTTTTGTGTTGTGTTGTTCAATGATGCAAATACCTCTTTATATAGAGGTTTTCATTATTCCTTGGTCTTATTTGGTTGACCATGTTTCAACCTAACAAACTTACCAAGATATTTTATCTGACAACATTGTAAAGGTACAGTCATATTTAGTTGCTTATTACGTATTTACATCTCCATTTACAATAAGAATCCATTTTTATTAAATCAATTAATTAAATTTAATTCATATTTTCCAAATTTAATTGAATTAGACTTTTTTTTTCTTCAAATCAATTTTTGACGAGTTTGTTACGAAAGAACCATTCCCATATGTAAATTTTAGCCTTTTTTTCCCTTTGTTTAGGAACATAAACGGGCAAGCGGGCCGCATAACGGCTCTCATCGTAAAAGCGATAACTCCATAGCGCACCCATCGTATACCATTCCCATTCTCAGGTCTCTCTCTCTCTCTCTCTCTCTCTCTCTCTCTCTCTCTCTCTCTCTCTATATATATATATATATATATATATATATATATAACAAGAATGGTTTGCTCATTACCGTCGAATCGTGAAAACTAGTTAAGATGAGTCTGATATGTGGGTGCTTTACGTACCCACTGTACTTGCATAGATAATTGTGTTGCATACCAGGTGTTTGATACGATGTCAGTTAAGTGGACTTATGAGTTGAACATCAGTACAGTAGCTTGAGTTGCGCATTAGGTGTTTGATAAAATGTCAATATGGTGACTGATGAGGTTACAATGGCACTGTCAATTGAATTATGGTATATAAGCATTACGGTAGTGTCAAACTGTCTTGCATTGTTTTGTAACTGTGAAAGATTTGGACTTCGTGTTGTGAGGTGACAAATAATTCTCAAATACTGAAAGTGTTTTATCTTTTTTGAATTGGAGAGGTGAAGTGAGATGGCTACTGGTGGCCTAAAGAACATGTTGGTTGGGCAGTCAATACAGGGGTGACTGAGGCTAGGGCGAGGATATTCGGGCACGTAATTAACCCAACGGGCCAGAGATCTGCCCATAAGATTCTGCGCAAGAAGTTGATCGGTGAGAAAGTTGCCCAGTGGTACCCGTATGACATCAAGAAAGATGACCCCCGAATCATGGCTATGGAAGAACAAGAGTACTCTCTCTTACCCTCCCTCTCTCTAATGTCCACTAAACATCTGTTTTTATGTTTTACTGTTTTATTCTTCAATGTACAGCTTGTGATTTCGGTAACAGACCATGGTATTATTTATGAATATTTGCATTATGGGATGTCATGCATTACAGCACTACCGTTTTTTGTTTATGAGCTAACGGAAGACGTGACCGCACTTAGTGGGATAAGGCTTGGTTGTTGTTGTTGTAGCATGGAAGCGGGTATTATAGTGTTATGTACAGTTTCATAGTTAGATGATCTGTACAGTTGAGTGAGCAACTAATGCATATTTCGTAGGCAACTGAGTGCTTGTTACCAAAAATAAGAACTGCTTCTTTTGCTGCCTTGCATTCAAGTGTTGCAACCTAGCTTTTGATCGATGTATTTAATCTTTGTTCTACGTGAACTTAACGGAATGTAACTTGTGCTGATTTCATGATTTGTACAACAACGACTGTCAGTAACTTTTGGTGACTGACAGTCCTGATGATTCTCTACTTTGTGTCTTTGTAGGCGCTTATCCAAGCTTGAAATGTTGAAGCGTTGTGGAAAAGGACCACCTAAGAAGGGTCAAGGAAGGCGCGCTCCCAAGCGTAACAAAAAGTAGTACTTTAACACGTTGGGTTTGGTTCTTGAGTATTTCTCAAATTTCATTTTTCTGATACAAGAAGATTTCAGAATTCAACTCGTTTTCGTTTGTCAACGATACTGAAGCAATGAATTTGGAACTGAAACCATGTGCAGGGGATCTATTAGTATTTCTCAAATTCTTCTTCTTGTTCTTGCCTTTTCCCTCGTCTTGGTTGTTTAAGTTGATCCTCATGTCCTCCACCATTGCCTTGCACTGAAGCTCGGCCGCTTGCCCGGCATCCCCATCATTCACATATTCTATGATTTTATGTGGATGCAGAGCGCCGGCTGCAATCTTGTACTGGACGCCGCCGCTGCCAGCGGCTTTCAAGTTTGTCAGATACTATGATCTAACGGTTCCGCATGTCATTCATTTTTCAGTCCTCTGGGGTTTAACCTTAACCAAAGGCTTTATTCAGCTAACTAAGGTTTTGAAATTCTATTGATTTACACCTTTTGGATATATATTTATTTTTTTGTCGAAGCACCTTTTGGATATTTGAACGTCTAAATATTTATTAAATTTATGAGTTTTTGTGTGTGTGTGTATTAAATTTATGAGTTTTTGTGTGTGTGTGTCAATATAGTGTAAATGTGGCTTACACGTCATCGCATTTATGCTTTCATGCTCACCATTTTACCAACATTCAAATAATTCATTAGACAAAATGTATATATCGGATACAATTTCAAAATTTCAAATATCCATTATGTTTATGAGTTTTTAGGGAATATAGTGCAAATGTAGCTTACATGTCATTGCAGTTGCGGGTTTTATGCATGTCATGTCATCAATTTGATGAACATTCAAATGATTCATCAGAAAAAAATGTATAAACAGATACAACTTTAAAATCTTTGGTGGCAATATGAGAAAAACTGAAAACGAAGCCCATTTTGAAAATCATCCAAACATGGAGGCGTTAAATGTAATTAACCATTTTTATTTTGGACTTTGAGGGGGTGTTTGTTTGTCCTCACTAAAGGGTACTGGACTGGACTAAGAGTTAGTCCAGTCCCATGTTTGTTCCTGACAGGGACTAGCTAAAACTGTCCCCTTTCTCCTCCTCGCCTTGCTCCTCAACCACTCACATTCGAAAGCCATTGGACTAGATGTTTTTCACAACCAATTTTCATATAAAATACCAAATTGAAGAATAGATTAGAACAGACAAGAGAGAAAAAAAATGGAGAAAAAGAGGGAGAGAATGGGGGTAAGGAAGGATTAGAGGGATAAAAAAAATAGGATAAAAAAATATATTTTTTTTTTTTTGAAAAGAAACGAGATCAGTATATTAATGAGAGAAAGAAAGTACAAAGGTGGAAGAGAAATCCACCTAAAGAAAACTAAAAGAACAGAGGGAGACCAAAACCTAATCACTTAACAGCTGCTAACAAATCCCTAATTACAGAAGAAGGACTGTAGTCTCTAAACTCGACTGAGACTGAGGCCCACAAAGCTGCCCACTGCCTAACTCTATCCCAAAGCTCCTCTACCCCCACTCCATTGTAAACCTCAAAAACTCTTTTATTGCGCTCTAACCATATGTTCCAGAATAGAGCCATCAACAGAGAACCCCACAAGGTTTTGGCTTTCCTCCCTTTTCCTAGGGCATCGAACTTAGTGCTAAGGAGCTCAAAACAACTCATTGGGGTGACCCAACTAGCTCCAACTTCCTTGAGCAACTTCCACCAGATTTGAATGCTGTACGGGCAATGGAGGAACACGTGGTTGGCGCTTTCCTCCCCGGACTTACACAAAATGCACCATTGAGGGGAGAGGCAAACAAAAGGCAATCGTCTCTGGACTTGATCGCACGTAATAACCTTCCCGAGCGCCACTAACCACACATGAAGTTTGACTTTAGGGGGCACTTTTGATTTCCAGATCTGAGAGAAAGGAGTAAAGTATTGCACATCTCCGTTATTACAAAGGAGAGAGTTGTAGGATTTGCAGGTGAAACGACTGGACCCTTCTAAAATCCATCTTCTCCTATCTTCTCTAATAATATAATATTAGAGTTTGTTAATTATCCTGCTTGTTAGTCCGACACTGCACCAAACGCTTCACTAAGCTAGTCCAGCTTAATCTAATCTAAGCCAGTACAGTTTAGTCCCTAAAGCTAGTCCAGTCTGAGATAGTCCGTGCAACAACGCACCCCGTGTTAGTAAAAACAGGCGTCTTCTTCCAGACAGAACTTCTTCGCCTTACCTTCTTTCTGCTGCTCTGGTTTAAAGGACTCTGTGATATTCTGAGTTCGAAACCACTCAGCGAGTTCACTCAGAGAGTTCGTCTCTCTCTGAAACGCCAAAAACCCAGTATTTTGATTCCGATATCTCTCAACCCATTTGGAGTTTTTTGCAGGTTTAAATCCAAAACCCAGAAGAAACCCTTCTAATCCCATGCCAAAATGCTCAACCTACTACTCGAAGCTCCTCCGCAGCTCAATCCCACATGGCGTTCGGAAGCTGGGTCTCTATCCAATCCCGCCATGTGAGTTGTTAACTTCTTCACTTCTCTCTCACTTTTCAGTTCTTGCAATTCCATCGAACCAAGCCCTCGAAGCTGAACCGGTAAATAATGACGAAACCCAGCCCCCAATTCCTGATGAAATGTTCAGGAAAGGTGCCAAATTTGGTTCTTACAGATCAGGTGATTCCACATTTTATTCACTCATTGAGAATTATGCAAATTCGGGCGATTTTAGGTCCCTGGAGCAGGTTTTGGATCGAATGAAGCGTGAAAGGCGAGTTTTTATTGAGAAGAGTTTTATTCTGATGTTTAGAGCTTATGGAAAAGCGCATTTACCCAATAAAGCTGTAGAATTGTTTTATAGAATGGTGGATGAATTTCAGTTTAGACGAACTGTTAAGTCATTTAATTCGGTTCTTAATGTTATTATACAGGAGGGTCATTATTCTCATGCTTTAGAGTTTTATTCCCGTGTTGTTGGTACTACAAACATAAACATTTCGCCCAATGTACTTAGTTATAATTTGATTATCAAGGCCATGTGTAAGCTTGGATTGGTTGATAGAGCGGTCGAAATGTTTAGAGAAATGCCGAGTAGGAATTGCACTCCTGATGTGTTCACGTACTGTACATTGATGGATGGGTTATGCAAGGAGAATAGGATTGACGAGGCGGTTTTTTTGTTGGATGAGATGCAAATTGAGGGGTGCTTGCCAAGTCCTATGACGTTTAATGTGTTAATTAATGCATTGTGCAAGAAGGGTGACTTGGCCCATGCAGCGAAGCTTGTTGATAATATGTTTCTCAAAGGCTGTGTTCCAAATGAAGTCACTTATAACACCCTTATTCATGGTTTGTGTCTCAAGGGTAAGTTGGACAAAGCAGTTAGTCTTTTGGATCGAATGATTTCAAATAAATGTGTGCCTAATGATGTGACCTACGGAACAATCATCAATGGACTTGTTAAGCAAGGACGAGCAGTTGATGGGGCGCAAGTGTTGATCTCTATGGAGGAAAGGGGGCGTCATGCAAATGAGTATATTTATTCAGTCCTTGTTAGTGGACTGTTCAAGGAGGGAAAATTTGATGATGCAATGACACTGTGGAAGGAGATGATGGAGAAGGGATGTAAACCCAACACCGTTGTCTATAGTGCTCTCATAGATGGCCTTTGTCGAGAAGGAAAACCAGATGAAGCCAGGGAAGTATTCTGTGAGATGGTGAGTAATGGTTGCTTGCCCAATTCCTTCACTTATAGCTCCTTAATGAGGGGGTTCTTTCAGACGGGTCAGAGTAAAAAAGCCATTCTTTTGTGGAATGAAATGGAAAACAAGAATTTTATGCGTAATGAGGTCTGTTACAGTGTCCTAATTCATGGGTTATGCAAGGATGGGCAACTCAAAGAGGCCCTGATGGCGTGGCAAAAGATGTTGGGAAGTGGACATAAACCTGATGTTGTGGCTTATAGTTCAATGATTCATGGCCTTTGCAATGATGGTTTGGTTGAGAAGGGTTTGAAACTTTTCAATGAAATGCTTTCTCAGAAGCCTGAATGTCAACCAGATGTTATCATTTATAACATACTTTTCGATGCCATCTGCAAGCAGAGTAATATCTCCCTTGCCATTGATATTTTAAATAGAATGTTGGATAGGGGTTGTGATCCCGATTTGGTTACGTGTGACATCTTCCTGAGAACTTTGAGCGAAAAACTCAACCCGCCTCAAGATGGAAGGGAGTTTCTAAATGAGCTTGTGGTCCGGCTGTTAAAGCAGCAGAGGATAGTAGGTGCTTCCCAGATTGTAGAAGTAATGCTGAAAAAATATTTGACACCCAAAGCCTCTGTTTGGACAAAAGTTGTGCGAGAACTTTGCAAACCTAAGAAGGTTAGAGCAGCCATTGACAAATGTTGGAGCAACCTATATTGCTAGTCTTAAAGTAAGGCTTTTATTTTTTTTCTCTTCAAAGCTTGGTTAGACTGTGACTGGAACTATTTCTTTCTTACTTGGGTCGTCACAGTTAGGTATTAAACTCTAAAGTGTAAAAAACAGGAGGTGATGGCTTTTCATTTCATATCTCTCATATTTTCTAACATACTAAAATATAATCTTTAATGGCATGCAGTCTGCTTGCCTTTATATAGTTGGCTGTCTACCCTGTAACTTTGAAGATTGTTGATAATACAAATTTGTCTTTGGATATAATGGCACATATTAAGCTGTGGAATGGAAAATCGATATTAGTTTCTGCTGCATAGAGTAGTGTTACTTTAGTATCAGCGATTGTTTTGTAACATATTTTGCATATTTGGTTGGCATATTTTAGTTTCTGTCCGTTGTTTTGGAGGTGGAAACCATCTATATGAAATAATGAGGCTAACTTTTGGTTGAAGGATTAATAATGCATATGTGATCCTGCCTTTCTTAGGTACTTAGAATTACTACCATAGGCATTATCTGCTTTACATTTCTACCAATTTGTTCTCATATGAAACTTCTGAAAAAGTAGATTTGCTTGAAGGTCTCTTACAGTCGGCAACCTTGCAAATAGTGATGTTTGGACATCTGTTTTATGAAATGTGCAAAACAGGCTGCCTCATTTTTATTCCCCTAAGCAGCATATGTCAAATCTGCAGATGAGCAAAGGTACTTGACTGAAACTATACGAACTGCAATCAAATCTCTTATTAGCCGTTTGCTTCTTCTTCTTTTTTTTCTTCAGAAAATACAGATAACTAAAATTTAATTTTCCTTGGTTCTAGGTTGGTGCAGGTCGACCTGGGGCAACAAGCTTGTTGGAGAATATTGAAATGTCTGTTGGTAAAAAGGTGAATTTGGAGTCAGGTTCAGACTTGAAGACTGATCTCTTATCTTATTCTTGACATGTTATGGTCATCGATTTTCTTGAAGCTTGAATTACTCATATTTTTCTTCACTTTTTCCATTTTGTGTCTAAGACTAGATAGCTGTTAATGCATTAATGCTAAAAAGGTGAAACAACTTTGTAATTTGACACCCATTCTAACAGTGGTTATCACGAAATTGCCCCTACAACTTTTACTAGCATAACGAATTTTTAATATCTATTTGCGTTGTAGTGACACTGTTGGGTTAGTGGTGAAATGTGTCTGGGAATTAACTTTCTCTTACTATTTTGTACCGCTTTCATTGCTGAGAAGACTGAGCACAAGTTAACAACAAACTTTTTCTAAGACTATTGTAGATTGCATATTACAAAACAAAATATCCAGATAGCTATTTATTTTGGCGTGCCTTCTTTCTTCTGACTGTGGCAAGGATGCTATGAACCCAGCCTTCTATATTTTAACTTTTGTACGCAGATTAATGCATTTGATAATATTTTTCATATGTTCAGCTTGCATTCTATTTCCAGCATTATTCTGACATTCGATACTCGTTTATTAGTAATCATCACATTGCTGCAAGTAGTATAGTTTTGTTTACTGTTACACTAAGAACAATTTGTACTCGGAACACGTTGCATCATAATATGAAAAGAAACTAAAGAAGCATTCATAAAAACATTCAGAGAGTACTATGATTTCAAGGCTCTGCCTTTTCTCTGATATTGCTGCCATTGACTTTCAGGGATTCTGCATGTCTTGCTTATGGGCCATATCATAAGTTGCATGCAGACCAAAGAAGACGTAGTAAATAAGCATGATTACAGTGCAGATTCCAAATCTTTCAAAAGCTTTAGGACCCAAAGATCCCATAAGAAAGATGTTTGTCGCAATTGACAAGGACGGCAACCAAGGAACCAGCGGAACTGCCCAAACTTTTGGTGACCTCTGTTGTGGTAAAAACACTGCCATCGCCAAAGTACCAAAGAACCAAAGAGGAACCGTCACAACATAACCAACTCGACCATTGGGGTTCAGTCCCCAGTAAGCTGAAGTCCCCACTGAGGAAGCAATAATGATCAGCAAGAAAATGACTAGCTTCAAGAGGTGCTGTTGTGGGGTGATTTCTCTCACATAGTACCTCCTCACTAGAAGTGCAACCGCCATCATCATGAAGATAAAGAGCGTGCTCACTGATAACAGGCTCGCCAAGATATCCAAGCTCGTAAAGAAAGCAATGCAGCCACTTGAAATGGCAATCAAAACTGTAGCGTTTATGGGGGTTCCTGTCTTTGGATGAACAAGAGCAAACCATGGTGGAATCATGTGGGTTCGTGCAATATGAGTGATATACCGTGCCTGCCCAAGTGTCCCAACCAGAAGAACAGTGGTCATTCCCTTGAGGGCAGCAAGAGCTACCAGGTACTTGGCCCATGTCATGCCCACACTTTGAAATGCTACAGGGTACGCCGCATTGGGGTCTATATCTGTGTATTTCTGCATCATAGGTAGAAAAAGTGCCATTAAACAGTATCCGACAGTGATGATTGTCATTGATCCAAGCAATCCTAGCGGTATGTCTCTGGATGGATTTTTCGTTTCTTCAGCCATGGTGGCAATATTGTCAAATCCTACATAAGCAAAGTAAACAATTGCAGCTGCTTGAAAGATTCCTTTGGCCCCAAAAGGAAAAAAAGGCTTCAAATTTGATGGCTTGGCGTTGAGAAACGATGCAATTATCACAAATAAAACTATAACAATATTGACTGCAGATGCTATCCAGTTTAAGGAAGAGGTCTTCCTTGTGCTGATCATTGCAATTGTTGCAGCTATTGCCAAAACAGCAACAGCAATTGGGTCCAGCAGATTGAAACCCGCCGCCAGATTTGTGTGGATGCGTAACGAGTCGGAGGGACGATTCAAGAGAGATGTCAAGTAGGAAGTCCATGCTCTAGCAGCTACTGCACTTACAACAATGCTCTCAAGAAGTATGTTTCCTGCTGTTATGAATGCAACAAAGTCCCCCAACTCTATCCGCAGGTAAGCAAATGCTCCACCAGCCGCCGGGATTTCGACTGAAAATTCTGTATAGCAGAAGACAGAGAGCATTGCCGAGAGACCAGAAACAACAAAGGACAAGACAATAGCTGGTCCAGCATGTGTACGAGTTTCTTGGCCAGTAAGCACAAAGATGCCTGCACCAAGGACCGAACCAAACCCAAACCAGATGAGATCCCACCACGTGAGGCAGCGCTTCATGTCGTTCTCACTTTGCTTCCGAACTTCCCCAATCTCATCGTTATCATTTGATCTGCTGAGGAGACGGTTCTTGAACCTGTGGCCTGTTTGTGACAGGGCCGTTCGGTATGTGCTCCAGTTCTGAAAGGATTCTTCCGGTAGGAAATCTTGTTTGCTGCATCTCCAGTAACTTCTTGGCTGGACGTCTTCACCCACCACTTCCATGGAACCCATTACTCTCTATTTTCCCTCGTATTTTTCCTCAACACTCAAGACAGT
Organism: Crataegus laevigata; assembly: GCA_963580275.1. NCBI lineage: Eukaryota > Viridiplantae > Streptophyta > Magnoliopsida > Rosales > Rosaceae > Crataegus > Crataegus laevigata. The sequence continues at coordinate 10,882,905 of OY756939.1, read as the reverse complement.
GTGATATTTTAGAGTGCCGTCCTTCTATCCTTAACAATTTTAAGGTCGGTGTGAAATGCTCGATTATATGGGATCCAGTCCCTAGATTTGCAATTTCATCTCCTACTTCTTGGACTATTTCTTCAATTATTGATAGTGAAGCTGAGGCTGTGTGAGCTCCACGCATAACTCTTGACTTATACCTTTTTTCTCTACAATTGATAGTGGGGGACTGGAAAATCAAATCTATGATCTCGTATGCAGTGATAAACACTCGTAACCAAACCACTTTGTTGATTGAAAGTGACTGAAATGATGCAAGGGGGGCTGGTTTTGTGGGTTTTTTTGCTGTGATGACTTGTCAATTTTGATATGCGGTTGCTTCTGAAACTGCAATTTGGGTTGAATAATGTTTGCAGTACTGTTATTTAGTGTGAAGATTCCCCAAAATAATGAAGAACTGCCGTCTCTGAATAAACCAGGAAAAATTGTATTTCTGTCGCATTCAATAATGGGTCTTGAATTTTACACTTTGACCGCGAGCGTGACGGACCTGTAACTTATAAGAAAATTGAAATTTCTGTTGGTAGAAACCTGAATTTGGCAAGGATGGCATGAACCCAGCCTTCTATGTTCCAGTTTTTGTACCCAGATTAATGCATTTATTCATATTTTTAACATGTTGAGCTTGCATTCTATTTCCAGCATTATTTTGACATTTGTTCATACAAATATTCAGAGAGTACTGTGATTTCAAGGCTCTGCCTTTTCTCTGATATTGCTGCCATTGACTTTCAGGGATTCTTCTGGCATCTCTTGCTTATGAGCCTCATCGTAAGTTGCATGCAGACCAAAGAAGACGTAGTAAATAAGCATGACTACAGTGCAGATTCCAAATCTTTCAAAAGCTTCGGGACCCAAAGATCCCATAAGAAAGATGTTTGTGGCAATTGACAAGGATGGCAACCAGGGTACCAGCGGAACCCCCCAAAGTTTTGGTGACTGTTGTTGAGGTAAAAACACTGCCATCGCCAAAGTCCCAAAGAACCAAAGAGGAACTGTCACGGCATAGCCAACCCAACCATTGGGATTCAGCCCCCAGTAAGCTGCAGTCCCCATTGAGGAAGCAATAATGATCAGCAAGAAAATGACAAGCTTTAAGAGGTGGTGTTTTGGGGTGATATCTTTCACATAGTACCTCCTCACCAGAAGTGCGACTGCCATCATCATGAAGATAAAGAGCGTGCTCACTGATAACAGGCCCGTCAAAACTTCCAAGCTCGAAAAGAAAGCGATGCAGCTACTTGAAATGGCAATCAAAACTGTAGCGTTTATGGGGGTTCCTGTCTTTGGATGAACAAGAGCAAACCAGGGTGGAATCATGTGGGCTCGTGCAATATGAGTAATATATCGTGCCTGTCCAAGTGTCCCGACCAGAAGATCTGTGGTCATTCCCTTGAGGGCACCAACAGCTACCAGGTACTTGGCCCATGTCATGCCCACACTTTGAAATGCTACAGAATACGCTGCATTTGGGTCTATATCTGTGTATTTCTGCATCATAGGTAGTGAAAGTGCCATTAAACAATATACGACAGTGATGATGGTCATTGATCCAAGCAAACCTAGCGGTATGTCTCTGGATGGATTTTTCGTTTCTTCAGCCATGGTGGCAATATTGTCAAATCCTCCATAAGCAAAGTAAACAATTGCAGCTGCCTGAAAGACTCCTTTGGCCCCAAAAGGAAAAAAGGGCTTTAAATTTGACGGCTTGGCGTGGACAAACGCTGCAATTATCACAAACAAAATTATAACATTATTGACTGCAGATGCTATCCAGTTTAAGTAAGAGGTCTTCCTTGTGCTGATCATTGCTATTGTTGCAGCTATTGCCAGAACAGCGACAGCTATCGGGTCCAGCAGATTGAACCCTGCCGCCAGATTTGTGTGGATGCGTAGCGAGTTGGAAGGACGATTCAAGAGCGCTGTGAAGTAAGAAGTCCATGCTCTAGCAACTCCTGCACTTCCGACAATGCTTTCAAGAAGTATGTTTCCTGCTGTTATGAATGCAACAAAGTCCCCCAATTCTATCCGCAGGTAAGCAAAAGCTCCACCAGCCACGGGGATTTCTATTGAAAATTCTGTGTAGCAGAAGACAGAGAGCATTGCCGAGAGACCGGAAGCAACATAGGACAAGACAATAGCTGGTCCAGCATGTCTCTGAGTTTCTAGGCCCGTAATCACAAAGATGCCTGCACCAATGACCGAACCAAACCCAAACCACATGAGATCCCACCAAGTAAGGCAGCGCTTCATGTCGTTCTCACTTTGTTTCCGAAGTTTCCCAATCTCATCGTTATCATTTGATCTGCTGAGGAGACGGTTCTTGAACCTGTGGCCTATTTGTGACAGGGCCGTTCGGTATGTACTCCAATTCTGAAAGGATTCTTCCGGTAGGAAATCTTGTTTGCTGCATCTCCAGTAACTTCTTTGCTGGACGTCTTCACCCCCCAATTCCATGGAACCCATTACTCAAATTTTCATCGTATGTTTCATTAACACTCAAGGCACTCTGATATTTTTGAGTGCTGCCCTTGTATCCTTCCTTTACAATTTTAAGGTTAGTGAGAAATGCTAGAATATATGGGATCCGGTCCCAAGAGTTTTAATCTTGTCTCCTGCTTCTTGGATTGTTTCTTTGATATGCATAACTCTTGACGTTTGTCTTTTTTTTTTTTTTTTTTCCTGTACAAACGAGAGTGAGGGACGGCTAAATTGAACCTATGATCTCGTGTGCAGTGATAAACGCTCCTAACCAATTGGGTTACCGATCTCTTGCATGACTGTTGATTGAATGTGACTGAAATGATGCAGGTGGGGCTGGTTTTGTGGGAGTGTTTGTTGTGATGACTTGACATATTTGATAAGCGTTTTGTTCTGAAAACTGCATTTTGTGTTGAATAATGTTTGCATATTGTCATTTAACCTGAAGATTCCACTGCTTTGATCGGTTGTTTGTCATCTACCACAAAATTATGAAGATGCTGCCGGACCTTTTTTAACTTGTAAAGAATTGGCATCGGGAAGTTTTCTAGTGATTGTCACACTGTCACATGATACCAACCAGCTAAGTCGAATTTGCTAGTTCAAAATCAAACGAGTTGGTAGAACTTCATGTCATCTAACTTGACTACATTCGTAAAAAGGTCTTAGATTCGACAGTACCGAATCGGAATCAAAAGTTAACATCCTGAACAAAATGCTGAAAACTAACACAGTAGTAAAAAGGTCATTCTATTCTCCGAACTTTCTCAGAAAATGGCAGTAAAGAAAACCTTAATACACGAGCTCTATCGTGCGAATTATAAGTTCAAAACTGTAATTCTTATGTAGTTAACGGAAGATGAAGTTTACATTTCCATATGAGGCTTGCTTTCGTATGTAGTTCAAAACTGGTAGCGATAATTTATTCTTCCTTGGTACAAACAAATTTCTTGTTTATGTTGTGTTTCAAGCACCTCACCTCTTGTTGAATCGGACTGCAAAACCACGCTTTTAACGTTCATCCGATACTAAAAGTTTCTTCCTGAAAAAGTCTCGCACCAAAAATGGCATGAATAAATAAAAATGAGTTACGATCTCCATGATTTCCATGCCTTGCTCATTTTAGCACCAAGATATCTCATGCCATTAATGCCACCAACAGCTATGAGACCAGCGACTGCCTGTCTTGCACTTGAAACCATGACCTTTCGCCTCAAAATACTCTGCATGCATTTAGCAGCCTCGTCTTTGGAGACGATCACAATATCATGAACAGCTCGACCTGCATTTGAAGTAAGTGATATGCATAATGATCAACTCCAATCAAGAGTTACAAGTACACTGTTAAACTACCATCCTAGCTAAGTCAAACACCGTCTTTGTGCCACACAAATCTGTAAGTTCGTAATGAATTTTCCTTTCCTTTTCTAACAAGCAATGTTTTCCTAAGGAACTTCAGGAACGGTTATGATCATTATAAGATGAAATCAGATAAACACTTCAAAAACCTTTAGAAGCTTAATGCAAATGAGTTAAGGAAGGTTCATACCAGAGCCGCACAGTGCTTTTTTCTCTCCTAGCTTCATCCCCATTTGGCTTCTGATCACCGGGGGCAGAGAAGAAACGAGAGATCGGGCGGCTGATAAACCACAATCCTGTTTTATCAGGCAATAACGTATATTAATCTTCGAACAACAGTGAACTGTAGACTAAATTAAATAACTTTCAGAAGAATTAGCCATCTACTGAAGTCTTTAAGTTGATATTTAGCTTAAATTCAAAAACATGCAACCAGTTTCCCAAGATCCATGAAATCAACCATTTAAACACTTTTAACGTCTAAGAAACTATAAATAAACGTTTTGACAATAAGAGTGATTGTGGATAAAAGGGTTTCACGGAGATCAAAGTTGCAAAAAAGGCTAAACAAACTACAAATGTTTCGACTTCCAAAAGCATGAGCTAGCAATTATAATTAACAAAGATGAAAGCAAAAACATGTTGTATACAAATAAGAAAAGTATACGTATTTTTGTCAAAAACATTTTGTATGCCATCCATTAGGCAATAAAAGTTGGAGAGATAATGTTGGATCAACTCATCAATCCACAATGACAACCTGAGGGTTATAATATACCTGAGATATAATTGGTTGAGGATTCCCAGATAACGAGCGTCTCAACAACTCTTTGGTCTCATACTCTTCTATAAATGGCTTATACATCGACTGGAACAATTCAAATTGCCCTTGTACTATTTTCTTCACCTGCAGTAGATCATCTAAATTAAAGAAATAGCTTAAGTTTGGCTACATAATTAGAAGACCCACCAACTGAATGCAAGTTTGTGGATTTGTGTAACCTGAGATTGAGCTTTACCTTATTTCTGTCCTCTGCAAAAAGCATACGCACGTCGCCCATATACGAGAGGCTACATATTTTAGCATACAGATCTTCCTGCATTAAATGAAGTATGTTATAGAACTTCAGATATTCTAAACTGATTGAGCACTGACTAAGAATAAGACCTCAGTGAAATTGGATGGCAAAAGAAGGAGCGCAGCAGACATTGCAGCCCTCAAATTAACCGAGTTTACATTTGTGATATCCGAATTATCCAAAAGTACCTGAACCTGTTGAAAAAAAAAACATTGAAAACTCCCATGTTCAGATATATAGATAATAAATATAACATGATATATTTACATCACAACAACATTATCATCGAATACAACTGGAAGTTCTGGTACTTAGATTTTCCTCATGTAGCAAACAGTGCTGCTAGAAGACAGTTGAGAAAAATGTAACTAAGCAGGAATTAACTAAAACCAAATATGCGGACAATCATGAAGCTGAAAATTAATCTTCCACAAATTCACACCCACACAACAACAACAAAAAGTGAGAATCAATGAGAAAGACGTACTGGCTTTTGTAATCGGCCGCTCAAATAGAACCTCTCCCAATTTAGCACGTCCTGAACCAAGTTGTGCATGCGAACAACCCCATATTTATACATCTGTAAAAATTACAGTGTTAGTCTGTGATGAATCACGAAAAGATACTAAGATGCAAAAGATTGCGGCATGGATACCAAAGTACTAGAACAATATCAGTTTAAAACATGGCAAGAAAGTCCGAATGCCTAGGTAACAGTCTATACTTGAACATCAAAGTGGATGCGTGATCAATACCTTGTCATCCCAACTAACAAAAGGATTGAAATGCACTCCTACACCAATTCCATCTGCAACGTTAGTAATCTAGCATGCATGAATAGAATGTGTCAGAATCAATGAAACTACAACTGAACATGAGAGAGAGAGAGAGAGAGAGAGAGAGAGAGAGAGAGCTGACCAGCCTTGCTCCACCAAGGAGCACCATCCATGAGGCGTAATGATCATTGTTCAATTTCAGATTCTACTTGTATAATGCACAAAAGAAGTAAACGCCGTGAGAAGTTATCGATACATCAAAAAGATACAAATAATGAGTTGTAGTCTAAAAGCTCACCTCAGAATGCCATTGCTGGGGATCTGATACACCAAGAATGCAATCCACCATAGTTGACTGCCGCCCCAAAATTGACAAATGCAAAGCAAAGCTTCAATATTTACACAGTCAAGTAAAAAAACAACTGGTAAAATAGTAAAAAAGAATTGCAGAAGCAAAGTAAAAAAAAACCTTGGCAGTGGAAGGATGGCTGGGGTGGAGAGATGAGCCATAGACACAGCAGAACTCAACAGGGGGAAGAGTTTTGAGAAAACTCTGGAGCTGCGCTTCTTCGTGATTCTCCATAGTCACACTAGCAATGCACACAGAGCATTAAAATTCTGAAGAAAGACTGAAGGGGAATTCCATCAAACAGGTGGAGTGCGTGCCAAGAGGTGGTCTTTCACCTTCGGACCCAGCAACACAAGTCCGATAAACTTTTTGACTTTTCAAATTTCCAAAGCAGTTGAAGGAAATACAGATTTGAATTCAGGAACGACTAACGGGCATCAAGGGTTTAGGGTTTTGGTGGATCCATTGGATACTGGATGCTAGCAGGTTTTGAGTTCGCTGAGGCTAAAAAGGTCATTTCATTTCAATTTTACTTGCAATGGGAAAAAGAGGAAAACAAAACTTTCTCAAATTGCTATTTGAGAAAAATTGTAGACGTGTCACATGAATAAATAATTAGTTGTAATTTGTCACATATGGTAAACTCAATTAAATTTCGAGTAAAAAAATAAAACATGTATAACACGCATGACTTATTTTTAAGAACATGTTCATCTTTTTCAAGGTTATTTGTATCGGTAATTTGTAACTTATTGGTAATTGATGTAAGTAGTATAGAATATTGTTTGTAAATAAAAATTTGATAATTCAAGTGACAAATTATAAATCAATTAAAGTTTGTGTTGCAAATTCGATAAAAGTTCACCATTTTTTTACTAACAACATTGCTGCTACTAACAAAATTCTTGCTTTTTAGCCAACATGAGTTGGTTCAGTTGGTGAGGTTCCTGCCTTGCATGTCGCCCAATTAAAATTCGAGTCTCGTTGCCAAAAAGTCTGTATTGGTGGACGATATGTAAAAACTAACAAAAGGGCACAAACCCCTATGTAAAATCCTCAAGAAGCTTGCATTATGACATGGCCATGAAATGGGCTTTCCCCCCAAAATTTTGTTCACCAAAAACGATTGTTGCTTTTTTTGGTAGATATAAAAAAGTGTTGTTATGCTAAATGAACCATGTCCAAGTCCAATGGCACCTCAGTTATTTGTTTCCTACTTTTACCTTATTACCCTTATTCCCGCGCAAACATACCAGTCTCATATCCAAAAACAAAAATGCAAAGAAACAGAAGAGGATCCAAAACCAGAAGTTACGAACAAAAAAAAAAGAAAGAAAAAAAACAACTCAGATACATTTGCACTCAATCCATCCCAATCACAATGCCATGTACGACACCAATCTGTCAAGATCTCAGAATTCCGGGAGAGCCCCAAAAACAAAATGCAGTTGAATCTCCCCCTCACCAAATGTAATTACAAAACCAAACCCCCCAAAAAAACTAGGACCCTCCAGATGTTCCTGAGGACTCAGCGACATCCTTCAATCTCAACGTAACCGCCACTTCTTCGATCATTTTACCCCTCTCTCCCACGCCATCTACGGCCCTGCTCAATCTCTTTAACCATATGTCATAGTCCACAGGATATGGTGTTCCACAAAGGCTGTCCACATAATCAGCAAATGCCTTGAGGAGAGGTGAAACCTCACCTAGCTGCTGCTGGATTGAGCGCTTTGCCCAGCTCGTCTCCCTCCATTGCAATGCAGATTCGATCGAGTCCTGCTGCTGCATTGCTCCACCGCATACGAACAACATGAGGTAAACAAGGCTTTCTGCGTCTGATGATGGACAAAGTTTCCCATGCTGAAGTGCATGTGATGAAGAGAATTGTAGGTTTATGGCTGGACTGTCCCGGTCTTCCAAAACTGCGCGGCCCCATGATATTGGAACATAGAAACTGCTGTTTCTTGAGCCTTGTTCGTCAACAACCCGAATTATGTTTTCCGGACAAATATCACCATGTTGCACATTTGGCATTGCTGCACTTCTTAGAGCAGCTAGGCAGTCTCTGCAGCAGCGAATTGCCTCCTCAGGGGAAAGGGGGCCATCTTGAGAAACAACGTATGAAACAGGTTCACCAACTGGAGATGTCACTAGTATTGGAGTCCCACACAACGGATGATCACATCGACCCCCGGGGGTCTGCTTCTTGCAGGGACCAGAATGCAAAATCCGCCCTGAGGCAATCATTTCCGGCAAATATTTGCTTGTAATACCCTGATGCTTGAAGATGTTTAGCACTTTTGTTTGCCTCTGGACTTGGTACCAAAGACTCATGTCCTCCCAACAAGGTTCAAGTCTGGTTGGATGCGCGCCAATGTATAAAGTCAACAGCTGTGCCGGACAATCTACACAAACCGCACTATAGAGGTAATGGTTCCCTCCCACCAGAGACTCTTGTACTTGGAAAGTTTTCTGCCCCTGCTGTTGATCTTCCAGCAGCAAAACTTCGCCCTGATTAAGCCTTAAGCGCGAAGCATTGTGTTTGACAGCTCGACCATTAGCTTGGTCAACTTCAACAATTTCTTCTTGCTGGTGGCTAGATTGTTGGAAGGGAACCAGAACATTCCCATTCTCACTGAGGCAGAACTCCATTCTACGCTTCTGAAGGCGAAGGCTATGTTCTGAGACTAATGAAGCTACTGACTTCCTTGGCAGTCCATTCCATTGTACAATAGCATTGTAAGTTGCCAAAAGTACCTGCAGAGTTCCTAGGTCCCCCCAATTTGCATTCCCGAATTTGTTCCATATCCGGTCCACTGGAGAAACACAAACTTCAGCATGATTTTTGATCCATTCAACTGCAGACTTGTACGGATTACTTGAGCTTAAATCGAGTTTACTAAGATCACCGCCAAGTTTAACCACCCCTCCATATTTAGAATCCAGAACCAAAAGGAAAACAGAACTGCTCTTTGTAGCTTTAACCTTGCTCAAACACCTAGAAACAAGTATATGAAAACCATAAAAGAGGGCTTCACAAATAACGGGAGCTGATAATTTCATCTCGTTTCCAGACAATATATCCGGTTTAAACAGGGCAAACTCCATGATCTGATCCCATTGGACTTGCTGATCACCCCCAATTTTCGATATCAAAGACAAACCGCAGAGCTTTCTAAGCCCTCCCCTTGATATTGCCTTCTCTACACTATAAAACTTGGATCCAAGTGAACGCGGACAAGATACAAATAGCGGCAGCTCACCTCTTTTATGCCAAAATGCATGCCACAAACCACTCACTACAGCATGAAGGAAGTCTTCCATCGCAAGATACTCATCTTCATTTGGATCACTGGAAACATAAGGTGAGCATGGCATCCGAACGAGTTGCTGAAACAGAACACCCTCCAATGCCACATCAAGCTTGCGCAATTCATCAATCATGAATGGGGGACTGAAACCAGTGTCTGAATCCTCACATGAATTCTCCGAAACCCAATCCTCAATACAATGTGTGAACAACTCGAGGTCAGCAAGTTTCCTTGCATAGTCCTTTGTCCCCTTGGACACTCTTCTGGAAGAAGAGGCATACTTGGTTGACGCTGAAGCGGCGGAATGCGTGGAAATAACGGAGTTAGACCTCCGAAAACTACCATTCGAGCTATGGCCCGGAGACAGCAGTCCCATATCATTTTGCAGCAAACCAGATGTGAACTTTCTGAAACTTCCACTCAAACTTTGCTCCAAAGACGAATCGAAATCGTTATGTTGGTAACCTAATTTCATTGCTAACATTCAACAAAACAAAACCCAGAAGCAGGAATACAATAATGAACTGATGATTCAGAGATCTTTGAGGAGTCCAAGACTTGCATTTCTCACAACCCAATAAACAAAAACATGGTTTGCAATGTCACAACAGGAAGATTGAACCCTCATTAAACTAAAAAATGTGCAGAAAAAATGAAAGGTGGGAAAAAGATTGAAAATTTACTGAAAACCCAAGAGCTTCCCATTCAGATCTCTGAAGCATTGATGGCTGAAAGAGTGGATGAGAATGTGAAAAGCATTTGACAAATGCAGATGGGTTCTTCTTCTCATCCTTCAAAAATGGTTGCTTTTTTTTTTTTTTTACCAGAGAAAAAAAATGGCTGCCTTTTAACCCCAAAAACTGGTCGTTCTTCTTGTTTCTAGTTGTAGGTGTGGTGGTGCATTGGCTTTGGAAGGAGGGTCCAAAAAACTCTAAGCACCTCTCAGAAGTCAGTAGGGAGAGAGAGAGAGAGAGAGAGAGAGAGAGAGAGAGGCCTGTTGAGCTGGGGCAGCAATAGAATAATAAATAGTTGAGTGGGGGAGGCAGAAGAAGTGCAATAACAGCGACAAGAAGCAAAAGGGGTTGAAGGCTGAAAGGAACCCAACCCAAGTGAGCTTTGTCTATCCCCACAACGATGGGGTCGTCTTGGTAGCTGGCCCCTTTGGTCCCATTCGACCCAATGACAATGACCATTCTTAATGTAGTTAAAACTGAAACAACTTCTGACCCAAAAAAGAAATTATAAATTAAAAAACTAATAACAAATCATTAGTTTATACATACAAGATTCTAATTTTCTAACAAAACATTACTTAACGTGACAAAAACAATACTTTGACCAACTAACGTGACAAAAATTCAAACTTGAGTCCAAAATTGTGAGTACACTGTTCTAACCAACTGTTACGTCTACGTCTCCAACATGAAAAACATTGTTAGTGGTTTTTAAAATACTGAATATAAAAAAACAAAGGGGACAATAAAAAGTTTGAAGGGGGGCAAAAAGGGTCAAAAAGAGTCAACTGTTCATCTAGTGATGTATTTTGTGTCATAGAAAATTAGGTAAAGTTCTCACTTTGGGTGGCCAAAATCTTGCAGGCTCACAGCTCTCATCTTTTCCTGCAATCATCACAGACAGTAGGATTGTACAATTGTAGGCTTGCTTTATTAACGTGACTGATTTCCAGATTAACCACCACTATCTAAATCTCACCAAGATCTTCAATTATTTGCAACTTGCTTGCAAAGGAAGCAAACATGATTGAAACCAAAAGCATCTCTCTTCCTTTGTAAATTTGCTACAAGTGCTACAGTTTCGATTCATATGGCACAGAAACAAACTGCACAAACAGACCCACGGCCGAATACTAGTCAACGAAATTTCATTGATTACGGGTAAGAGATTACAAGTTAATAGCATCACCGGCGAAAAAGCCCCCCTGCAGAGCTGGCTGACTTCTCTGAAGTAAGCCATTCTTTTGCAGCTTCTAAGTCGGGATGGACAACTGCGCCAGATTCCCTCCACTCATCGGCATCAGATGTCTTGAACCTATCCAATAACAATGCGTGCATCCCAATGCTGTTGCTGGGACATAGTCTTTGCGCATGCTGTCCCCTATCTGCAGAGCCTTGTCCAGTGACAGATTTCCAGCCCTTTCGAGCGCAAGCTCATAAATTCTCGGGTTTGGTTTCTCCACGCCTTCTATACCAGAGAACACTCCAAAATCCCAATCAGTTGCCTGAATAAACAATTGGTATGATACCATCGGGAAGAGAAAGACATGAAAGCAAACCAATCCTAAGGGACGTGCACCACAAAACCTGGCATCACATACAACGGTTGTCGAGAAGCTAATTATCACATCGGACTGTACCAAAAGATTGACAAGCCATGTCAAATATCTTACCCTTATAAAGGAGTCTCTAACACAAGTTTTCCACCATATGATGTTGGGCTTTTTCGCAGCATGCACGAAACATGGATGCTTGGTGGCCATGTCTTTATATGCATATTTGAAGCCCTCATGCACCCTTTTTTAGTCCAACAGCTTTGGCTGCCGTGCAATAGTATTCACCAAGCTCCCCCTTGTAAGCTAGCAATGTACCAGTAACATCCACCGTAATGCACCGCAACTCTGCCAACAAGGACATTGTAAAACTGTTTTGCAGTGAATCCCCAAAATTGAACCAGAAAGTGCCAATGTACATTAAATTAAGAGAACTTTGACGAAAAGCTACCAATACTGTTCACTTTAACGAAAAATCATATTTTTACATTAAAAAAATCAATTTTGGTACTATTCACTTTACCTTTTATTTTGTTCTTATCGTTGAAACTCAAAGTTTTAAGTCATTTTCATTAGTTTTTCTTTAAATTAATTCTGTAATTCTGAGAGAAAAAATATATATATATATAAAATCAGAGAAAATGCAGCTTAAAAAAAATGAGATACCAACTAAATCAAACTCAAATTCTCACCAAAATGAAGCTCCTGAATTTATAGAGTAGGACCAAAAAGCATCAAATGCAGCAGATTACATCAAATACAGCAGCTGCAGTTAATTGGAATCTGCGTCCCTGGACTTCAGAGCTTTTGCATGATATTTTTTGTTAAATTTGTAGGAATCATAAAAAGTAGGCTAAAAATAATTTCCTAGTACAAGATATTGTTAGTTATCCAAATTTTTCCAGTTCTTTTATTATTATATTGCAGCGGACTGTGTTTCGGCACATGAAAAATATATTTCCAGTTCTTTATTTATTTGCTTTAAATATTTCACCCTTCTCTTTTTCTTTTTGTTTCTTTTAAGCCCCTCCTGTTGCCTTGGATTGGATGTGCGTGTGCCTCGAGTCTTTTTCAAAAATGTAATACTAAGAAAATTAAATTTATAAACAAAATTCGTAAACTAAATGACATGTAAGTTGATTATTGGAATATTTCTTAAGCGTTGATAAACATGCTCATTTACTATTGGTGACATATTATTTAGTTTGCAAATTTTGTCTATAAATTTAGTTTTTCTAACATTACCCTTTTCAACTTTTAGATTATCCTAAAATCCTAGTTGGAGTTTTGAGTCTTGACAGTAATTTTATAATGGGATAGGATTACAAATATTTTAACGCTTGTTTTAAATATTTAAATTACATAGTATTCAAGAGTTATTATTTATTCATTAAATGAGATAGATGATTATGTGAATTTTAACTAATATTAAAGATAAAAATAAAACTACAAAAACATGAAGTTTGAAAGAAATTAAAAATAAAATTAAGCGAGACGTCTTCGAGATTACAGCAGTTGGAGATGGAGTTAGCGGTTCTGAGGCAACGAGAAGAAGTGTGTCAGTGATAGGAGGGACTTCTGCGCTACATTGTTGGGATAGCCCAAGCAATGTCAGCCTCTCGCATTCACTTTCTGATCCTCTGAACAAATTTCAGCCACCATCCCACCAGCTACCTCACCCACCACCCAGTCGTAGTTAGTTTAGTACTTTTTACATATAATTGTGCTAATATTTTATTTTTAATATAAGTAAATAAATTTCTTTAATATTGTGATTTATTTTTTATTTATAATAATAATTATTATTATTATTAAGAGGAGAAGAAGGATTCAAAATTATTATAGTAATTTAGAAGGTTGAGAATTTTAAACTCAAAGATGCATAGGTAGAAAACCAACACCTTAAACCCTAAATACATCAATTAATTGTGTGTTGAATTGGTGATCATACAATCTTGTACAGTGGCCAAAAGGACGGCACTATTGTTACATCAAGACTAAACATGTAAGGCACCTTGGAGACAACATAATATGCTTCTATATATGACAACTTTAATATATGGTTGCTTACGTATGGTTTCACTATGGTTCCCTTATATCAGTTTCATTTAGAAATGTGAATCCGAAGCTAACCCAAGCAAGCACATTGTCTTTTGAGTCACATATACACTAGCCTCTTGTCACAAGCTCGTGCGTGTAAGGCATCTTGTCCACACGAGTCTGACATAATCTCATTAAAGTTAGCCCTTTATTGCTCCAAACAAGAATTTAGTAATTCTAATTAAGCCAGTCAAGTTTAATAAAACTGAGTAAGGGCAGACAAACACCCCTTGAATACTTTTTATTTTTTCTTTAACAAATGATACTATCTACACTAAGAAAAAAGAGGTGAAATTTTGCCTCACAATGGGTTAATAATAAAGTGATTTAAATACGCTCTAAAGACTTTGATTCCTAAACTTTACATGGTTTTGCTAATCTTGTCAAATTCAGTGGACTCGCAAGTGGCAAACATGTAAAATGGGCTGCCCACTTGAAATCGGGCGGGTGATAATTTCAATATTGATTTTACACTTCCCTAACTTCCCCATAAGTATTCGGTCGTTATGCTCAGTAGCCACCTGCACAAAAGAAAGCAAAGAAAACTCGATTTTCACAACAATGTATAGCTTTGCAAATTTATGCAATCATATCCATCGCCTCAGTATTGCTCCCTATTTCCTTCTTTTGCTTTTGGTCTCTTCCTACAAGCAGGGTAGTACTAAACTCTCTTTCGGTTTGGCTAGTGATGAACTTTCAAGCACTGTAAAAACAAATTCATGCATTGACGAAGAAAGACAAGCGCTTCTCATCTTTAAACAACATCTCGTTGATCCTTCTAGTAGGCTTTCCTCTTGGGTGGGTCACGATTGCTGTCGATGGGAAGGAATTTCATGCAACAACAGCACTGGTCGTGTCGTGAAGATGGACCTCCGGGATCCATATCCATATACCCAATATGATATGGAGTGGAATGAGTCGGCTCGTGAAAGGTCTCGCTTGAGAGGTAAGATAAATGCATCTCTGTTGAGCTTGAAGCATTTAAATTACCTGGACCTAAGCGATAATGATTTTCAAAGCAATCAAATTCCTAAGTTCTTTGGGGAGCTTGAAGGTTTGCAATATCTCAACCTCTCCTCTGCATCATTTGAGGGAGAGATTCCCCCTTCTCTTGGTAACATGTCAAGTCTCAATTTTCTTGACCTTGGGCGGAATCAACTCTCATCTTCCAGAAACTTGAATTGCCTGTCTCACCTCTCTTCTCTAAAATACCTTAATCTAAATGGCCTTGACCTTAGGAGCACAGGAGGCAGTTGGGCGTATGATATTTTTCGTGCTTCCTTCATTGTTAGAGTTACACTTATCTTCGTGCCTAATTGAAAGTCTTCCACTCATCTCACTGCAACACATTAATTTGACATCACTTTTAGGGCTAGTTTGGTATTGCTGTGCTTTGAAAAAAAACTGTTGTGAGAATAAGCGGCTGTGCTATGAGAATAAGCGACTGTGAAATAAAGCCAGTAAAGTGTTTGGTAAACTTTTTTGAAAAAGTGCTTTTAGAAAAAAAAAAAAAAAAAACAGTATGATAGTGTTTGGTAAACTTTTATGTAAAACAGCTGTGACTGTGTGAAATTACCAAAAATGATATAAAATAAGTATAGTGTTAAATGTAAAATAATAAAAAAACCTAAAACTTCTAATTAGAAGAAGGAAAAAAAAATTGCAACAACATCCTCCCCGCAACCCCCAAACCTAGAAAACCCACAACCCATGGTCCTCTGCATCCTCTTCTCCGTCACCTTCTTGCAGATCTTCATCCTCTGCGTCCTCTGCGTCCTCTGCATCCTCCCCGCAACCCCCAAACCCGAAACCCCCAATCGGCTCTTGTCCCCATTCGATCGCTTGAGCTTCACGAACAGGGGATCCTCCTCGCTCTTGATGACAACCGCCGCCTCCGATTTCGCCAGTGCTCGTCGTAGACGGTGAACACCATGTCCTGGCCTTTACAATTGAAGATATCAACGACGGCGTTGCGGGTCCTCGAACCAAATTCGACTCCCTGGGTGTGGAGCACCTCCTTGGCGAGCTTCGGTGAGGAGACGACGACGAGGTTGAGCTGCCCCATGCGGAGGAAACGACGACACGTCCACAATGGTGGGTCTGGTGAAGGGTATGATGCTCCGTGGGTGTAGCTCTGTGGGTACGACGCGTCCTTAGTCCTTGATTTGTCACAGAATCATATAAAAAAAATTGCATTTCACAGTTAGCTTTTTAATCTTACCAACCTCATAACACTTAATCTATCCTTTAATGATTTGAGTGATACCTTCCCAAGTGAATTTGAAAATTTCAAATCTATGAAATACCTTGATTTATCTGAAACAGGTTTAAAAGGTCAAATTCCCAAAGTCATTGGAAATTTATGCAAGCTAAAGTTTTTTAGTCTTACCCAAAACATTTTTTATGGGGGAATGGAAGAGTTTTGGAAGTGTTTCTCAAATTGTCCAAATAATACATTAGAGTCACTAGATTTGCGTTATTGTGGGATGCAAAGCCAACTGCCGACCTCCTTAGGAATGTTTAAAAGTTTGCAGAATCTCAAACTTGGAGGAAATCATTTGTGGGGCTCAATTCCAGATTTCATTGGAAACTTGTCATCCTTGAAAACACTAGACCTGTCTGATAATGATATGAACGGCTCTATTCCAGAAAGCTTAGGACAACTCTCAGAGCTAGTTTTCCTACTTCTGTCTGATAATTCATGGGAAGGTAATCTGACTGAAACCATAAATCTTACCAGATTACAATATTTTCTAATAGGAGACAAAAAATCCCTCATTTTTTACGTGACCCATGATTGGGTTCCTCCTTTCAAGCTCCACACAATTGAGATCCTAAACTGTCGGGTAAGTCATGGTTTTGGGGTATGGCTTTAATCTCAAACTGAATTGATCGACGTCACTCTTAGTGGTAATGGAATATCTGAAGATTCCATACCAAAGGAATGGTTGTTGAAGATATCTTCCCAACTCATCTTTCTAGACTTATCTTATAACCAATTTCGTGGAAACTTTCCATCCCATTTGAAATTCCCAAATTTAAACACCATTGATTTGAGTCATAATAAGTTGGAGGGCCCACTCCCACTTTGGTGGTCCACTAATCTCTCTGTCCTTTCTCTTGAAAGCAATTTATTTTCCGGGCCAATTTCCTCCAATATTGACCAATTGATGCCAAATTTAAGCACTCTATCTCTTTCTGAGAATTATTTGAATGGCACTATTCCTTTCTCGGGTTGCAACATGCAAAAATTGGAATTCTTGTCTCTAAGGAGCAATCAATTTTATGGAGAATTCTCTCATGCATGGAGTGTGGAGAGCCATATGCCGTTTTCTAGATGTTAGTCAAAACAATCTCTCTCATAATATTCCCACTTCATTGGGGGTATTAAGTTCACT
Source organism: Crataegus laevigata (assembly GCA_963580275.1). Lineage (NCBI taxonomy): Eukaryota > Viridiplantae > Streptophyta > Magnoliopsida > Rosales > Rosaceae > Crataegus > Crataegus laevigata. The sequence continues at coordinate 10,865,720 of OY756939.1, read as the reverse complement.
GGAAATATTAAAGCTCAACAACAACAATTTTGACGGTGAAATTCTTGATTCCTTGCAAAATTGTTCTAGTTTGATGAGTATAGATCTTGGAGACAACAAGTTATCTGGAAAAATACCACAGTGGATAGGAGGATCAAATGTACACATGTTCTTTATGCTACGATTATGGTCCAACTATTTGAGTGGACATATTTCCCAGCAGCTGTGCAATCTTCAGCACCTTCATATCCTCGACCTTTGTAACAACAACCTTTTAGGTACTATTCCCATGTGTTTGGAGAATTTGACTTCATTAGTGGATAATCCAGATACAATCTCTATTACTTTTGGTGAGCAAGCCACACTCAAGCTTAAAGGAAGAGAACTTGATTACAACACGACCCTAGGTCTTGTAAGATTATTTATCTTTCATCAAATAATTTAGAAGGTGAAATCCCTGAAGAAATAAGCAGCCTCATTCTATTGGGCACTTTAAATTTGTCCATGAATCAATTGACTGGAAAGATCCCCTCCAAGATTGAAAACTTGCGTTGGCTCGAAGCTCTTGATCTCTCACACAACCTCTTCTCGGGACAGATTCCTCAAAGCTTGTCGTTTTTAACCTCTTTGTCCCGCTTGAACTTGTCTTACAACAACTTGTCTGGAAGAATTCCTTGGGGAAATCAGCTTCAAACGCTCAATGATTCATCCATTTATATGGAAAATCCATCGCTATGTGGCAGTCCTCTCTCAACTACGTGCCTTGGTGATGACACTTCCCCATCTAAGGATGCAAAAGACAAGAATGAAGATGGAAATGATGATAAGTTGTGGTTCTACGTCAGCGTGGTACTTGGCTTTATTGTAGGCTTTTGGGGTATTTGTAGCACGTTGGTCTTAAAGACATCGTGGAGGTATGCTTTATTTCAATTCTTTGACAACATCAAAGATAAGGTAGCACTAGCAATTGCAATGAAAGTTGCTCGTTTCCAAAGAATGTTTTCTGATATTTAATAATACTAGGGTAATCTGATGTTTTTTCCTTTCTACTTTGTATTTTTGGTACTTGTAATTTATGTATTGAATAAAAGAATTCTACCACTTGTACTGCATCAAACAATGATTTTCTATTATCTTCGAGCGATTCATTTGCCGACATTCTTTCTTGGGGTCCGGTAGGAGCGTGTCCTTTTTTAGCTTGAATTGGTCCTGGCTTCCTTCAGGCTCTACTATGCAACACATCAAGAGAAATAGGTCCTTCAGTAAGAGTAGACGAACTTCATCACTATGGTATTTGAAAAAGAAATAAATTGATTACAAACCAGCCGTTTGAAGGATCTACCTTGAGCAGCCTTTTTTCCATACCGGGTTTCGCACGATCAAGAGACTGAGGGGGAAAAAATATGTATATTTTTACACATTTGTCAGTGCAACTGGGTAAAACAGCAAAGAACTTATTTGCTGCACTCCAATAGACTAAAGTAAAAGGATGTATTTCAGAATGCAAACTAAGCTCAAACTCAACACAGTTTGTCTCCCCATTCCCAAAATTCAATCCTCTACATTCGGCTCCGTTTCTTCGCAAGATTTAGAGACTATGAGTTGCCATTTGCGCTATTTCATTTCAGATGGGATTCATTGCAATCTAGGGATCAAACATAAGTAAAAGAATAGCCGCGTTCGATCTCTTTCCATGTGATACAAAATACTGATGAGTCAAGTTAACAAAACATGTGCAAGTACTGAGAGAGGAGGGAGGAAGGGAGGGTGGAAGATGGGAAAAAGAATTTTCCTTTCATTCAAATTCAACTTCCTTTTTCTCTAAGGTAAAATCAATTTAAAAATTTTAGAATGGTGGGGAGTTAATATAGAACCACTCAAGATATTATCAAGCAAGTTAAGAAATAGAGATAATGAGCTCAAATTATACTGGAAAGGTAAAATACTACCTCAATCAAAGATCCCACGCGACGTCTCATCCTTGTATGCATGAAAACCTCTGAACACTGCAAAACAACATGTACAAAAACATAATGAGATCAAACAAATGAAGAAATATGTATTACATACATATTAATCAGTGAAGACATGTATAGGACGCTTCCAAGCTGCAACCACAGTCAATAAGTTACAGACGGACATAACATAAAAGTTGTGCGGGACAAGGACTAACAGCATAAAAACTGAACGACGGGTTGTAAACAAGAGTAAATTAGACAAAGCAAAAACAGATACGACAAAGAAAAAAATCTTACTTCCTGAACATAAGATACTAACTTTATACAATTTCCAGATAATATCATATTAAGTCATCAACAGAAGGTAATATAACATAAGTTGTTCAAGTAATGAGGGCAAAAGATGGAAAGAACAAATTTAGGTGAAAAAGGTCACACCTTACATGGTAACTAACATAAGCATGAAAAGTTGTTAAACTCCAAACTGTTCGATCCAATTTCTTGCCTTCCAAGTGACGAGGGAAAATAACTGTACGTCTTGCATCCACAAATTCTTAACTGGTATAAAAACCATCACACTTAGCAATTAAAACACGTCAAAACAAGAGTAAATTGATCCAAGGAAGCGTAGGTTGGAGGGTAGCAGGAGTTTAACAAGCTCACTTTATCTAAGGTATCTACCACAGTCCCTCTAAGTAGCCAAAGTACAGAACACAAAAGCTACAAAGAGCAAAATGATAACTTGTTTAGGTATGTAATTTTACCCGAGGAATAAGGAAATATGACTCTTTTGGTCGATGCAAAAGAGCAACGAGCCCATTATTACCGGATGGGTCCTGCCCTGCCCCGTTCTATTTACAAACTGGTCCGGTCCATTTATCAATTCATGTCAACCTTTAACCAAAAACCATGAGCACACTCACCACACCAGATATATTGCTGTTACGAGTTATATATCTATATATTAGTTAAAGTATAAATAATAGTTTGTTATCCGTATTGATGATGTGTATATGTAATATCAATTGTAACTCTTATATATATTTCACTTTGGAGATTAATGAATATATAAGAAATCCCTAAATATTGTAATATATATTTTTGGTATTTTACCATGTTTAATTCAACTATTGGGACATATGTTAAACTTGGTGTGAGTTGGTGTTTAAATATAAAATGTGGTCACTTAGTACTACAGTTTAGTGATATTCCTCTTCACTTGTAAGTGACAAGTCTTAGGTTCGATTCTCATCAAAGGCAAATTAAACCATATTATTGCTAGCCCATTGTGAGATTTAGCCTACTCCCTCACCCCATTAGTGTAAATACATTGTTCAACAAAAAAATGTAAAATGTAAAATGTGAAATAGTTATACTAGAGAGACCATTAAATAGTTGAATTATATTTTTGAATCATTAAATAAATAAAGAATTAAACCATCAAATGCAGCATCACATGATCTATAAAATATAGTTTAGATACATGATCTCCCTAGTATTTTGTCCCTCAAACACTGATTGGATTGAGAAATAACTCTTTATTGGGAAATATCCATATTTTGTTGTGTCTTGCAAGTTTTACCACTTTTTGGATGGTTCGATAATATTAAAGATAAGGTAATCCTAGCAATGTTAGTGGGAGTGGCTTGTTTTCAAAAGAAATTTTGACTAGAAGAGAAATATAGAAGTCGTTATTGAACCCAAATGAAATTTTAAGTAACTACGAAATTTATGTACCATGTGATTTTATTTTTTTGAATTTTTATTCTTCCCTGTATTGGAATTTACACATGTAGTTGCACTGCGCGATTGAACAAACCGAGGAATTCTTCCTCTTTAGGTCTTGTCGCTGCCAACCAAAGTTACAATCGAATGTTTTTGTTCTTGTTCTTGTTTGCTTGTTTTATTCCTGTCTGGATTTTGTTGTCTGGACTGGATGTTAGACGAACTAGTTTAATTCATTTTCAAAGTCTCTGCTAAACACTAATTAGTGTGCCAAGACTTCCACCAAAGACTAATTAGTGTGCCAAGATTTTACACCGAAGACTAATTAGGGTGCCAAGACTTCCACGGGTAATTGGTAAAAAGCAAATAAGAGTCTTTGCGTTTGTTGCACCGGACTGTCTCGGACTGGACTAATTTCAGGGACTAAACTGTACTGGCTTAGACTAGACTAAGCTGGACTAACTTAGTGAAGCGTTTGGTGTAGTGTCGGACTAATAAGCAGGATAATTAACAAACTCTAATATTATATTATTTAATTCATAATTATTAATATTTTTTTATCCTTTTTTTTTGTCCCTCTAATCATTCCTTACTGTCCAATTATTTCCCTCTTTTTCTCAATCTTTTTCTCCCTTGTCCGTTCCAATCTTTTCTTCAATTTGGTATTTTATATGAAAATTGGTTGTGAAAAGCATCTAGTTCAATGGCTTTCGAATGTGAGTGGTCGAGGAGCAAGATGAGGAGGAGAAAGGAGGAGAAAGAGGACAGTCTTAGCTAGTCCCATGGTTTTTTAGGAGTTTCACTAAGACCAGCTAGTCCATGATTTAGTATAGGCTAGTGAGACTTAATCTCATTAAACTTAGTCCCTGTCAGGAACAAACATGAGACTGGACTAACCCTTAGTCCAGTCTAGTCCAGTACCTTTTAGTGAGGGCAAACAAACGCCCCCAGTCTTGTCCCCCCTTCCCGCTCGCACGTTCCTTGCAATTTCATGGTGGGACTGGGACAGCACTTGTTTGTTATTTGATTTCTTTGTTTCTAGTCAGGACGTGTTTCAATTACCCCAAAAATAAAAAACAGAAAAAAAACCAATATGTGATAAAGTGGCAAGCAAACAGAGTAAATATTGTTGTTTTGGTAAAGAAAATTATATATTCATACGCAATAATACGTGTAAGTATTGTAACCAATTCGATATATGTACTTGAGTATTCGAAACTAATAATGCATCATGGAACGTCCAATGCAATTGCAATTCGACCAGCCAAACATATATTGTTGGAAAATCGTTGGAGAATCGTATATATGGGGAAGGTGTATATTGTTGGAAAATCGTATTTAAGGGGAAGGTGCGTTCATTGAGTTTGTAGTTTTTAGATAGCAAGTGTGGGTTTTTTGTGTGTTTTCCTTATTAGTTTTTGCTACGTGAATGCTAGAGTTTTGTCTCCCAAAATACATTTAGTTGTGGCATTATAAAGCCAATAATTGGAGTAGAAATTTTGCCACCATAAATAAAGTTGCGTTTTTTGCCAGTTTCACAAGTGTCATACCCGTCTCAAAATTAAAAGGTTGAAGTATAAGATTAAGATAACATTTTTTACTATTTAATTTCATAAACATGATTATAATTTGTTAACTCAAACTTGACAAAGTATTTTTAGTATTTTTCAAGTAACTAGTGTAGAAGTATTGCTATGGGTAAATTGTTAATGTTAGATCCCACATCGCTCAGGAGAGTGATCCTTATATGTATATTTTCATCTCTACTTAGCACGAGGTTTTTTGGGAGCTCACTGGCATCAGAGTTTATCGGAACTCCGAAGTTAAGCGAGTGGCGCGCGAGAGCACTCCCATGATGTGTGACCCACTGGGAAGTTCTCTTGTGAGTTCTCATAAACAAAACCATGAGAGCGTGGTCGAGGCTCAAAGCGGACAATATCGTGCTACGACGGAAGTCGGGTCCAGGATGTGGTGGACCCCGGGCCGAGATGTGACAGTCAAAGTTAAAGGTATTTGGGTTAAACTATGTTAAATTATACGTACTAATAATTTCACAAAATAATTTTGACTAGAAAAGAAATATAGAAGTCGTTGTTGAACCCAAAGGAAATTTTAAGTAACTATGAAACTCAAGTACCATGTGATTTTATTTTTTGAATTTTTATTCTTCCCTGTATTGGAATTTACAAGTGTAGTTGCACTGCGCGATTGAACAAAACCGAGGAATTCTTCCTCTTTAGCTCTTGTCGCTGCTAACCAAAGTTACAATCGAATGTTTTTGTTTTTGTTTTTGTTCTTGTTTGCTTGTTTTCTTCCTGTCTGGATTTTGTTGTCTGGACTGGATGTAGACGAATTAGTTTTAATTTATTTTCTGCCTAACAAACACTGGTGACTCACTTTTCAAAGTCTCTGCTAAACACTAATTAGTGTGCCAAGACTACCAAAGACTAATTAGTTTGCCAAGATTTTCCACCAAAGACTAATTAGTGTGCCAAGACTACCCAGGGTGCGTTTGTTGCACCGGACTGTCTCGGACTGGAATAGCTTCAGCGACTAAGCTGTGCTAGCTTAGACTAGACTAAGCTGGACTAGCTTAGTGAAGCGTTTGGTGCAGTGTCGGACTAACAAGCAGGATAATTAACAAACTCTAATATTATATTATTTAATCCATAATTATTAATATTTTATTTTTATCCTTTTTTTTATCCCTCTAATCCTTTCTTACCCCCCCATTCTCTCCCTCTTTTTCTCCATCTTTTTCTCCCTTGTCTGTTCCAATCTATTCTTCAATTTGGTATTTTATATGAAAATTGGTTGTGAAAAGCGTCTAGTCCAATGGCTTTCGAATGTGAGTGGTCGAGGAGCAAGGCGAGGAGGAGAAAGGGGACAGTCTTAGCTAGTCCTATGGTTTTTGAGGGGTCTCGCTAAGACCAGCTAGTCCCTGATTTAGTCCAGGCTAGTGAGACTTAGTCTCATTAAACCTAGTCCCTGTCAGGAACAAACATGGGACTGGACTAACCCTTAGTCCAGTCCAGTCCAGTACCCTTTAGTGAGGGCAAACAAACGCCCCCCAGAGACTAATTAGTTTCCACGGCTAATTAGTAAAAATCAAATAAGTAGAGTCTAGTCACCCTCCCCACTCGCACGTTCCTTGCAATTTCATGGTGGGACCGACTGTGACAACATTGGTTATTTGATTTTTTTTTTCTTCTTCTAGTCAGGACGTGTTTCAATTACTCCTCCAATTTGTAATAAAGCAGCAAGTAAACAGAGTAAAATTTGGTAAAGAAAGTTATATATTCATATCCAATAATAATACATGTAAGTAGTGTAGCCAAACTTATATATGTACTTGAGTATTCCAAACCCAATAATACATCATGGAACACGTCCAATGTAATTATATTGTGGGAAAATCGTTGGAGAATCGTATTTATGGGGAAGGTGTGTATATTGTTGGTAAATCATATTTAGGGGGAAGGTGCGTTCATTGAGTTTGTAGTTTTTAGAGGACTTAAGTGTGGGTTTTTTTGTGTGTTATTCCTTATTAGTTTTTGTTGTGTGAATGCTAAAGAAAGTTGAGATTTCACTGTAAAATTAATTGGTAATATGGAGAGTAACCAACCTTTTATAAGCTCATGCAAAGTCCCTTCTCCCATCAATGTGGGACTCATTCTTAACACACCCCCCATGTATGGCGAATTTTCAAGCCTAACACGTGAACAACACAACGGGGTGACGTGGAGCGCGTGTAGCCGTTTGGCTTCACACATGGGACAACTTGCTCTGATACCATTAAGAAAGTTGAGGTTTCACCATAAAACCAATTGATAATATGGGGAATAGTCCAACTACTTATAAGCACATGCAAGGTCCATCTTCTCATCAATGTGAAATTCATTCTTAACTTGCCCCCTCATGTGTGGCAAATTTCAAACCTAAGAGGTGAACAGCACAACAAGGCGTGGAGCGCATGTGACCGTTTGGCTTCACACATAGGACAACCCGCTTTGATACCATGAAAAAAGTTGAGGTTTCACCATAAAACCAATTGGCAATATGGGGAGTAACCCAATCTCTTATAAGCCCATGCAAGGTCCATCCTTCTATCAATGTGAGACTCATTGGGTTCCACCATAAAACCAATTGGCAATATGAGGAGTAGCCTAACCTCTTATAAGCCATGTAAGGTCCCTCCTCCTATCAATGTGTGACTCATTCTCAACAAATGTTAGAGTTTTGTCTCCCAAAATACATGTAGTTGTGGCATTATAAAGCCAATAAGAGCAACTCCACCGTTGGAGTTTGCTCGGGGGACAGGCTAGAAACAAGGGCCCGAGGCCATGTGGATTTGCTCCAGCGTGCAAGGGCCCGAGTGAAAGTGGAGGCCCGATAGACAGCTCGGTGAAAAGTTGACAGCCTGAGCCACTGGGTAGGTATGACACCAGGGATGACGTCATCCTGGCGTCAGCCCAAATTTAAATTTTTTTTTGTCAGGCGCGTCGCTGACAGCTTTTCAGTTTTTGGGCCCGCGATGCAGTGTTGCAAAGTTACCGTTGGGAAGCCACGTGGCTTCCCACGGTCCGTTCGATCCCAACGGCTATTTAATTTGCACCGTCCGATTTTCAACGGTAATAAAAATAAAATAAAAAACTTATTTAATATCAACCGTTGGATCTCAGATCAACGGTTGATATTATTCTGCTTTATAAATTTAAAAAAAAAAGAAAAAATAGTTTAAAAAGTCAGAAATGTTACCATTGTGACACGTGGCACAATCTGGAGTGTTGGAATTCAATTTTTTTTAAATCCAACGGCAGAGATTAATTAGTTGAATAAAAAAAATTTAAAAATTGTAAAAAAATGAATAAAAATATGTAAATTTTTTTATTTTTTTTATTTTTACTTTTCTATAAATACTTTGTCATTAACATCTACCTTACACCACAATTCCATATTTTCTCAACTATTTCTCCTCACATTCCTATCTTTCTCTCAAAGTTTGAAGCCAATTTTTTTTTCAAACAAAATGAGTACTGGTGCAGGTACGAATTGGACGCTTCTTGAAGATGTTGCGTTGTGTGCTACCTGGGTTAAAATTACTCATGATTCACTTTCGGGTAATGAGATGCAATTGCGAGAAATGTGGAGTCTTATTCATACCAATTATATTGAGAAAATGGGTGGGCAAAGAACCAAAGATTCACTGTCCAGTCGTTGGAAATTACTTAATATATCGTTTAGTTTATGGAGAGACGCCTTGACACAAGATAGTGCTAATCTTCGAAGTGGGGAAAGTTTAGCGGATCAGGTAACAATATATTATTTATTTGTTTGTATTATTTAATTGTTAACTACTTTCATTATAATTATTTGTTAGCTACTTTCATTATAATTATTTGTTAGCTATTTTCATATTATTTATTTGTTTGTATTAATTATTTGTTACCTATTTTCATTATAATTATTATGTTGTATTATTTATTTGTTACCTACTTTCATTATAATTATTTGTTAGCTATTTTCGTATTATTTATTTGTTTGTATTAATTATTTGTTACCTATTTTCATTATAATTATTATGTTGTATTATTTATTTGTTACCTACTTTTATTATAATTATTTGTTACCTACTTTCATTATAATTATTTGTTACCTACTTTCATTATAATTATTTGTTTGTATTATTTATTTGTTACCTATTTTCATCATAATTATTTATTCTCCCGCATTGTATAGGAACTTCAAGCACAAGCTTGGTATGGTGCCAAAACCAAAAGCAAAAACAAAACATTCACCCGGTTTGAATTTTGGAATGTTGTCAAAGATTGTCCTAAATTCAGGGTTGTGCCTGTCGGTCCAGAAGTTTTCATGAACAGAACCCCTCTACACTCTACACCCGATCATGCCTTGCATGATCTTGATGAAGATGATGCAGAAGAAGTGCCTAAAACGCCCCCCGTTGAACAAGCGTCGGGGTCGACCCATTTTCCAATTAGGCCTTAAGGTAAGAAGGCTGCAAAGAGAAAAGGTAATACTTCAAAGAATGATTATGGAAAGTTTATGGAAGACCTTACCCGCCAAGGTGAATTGACTTTGGCCCGATAAATGGCTAAATATGAGGCCGATAAGGCTAGAGAGGATGCAAAAGTTGCAGCTTTTGAGAAAAAATTTGAAGCTGATGAGAGAGAAAGAGAACTACTTTGGCAAGAAAGGGAACGTAGAAGAGAAGAAAGAATGGCTGAACAAGATCGTAACATTATGAAAGAGCCTTTAGAAGGGAAGTCTCCAAACTCTAAATATTTTTGGAAGTCGGAGAAAGAAGACGTGGTGCGAAGGAGGCGTGCAAGAGAAGCGAGAGCAAGAGGAGATGGTCCTAGCATGACAAGAGAAGATCATCCTAGCACCACAAATTGGTTAAGTGGTGATTATTGAATTTAGGTTGTAATTTCTTATTCATTGAATTGTGTACTTTATGTTGTTTCTAATTTATCGAATTGTGTACTTTATGTTATTTCCAATTTATTGAATTTAGTACTTTATGTTATTTCCAATTTATTGAATTTAGTACTTTATTCAAAACACATTTAAACACACCAAATAAAATAACATCAACATACCAAATAAAATTACATCACATACCGAATAAAAAACACACTAAATGAACTAAATAAACACACCACATGAAATCAAATAAACACCCCAAATAAAAACAAACACTAATGAACTTAAGTATCTTCAACACCCCTCAATTTCCACTGGTGTTCTATCAAGTCAATTTGGCGAGCATTGTGCATATATGGCCGTTGCATTGCAGTATATCGTTGAATGACTCTATCATTGTAACGTTCATCCCTTTGTATTGGGTCGTGTTGCACGGGTTCTTCGGTGGCGTCATGAGCACAATATATTCGTGTTTTGGAATTGTTCATCGTGTCTGACTCATATTCATCAACAGCATCATAATCGTACTCATCTTCCACAATCATGTTGTGAAGAATGATGCACGTCATCATGATAGATCGAAGCGACTCCACATCAAACATTCTGGCAGCACCTCTAACAATAGCCCAACGAGCTTGGAGTATACCAAAACAACGCTCCACATCCTTCCTGCATCCTTCTTGACAGCTTGCAAAGTATTTTTCCTTTGCACTTTGTGGACGTGACACTGTTTTGACAAAGCATTCCCACCTTGGGTAAATGCCGTCTGCTAGGTAGTATGGCCCGTTGTACTTACGTTCGTTGACCCAGTATGTGACTTTTGGTGCCTTTCCTTGCAGGACTTCATCGAACACTGGGGATTGGGCAAGGACATTAAGATCATTTTGAGCTCTCGGAACCCCAAAAAAGGCGTGCCAAATCCAAGTATCAAAAGATGCCACCGCCTCCAAAATGATACTTTTCGATCCTTTTCTATCCCCATAAGCACCTTGCCATGCACTTGGACAGTTTTTCCAAGTCCAGTGCATGCAATCAATGCTTCCAATCATCCCTGGAAAACCTCGCATCTCGCCATTCTTCAAAAGCCTTTCCAAGTCCATATGAGTAGGCCTCCGGAGGTACTCATTGGTGTAGATAGATTCGATTGCCGAGCAAAACCTCATCAGGGACTCAAGAATGGTTGATTTTCCCATCCTCGTTATCTCATCCACTTGGTCTGCAGTTGCTCCATATGCAAACATCCGCAAAGCAGCAATAATTTTTTGCTCAGGCAAGAGACCTATAGCACCAAATGCATCCGGCTTTTGCACAAAGTAAGAATCATGGTTGCAAACAGCGCCCGTGATTCTATTGAACAAATGTCGTTCCATTCTAAAACGACGTCGGAAGTACGTATCAGGGAATGCACTGTTACAGACAAAATAATCGTCCAAGAGCTCCCGACCTCGTCGTTGCCTGTTTCTATCAATGTTTACAGCACGGTTGAGCCTACAGATCTGAGCCACAGCTTGGACGACTCAATGGGAATATGAGGCTCGTGCCATTCTTGATTCGTCATCTGTCCGTCTATGCTCATCATCCTCTTCCATCTCATTTTGGGCCCAATCCCCGGCATTGAACATTCCTTCTGATTGGTTAAACAATTCTTCCTCTTCTTGATCGATTTCCCACATCATCTTTAAAGAAGAAGAAGAAGACATTGGTGAAGAAGGAAGCAGAAACTATGAATAATGATAGGGATTTTGGTGAAGAATGAAGCAGAAACTATGAATAATGATAGAGATCTTGAGAAAATTGGTGTGAGATTTCTGAGGATGGAGGGTGGATTATATGGAGGATTTGGGCAAGGATTAGGTTGTAGATAATGCCACGTGGCATGCCGTCATTCGTTAAAATTCTGGTGAAAATCTATCCTCAAAGATTGTAATCGGATTGTGACACGTGGCACGACATGATTGGTTACAAATCTTATTGGAAATCCCTCACCAATAATTGTCCTTTCAGATAATGACACGTGGCATGCCGTCATTCGTTAAAAATCTGGTGGAAATCTATCCTCAAATATTGTAATCGGATTGTGACACGTGGCACGACGTGATTGGTTACAAATTTTATCGGAAATCCAAAATTACAAATAAAATTATTTTGAATTTTTTTTATAAATAAAAAAATCCAAATATTTTATTGCTATTGGCTTTTCGAATAATGACACGTGGCGCAACAAGAACGATTAAAAATATTATCTGAAATTACAAATAAAATTATTATGTATTATTTTATAAATAAAAAAATATTAATATTTTATTGCCAATTGCCAGGGCTATTCAAGTGTACGGGTGGAGATGCAAAAGGCAATTGCCAAGGGAATACACTGTTCATTAAGGGCAGTTACTGTTCACTGAGTGGATTGAATAGTGTATTGCCTGGGGGAGGGCTCCTACATTGGAGTTACTTTAAGTGGAGTAGAAGTTTTGCTACCATAAATAAAATTGCATTTTTTGCTAGTTATACAAGCATCACACTCGTCTCAAAATGAAAAGGATGAAGTACAAGATTAAGGTAACATTTTTTACTATTTAATTTCATAGACATGATTATAATTTGTTAACTCAAACTTGACAAAATATTTTTAGTATTTTTCAAGTAACTAGAGTAGAAGTATTGATATGAATAAATTGTCAAAGTTAAAGGTATTTGGGTTAAACTTATGTTGGCCATAACTTTTAATTATACATTCAAATGTTAAATTATACATATTAATAATTTCACAATAAATACCTTCTCATAATAAAATTCATGTCAAGTGACTTTTCTCTATAAAAAAAACTTATGCTTGGTTTTTGGTGTCTATTCAAATTGCTATATATATATTATTATTATTTTTTGTGTCAAACAATATATTTTGTTAGATTACCCACCAATGGGGTTTGAACTGACGTCGTCATGTAAGAGCTCAACCTTTCCGCCAGGCCACTTGATGCAACTTTTATATTTGGTATTGTGCATTATTACTTGTAAATTGACTATGAAAATCTAAAGTATTAAGTGCAAACAAATGGGTGGCAAGTATGGCTTTGATGTCACAAGTAGATGTTTTGTTTACATATGTACATGTTTTTCATATTTTTCTTTCCTTGATATAATAAAAGAGACCATGATTTGGTAATGGCACCATCATGTTACAAGTAGACTTTATGTTTTTGTATGTGCATATTGTTTATCTTTTGTTTTGGATCAATGTATCAAAACATACCATCATTTGGTCATGATGATAAGGTAGCACTAGCAATTGCATTGAAAGTGGCTTGTTTCAAAAGGTTTTCTTTTTCTTGAAGTTTGATTGTACTATATATTTGGGATGCACAAATTAAATCCAACAGTTTCTATTAATTCATTTTCCTGGCCCACCACACACAACTGACAGTTTTGATTTGACTTGCACACCAATCAACAGCCCATATTACTTGATGAGAAGGCTCCAAACACTAAGGTCTGAAGCGGATCCTTTTCCCTCTTCCAACTGCAATCTTTAGCAAAAGAGCATGTTTGTACTCTACAATCTACACAAAATGGACATTCACATAACAAAGTAAAAAAAAAAGAGGGAACAATTGGAAGTTAGCAAAAAAAAAAATCAATAGATAAATACATAAAATTGGACCAAATTAGGTCAATGGGCTGAGTTAGATCCAGTTCTATTTAAGAAAAAAATAAAAAAAAACTAAGACCCGCCCCGCCTCGTTCTATTTGCAAACGGGTTCGGCCTATTGACCAATTCATGCCAACCTCTAAACAAGACCATGAGCCCACTCACCACACAAGTTATACTGTGGCACGTGTTAAACTTAGTGTGAGTTGGTACTTAAATGTAAAATGTGAAATAGTGATACTAGAGACATTGTTTATTAAATCATATTTTGTAAATTAGAGTTGATCAAAAGAAGAGAGAAAAAAATAGCAAGTGGCCCGCAGAAGCATCATGCAGGCATCTAAGAAGAAGACCTCCAGAAATGTCTTCCAAAGGTTGGGAGGGGACTCTGAACTAAAAAAGTTGTTCGAGGTATTTATAAACTATGAAGCCTAAGAAGAAGTGGTGGATAGAGAGGCCAAAATGGATAGATGTAAGGCCTCCCTAACTAAGTTATAATGATGTAAGAATGAAGGGAAGGACAAAGAACCCAATATCCTCAGTCACTAAGAAGGATTCTGCCCAACTAGGGCAAAAATAGTATGTAGTGGGGAATGATTGAAAACTAGTAAAGGAACTAGAAGCTTAAATGATCAGGAGAGTCTAGAGGCAACACAAAGTTTATATGAAATCATTAAAAGTCTCTACTACATCAGAAACCTCTGAAAATGTGAAGTTTCAAAAAGTGCCTCTTGGGGGAGAAATCAACTTCAATGGAGAAGCAAAAAAGAGGTAGAAAGGGCTAATAGCAAGACTGAGGGAGAGAGAGTTCATGTGCCACAAAACCTTCATCCTGGAAAGTACAAAATATTGAGGAGAGGTCAAGAGGATATGATAATGATGTCAACCCCAAGATGGAGTCCAGAACCAATATGTTTTGGAACTATTTCACCTAAGAGAGGAATACCTTCATCTTTGTTGTTTGATACCCTTTGTGAGATCCCAGGGCAAGTGCCAAACTTTAGTATAACTAGGGAGGAAGAATTGCCCAAACTATTGTTACCAAAAAAAGCACAAGCTTGGTTAGATGAGTTCATAGACCATATTAGAGGGAAGGAGAAAGATCTACTTGGACCTAGTAACTTCTATGTAAACATGACATATGTTCTATCTACCATGTTCTGTTCAGAACCGGATCAGCCTGCCACAATGGAGGGTGATTACTTGGTAACAGAACTTATGATGGCACATGTTAGTGTTAGAGAAGCAGGAAAATGAGAATCGGGCAAGACAAGGTTACTTGAGCTCATAAAGAAAGAACCCTAGAGGGTGTATTCAGACATAATGGTCTTCGTCGCCCAAGTATGGCCCTCGCTAACCATCTCAAACCTATATATGTAACTGCTCATTTGGAGGGAGTACCCTTCAAGAAGGTTTTGATTGATGGATGAGCTGCTGTCTATGTACATCCAACAAAACAGATAAAAAGGTTAGGGAGAAGTGAGGATGATCTTATTCCTACTGACCTAACAGTCTCTAGCTTCTTTGGAGCCATGACCAGAACTCATGGGATATTGCCCTTGGAAGTTGACTTGTGATCCAAGCAAATCATGTTAGCCTTCTTTGTGATGGATAGTAGCTCCACTTATGGAGCCTTACTTGGTAGAGATTGGATTCATAGCCATTCTTTCCTACAACCATTGTTGCAAAAGCCAGCTTTTATAATCCAGTGTTAGGACTCTGCAATGCTTATGAGCTAATGAGAACGACCGCCCAACTAAGGTGACGGCCTAAAAGCTCTAGGATTGTTTCTCACTAGGGAAGAATAAGATATACCCTATATCGTCCCAACTTCCCAACACCAGTAATGTTAGAACATAGAAGGAAGGACCAAGTAGTTGCAACCAGGTTCTTAATCAAGAGACTGTTGGTGCATGAGAGAGAGAGAGAGAGTAGGAAAGGGAAAACTCAACCAAGAAAGAAGCTTCAAGTAGCCAGAACACATGAGGAAAAGAGTTTTTTGAGAAAGAGATAGAGGCAGCAATACACATGGCTGAATGTATATATAACTTGAATTGGCCCGATGACATGCTCAAGGGACTAGAGTCAGTTGAATTTTTGTGTACATAACCTGACAAGCCAGCACCAAATGTACAAGACCCCGTAGAAACCATTGATTTGGGAACTAAGGAGGATCCAAGGCCTATACAAATCAGTGGCCTGTTGAAAGCTGAGGATCATGCAAAGATAGTTAGCCTTTTGCACTAGTTTAAAAACTATTTTGCTTGGCCTTACACTGAAATACCAGGTTTAAATTCAACCTTAGTAGAACATAAAATGCCTATCAATGAGGGATATAAACCTGTAAAGCAAGCACCACAAAGAATGTCAAATGAGATAAAAGAAAAGGTTAATGAAGAGATTGAAAGGCTGGATTTATTAGGCCTGCTAAGTATGTCAAGTGTTTAGCCAACATTGTACCTGTATTAAAAGTTATAGCTAATGCAGTTCGGTGTTGTATTGACTATAGAAACATTAATAGAGCCACACCTAAAGACAGATACCCCATGCCCATGACTGATTTATCTGTAGATGCAGTTGCAAAATACAAAGTTCTATCTTTCATGGATGGAAATGTTGGTTATAATCAGATAAAAATGGCTAAAAAGATATACATAAGACAGCTTTTAGATGCCCAAGACATGTTGGAGCATATGAATACTTGGTAATGCCATTCAGACTTAAAAATAATGGTGCAACTTATCAAAGAGCAATTAATGTCAATTTTCATGACTTAATTAGCCATAGCATGGAAGTATACATTGATGACATTGTGGTGAAGTCTAAAACTGAAGACCAACACCTAATAGACCTCAGACAAGCCTTAACAAGAATGAGGACCTATAAGTTGAAGATGAATCCTAATAAATGTGCTTTTAGGGTAAGAGTGGGTAACTTTTTGGGGTTCCTTGTTCATCAAAGAAAGGTAGAGGTAGACAAAAACAAAGTTCGAGCAATAATGGAATCACATTCTTCCACCAATAAAGTACAACTGCAAAGGCTGCTAGGAAAAATCAACTTCCTAAGGAGATTTATTGCTAACTTGGAGGGCAAGATTCGGCTGTTGACTTCTCTGTTAAGATTGAAAGATAAAGAAGAATTTGAATGGGGCCCACCACACCAAGAGGTATTTGATTGAATAAAGACTTACTTGGCATCTCCACCAATGCTCATGCCACCTCAGAGAGGGAAGCCTTTAAAAATTTACATATCTGCCTCTAAAAAATCAATAGGAAGTTTGTTGGCACAAAACAATGAAGGTGGGAAAGAGCAAGCAATATACTACCTCAGTAGAATCCTTACTGAGGTAGAGACAAGATATACCCCAGTAGATTAGTTGTGTTTGGCTTTGTACTTCACCGCTTGCAAACTAAGGCATTATATGTTGCCTTACCACATCCACATTATTGCCAAGACAAATGTAATCAAATACATGATGTCAAAACCAATGCTAACTGGAAGGATTGGGAAGTGAATTCTAGCACTTTTAAAATTCAATTTTCAATATATATCTCAAAGAGCAATAAAAGGGTAAAGGATTGCAAACTTCTTGGCCGAGCACCAAGAATCACAGGATAAACTTATCAATGTCCCAAGAACTCTAGAAGTGGTCAGTCTCTAGATCCCACCAAGCAAAGCTCTCTCAGGCAAAGATGAATGGATTCAGCAAGAGATAAAGAGGATAACCAACCTCTAGATCACTCCTTGGAAGTTGTATTTTGATGGATCATGTACTCAAAACGCTGATGGAGCTAGGATTGTCATTATTGATCCCAAATGAGTTTAACACTGCTATTCATTTCTTCTGGATTATTAAGATACTACCAATAATCAGGAAGAGTATGAGGCACTAATAATTGGCCTAGAAATCTTGATAGAGTTGGGAGCAACTGAAGTTAAGGTGTTTGGTGATTCAGAATTAGTGATCAATCAGTTGAATGAGGAATACAAGTACAGACACATCACTATGGCCGGTTACTATTTAGCATCAACACAACTATTAAGCTATTGGGGCACTGAAATATCAGCCAACCTTATCCCAAAGGAATCAAATTCCATCGCCTATGAGATGGCATAAATCGCCTCTAAAGCACAGATCCAAGAAAGAAAGTTCGAAGTAGATGTGGAAGTTCAAAGGAGAAATCTTTCTTCTATCTTTGAAAGAGGATTCAGCCCAGATGTAATGACTAGAGAAATGGAAATAGAAGACTGGAGAACACATATTATTCAGTACTTGAAAGATCCTTCTTTCCCCACCAGTAAGAAGAATAGACAACAAGCAATTAAGTATGTCATGTGGGATGAATCTATGCTAAGGAAAACTCTAGATGGACTGTTGTTGAAGTGCTTAGGCTAAGAAGAATAAATGAGAGTGATGGTTGAAGTACATGAAGGAATCTGTGTGGCACATCAAGCTAGAACTAGGATAAGATGGTTGCTTAGAAGATATGGCTATTTCTGGCCCTAGATGAAGAAGGATTGCAAGGCTTATGCCTGAGGGTGTGAAAAATGTCAAAGGCATGGACCTCTCCAACATGTACCATTTGTACCCTTGAATCATATGGTCAAGCCTTGTCCTTCAAAGGATGGGCTATGGACTTCATCGGGCAAATTTACCGAACTTCTAGCAAAGGGCATACATTCATAATTATGGCAACATATTACTTTACCAAGTGGGTAAAAACTTTAGCTGTGAAGACTATTACTTCAACTGTTGTCAAGAAGTTCATTAAAACCAAAATCTTACACATGTATGGGGTGCCCAAGATGATTGTTACAGACCGCGGGCCATCTTTTATTTCAAAAGAAGTAGAAGAGTTTGCAAGTAAATTCAAGATAAAAATGATTCGGTCTAGTCCCTATTACCCCCAATCAAATGGTTAAGCAGAGGCCAGCAACAAGATCTTGGTAAATATTATAAAGAGGATGGTGGCAGATAGTCTAGAGAAATGGCATGAAAAGTTAGGAGACACTTTGTGAGCTTGCAGAACTTCCAAGAAGGCAGGAATTGGAAATACTCCTTATGCCCTAACCTTCGGGTAAGATGTTGTACTACCTATGGAAATTAATGTGAGCTTTGTTAGAATTCAAAACCAGTTTAGGTTACACAGTGAAGAATACATTCAAGTTATGTGCCAAGGGGTTAAATATCTGGATGTGGCCCGAATTGAAGCTTTAAACAAAATTCAAGAAGGGAAGAGAGTTGTTGCCTGAGCTTATAACAAGAAGGTAAAGCTAAAAACCTTCAAGGAATGAGAGTTAGCATGGAAGGCAATTTTGCACTTGGGAGCTCAAGTCAGAGGCTTTGGGAAGTGGAGCCCTATTGGGAGGGTCATTTCATTATCATCCAATATTACTTGGCAGATTTGGAAGAGAACTTACAGAGGCATCCAGTTAATGCTAAGTTTTTAAAGAAATATCTTCCAACTTTGTGGATGTCAGGGATTGTTATATTAAGGAGGGTTAGTTGTTTCAAGAAGAATTAAGGTTAGATAGTGCAGTTAGGCCTTCAAAGAATAAGATGACAAGATTATGTGAAGAAGTCTTTTATTTCAGCAAAAGAAGAAAGTTACAAAAGCTTTAATTTAATAGTTTCACATCCTTGGCTAATGCAGCTATCTTAGAATGATAGGTCTGCATG
This sequence comes from Crataegus laevigata, assembly GCA_963580275.1. Taxonomy (NCBI): domain Eukaryota; kingdom Viridiplantae; phylum Streptophyta; class Magnoliopsida; order Rosales; family Rosaceae; genus Crataegus; species Crataegus laevigata. The sequence continues at coordinate 10,846,285 of OY756939.1, read as the reverse complement.
ATTACAAAAATTCGACCAGGTTTTTCTAGGTGCATATTGTTGTTGGCCAACTGGGCTTCAGAGGCTTCAACTTCCTGGTTCACCTTCTTTACCTCTTCTATCTTCTTGCAAAGTTGGCTGGCCAAGTTCAACTTCTCAGCCTTCAAAGAAGAAAGCTGCTCCTCCAGTCTTTGAATTTCATAATCCACCATGGCAATCCTATCCTCCATAACTAATCTTTCTTTTACCAGCTACTAGATTAAGGCAGAAGTCTGAGTGTTTTTTTTCTCGATAACACTTTACTCTATTAGATGCCTACTCTGCCCGCTGGTGTTGATCTCTCAGCGCCCGAAGGTTCTTAAAGAAACTGAGAAATGACTCATACTGAGCCTTGTGAAGTTGGGTCAAGGCCTTCTCAGCATTATGGAGGGCATTGAGGCTGAAAAAAGCAGTGGCATTGAGGCTGAAAAAAGCAGTGAAGTCCCTCCTCATCCAATCCTTGAAGATTTGGCGAGCATTTTGGAGAAGATGAGACTCGGAGGAAGGTGGAGGAGACTACAGCTTGGTCTTAATTTGCTCGAATTTCCTGACCAGCTCGGGCAAAGATGCCATCGAATGAATGGATGCTAAAAAAAACACCCAAAAAAGAGTGCACAGATCCAAAGAAGCATATCTTGGAAGGCATCATAGTTCAATAAGCTAGCATTATCTAAGGTATCTACAAACTCTTACTAGCCTCATCAACGTATTTAATAAACTTCACATTCTCTTCCCAGGTAAAAAATTCACATTTCCAATTAAGATGTATAATTATCAAACCTGCAAGGAGGAAGTTGCAAGAACAATATCTAGAGAGTTCTTGAATCTTATAGGGAGCATTACCGTCGCTTTGTCTGCCTGCAAAAAAAAATCCAAAACATCGCAATTTTTATCAGAATAAGTTTCTACCTTAGTCCCTCTAAGTAGATAAAGTAAACAACATAAAAGTTACACAGAGCAAAATGATAACTTGTCAACCTTAAGATGTAATTTTACCTGAGGAATCTGGAAATAGGATTCGTTTGGTTGATGCAAAAGAGCAACAAGCTCATCAGTATTGGACGCAATAGTCCTTGCAGTGGAGTACCTAGCACCACTACCCTTAGAGCACTTCTAGTTTAGTAAGGCCTCACTAGGCAATAAGCAACTCAATTCCTTTAAATAAACAGTAACTATTCAAGTGAATAATAGCTGTTCAAGTGCATATCCACTTTTAAACTGAATAACCCAAACAATTCGTATTAAAATATTAATTTTTTTATTTATAAAATAATAAAAGACAACTTTATTTTTAATTTCGAATAATAATAAAAGATTAGTTGAAAGTATTTGAAAATATTGAAATGTTGTGTAAAGTAGAAAAACATGGTTTGGTATGTATAGAAAAATATTATTTTATATATTTTTAATTAGTTTTTTTTTTTAATAATTTAAATTGTGGCTGACGTCTTGACATTAACTTTGCATCATATAAGTAGGGCGCTAGACTAGACGATTATTGTTTGACTTCTCCATCGGGTTCGCCTTAAGCCCAATTGTCCGAGTGAGTTGGAGTGTTTTGAAGAGAAGATGAGTAGATTGAGTTGCTTATCCCAAAAAACAATAAGCAATAATGGAATTGCTGTTACATATGCAATCTTTAGCAAAATATCATGTATGTACTCTACGCAAAATGGGCATTCGCATAACAAAGTCAAAAAAAGAAAAAATTGGAAGTCAGCAAAAAAAAAAAAAAAACCAATAGATAAATACATAAAATTGGATCGGATTACGTCAACGGACCGGGTTACCCATCCCGCCCTGTCCCGTTCTATTTACAAACGGATCCGGTCCATTTACCAATTCATGCCAACCTCTAACCAAGACCATGAGCCCAATCACCAAAACAATTCTATTGTGACACGTGTCAAACTTGGTGTGAGTTGAATGTAAAATGTGAAAGAGTGATGCTAGAGAAACGGTATATTAAACTCATATTTTGTAAATTATGCGATGTGATATTTGATGGTTAAATTTATTTTTTAAATTATTCAATAAATAAAGAATTCAATCATCAACTGACACATTACATCACTTGGTATATGAAAATATAATTTAAATATATGGTCTTCCTAGTATTTTTTTTTTAATAAATGATACTAATTACACTAAGGGATAGGGTGTGGGCTTAACCTCACAATAGATTAGTAATAATGTGGTACAAATTCACATTTGGTGAGAATTGAATCTAAGACTTCTCGTTAACAAGTAAAGAGGAATACCACTAGACCGTAATACTAAGTGGAGTCCCCCTAGTATTTTTAAATGGAAAAAATAATCTATCACCTAATAACTAGTTATCAAGACTTTTTCTCCTCAAACACTGATACATATAATATAAGTATTGTAGCCAATCCTATAAATGTATTGGAGTATTCCAAACCCCATAATACATCATGGAACGTTCAATGCAATTACAATTCAAACATATATTGTTGGAAAATCGTATTTATGAGGAAGGTGTACCACGGAGTTTGTAGTTTTTTTCTTTTTTCTTTTTAACAAACGATATTATTTTCACTAAGAGATAGAGGTGTGAGTTGAGTCTCATAATGGGCTAGCAATAAGTGTGGAGATTGTGTGTTTTTCCTTTATTAGTTTTTGCTACGTGAATGCTATAGAGTTTTGTCTCCCAAAAACATTTAGATATGGAATTATAAAGCCAGTAACTGGAAGAAAAGTTTTGCTACCATAAGTAAAATTGCATTTTTTGTCCATTTTACAAGCATCACACCCATTTCAAAGTGAAAAGATTGAACTAGAACCCCTTAGATTCAAATTTCAATTGATGGCTGATGTGTCAATCTGAAGTCTTATGTCAAATTTTGTGTTTCTCCAGCCGAGTTGTCAAATATTATTAATTTTTTTTATTAATGCAGAGCTTTAAATGGTTATATTTATTTATTTATTTAAATTGTTGAAAGAAAATTTTATTGGTTAAAATGTTAGTTAAATAAGGGATCCACTATTAAATTAATCAAAAAAATTGATGTTGATGTCAAATTTGACTCCAAAACACACAGGCTTGAAGACTAAACGAAATACAATTTGCCAAAAATAAAAACAAAAACAAAAACAAACAAAAACCTGAAGTCTTCTGACTTGGATTGGCATACTGGGGTCAATTCCATATGAACTAATTTTAGTATATATAGTAGTGAAAAAGTGCTTTCTTTGTTTGAGAAGCAAAACGAAATTAGGATTTGGCCGAAAAAGAAAAAGATTGAAGTACAATATTAAGGTAACATTTCTTACTATCTAATTTCGTACACATGATTATTTTTCTTACAATATTTTTCAAGTAACTGGAGTAGAAGTATTACTATGGACAAATTGTTAAAGGTATTTGGGTTAAACCTATGTTCGCCATAACTTTTAGTTACACATTCAAATGTTAATTATACATATTAATGATTTCACAAAATAAATACATTCTCATAATAAAATTCCATGTCAAATGACTTTTATCTAAAACAAACTTAGTACTACGGTTTAGTGGTATTCCTCACTTCACTTGTAAGTGAGAGATCTTATGTTCGATTGTCGCCAAATGTGAATTTAAACCACATTATTGCTAGCCTATTGTGAGGCTTAACCCACTCTCCCACCCCTAGTGTAGATGTATATCGTTTGTTAAAAAAAAAAAACTTATGCTTAGTTTTTGGTGTTTGTTCAAATTGCTTGCAACCTTTATATTTGGGATTGTGCATTATAGTGCATTGTTCCCATCTTAATTGGTTAGAATCCTTATTTTATCATTATCGCTTGTAGATTGACCATGAAAATCAATAGCATCAAGTGCAAACAAATGGGTGACAAGCATGGCTTTGATGTCACAAGTAGACGGTATGTTTACATATGTACATATTGTTCACATTTTGCTTTGCTTGATACATTAAAACCGACTACGATTAAAGAGACCATGATTTGGGAATGACACATTTATAAAATATATTTAATGTAGAAATGCTAGTATTTGACTATGACGGTATGTTTACATATGTACATATTGTTCTCATGTAGAAACGCTAGTATTTGGAAAGTGTGAAATTATGTTAGGCTATAGTCAGCAAATATTTGTAGAGAAAGTAGAATGCTGAAATAAGAGAAAAAAGGCAGACAAAAGAGATGCAAGTTCCTTGAATGAGAAGCAAGCACACAGGAAAATGCACGCACAAAGAGCAACTTGAGAGAAAAAAAAAGGATATTATTACTCTAATCGACACTAAAATCTGAGACAAATGTTTGAATTCGGGACATATGAGTAAAAAAGAATTGTGCAATGCACAGTCCACTAGGAAACTTCACCATTCTTAATTTCCAAACATAATAATTTTTTTATTACAAAGATTCTGTTATAATTAACTATTAGTGATATGCCATTTACCAAGACTTTTAATTCAACAAGTTATGATTAGTGCTAATGAAAAAAGGTTAATAAGCCTTAATCAGTCCTTTCTCTTCAAATACCCACCAACCCACCAAAGACTTTGATGCCAAAACTTTACATGGTCGTAACTCTTTCGATCCCTATTTGCTAATCTCGGGCTCATTTAGATGCGTTTTTAAAATAAATGAAAGTATTTTTAGAAAAATTAGTTTTAGGTTTCAAAAGCATTTAAAGTGCTTTTTACAAGAAACATCAATTATATGCTTCTACCAGGAAGCCCTTTACATGTTTTTTTCAAGATTTACTTGTATTTTTATTAAAGATTGGTTTTAAAAATATTTCTACTAGAAACGTTTTCAGCCATTTTAAAAGCACATTCAAACGAGCTAGTAAAATTCAGTAGACTTGCAAGTGGCAAACATGGAAAATGGGTTGAACATTTGAAATCTGGTGCGTAATAATTTCAATATTCGGTGCAAACCCACTATTTTTTTGCCCATTTCCCATCCCAATGTCTATTTATCAATCACATAATACACAATAAGACTCTGATCATAAATTAAGCGCACATATATATATTCTTCTCTTTTACACCTGTAGTAGATAAATCAAATACGACCACTTGTATTTGCAGCAAACAATGCTTCTCTATGCTTCTCTCTCTATGTCATGCATCATTTTTCTTGGGATCTTGTAGGCGCACGTTTCTTTTGCTACGTGACAATACATTATTAGATAAGAAATACTATATAGTGATGAGCTAGTTTCATGGTACGATAACATTAACATTCGTTATTTGTTATTTGATTTCACATTTTCTAGTCAGGACGTGTTTTAGTTACCACATTAATAAATATAAATAAAAACTGAAAAAACCAATTTGGGATAAAACAACAAATAAACAGAGTAAATATTGTTGTTTTGGTAAAGAAAGTTATATATTCATACGAAATAATACATATAAGTATTGTACTCAATCTCATATATTTATTTGAGCAAGCATTCCAAACAATAATACATCATGGAAAGTCCTCCCAAAGGCAATTACAATTCGACCAGCCAAACATACATTCATACCAAAACCATCAGTATATACAACCAATAAAGTCATACACCCTACCATTACTGCTTCGACCATGTAAGTAAAAAACTTGATGTTAGTCGATTATTCTTTGTAACCTGAAAATTACCGTCAGACTGAACTTTTATGTAAAGAGAAATGGCTCTTTCCGAGTAAGGAACTTGACTACCTCATCGGGCAGCGGTCTTACAAGTTGCGAACCTGTAAATTACAATCTGAGGTACACCAATGTGGAAATCCAAATTTTGAAGCTTTGTTCAAGCTCCGACACGTAAAAAATTAGAGAGAGGAACTTTCAATAGAAGGACAAAAAAAAAGACATATCTAAGTAAACATGGACTTTGACTAGTTGGGTGGGAGTCGACATTATTGCTTTTACTTGCTCATTGCTTCCTATATATTGCTTTTTCATGCAACCAATTGGGAATGTATACTTTGATTTCTCCAATGGATACCATTACCTTGTATGCAAAAAGCTTATTCAAGCCTATCCATCACCTCAATCTTTCTCACTGTTTGCTCCTCTTGTTTTTGGTGTCTTCGTATCTACCCACTGCTATACTCTGCTTGGGTGATACTGGAATTCCCAGCACTGGTACTGTGAAATCAATAATATGCAAAGAGGAAGAACGACGGGCGCTTGTCAACTTTAAAAATGAGCTTGTTGATCCTTCTGGTAGGCTTTCTTCTTGGGTGGGTCATGATTGCTGTCAATGGGAAGGGATTTCATGCAACAACCGCACTGGTCTCGTTGTGAAGATGAACCTCCGAAATCCATCTCCAAATCCAGATCCCAATTATTACGTGACTTTGGATGAGCCGGTGGGTTATGATGAAGAGTGGGAAGAGTATGAAAAGTCTCGCTTGGGAGGTAAGATAAATGCTTCTCTGTTGAGCTTAAAACATTTAAATTACCTGGACCTAAGCAATAATGATTTTCATAGCAATCAAATTCCCAAGTTCTTTGGGGAGCTTAAAAGTTTGCAATATCTCAACCTCTCCTTTGCATCATTTGAGGGAGAGATTCCCCCTTCTCTTGGTAACCTGTCAAGCCTAATTTTTCTTGATCTCGGGTTCAATAAATACTTTTCTTCCAGAAACTCGAATTGGCTTTCTCACCTCTCTTCCCTAAAACACCTTAATCTTAATTACATTGATCTTAGTAGCACAGGAGTCTGTTGGGCATGTGATATTAACATGCTTCCTTCATTGTCAGAGTTACACTTGTCTTCGTGCCAAATTGAAAGCATTTCACTCTCACTGCAGAGCAAAAACTTGACATCACTTTCTAATCTTACTGGCCTCATAACATTTGATCTATCCATGAATAATTTCAGTGGTCATTTTCCAAATGAACTTGCAAGTCTCAAATCTCTGGAATACCTTGATTTATCTGATACTGGCTTAAAAGGCCAAATTCCCAAGGTCATTGGAAATTTATGCAAGCTAAAGGTCTTGAGTCTTTCATGGAACAAATTTGACGGTGGGGGGCTTGAAGAGTTTTGGAGAAGTTTTTCAAATTGTCCAAATAATTCATTGGAGTCCCTATATTTGTATGGTTGTGAGCTGGAAAGCCAATTGCCGGCCTCCTTAGGAATGTTAAAAAGTTTGCAGGAACTCAACCTTGGAGGAAATTATTTGTGGGGCTCAATTCCAGATTCCATTAGAAATTTGTCATCCTTGAAAACATTGGACCTCTCTGATAATAAGATGAACGGCTCCATTCCACAAAGTTTGGGGCAACTCTTGGAGCTAGTTTCCCTACAAATGTCTGGCAATTCATGGGAAGGCATTTTAACGGAAGCCCATTTCATAAATCTTACCCGATTGCAAGACTTTCGGATAGGAGATAGACAACGACCTGTGTCCCTCATTTTCGACGTGGCTTATGATTGGGTTCCTCCTTTCAAGCTCCGTCTATTTGAGATCAGTAACTGTCGGTTAAGTCCTGGTTTTTCAATATGGCTTCAATCTCAAACTGAACTGTCTATGGTTGTTCTTCGTAGTAATGGAATCTCAAATTCCATACAAGAGGAATGGTTGTTGAGTATATCTTCCCAACTCATCGTTCTAGACTTGTCCTACAACCAAATTCGTGGAACCCTTCCATCCCACTTTAAATTTCCAAACTTGAAGTATATTGATTTGGGTCATAATCAATTGGAGGGCCCATTCCCACTTTGGTGGTCCACTAACATCTCTTATCTTAATCTTGAAAGCAATCTATTTTCCGGGCCAATTCCTTCTAATATTGATCAAATGATGCCCAATTTGAAAGAATTGTATCTTGATGAGAATCATTTGAATGGCACTATTCTTCCCTCTATTTTCAACATGCGGAAAATGCAAATCTTGTCTCTAAGGAGAAATCAATTTTCTGGGGAATTTCCTTGTGCATGGAGTGCGAGGAGGAATATGGTGTTTCTAGATCTTGGTTACAATAATCTCTCTGGTGATATTTCCACTTCTTTGGGGGTATTTAGTTTACTGGAAATATTAAAGCTCAACAACAACAATTTTGGCGGTGAAATTCCGGATTCCTTGCAAAATTGTTCTAGTTTGAGGAGTCTTGATCTGGGAGACAACAAGTTATCTGGGAACATACCTCTATGGATAGGAGGATCAAATATATCCATGTTGCAAAGGCTACGATTACGGTCCAACTATTTTAGTGGACATATTTCCCAGCAATTGTGTAATCTTCAGTACCTTCATATCCTCGACCTTAGTCGCAACAACCTTTCAGGTACTATTCCCATATGCTTAAATAATTTGACTTCGCTGGTGCATGATATAAATGTAAACTTTACTACATATGGTGAGCAAGCCACACTGACACTAAAAGGAAGCGAACTTGTGTACAACACGACTTTAGATTTTGTCAAGAGCATTGATCTTTCATCAAATAATTTACAAGGTGAAATTCCTGAAGAAATAAGCAGCCTTATTCTATTAGGCACCTTGAATTTGTCCATGAATCAATTGACAGGAAAGATCCCCTCCAAGATCGGAAACTTACGTTGGCTCGAAACTCTTGATCTCTCACACAACCACCTGTCGGGACATATTCCTCAAAGTTTGTCATCTTTAACCTCTTTGTCCCACTTGAACTTGTCTTACAACAACTTGTCCGGAAGAATTCCTTCAGGAAACCAGCTTCAAACACTCAATGTTTCATCCATTTATATGGATAATCCATCGTTGTGTGGTATTCCTCTCTCAACTATGTGCCCTGGAGATGACACTTTCTCAGCTAAGGATGCAAAAGACAAGAATGAAGATGGAAATGATGATAAGTTATGGTTCTATGTCAGTGTGATACTTGGCTTTATCGTAGGCTTTTGGGGCGTTTGCGGTACATTGATCTTAAAGACATCGTGGAGGTATGCCTATTTTCAATTTTTCGACAACATCAAAGATAGTGTAGCACTAGAAATTGCATTGGAAGTAGCTCGTTTTCGAAGAATGTTTTCTAATGTTTGATAGTACTATTATATGTGATGTTTTTCCCTTTTTGATTTTGTTTATGGTACTTACAACTTATGTATTGAATAAAAGAATTCCATCTTCTGTTTCCACAAACAATTATGTATTAACCTGAAATTTAAAAAATCTAGTTTGTACTTATCAATCCATGGTACAAAATATTTATATGACGACTATCCGTTCAGTTTTGCACTTTAACAAAATAACACCTTGCTCATAAGGTAAATAAGTGCACGTATATATTATTGACAAAATTAGAATAAATGCCTCATTTTAGACTTTTCTAGATTAAACACTTGTTACTTTTCAACTTTAAATTAAAGTGCTTTTACTTTTAATTAAACCCCATATTCCACATATATTCTTACTTTAAGTGTTTTTCAAATTCGTTTTACATTTATTTCAATGCCAAAAATGCACTCAATAATATTAATTTATTTATTGCTATTTGTATGGAATCTCATCTCTTCCTCAATTTAAGAATTCAATTATATCTAGTATGGGTTGAGATTAATTTGATTAAATATAATAATCAATATATATCTAAACTATTGAAGAAATTTCAATATATCTAAATTATCTGTAACTGACACACCTCGACTCGAAAGTGGGGCATGCTGGCCGTCACGATCTACCCACCTTATAAAAATTTCGTCTCGAAATTTCATACAACAAGTACAACACTAGTATCCATAAAATAACCTCGGATACATCTCTCTCATCCAAATTCCATCATATCCCCATGGTACTTCACAATCTTCGCTATGAACAGCTCAGCCAATCAATTCAACGAAAACTTCTCCTTCACAGGAATGAAATGCGCCGACGATTCCCCGCTCTACCTACCATGAGTTCTACTAGGCCTTTTGGGAGCTCACTGGCTTCGGGTTCCGTAGGAACTCCGAAGTTAAGCGAGAAGGGGGTTAGAGCACTCCTATGATGGGTGACCCACTGAGAAGTTGCTCGTGAGTTCCCAGAAACAAAACCGTGAGGGCGTGGTCGGGGCCCAAAGCAGACAATATCGTGCTACGGTGGTGGAGCGGGCCCGGAAAGTGATCCGCCCCGGGCCGGAGTGTGACAGTAACTTTGTTTTATAAAAAAATTGTGTACCTTTTTCTTCGTTACTATAACTATTGTTGTTAGAATAGTGTTATCCACACATTTTTTTTTTTAACTTCTTACACCCCTTTCAATTTTCAGTCATGGGATATGATGAATTGAAAAAGATCAATGACCAAAAATTAACAAGGGTGTGTGGAAGGTAAAAATGAGTGTGTGAATGGCACCATTTTTGTTTTTAATGGTTATTTCTCATTCTTTATTTTCTTCTCTAGAAATTCAAGTATAATTGAATTGAAATGTACCATCGTTCTTTAAAAATAAACGTTGACATGTACCAACACAATTTATTCATACCGAATTAAAATGTATGCTTATTAGATTGAAATGTACCCATGCTAAATTGAAATGTACCCATATTGGCTTGAAACGTACCAATAGGTTTTAGGGTTACACATAACTTGCCGTTAGCTTTTTATATACCAAAATTATGATAATATAAACGTACCCATAGCTTGGTACGTATCTAAACAAAATTAAATAATATATTAAAATACTAATTTGTGCATAAATTTGAATTACATAAAGTACCATTAATTTACTAAATAATTTTTTTTTGAGAAAAATTAATTTACTAATTAAATCCAATATATAATAAAATCCTAAAATCTTGCAAAAGAAAATCTTGTTAATTTATATGCCATTAATTCAATATATTTCAAAAGAAAAAGAACTGACACACCCGTACCCGAAAGTAGGGCATGTTGGCCGTCACGTGAGTGTGACGTAGCCAAGTGCGCTGTGCGGAAGCAAGGATCGATAACGAAGTACAAATTAATTAAAATCGAATTCTAGCAACCTAGATGATATAGTGTGCTAGAGATATTACAATACTTATACATATTCAGAGCGTACTAGGTCAGTGCAATCAAGTATGAAATAAAAGAGTTCAATTACACCATTGGTGCCCTACATATATCAAATCTGTCAGAAATGCCGGAGGATCCTCGATTTGCCAAACTCAGGAATTCAAGCTATCTAGAACCTGGAGGGGCGAAAAACAAAAGGGAGTGGGTTAGCAAAAACAAATCTTTTCAAAATCATTCTTTTCTCAAAAGTCTAGCCCTCTCTCCGTAAAACCTGTATAGTTTCCCAGAAAATAATACGTATATATATATCACAACTTTTCTCAGCATAAAACCATTTTCAATGTATCTCAAATATATGTCGTGCAACGTATTTCAATGCCGTCTGAATCTCATAAATAATGCCATGCTATACATTTCAATAATCATATCGCTGCTAGATATTATCTCAGCCCTCGGCTGTAAATATAGCTCGTAACATCTCTATCTCATCATCATATATACTCTGCACATACATCAATATCTCATCATATAATCATCATCATCACTGTATCAATAATAAATGCTCTAGTGCTACAATCACGTGAAGACTGTGCGAATGAACGCGGGTCACCTATATGTCGTACCCACTCAAAAGTGGTCTATACGACAAGACTGTGCACCTAACTTGGATCCAAGGCGAGCATGCGGTGCGGGAGGTGAACGACACGTGAAAGACTGTGCCCCTATCTCTAGGCGTAAGCACTAACAATATGTGCAGGTTTATGAGCTAACATATCACATCATATCTCATCATATCTCATCTGTATCAACTGTTCGTTCTCAACTATGCATGTACCTACCTGGTACTTACCTGGCGTCCTCGGCACCAACATATGCATGAAATGTATATATGAATACTCATGCATCAAAATCAAGTTATATGCATATCGTTAAAAACGTACTTTTCATTTAAAATGTGATTCTGGGAAAATCATTATATATATAGGTTATACGGAAAATAATAGCTGCCCACTCACTGGTAAGTCGCTGGGTTGTAGCCCCCATGTCGAGCCTGGCTACGATTGTTCTCTGAATATGTCTCACCTATGTGAGAAATTACTAAAACTACGTCATTTAAGTACATATACGTAACTACGGAAATAACTTCTCATACATAGCTCAATTTTGGTATTTGGATATACCAACGTGACCTACTCGTCGTTACGAACATCCTTATATTTTTAAAATAATTTTTCTCGGCCCCACGCGCAGCCACGCGCCTGGTACACTGACGGCGTCAGTTAACGCCATCAGGCATATTGCTGGAATATTTCATTATCTTTAACGACGTCAGTAACGGCGTCAGTTAACGCCGTTAAAATATTCCGTCAGTTTTGACGGAATATTCCAACTCCGACGACTGGTTTTGCCGGAAAACTGGGAAAAATTCTAACTTCCATATCTTGCTCATTTTTCATCCTTTTTGACCCATTTTTCTTCCTATGTGCTCCAAATTAAGTGTAGAACATAAATATACCTTCAAAAACCTTGAAAAAGGTCTTAAATTTCCTCGGGGACAAACTCCAACACTGGCCAACTCCGATGTACGTGATCCCGACGTCCAAACACTTCCAACGAAACACTCCGAACCTCATTGGGACCTCCTAAAGCTCGATGTGAGCTTGGATTATCCTAAAAATCAACCCACAAGAAGTTGATGAATAGTGCTCAAACTCGGACCTTAAGTTTCAACGTGAAATCGTTGTAGTTCTTACTTGAAAATGGTATGGTTGAGTTCGTATGGACCTCACGAGCATGAATATGTATTTTGTTTCTTCAATCTACGAGGTTTTGTGTGGTTTTGGTGTACGTCCGTAATAAGGCGAGAGAGAGAGAGAGAGAGTGATCGTGAGCAGTGGCGAAGCCAGGATTTCTAGGGCGGAGGGGCGAACTTAAACGAATGCAAGGTTAAAGAAAAATGGCAACAACTAAATCTTTTTATATAGTAATACAAACAAATTACAATTGTTGCCGGCGAGGTTTTATGTCATGAAAGCGTCGCATAATAGGCTCATTATCAGTAAAAGCAAATACATTTGTTTTCAACTAAAGCTAATAGAATTTCCACCACCATCGACGTTTCATTATATAAGTTATACACATTCTTACAGAAATAATATCAACGTTTCTCATTAGGCATTAACGAATTCTCCATTTGTAGTCTACAAGAGAAGTATGTCATACCATTGACACCTTCCATGGCAGCTTTGACAACAGATTTAGCGGCAACTTCGTACACCTTTTGCGAATTGGCATGTTGTCCAAAAACTCTATCTGGCACAACAAAACCATCCCCAAATCCAATCAGTTTTCAAAACCCTGTAACTACGTTAAATGCAGATTAATTCCAACACATATTTACAGTATATTTACAGATAGAGAAACCTTACAAGGCTTACATAGTTACATATATATGTACATACACACATTTACAGTATATTTCCGAAATAATTATCATAGAAGCGAAAATCAAAATATGAACTTGTGTTTTCTTCTTTAGCCACACAATCTGACAATCAAAAGCAGATCAGAACACAATCGGACTATGAAAAATAGGCGGGTCAAATTTCAATTGGGAAGGAAAATACTAACATACAATTTATAATATGGAAATCAAAGGTCAAAGATCTTACCTTTACCGAGACGAAAACAGGGTGGCGGAGAGAGAGAAAGAGTTGTTGCACTTCTGTAAATATATATGAAGGTGTCTCTATCTGTGTGTAATTGACCTTGAGAAAGACTGAGAGAGAAAAGAGAGGCTGAATGGGGGACGCGCGGTCCACCCCACCACCATATATATATATTTTTTAAGTTTTTAAATTTTTTCGTTTTGGCCTAGATTTAAAACAAAACAGAAATGTTCCTCTATGCTGTTATGCAGCAGAACCAGTTCGAAGAACAGAGACAGAGAGCAGAGCTGCGGAGGGGCTGGGTTTTCCGGCGGGAGGGGAAGGGCTAAACCTGCCCTGGGGCTGTGTTTTCCGGCGAGGGGAGTGGCGGCCGCCACTCTTTGCCCTCACGTGGCTTCGCCACTGATCGTGAGATGAGTGAGAGAAGGAGAGTGTCTGAGAATGTCAATGATTAGATAGTGTGAGAGAGAGAGTGACGGGAGAGTGGGGGTGAGGGTGTTGTGTGTGGTCCTAAAGTCTCCACTCAAATAATATCTCAATGCTTCCAATTATTGAGGACCACCATCAATTGGTCCTCACACCACACACATGCACACGTACATAACCCCGAAGGGGTAATTCTGTCATTTCACAATTAATTAATAAAATATCGGGACGGGTCGTCACAAGAACACTAAAATTTCAATAGTAAAAAAAAAGTTAAATTGTGTGTGAAAAAAAATGATGGTTTTTTAACAAAAAAATAAAAACGAACAATGATATTTTAAACGTACCAATATATATCATTATTTGTTTTTATTTTTTATTTTTGGTTAAAAACTCATCGTCGTTTTTGCATCCACAATTCAACATTTTTTTTATTATTGAAATTTTATTGTTCTTTTTCTTTTGAATATAATGAATTAATGGCATATAAATTAACAAGATCTTCTTTTGCAAGATTTTAGGAGTTTGTTATATATTGAATTTAATTAGTAAATTATTTTTTCTCAAAAAAATAATAAATTCATTCTATTAATTTTTTTTGGTAATTTAAAATTAATTAGAATTTTAGAATATTAGTTTGATCAAATCTCTAAAAGCCTTCAATGTTGGTTTAAGAAATTCAAAAACCAAACTAGATCAAAATGCCACATTATTATGCTCTTTTGAATTGCAAAATAAGAAAACAAACTGCCCATTTCCCCTGACATTACCCAAAGTGACAAAATCGGCGTTCACATAACAGAAAAAATTGGAAGTCAGCCAAAAAAAATAACTCGATCGATAAATATATAAAATTGGAATGTACCGTTTGGTACGTGGGACGGGACGGAACGGAACGAGACGAGGCGTTCCGTCCCACGTTTGGTGTGCCTAAAATGGGTGGAACGAGCTATTCCACGGGACGAGTTTTGAGTGAATTTTCGTTCCGCCTCACCCTCCTGAAACTACTCATTCCACATCTGTGGAACACAAAATTATAACCTCTCAATCTCCTTCTTCTTTCTCTTCGTTTCCATCCGAGGGCATCTTTGCTCCCTCTTTGTTCCGTCTCATCCCGTCCTATTTCGTTCTGTCCCGTCTCGTCTACATACCAAACGGTTGAACGTGTGAAAGAGGACAACCTAATGGAATCCAAATTTAGTGAGACAATGTTGGGTTTTACAACAATGGACCAAGCAGTCCAAGAAGGGGTTTATGTCAGGCGTGTGTAACACGCACGAGAAGAAGGAAAGTGGCGCCAACAAAAAACTGCAGCGGTTCTAGTAAATCACTGATAGCTTTCCCATGGCTAGCTAACGTGGAGCTCCAAGGTCCGTTGGATTTCTAATGATCAGATGATCTGGACTGTTGGATTTCAATGACAACAAAATTGAAAATGTTTCCGTTGGGACACATAGCACAATTTAGTGCGCTCAATTTCAAATTAGTTTGAAAATCAACAACCAGAATTAATCTAGCATTAAAAAGTTCAAAAACAAAAGAAAAATATTAGAAAAAATAAGTATCTTCTGCCCAATCTTCTTCTCGTTATGCCACTTTTGGTTCGATTGGAAGTGCATTTAAAATGACTAAAAACACTTTAGGTGAAATTGTTTATGGATTTCAAAAGCATTTGAAATGTTTTTTGCAAGAAGCATCAGTTATTTGCTTCTTGCAAAAAGCACTTCAAGTGCTTGAAGTGATTTTTCAAAATTCACTTACATTTTTAGTAAAAATTAGTTTCAAAAGCACTTTTATTACTATCGGTTATTTTAAAAGCACTTTCAAATAAGCTATTTGTATAGTTGCTCTTGACTTTCAAAATCTTTTGAGACATTTTGTCAAACATACTGCTTCCAAACGAGCCTTTTTTTTCAAGGCTGTACTATTACAGTGTTAGATTCCTATGCCTAAGTTCCATGGGAATTATAGCAAATTTCAATGGCTTCAGAAGACCAAATTTCATCGAGCTTTAATATCAGAATTCAGAAGGAATTATAGCAAATACAAAATCCATCATATGTTTTGAAAGAAAGTCATACAAAGTGATGAAACATACAATTCAAATGTTATAATGCCAAATCATTTTCTGAAAATCACGTCTAATTATAACAACAAAACCCTAAGAGGCCTCAGCGGCAGGTTGAGTCACTCCACTCTTCACCAACAGTTTGCTCAGTGCATCTGGCGAGCACACCTGGTATTTCACTTTACCCGAAGGCAAGACAAAGACTTCCGCCAACTCAAGCTTATCGGATGTCAGACTAGTGCTGTCCATGGTCTTGCTGAGCACCTTCAGTGCAAGCTCAACTGCCTCTTCTCTTGTTATTTCATCCTTGTAGTCCTGCTTCAGCATTGACTGTGCTGCCTGGTTGTTTGCCCCAATGGCTGCAGCCTTCCAACCGCCATAGTTTCCACTTGGGTCGCTCATGTACAGCTGAAAACCGTAGTTTTTGTCCCAACCTGCAAACAGAAACGAAACACCAAATGGACGGAGCCCACCAAACTGCGTGTAGCCTTGTTTGGTATCACATAGAGACTGGACTAGTTGCTCAACAGGCATTGGTTCTTGGTAAGCAAATGTGTAGCGCTGTGCTTGGACCCTGGCTGTGTTGATCAGGATGTTGGCATCAGACATTATCCCGGCCACGGCACATGCAACATGGTCATCAATCTTGTACATCTTCTCTGTTGATGTAGAGGTCTGAAGGAGCTTGGAAGTCACCTTCTTTTCACCTACCAACACAACTCCATCTTTCGACAATATCCCAATTGCGGTCCCTGCATTTCCAATGGCCTCCATAGCATACTCAACTTGGTAGAGACGACCTTCAGGAGAGAAGATGGTCGTGCGGCTGTCATACCTTCGAGACATTTGATATCACACTGGAAGAATTACAATGAAATTGAATAAATACCAGCCCATAAAAAGTATCAATCACAATTATCAAAGTTTTTTTATAAGACCATGGAATTAAACGAGTCAGGAATGCATCAAATAAACAAGTCATCTTATCTATACAAACAATAGAAATACGTATTAGAACAAAGAAATCATTGTTAACCATAAAAGAAATTGTATTAGAAGAAAGGAATAACACTAATTGAAGTGGCTCTTCAAGTTAACCGTAAAGTCGAAAGGAAGAAAAGAATAGTTCTTGTAGGTTCCAGTTAATAAAGTTAAATTATTAAAACAGAATATACACCAGTAACATCACTGAGTTTCAAACTGGCCTTGAAGGGGTAAACTTTCCACAAAGTTGTCGGATTTAGAAATAATGCATACAAGACTGAAATTCTCAGCAAGTTTTTGTAGCTGCATTTTCAATCTAGCTGCAAAAAGTTCCTGTTCACGTTATGCTGCTTCAAATCCAATTATTCCCAATAGCTGAATATCAAGGGTCCAAACAAAATTGCATACATAATACTACTGAATTTTTGGTGAAAGCTTTCTCCTCACTAATGTCCTTAGAATATATCGCTAAAATTTCAATATGTGGTACGATTTCCACCCCTTTTGCTGTTCTCATGGACTGTGAAAACAGAAAATATTGGTACGTGTCTGCAGATATACCAATCTCCTAACAAACAAATGTAAATAGCACTTCTTGTATCGTCCACTTTGAAGTTATTATCTGCCGCAATCACTAATACATGCAGTAAGAAAGTTACTATCTACTACTTTAAGAGAATTGCTCAACTACAGGGCCAACTGTTCACGTATTGCCAGAGGCAAACAAGTCTTACAGCAGTAGAAATACCACACCAATTTCCACATCAATAAGGATATTATAACGTAACCCTTCAAAGAAAGAGGTTAAAGTTTATATAGCATCAATGCACATCTCGACACAATGGACAAGGCTACTGTGTCAATAACAAGCAGAATTTAAGCGTAGACTACTCCTGAGCACAACTTGAAAAGGAAAAGAACAGAACTAGACCCATAACCAATAAACCTGATATTAGCTTACTTTACAAGAAGATTTGAATTTAAACCTGAAAACTATATAAATTGTTCTTAGTATCCAGGCTAAAATCCTATACCTTAATTACAACCATAGCTTATTTCCAGTCTTTTCTGACTCTAATTTCCTACCAAAACTATCAGGAATCGATAAAAAAATACTACAAGTCCTATAGCATTATAAAACTCGTACTAATTTCCACATCCAATGAAGTTACTATACCTTAACCATTCAAAGAGACAAATTGAATTTTATTTAGCACCATCTACGAATCAGCAAAGCCGACAAGTCTACTAGGTCAAGAACAAGCAAAGTTTAAGCATTGACTACTCCAAAGTAGAACTGAAGGCATTGGAATTAGAATCACAACCAATAAACCCGATATTCGCTAAACATACAAGAAGATTCTACTTCAAAACCAAAAAGATGAAAAATTGATCTCACTAACAAGGCTAAAGTGACGAAATTCTCAGGAAAGATCAAAATACTATCAAAATATGGCCTAGAAAAATCAGAAAAGAACACAAAAAGCTTCATCTTTTACCTTATTCGACTTCTAAAACCGCTGAAGAAAAGAACCCAGAAAAAAACTGTCACTAATTCCTCCTAAACGGCCAGTAATTGGGCTGATTGAAAATAAACAAACGGTACCCAGCTGGGGTTTTCCTCTCTCTCTAGAACCCCAAAAATTTAAGCACGAATCTACCATGAAAAGTAATGCGTATGTAAATTCACGACACTAAATTCAAGTAATTTACACAAAGAGAAGAGAAGCGGACCTGATTGGGTAGATCTTGAACAGTAGAGAATCGGAGATAGTCTGAGTAGCAGCAAGTGTGTTCGTGTCTCTCTCTGGTTTTGTCTTGCGCAAAGGGTTAGTGCTCATCAGTCAATATGGGCCGTTGCTTTTAAACACGACTTGGATCAGCCCAAATTTATACCCGAACCTTCGGTTTTCGACCCCTTATGTTTTATTTAACAGCCCCTTTTCTTAATCACCTGGATTGTTTTTTCTTTTTTTTTTTTTTCATTCACGGTCGAACTATTTTCATATAATGAGATATTTGTGGGTGAAAGAATAAACTGATATCGAATTCTCTAGATAAAAAACTTTGAGATTTTTGTTCTTATAAGTGTAGAAAAATATCTCAAAATTATAAGTAATTTGACCGATTGTCAAATTCCGATTTAGCCCTTTATTGACATAAATACTCCTAAAACAAAAAACCTTAACTCGTGCAATAAATTATAAAGAAATTTGATAAGGGATAGAATTGCCAAAATAAAAAACAAAGTGATAATATAATAAATATACAAAATAAAATAATAAACACACAATATATATATATATACACTAATTAATAAAACACTCATTGTCAACCAAAACCCTATGAAATTACCAAGTTAACCCTCTAACCATGAATAAGAAATATGGGCAGTAATGTAATTTCACACAACCAAATTTTGTTTTTTTTCAAAGTCTCACCAACATGTAATCCTAACATATCTCTAAAAAATTAAAAATAAATAAAAATAAAAATAAAACTTCCCAGTCCCACATTCTCTATTACTATCTTCCTCTCTCATTCTATTTCAAAAACAAAAATAAAAAAATTTCACACACACTTTGTGTGTGCCCATATGCTAATATATATATATATATATATATATATATATATATATATATATATAAACAGATGAGTTCCACGACACCTCTCCTCCTTCGGCTCTTCCTTTACATTTGCACGTTACGGTTGCCACTTGCCAATTTGACTGAAATCCTATAATATATAGTGTGCCAAGTGAGATCCAAACATGTGTTAGCCATATATAGCTGGATATTCAGCTTCTGCTAATAGTTTAGAAATAATTGTTTGTTTCTTAGACTTCCATGAGATGGGATAGTTTTCAAGAAGTACACAACATCCAGCAATTGAACCTTCTAGTGGTACGACAATCTCCCCAATCTGAATCACAAAAGAGTTTGGCACAGGGTATCCAACAAAGATGCAACGTTTGGCATGAGGATCAAATTTGTCATTAGGATGAACAACAGTTGCATAACATAACCAACCAAATATTTTCAAGTGATCATAGGATGGTGTCGATGGTGGGCGGTTGTATAACATCTCAAAAAGTGACTTGGTGGATAAGAATGGTGATGGTAGGTGATTAATGAGGTAGACATTGGTTAAGACACATTCTCCCCAAAAAGAAAGGAGTAAGTGGGATTGGAACAATAAGGCTCATGCTACATGAGAATGTGCCGATGTTTGTGTTCAGCAACTCCTTTTTTTTGTGGAGTGTAAACGCATGTGCGTTGATATTCAATTTCATTAGTTTCGAAAAAAAAAAAAAAACTCTCATGAAAAAATCTTAGACCTATTGTCGACCCTGATGGCTTTAATTTTGGCAAGAAATTGAGTATGAGCAAAAACAACAAAAAATTATAAAAGATGTTGAGTTTTAGATTTATGTTGCATAAAAAATACCATTTGCATCTTGTAAATTCATCTATAATTGTAAGAAAAAAAGTGTCCCTGAATGTGTGAGAACTTTGTATGGATCCCAAATATCACAGTGTAACAAATCGAATGGAGCATATGTTGATAGAGAGATTATATTCACACACCCCAAATTACTTCTCTCACACCTTTTTAATTTTTTAATATTTTCTACACACCACTAACACTTGATAGAAAAATATTAAAAAATAAAAAAAGTGTGAGAGAAGTAATTTGGGGTGTGTGAATATAATCTCCCATGTTGATATTGAACTTAAAGGAAATGGAAGTCTTGTTTGTTTTTCCATGGGTCAAATATTGCAATTATTATCAAAAGAATATTTTTCAAAGATAGTAGTGGAGTCACTAATTTGAGACAAGAAGGCAATAGGTAACCAAGTCGCATATGCCACAAACTGGAGGGCTACAAAACTTGATTTGAGATAGGTGTCCTCTGCAACGGAGATAAGTAATATAGACAACTACGTTGTTTACCCAAACCGATCATCTTCCCCATGGTCAAGTCCTACAAGACACATAAAGTGGGAAACAAAAGGACACAACAGTTTAAAGAATTAGTAAATTTACTGGCAGACATGAGATTTAAGCAGACAGAAGGAATACATAAAACTTTGTCTAAGGTGATATATAAGGTGAAAGGTACAGTGCCAGTAGAAGTAATTAGGATTGTCGATCCTGTGGGTAAATTAATAATGGGTATTGAGCAAGACTCTTTCTTAGTGAAAAGTGTGGAATCAGACGTGACGCGGTCAGTAGCTTCACTATCCAAAATCCAGGGTTCAATGAAAGGCATAATTAATTGAGACATTTGTAAAAGATGCAATACTTGTAGCATTTGCATAAGAATTGTTATTACTAAAGACACGATTTGTATATTACTTTCTCTCCCTTTCAGTGAGAGTCCTTCTCTTAGACTGAGAGTGCTTCTCATCTTCTGTGTCAGTGACCGGAGATCCTAATTTCGATCACCCTATCTTCTACTTATCCTCGTGAATTCTGGCCTCTCTCTATTCCACTATTTCTCAGATCTGCAACCATGTTTCCTAACCACGTTTTGCGACTCTTCTGGAAGATGTGTAGAGCGTCTGCTCGGGTGGTCACACCACCACCTTCCATCTGTGTGCCTTTGTTAGCACGATTACTTGTGGGATGTTTCTCTCGTGAGTTTCATTTACATGATGGCTGCAGATTTGGATCTTGTGGGAAGATGGATGAGGGTGGAATCTTCTTGATTTCCAATTTGGAGGCTTCGTTTGTTTGGATGCCGGTGGTTGCAAGAGGCAGTCGTGGTTCGTGATGGGCGGTGTTCACAACGACTGTGTTCTTAGGGTTCTTGTTTTTTTGTCTATTTTTTGCTCAATCTTTGGATTGGGCCTTTTGTTTTGGGATTCATTTTGTAGTTCTGGACTTTATCTGTAATTGAATCCCTGTTTGTAAATGTATTGTTGTGTTGGTAATGAAAATTTACCTTAGGTCCCAAAAAAAATAAAGTGCTTTAGATTTAGCCTTTTACAACTATTGAACTTTAGACATAAACCCACCTATATTAAAACATCTAAATAAAACCCAAATTTTAAATTTGATGCCATGTAAGATAAAAGAGGTCCATACATTTAAATTTATTTACAACACCATGCCACCAACATTAATATGGCTGTTACGGTTTTTTTTGTAGACTTTTAATTTATTGTCTTTTGTTTGTCAACAACATTCAATTAGTTTAAATTTTGTTTGCTTTTAATTTAAAAAAAAGTTATTTTCTTCTTTTATGTGAAATCGCCTAATCCAAATCTAATTAGCTCAATATACATTCTATTGAAAAAAGTAGATACATTAACTTATGAAAATTTAAAAAAAGGTAAAAATAAACTAGTAGATACATTGTTTCTTGTAAAAACTAAAAATAGTTACATTATTTTCATTAAAAAAAAAACAATATGTAAATTATTTTTTTTGAATTACACAATAGGTAAACAATTTTTCGTAAAAATTAAATAATAGGTACTTTATTTTTGGAAAAAAAAAACTAGTAGAAACATTGTTTCTTTTAAAACTTAAACAATGAATTTATAAGGTAAATTAGTTTGCATGTATTTTGCATATATGAGTTTGTTATTATGTAGGTAAATTATTTTTCATGTGTTATATACTGGGTATATTATTTTTCTTTTTTAAGTAATCTAACATTTTAAAATTTTAATAGTAGGTGCACTATTATGTAGGTAAATTGTTGTAGGTAAATTAATATCAATGCGTTAAATTAATTTAAATGTAGGTAAATTATTTTAAATGTAGATAAATTGTTGTAGGTAAATTAATATCCATGCGTTATTATATATATGTTTGTTATATACAAATAATTTGCATCCTTGTTACAAATGATATTGTATTACACAAGGACTGTAATTTGGTAGGTAAATTGTTTTGCACGTAAAAAAAAGTCCGAAGTTTTCAAGAATAAATGATGAAAATACTAAATCTAATATGGTTGTAGCATAATCCTTTGTGCATTCATCTCCATAATTTCGTACATTCATGTCTTTTGATTTATTATTTTTTATTTCTCAAATTCATTAACTTTCTGCATATAATTTGCATGTAATTAATTTTATAAATCAAACATACAATAGGGGTATTTTCGGCATCCGAAATATGTAAAATGTGTCAAGTAGAATCTAATTAATGACTTCACTTACGTGGATCCTAGTCAGTGGGTTTTTTTTAGTAAAAAAACATGTTGGGTTTTTTATGAGTAAAATTAAATTCTAGGAACTAAAGTCATATTTTCAGTAAATAAGACACGATTTGTATTTATTACAGATATGCCATGAACAAGTTGTTGAAGCTCCTTTGTAGAAAGCCCATTTAATGGGTTCAGTTGAGGAGAACTGGGACGGCGCATGAAAGCTTCGGACTGCTGGCCCCAATTGTAGGTCTGGGCTGGACCCGCAGAAACATTTGCTGCGTCGGCAGCATGTAAGAAGAAGGCAGGTGCCTTGTGGTCGTCGCTGGCAGCATGCGTTGGCTGCATTCGTTGGCAGCATGCCCTGGAAGCATGCTTTGGCTTCATGCTATGATGATGACGATAACGATGATGATAACGATGATGCACTTGCTGATGATGCACCTTATGGTCAGCCCAGTAAAAGTCTGATCACCGATGGCTTAGTCAACTATGCATGGTGGAAAAATTTTAAGAATTGGATTTCGTCTTTTCTTTGGTAGTGTTTGATTTGACATGGTGTTTGAAAATCGAATTTGTGTTTTTTGGCAAGGGAAATTTTTTGAGAATTGGATTTTGTGCGTAATGGGAATTGAGAAGTCACGCACTAGGATCGTGCTATGATACCATCTTAAGAAACCAAATTAAGGAAGATTGAATGGAGAATTTGTTAAGAGTTTGAATAAGTCTTTTTATTTCTTACGCACTTTTTAAATTTTGGTCGTTAGATCAGATGAATTGAAGAAGATCAAATGACAGAAATTAATAAGGAGTGTGTGAGAAGTAAAATTTGATGTGGATAACACACCACTTTGAATAATAGGTAATTGGGTGAATGGTTTTCTAATTGCTCTCATTGTCAACAATACACGATATAAATACTAAGGCTAGGATTCCGTGATCCCCTTTTGGTGAGATTTGATCTAAGACGAAATGGTGGGATTTGATCAAGGACTAAATCAGGAAAGTAAATATTACAAATATATTACAAATATATTACAAAGATAATTCTTAGCATGATTAGACCAAGTGATCAACCGGTTTTCCTTACCGGCCTTTAATTTTTAGGGTTTTTGTGCTCGCGTTTATGACTATGACTCTGGAAGTACTTGAAATATCAAATTGTTGGTTATTGTTTGATCCTTGAAAAATCCATGACCGCCCGGAATAGAGTGAAATACAGGGTGGTTTGAGAAGGACCAATAAATATGAGAGTTGAGGAGGGATAATTTCATGTACTTGATATATTGCAGCTTCAAACATCCTACTAGCACGATCATCTGGCATAGAATCTGTAGAGGATCAGATGGGAAGGAACATGAATTTCCAATATCAAACCACATAAAAATTTATGGAAATTTGGGATTAACAATTGGTAAGTAGCCCACTCACAGGTTCTCACATTTTCCAAATTCTGGATGTGGATGTGCAAGTTGAACGTGTTTAAACGTAGAGAGGAGTTACGCAAAATATTATTATTGCATAGTCTGGCAACGCAAATTTGTAACCATGAGGATTATTAAAGTTATTGGTTATTGGGTGTTGTAAGATCACATTAAGCACGTCCTAGATAGGACACTCCACTTGTTATAGACTTGTTTATTACACATAATTGAACTGAAATGAATAACATACTAAATCAAAGGTATGTCGAAAGAAGAAAATATAAAATTATGACTACCTCGAGGATTAAAGATTGATTACTCATGAATTTTTTTTAAGAAAAACTAATGAAAAGGGCTTGAAAACTTTGAGTTTTAATGATAAGGACAAAATAAAGGGTAAAGTGAATAGTGCCAGGATTGACTTTTTAGTGTAAAAATGTGGGTTTTCGTTAAAATGAACAGTACCGGGAGCTTTTCGTTAAAGTTCCCTTTTTTTTTTTATCTATTTTAATAAATGGTAGTATTAAAATGATGAAATTATTCATATCTAAACCTTTTATAATCCCTTCCAAATAAAAAAAAAATCATTCACTTTCATCTTCAATTTCAATATATTTTGAAACTTGAGAGTTTTGCATTTCAATGGAACCATGTGTGTCAAATGAACCTACGGATGAGTCGAAAATCTCACTTATAGGCCCAAACTTTTTCGGAATACAATTACCAAAATGCAAGGTTCTAACCAGAAGTTTTTCGAGTTATGGTTGAAATTTTTTTAATTCAGTTTTTCCAACGAAAGTCCTAACAGCTTGTAGGCTCTAAAGTGACAAATTGGGATCCGTTACACGATGTATGACATGCACCCTTTATCACCGCCTCTACTATCATTGTTATGTTTGCAGTCCAACAACCACATTGCTTTATATTGGCACCATCACAGCCATTGCCCTCGCTACAGTTCTCATCATAACCATCCACACTATCATGTCTATTTTTGCAATTATATACAATTACATCATTTTTACATTAAATTTACCAAACGTTTTTACATTGAACTTCATAATCACAACACTTTTAAAAATACAATTTATCAACACTCAACTACTTTATTTTGTAACTGATTATTGTTAAAGCATAGCAGAAACTGTTTTTATATATATATATATATATATATATATATATATATATATATATATATTTAAAAAAAGAAGCACAACAGAAGAAGTTTTTTTAAAAAGCACAACATAAGCAGTTTTTTTTTTTGTCCATGCGTTAATTTTACATGGGTAAATGTTATTTATAATCATCATTTATGTAGCATAAACAGTTCATTTAAGTAATCAATTTTTGGGAGTAGGATTCTCTCCCCTTCCATCCCCTCCTATTTAAACAGTTGCGATTACGCCACGTCTGCATCTTGTTTTGAAGATGGAAGGGGATGGTAATATGAGGGGAGAGAATTCTACTCCCAATTTTTGTATCCTCTTACTCTTCTTTTGTGTAATTTTATATTCACAGATTTTGTTTGATATAAATATGAAAGACTTTGAATGTAGTCCTTAACTATCAAACTTGTTAATAATATTTTTTTATGTAGGTTGTTATATTTTTTAAATTAAAAATTGAAATTTGTAGTTGTTTATATTAATAATATTTTAAATAAAACCTATAATTTGTGGGATTAAAAATAATAAAAGATAAATTATACCCTAAGCATCTTGCACGTACACACGCACACACACGGGTACATTCTCAAATCAAAACTTGTACCACCACAAAAAAAAAATATGAGGCTTAATAACATTAGTAAATTTCTTCGATTAAACTTGACATGGATACATTCTCAAATCAACAAAAAAGAATGCACCCGTATAAGTTAAAAAAAATGGATTAGAAAAAAATTAAATGGATTTTATATAAAAATAAAATAGGTACATTTTGTCACATCCTGGCCCGGGGCAAATCACTTCCCGGGCCCGCTCCACCACCATAGCACGATATTGTCTGCTTTGGGCCCCTACCACGCCCTCACGGTTTTGTTTCTGGGAACTCACGAGCAACTTCTCAGTGGATCGCCCATCATGGGAGTGCTCTAGCCCCCATTTCGCTTAACTTCAGAGTTCCTACGGAACTCGAAGCTAGTGAGCTCCCAAAAGGCCTCGTGCTAGGTAGGGATGAGAATATACATATAAGGATCACTCCCCTGGCGATGTGGGATGTCACAATCCGGGGACATCTGATAAAATTGAAAACTATACTTGTTTTACGGCGAGGGGTTAGTATTTTCAAAAATAAAGGTTTTCGAATAAGCATTGTTTTACTGACCCACTCCACTTTATTTTTCGCCCCTCCAGGTTTAGTAGCTGTGCTTACATATATACGAGGATTCTAGCAAATCTCAAGAGATGGTTACCTTCAGTGGTATAACTCATATCCTGTTTACTATAATATCTTATGCTCTGACATCACGTGTGAATAGGGTTCAATCCTGCTCACCTGCACACTCTCTTGATTAGGCACTTTTAGGTTTAAATTTATTCACATTTTCCACATCACTACACTCTATGGCTTCGTCACCGTCCAGGTATCGGCCAACACAGATCGATTTGGAGTCCAAGTGGACATTCTGCGTCAAGACGTGTTAGTTTGGTATCAGAGCCAAACCCTGGCCATGGTGTGCCGACGAGGACGTCGGGCCCCTAATGGGGGTGGATTGTGACATCCCACATCGCTAGGGGAGTGATCCTTATATGAATATTCTCATCCCTACTTAGCACGAGGCCTTTTGGGAGCTCACTGGGTTCGGGTTCCGTAGGAACTCCGAAGTTAAGCGAGAGGGGCCAGAGCATTCCCATGATGGGTGACCCATTGGGAAGTTGCTCGTGAATTCCCAGAAACAAAATTGTGAGAGCTTGGTCGGGGCCCAAAGCAGACAATATCGGGCTACGGTGGTGGAGCGGGCCCGGGAAGTGGTCTCGCCCGGGCCTAGATGTGACACATTTTATATTAAAAAGGGTACATTTAAGATTAAAAAAATTGAAACTCTTTTTATAAAAATTTAATGGGTAGAAACTTATTCTCTTTTTTTTTTTTGAAAATGTTTTGAATTGAAATTAATTAGGAGTTTTAATAAAGGTGTGAGTATTAATGCCCTAAATCAATGACTAGTTTTCATTTTAAAAAATTATGTAACTTACATGTAAATTCATTAATAAATTAATGTTAGGAACTTCGATCAAAATTTGAAAATTAATAAGGTCACAGTCAATGAACATTAGAAATTAGTGGCGAAATACTAATTTTTCCTATAAATATGTATGAACTAAGTATATATGTGGTAGAATAAGGGCACTTAAAAGTAAGAAAAAAAGAAGAAGAAGACTATTAGAGTGGTAAGACATGCTATAGTTTCCAAATTTTTATGAAGGGATTTCATGGCAGGTTTTGAAAGCAATCCAAAAAGTCTTCATTTGCCATCGTATGTGTAAAACACAAACACAAGCCCGTGGTTCAAATACAACTGTGAAAAATAAAATGGAACTTTGTACATATGTTCTAGTCATGGTTGTGGTCATATATAATTTGTTGTCTCCTAAATGAGACTCTTCATGGACTCTCTCCCTCTCCCACTCTTCTCTTTTTCAATCCCCCTTCATCAATCATGATTTATGAATTTCCACGGCTAGCCATTTGAATTTTCCACCAAAGACTAATTGGTGTGCCAAGATTTCCACGGCTAGCCATCTTATTCATGGATTCATTATCATCTACTCCTACACGGCTTCATTAGAATTCGGAAATTCCATAGAAAAATATCTGTATCTCTCATTAGCGAGCAACAAATAAGAAAGTGACTAGTGTGACAATAATGATTTTGGAATGTCAATAACAATTCCAATATTTAGAAGAAAAAAAAGTATCTAATAAATTATGAGTTCAATACTTCCTGTTTGGCAAAAAGACGGATGTTCCTTGCTCATTATCAGACAATCACTTATTCACAAACCTCTTGTGGGGCTAATAGTTTTCATGTCCCATCTCATGGAAAACCCATATCATTTATTCACAAACCTTCTGTGGGGCTAATAGTCTTCATTTCCCATCTCATGGAAAATTCATTTGTAAATACCAACACAACAATCCTATTCAGTTTGAGACTCACAGCATGTGTGATGTAGGCGACGGACTTGTAAAAGGGGTTGTGAACGCCCGCCATTCAGTTCAGTACACTTTTTTCTTTTCTCTATCAGACGAATATCGTTTTCAACTCCCCGACCTACATCTATGATCTATTCCTATAAATTTCGGTGTCGCGCTAATTTAGAGCCACCAGCAGAGCAAAGAAAAGAAAATTGTGTGTGATAATGGATAGCCACTATCACCTCAGTATTGCTCAATATTTGCTTCTATTGCTTTTGGTCTTTTCCTACATGCAGACTACTATCAAACCCTGTTTCTGTTTGGATGGTGATGAACTTTCAAGCAGTGTGAAAACAAATTCATGCATCGACGAAGAAAGACAATCGCTTCTCATCTTTAAGCGACATCTTGTTGATCCTTCCGGTAGGCTTTCCTCTTGGGTGGGCCATGATTGCTGTCGATGGGAAGGTATTTCATGCAACAACAACACTGGTCATGTCGTGAAGATGGACCTTCGGAATCCATATCCGTATTCCATTTCTGATGACCAGTGGGAGTACGAAGCTTATGAAAAGTCTCTCTTGGGAGGTAAGATAAATGCTTCTCTGTTGGGCTTGAAACATTTAAATTACCTAGACCTAAGCAAGAATTTTTTTCATAGCGGTCAAATTCCAAAGTTCTTTGGGGAGCTTAAAAGTTTGCAATATCTCAATCTCTCATTTGCGTCATTTGGAGGAGAGATTCCCATTTCTCTTGGTAACCTGTCCAGCCTCAATTTTCTTGACCTTGGGTGGAATCAACTCTCAGCTTCCAAAAATTTGAATTGGCTTTCTCGCCTCTATTCTCTAAAATACCTTAATCTCAATTACATTGACCTTAGTAGCACTGGAGTCAGTTGGGCGTATGATATTTCTATGCTTCCTTCATTGTTAGAGTTACACTTGTCTTCGTGCCAAATTGAAAGCATTCCACTCTCATTGCAGGGAATTAACTTGACATCATTTTTTAATCTTACCAGCCTCGTAACTCTTGATCTATCCGAGAATAATTTCAGTGGTCCTTTTCCAAATGAACTTGCATGTCTCAAATCTCTGGAATACCTTGATTTATCTAAAACAGGCTTAAAAGGTCAAGTTCCCAAAGTTTTTGGAAATTTGTGCAAGCTAAAGGTCTTGAATCTTTCTGGAAACAAAATTGATGGGAGGGTTGAAGAGTTTTTGAGGAGTTTCTCAAATTGTTCAAATAACCCATTAGAGTCATTAGATTTGTCTAATTGTGAACTGGAAAGCCAAATGCCGGCCTCCTTAGGAATATTAAAAAGCTTGCAGTATCTCAACCTTTGTGGAAACTATTTGTGGGGCTCAATTTCAGATTCCATCGGAAACTTGTCATCCTTAGAAACATTGGACATTTCTAATAATAAGATGAATGGCTCAATTCCAGATTCTATTGGAAACTTGTCATCTTTGAAAACTTTGGACCTCTCTTTTAATAAGATGAAAGGCTCTATTCCACAAAGTATGGGACAACTCACTCATCTAGTTTCTCTGCGTCTGTATGGTAATTTATGGGAAGGCATTCTAACAGAAGCCCATTTCATAAACCTTACCAAATTACAAGATCTGCAAGTAGGAAACAAAGACCGACCCCTGTCCCTCATTTTCAACGTGGCTTATGATTGGATTCCTCCTTTCAAGCTCCACACAATTGAGATCATAAACTGTCAAGTAAGTCTCAGTTTTTGGGTATGGCTTCAAGCTCAAACTAAACTGTCTTCTGTTATTCTTCGTGGTAGTGGAATCTCGGATTCCATTCCAGAGGAATGGTTGTTGCAAATATCTTCCCAACTCATCCAACTAGACTTGTCTTACAACCGATTTCGTGGAAACCTTCCATCGCATTTGAAATTTCCAAATTTAAATTCTATTGATTTGAGTCATAATCAGTTGGAGGGCCCACTCCCACTTTCGTGGTCCACTAATGCCTTTTCTCTTGATCTTGAAAGCAATCTATTTTCAGGACCAATTCCCTCCAATATTAACCAAATGATGCCTAATTTGAAAACTCTGTATCTTTCTGAGAATCATTTGAATGGCACCATTCCTCCCGGTGTTTGCAATATGGAGCAATTGAAAATCTTGTCCCTGAGGAGCAATCAATTTTCTGGGGAATTCCTTCGTGCATGGAGTGTGGAGAGCAATATGGTGTTTCTAGATGTTGGTTACAACAATCTCTCTGGTAATATTCCTAGTTCATTGGGGGTATTAAGTTCACTTCGAATATTAAAGCTCAACAACAACAATTTTGGCGGTGAAATACCTGATTCCTTGCAGAATTGTTCTAGTTTGGAGAGTATGGATCTTGGGGACAACAAGTTAACTGGCAACATACCTCTATGGATAGGAGGATCAAATTCATCCATGTGGTGTATGCTACGATTACGGTCCAACTATTTCAGTGGACATATTTCCCCACAACTGTGCAATCTTCACCACCTTCATATCCTTGACCTCAGTCACAACAACCTGTCAGGTACTATTCCCACGTGTTTAAATAATTGGACTTCACTGGTGGACGATTCCAATACAAACTCTACAGGTTATATTGAGCAAGCCACACTAACACTAAAAGGAAGGGAACTTGTGTACAACAAGACTCTGATGTTGGTAAAGAGCATTGATCTTTCATCAAATAATTTACAAGGTGAAATCCCTCAAGAAATAAGCAGCCTCATTTTATTGGGTACATTGAACTTGTCCAAGAATCAATTGACTGGAAAGATCCCCTCCAAGATTGGAAACTTACATTTGCTTGAAACTCTTGATCTCTCACACAACCACCTTTCAGGTCAAATTCCTCAAAGCTTGTCATCTTTAACCTCTTTATCCCACTTGAATTTGTCTTGCAACAACTTGTCCGGAAGAATTCCTTCTGGAAACCAGCTTCAAACACTCAATTTTTCGTCCATTTATATGGACAATCCATTGTTATGTGGTGTTCCTCTCTCAACTAAGTGCCCTGAAGATGACAATTTTACTGCTAAGGATGCAAAAGACAAGAATGAAGATGGTGACAATGATATATTGTGGTTCTCTGTCAGCGTGGTACTTGGCTTCATCGTAGGCTTTTGGGGCGTTTGCGGCACATTGATCTCAAAGACATCGTAGAGGTATGCCTGTTTTCAATTCTTTGAGAACATCAAAGATAAGATAGTACTAGCAATTGTATTGAAAGTGGCTCGGTTCTGAAGAATGTTTTTTGAAGTTTGATTGTACTATGTATATATGATATTTTTCCTTTCTACTTTGGGGTTTGATACTTGCAACTTATGTATTGAATAAAAGAATTCTAGCTTTCAATTATGTATTAATCTGCAACTAATAAAAAATTCTAGTTTGTACTTATCAATCGCATAATACCAGATATATATGTGACGGTTGTGCATTCAATGTTGCACTTTTAACAAAATAACACTTTGTTCATAAAGTAGTAAAGCGCACGTATATATTCTTTTCTTTTACACTGGTTGAGAAAATGTAGCTTAAATAATACTGGAAAGGGAAAACACAACCTCAATCAAGTATTCCACGCGACGTCTCATCCTTGTATGTATGAAACCCTCTGACCACTGCAAAAGAATATGCACAAAATGAGATTGAGATCAAACATATCAAATGAAGAAATGCATATATTAATCAGTGAAGACATAGTACACTTCTATGCTGCACTCACAGTCAGTATATTACACTCTTATATTGCTTTTACCTGTTGGTTTATTTGGAAAGCTAGATGTGATTTTGTGTTCAATCAGATTCCTATTAATCCTGCTAGGGTGCTGTGGGGTTTATCTTCGGCGGTGAGTTCCTTTTGGGTTGCCGTGGGTGTTCTGGAGAGGGGTTCTCCTTCTTCTCAGGCTCAGTTGCTCAGGCGTGGTGTCCCCCTCCTTCTCCTTATATCAAAATTAATGTGGATGCCAGTTGGTCTAGGACGTTTAAATCGGGGTTTGCTGGTGTGGTTCTTAGGGATGCAGAAAGGAGATTTGTGGCGGCTGCTAGACATCGATTTGATTCCCCCTGTGTAGCTTCGGGTGAGGCTATGGCTATTTTGCGTGGGTGTGAGTTGGGTTCCTCTTTGGGTTATAACTCTGTCATCATTGAATCGGATTCTCGGGAGTGTATTGATTGTCTTTCGAGGGATGTTATTTCAGGCAGTTGGGAGGTTTACCCCCTTTTGGCGAGAGTCAAGCAGGTGTGTGGAGCTTTCCAGTTCTATCGCTGGTCTTGGGTGCCAAGATCAGCCAACGCGGTCGCCGATACTCTTGCGGCGTTAGACTTTGTGGAGATGGGCGATCGGGTTTGGGTTGACAGACCCCCATCTGCGTTGGTGTTCGTGTTGAACAAGGATGATCTTCCTTGTCCTCATTGACTTGGGTGGTGGTGGTAGGGGTGACGCTCAATGCGGTTGGTGCGTCTTCCTTTGTATCCTCTTCCATTGCTCTGTTCAGTTGTTGTTGTATTGTTAGCCTCTGCATAAGCTTTCTTGTTTCTTTCTAGCTTTTGCCCTTGGAATGCTGTTCCTTGGTTTCCAAAAAAAAAAAAAAAAAAAAAAACAAAAAAGTTGTGCCGGACAAGGACTAACAGCATGAAAAAGTAGGTCCAACATTACTTCTAAATGAAGTTTAGGAAAACTGAACGACGGGCGGTAAACAAGAGTAAATCAGAAAGAGCAAAAACATATACAACAGAGCAAAAACATATACCAACTTTATACAATTTCCAGATCATACCATATCCAGTCATCTATAGAAAGTAACAAGTGACTAAGCCCCCACGCGATGCTGCGGGTCTTAAAACTGTGTTCAACGTACATGATAAAATAAAGTCTATTTACATTCATATTATTTACATCTTTATGTTCAATAAGGAACAAAAGATACTTGTTTGTACAATGTATTACATAGCCAAAACTGTGAATTGCTGGGATGGTAATGTTCACATTAGAACTTGTGTAATTTTATTACTTAATTTCAGAAAGAAG
This sequence comes from Crataegus laevigata, assembly GCA_963580275.1. NCBI lineage: Eukaryota > Viridiplantae > Streptophyta > Magnoliopsida > Rosales > Rosaceae > Crataegus > Crataegus laevigata. The sequence goes on along the minus strand of OY756939.1, from coordinate 10,812,432 downwards.
TGTTCTGCAGTGATTAATAAAAAAATATTTAAGAAACAATTCATATGCATAGAAAAAGGAGGGGGGGAGAGAGAGAGAGAGAGAGAGAGAGAGAGAGAAAAGCTAATCAGAATATAAGAGATAAAAAAGAAGTATAGAGATAAAAAAGAACTTGCAATGCTGTTCTACAACCAAATGGCATTGGTTGGAATGAGCCCTTTAAATGGTTGAGAAGTTTAGATGATGGTTATACAATGCCTACATTGAGGGCAACATGCGGAGTTCTATTCTCCTCAGCAAACACAATTCTTATCTCACGCCCACCAATAACTATATCATTCAAATGTTGCTTTGCTTCTGCTGCATCCTCAACAAAACGGTACTTCACAAACCCAAAACCCCGTGGCTTCCCACTAATTGAAAGTAAAAACAGTGAGTCAAAATTACTTCAATTTGTGTTATCCAGAAAATTCACAAATATGACCACTTTCTTAGAAATATCTATTCCAGAGTGCAAGTTTTACACCATTAAACCATGGAAGAAAAGAAAAATCATATTAAATCTTTAGAATAATTAACACTATAACAATCAAGAATAGCATACCCCGTGTAGTAATTCTTTGGAAGATACACATCCTTTACAGGACCAAATTGCTCAAATGGGATCCTAAGATCTTTTGGCCTGCATAGAACAGATAAACAATGAATAATTAATTACATACCATCCAGTAAAGAAACACAGTGCTAACCAAATTCATCCTAAACTTAACCTAAAGCCATTCACTCAATTTTTAATGGGTTATGTTCTTGGGGATCATAATCCATTAAAAAAACACAGAGCTAACCAAATTCCTGCTAAACTTAACACATATTAGATTTGGGAAAAAGGAAATTTCAAAATCTAATCATCAACATTTTTTACTTTCTATGTTCTTGGGGATCATCACAATTTTTTTTGTCCTGAATTTGAACACACCTGCAAACTTAAATCAACGCTCTTAGTTTTAATCCAAAAATACTTAACAACAAAATACAATTTAATCTAGAAATTAAATTAATAAAAAATACACTCACACACAATGGCTGGGAACTTCTCCAAAATTAACATACAAACAAAATATGTAGAGAGAGAAGCAAAATCTTATACCTCCGAGAAAGAGAGTAATAAAAAAGCAAGCCGGAAAAAAAAATTGTACATGTGTTAACACAACCTGCATAAACACAAAAGTTTACGTACAAAGTAACAATGTTTGTAAAAGATTTACACCATTAACCACAACAGAAAAGAAGAATCACATTACGTCTTTAGCATAATTAACACTATAACAATCAAGAATGGCATACCCTGTGTAGTAATTCTTTGGAAGATACACATCCTTTACCGGGCCAAATCGGTCAAATGGGATGCTAAGATCTTCTGGCCTACATAGAACAAATAAACAATGAATAATTAATTATATACCATCCAGTAAAGAAACACAGAGCTAACCAAATTCATCCTAAACGTAACCTAAAGCCATTCACTCAATTTTTAATGGGTTATGATAGTAAGGTCAGGGCAGCAAAACCCAACAAACCCAAAATATTTGAATAAATCCCACAGAAAAAAAAAATCCATTTGAAAAAACCTACAAACAACAAATAATTCACTACTTTTTTTAAACGAATTTGAACAGAGCTATAGAACATACCGATTGAAGCGAGAAACCTCAGTGAAAATAGTCAAGGAAGCCACATCGATCTCAAGAAGCAGAGAACATTAGGGATTTTTTCCTGGCTCCAAATCATCCTTAGACGCCGTTACTCTTTAAATAAAATAAATAAACCAAATTAGGGATTTTTTTCAGTGAAGAAAAAGAGAAAATTAAAGATGTAATGCTCTGTTAAAAGATTATGAAAGAAGAATGGTCCCTTAACGTTATGCTTACTGCTCGTGGAAGATCTCCTCAAGAATTCTGCCACCAACTTTGAAATTGCAAAGGAGCTCTCTTGAATTACCAGAGCCAGAGAATCATACTCTACAACAAAAACAAATTAAAGAATCTGGAGACGGATGACTAACCTCATACCTGACCCACTACCACTACTTTTTCCATAAGAAAGATTTCGACCAAGGAATCAACCCAAAAAAGATTGAATATTACCCCAAAAAAAAAACAAAAAAAAAACAAAATGAAGCCTTAAATAGGCCAGATAACTCACCAGGAAACCCAACCTTCTGGGTATAAAATTTTTCCTCAAATCGAGACCAGATTCATGTGATGGTTGGTTCGTAGTTTTTGAGAGAGATCGTGTTGTGGTTCATGCATTTTGAGAGGGGATGTTCTAGTTCTAGGGTTGTGAGACAGAGAAATGAAGAGATTCCAAAAGCAAATGGAACACGCTCGTAAAAATTGCCACGATCATATCTCTTATGACATGGCAGCACAAAAACCGAACAGGCAGCTAAGGGCATATTTGTAAATTCGCCCATGCAATACCAAAAGCAAGGCAGAAAAACAAAATGGATATTTTGTCAATGGCAGAGACGAAATAAACAAAACTTAGTAGGGATAAAAATGGAAGAACACTGTGCTTATGAACAGTGTTTCAGTGTATTTGCTCTTTTAGTATATACAAGCAAGTATACCCTCGCGCATTGCTGCGGGGTTTGAAAAATTATTAACAGTATAGAAAGTGTAGAAAATATGTGTTAAAGAGTAGAGTTTATATACCTATAGTACATTCGCCTGTTCTATTGTTCCTTACAAATATATATGAATATAAATATTCATGACATTGCACTTAAAATATTTATATTAATCATAACACTGCATATTCCAGATTTTCTCATTCCAAGGGCAAAACCTCCGCTTGATCTTTCGTAACCACGTCACACCTCCAGTAATGCCATGCCTAAGAGAAAAACCGATAAAGACGAATAGCATAAAAAGCCATGTAGATTAAATGTGACATAATTTGAGAGAAACAAAAGGAACTCACCTAACACAACTACTCCACACCCTGTTCCAAGTTTAATCACACGATTTCATTTCACTTTTAGATGAGCATTCTTTTTCTGCATTTATTTTCCTGAAAAAACACCAAAAAAAAAAAAAACCACATGCATATTTATAAACATAAAAGCTAATTGTGATGTTATGTTTGTACATTAAAAGTTCACTAATAATGATTATATTATACAAATTGATTTTTTTTTCACATTATATTAGTCTGTACATTAGAATCTAATATGACCATAATTTAATTCTGTTAGTAAAAGTTAGTATTTAATAGAAGATTAGTTCATGAAGATCAGTCAATTTGCTAGAAATTAAACTATTAATGTAACCAATGAAGTAATAGATTACAATGATGTATTAGCAAAGTGAAATATTTGTAAGGGATTTGTTCATAATGGGTATAAATCCACCTTTCATTTAAATGTTCTCGCACCTTAATGCATATATTTTACATATTTATTCATTTCAGTAAATATGGTTGTAAACTTGTAACCATATGCAAAAAAAATTTACTCATTAAACAAATCACTCAAAAAATTTGCATAATCTATCTGCAACTCAAAAAATAAAAAGACAGAGAAATTATTATTTGCAACTTAAAAATAAAAAGAGAGATAGAAACTTGCCGGTAAAACGAAAACCCTCGCCGGAACCGAAACTAATCGAGGCATGCAACGGGTTTTTTTTACTTTTGAGATGAAGGGAAGACGATTGGTGGCAAAGGGGAGGTCCGATTCGCCCGCGTTCAGCTAGAAACGACTCGCTGGACTTGGGGCACCAAAACCTCAACTGCTTAATAATATCAAAAATTGTGATAAGCCATCCAATAGCAGGTAATCAGGTAGTATATTTTTTTAAAACTCTGATTAATTTTTACATATTCTTCTTTTCTGGTGAGAAGGTTAGGGATAAGCTCGCAGCCAAACTCAAGAGTGAAACAACATGTTTGCTCTATTTTTTGTGGGACTACAATTCCATATTCGTATAGCAACATGTCTAAACTGTTCAAGTTGTAAGTGCTGCTTCTGATTCTATGTCTTTTATTAAGTTTAAAGGTCAAAGTGTGTGATCTAAGGACTACAATCTCTATTTATTCATACATCAGAATTTAAAGCTCCAACAACGGAGGTGTAAATCCAAAATATTTATGATTAATCATATAAACAATAGAGGGAATACAATTGGGGTAACTTTCGAAGGTGTAGAGTAAAAATATTACCTTGGCCGGACCCAAAAAAGGTCTCAAAGGCCTGAAATTGGCCGAAAAAGATTCGGATCTTTGTCGAAAAAACCCACCGCAAGCTGGACTTATGGAAATCTTCAATCGAGGGGTAGATTTGAGCATGCAAAGCTCACATGTTGTTGTTGGGACTCTCTGAGTAAAAAACTTGTGGTTGCAGGAGATGAAGAGGTTTGGGTTTGTGTTCGAATGGGGAGTCGGAGTCAGAGTCGGAGTCGGGAGGAGCGCAACTATCAACGAAGAACTCCAAACAGAATCCAATGGAAAGAACGAACCACCTAAAGCAGGAAGAAGAGGTGAGTGCCATTCCAGCTGTCAAGAGATGCTTTGGCCAGTGGCAGACTTGAAGTAATAAAAACTAACTGGGGGCAAAATAGGAAGCACACTGTGTTAAATAGATATATACAAGCAGCTAAACCCGCGCGATGCCGCGGGTTACAAAACTATGTTAAACGTATAGAAAATTTTGAAAAAAATATGTGCTAAAGAATAGTATTTGTATACATATATTATATGAGAAAATTGAGAATGCTCATATGCCATAGCTAGGGAGTGTTATTTACAAAATGTATATAGATTACCTTCAATCCTCTGTAACCATATAGAGGTATTGAACGATTGATAACCATCAAAACTCATACGTATTCTATAAACAACATAAATCTACCAAGTTAATGAATTCCATTAAAAAAATCTACTAAATGAAAAATTCACTTGGTATTTACTGTAATGCCAAACCACCAAGGAATTGAAGCTTATTTTGTGAAAAAATTAACCCTTCTTCGGGTTGAACCGCGTCATTGATTTTTATTGAGGTTTCGTTACTCAAATTATCAAGAGGAAGATGATTACATATTCAGCAAGCCTACGATGATATGGGATGTGATTCGAGATTTGATGTTGCTTGAAAATTAGCTGCCATTCTTCATTCTTCAAGATCTTCTCAAACTTATTCCTCCTCCACTTCAGCTGCCTTCGTTACTTGAAATTTCCTACAATTTTTGCAAAGCAAAATCGATAGCGAGGGAAAAGAAGAGAAATTTGGCAATATAAATTCTTCTGGAGTAGAAGTGAAACATTTTGTTGATCTGATAAGAATTATGTACCTACCCGAAACTACAGACACACCCAAAACCACAGACACATCCCACATCACAACCACACTCGAAACCACAGACACGCCCAAAACAACAGACAAACCCGAAACCACAGCCACGCCCAAAACAACAGACAAACCCGAAACCACAGCCACACCCAACGTGACAGAGCTACTCAAGGATAAATCGTAATATAATTTCATATTTATTACAGCAGATGTAAACTCCTGTAAAACCACCCATCTCTTAAACCCCTGAAGACTGACTCTTACACCATTTATAGTGCAAAAATTGATGAATCAAATAAAGATTGTTAAAAGTTTAGAACTTTAACATCAATTACAACATGCAAACCCAAAATGTGATCCAAATCAAAGTTGAAGAATATATTAATCCCAAATTTTGACATCAATCACAATATATAGACCCAAGAGGCGTAGAATCAAAATATACATAAGATTTGGTGATTGGATGGCTGTGAAGGCCTCAAAAATACAGGGAAGCTAGCGGATTCGCCGGAATCTGGGTTACGGATTGAGCTTCAATCTTCTTCAAACCTTCACCAAATCATACATGCAAGCCATGAAATCTTGACCTAGAAAGTAAGAATGGGCTCAGACTTGAGTTCGTGAGGTCGAAAGGATGAGAATGGTGATTGTTTTGGGTGTCTATGGGTTCGTGGGTGGGGTTGGGGGTTATCGGGATGTTGAGAGAGAGCTGGAGAAAGAATGATGATCAACAGAGGAGAAAAGTAGATACACAAATATGGACGGACTGATTTCTTATCACACTGCCCAAACAAAATGAACGGTCCAGATTCAATCAGATTAAAATTGGACTAATATTGAAATTACACAATTAATGTAGGGGTATTTTCGGAAGTACACTGTTCTTATGAACAGTGTTTCAGTGTATTTTCAGCCTTAGTATATATTAAATTTGACATATTTTGTTCAGGTGATGAGGACAAAAGATGGAAGTAACAAGTTTAGGTGAAAAAGGTCACACCTTAACATGGTAACTAATATTGCAAGTGGCCCTTTACCACAACGGTGAAAAATTGTTGAGCTCTTATATAACAGTGTAGGTTCAAATCTCGTCGGTTACTAATCTAACATCTAATATAACAAAATCTATCGTTTGACAAAAATAAATGGTAACTAACATTAGCATGGTGTTTGGTTTTATTAGGAGGGTGTAGTCAAACTTGGATTTGAGAGGATTTTAAAAGACTTTAAAATCCTAGTGTAGTCAATTAAAAGATTTTAAAGGATTTTAGAATCCATTCAAATCTAGGTGTAGTCAATTAAAAGATTTTAGAATCTATTAAAATCTAGGTGTAGTCAATTAAAAGATTTTCAAGGATTTTAAAATCCATACAAATCTAAGTGTATTAAAAAAATTAAGATTTTGGAGGATTTCAATAAGTTGTGGATTTTGTGGGATTTCAAAGCAAAAAGTATATATAACCAACCTCACTCCCTAGGATTTCAAATCCAACCTCACCCCTTGGGATTTCAAATCATTCCACCACAATTCACCACAATCCATTCAAATTCTTTATAAAATCCATATGAATTTTGAAGGAATCTTAATCCTCTTTAATCCTATAAAATCTATCACTTTTAAAATCCTTTAAAATCTAGTTTGACTACACCCCCTTATTGAATTTGTTTAGAATATCGCTAGTATCAGAAATAAGTAAAAATAAACAAAAATCCCACATATAAATCATCCTCAATTGCATTGCAAAATGCCTCTCGCTTCTCTCTTCCAATCCCTTTCATCAGTTATGATTTATTTTCCACAGATAGCGATCTCATCCATGCATCATTATCATCTGCTCCTACGCGGATTCACCAGAAATCGAAAAATTCCATAGAAAATGTCTTGTAATCCCCATTAGTGAAAGCCAAATAAGACAGTCTAGTCCCCCTCCCCACTTGCACGTTCCCTGCAATTTCATGGCGTGACAGCGTTGGCGTTTGGCATTTGATTTCATTTTTTTCTAGTCAGGACGTGTTTCAAACACAATAATACATCATGGAAAGTTATATACTTTGAGTATTCCAAACCCAATAATACGTCATTGAACGTTCTCCTAATCTCAATTACAATTCGACCAGCCAAACATATATTCATACCAAAATCATCAGTATATACAACCAATAAAGTCATACACCCTTCCATTATTGCTTCAACTAAAGTACGTAAAAAACTTGATTCTAGCTGATTATTTTTTGTAACCTATAACTTACCGTCGGACTGAACTTTTACGCAAGGTGGAATGACTCTTTGCGAGTAAAGAACTTGACTACCTCATCGGGCAGCAGCCTTGCAAGTTGCAAACCTGTAAATTACAATCTTAGTAACCTGCAAAGTCCAAATTTTCTTGATCCCGGGTTGAATTATGGCTTATCTTTTAGAAACTTGAATTGGCTTTCTCACCCCTCATCCCTGTAATATATTAATCTCAATTCCGTTGACCTTCGCAACACATAAGTCAGTTGGCCATATAATATTAACATGCTTCCTTTCTTATCAGAGTTACATTTATCTTTTTGCCAAATTGAAAGCCTTCCAGTCTCACTACAGAGTATTAACTTGACATCACTTTTGATCCTTGATATGTTGCATAATGGTATTAAATTTCTCAGTTGGTTTTTTATCTTACCAGCCTCATAACACTTGATCTATCCGGAAATAATTTCAGTGGTCCTTTTCCAAGTGAATTTACAAACTTCAAATCTCTGAAAGACCTTGATTTATCTTCTACGAGCCTAAAGGGTCACAAACCCAAGGGCATTGGAAATTTATGCAAGCTAAAGTTCTTAAGTCTTTTTTTTTTTTTTGATGAAAGTGATAGATATATTGAAGAAAGGAGGGATTGCATCAAAGGAGCGAACTAAGCTCCAAATTAACAATCTTCAAATAAAACATCTAAGATAATGTCCGGAGGTTCTTCAAACCAAAAAGCGGGAGTAGTGGAGGAGAGACTAGAGCGGGCAAGTCTGTGAGCCACCTCGTTCGCTTGGCATCTAATATAGGTAAAGCTAACTCTAGTGATTGCCGAGGCAATTGCTTTGGAATCCTCAATGATAAGACCAAACAGAGAAAGGTCTGGTGAGGAAGAGCAGAGAGTTTAGACAATCTGGAGCGAATCATTCTCAACAATAATGTTTTGAAAACCCCTGGAATATGCCAAGGCAAGACCTTCCCTAACCGCTATGGCTTCTTCAAAGAGGTGGGAGGCGATGTGAGGGGAAGACTTGGATAAACCCGCCAAAAAAAACCTAGCCGAGTAACGGATAACCGCCCCCATACCACCAACTAGGTGAGTGGCATCACAGGCATCATCAATATTCAGCTTCACTTGTCCCTACCTGGGTTTAGTCCACTTATGCCCAGTGGGAGCCTGGGAACTGTTCGGAGAAGAAGGAAAATATACCATCAGGAAGTTTTGCCACCAAGAGATCGCTCGGGGAACCACGACATTAGGAGAGTCACATTTGCCCGACCATACCATCGAATTTCGAGTAGCCCAGATGGCATGGGATATCATAAGGATTAAGTCAAACTTGTGATTGTCCAGTGAAGGAATAATGGAAATCAGCCACTCACTGAGGGTGCGTTTGGTACGCGGGACGGGACGGGACGAGGCGTTCCACCCCGCGTTTGGTACGCCTAAAACCAGTGGGACGAGGCGTTCCACGGGACAAGTTTTGGATGATTTTTGGTTTCAGGCGGTTTGCAATAGCCTTGGAAGCTATTTTAAACTAAACATTGCAGAGGTTGATAGGCCGGAGCTGGGACATGTCTTTCGGAGTTTTAACCTTTGGGATGAGAGTGATGTAGGTATAATTCACTTTCTTCAGGAGACTACCAGAGTTAAGAAATGAGAGAATAGCTTACGTTACATTAGGGTGCGTTTGGTACGCAGACGGGACGGGACAGGACAGAACGAGACGGGACAGATGTTGTAAATTTTGAAAAAGACAAGGGGCATTGTTGTCCTAAAATGTTAAAAATTTATGTCCCACAGACGTGGAACAACCCCGTTCCATGGGGGGGAGGTGGAACCAAAAATCATCCAAAACTTGTCCCGTGGAACGCCTCGTCCCACTCGTTTTAAGCGTACCAAACACGGGACGGAATGCCTCGTCCCGTCCCATCCCACGTACCAAACGCACCCTTATCTCCAACAATACCCCAGAATTTCTGGTAGAATAGAGGAGGGAGTTCATTGGGCCCAGGGATGTGGAGGGCTGCATCTGGAACACTGCCCTTTTGATTTCGTCCGTATCAAAGTGGCACCTCAGGGAAAAGTTCATCTCACCCGTCACACGCATGTCAATGGCGTTCAGAATTTCTCCATTCGGGGACGGGTGGTCAGACGAGAATATAGTCGAGAAGTCATCAGTGACTACTCCCTCAATGCCCGCATCATTGTAGTGCTAAACTCTGTTGTTATCTCTCAGACCTGCAATCCGGTTTTTTCCTCGGCGAACAGACCCCATTCAGTGGAAGAACTTGGTATTACGGTCTCCGTCTCTCATCCAAGAAGTTTTGGATCTTTGTCTCCAGTAGGTCTCCTCCTAGGCCAATATGGAGTCTAATTGTTGGGCCAGAGCCTGCCTTTCTGCAAGGGTAGAGTCCGAGAAAGGTTGACTATCAATAGACTTAATTTTAGAGCGAACCTGGGTTAACTCAGCTTGACGGGCTTTGAAAATAGTACGATGTCAGGCCAGTAGGGCCACACGGGTGGCCTTGATCTTCTCCACCACCTGGTACATAGGAAACCCAATTGCACAATAGGCCCAAGCCGAGCGGATCACCTTCACACAATCAGGATGCTGGGTCCAAAACTCTTCAAAGCAGAATGAAAGGGGTTGTGAGCGACGAGAGATGGTTCGTGACTGTGTAGAGACGAAAATTGGGATATGGTCGGAGTTAAGGGGTCGAGGTGGCGAACGAAAAAGTTAGGGAATAGCTCCTTCCAGGAATCCGTTGCTAGGAAACGGTCTAATCTTTCCTTTATGCCCCCATTTCAAGACGTTACCCAAGTGAACGGATTCCCCAGGAAGCCCAGGTCCAGAAGATTCCAATCATACACAGCCTTCCGAAAGTCCAGCATTTGGTTGAGGGGCCGGACCCCGCCACCCAATTTCTCGCCCGAGTGGAGGAGTTCGTTAAAATCCCCTCCCACCACCCACGGGATAGAACTCGCAGAGGAAATTTGCCTTAGAAGGTTCCAAGAATGATGACGGTTAGACGAGCTTGGACTCCCATAGAACCCGGTGAACCTCCAGTGCTCCGGATCTTACACAAAACTATTTATAGAGCTCAATTCCATAATCAATTGTCATTCTTAAAAACATTTGACATGTCTTACAACCAATTCCTAAAAACTTTCAATCCCATTTGAGATTTCCAAATTTAAAGACTATTGGTTTAAGTGATAATCAGTTGGAGGAACCACTTTGACTTTGGTGGTCCAGTAATGTCTCTTTCAATCTATTTTTCGAACCTTTTCCTTGGAATATTGACCAGATGATGCCCAATTTGATAGATTTGTATCTTTATGAGAATCATTTGAATGACACTATTCTTCCTTTTATCTACAACATGCAACACTTGGGATTCTTGCCTCTAAGGAGCAATTAATTTTCTGAAGAATTTTATCAAGCATGGAGTGTGGAGATCTATATGTTTTTGTAGATGTTGGTCACAACAATCTCTCTAGTAATAATTCCAGTTCATTGGGGGTATTAAGTTCAGTGCAAGTATTAAAGCTACACAACAACAATTTTGGTAGTGAGATTCCTGCTTCCTTGCAAAATTGTTCTAGTTTGTTGAGTATTGATCTTGAAGACAACAATTTATTTGGGAAAACGCTTTTATGGATAAGAGGATCAAATGAATCCATGTTGTATATACTATGATTACGGTCCAACTATTTTAGTGGACATATTTCCCAGCAACTGTGCGATCTTCAGAGCCTTTATATCCTCGACCTTAGTCACAACAGCATTTCAGGTACTATTCCCATATCTTTAAGTAATTTGACTTCGTTGGTCAATGATTCAAATACATACTCTACTGATTATCTTGAGCAAGCCACACTGACACCAAAACGAGAAGAACTTGTGTACAACACAACTCTAGATCTTGTAAAGAGCATTGATCTTTCATCAAAGTATTTACAAGGTGAAATCCTCGAAGAAATAAGTGGCCTGATTCTATTGGCACTTGAATTTGTGTATGAATCAATTGATTGGAAAGATCTTTTCCAGGGTCAGAAATTTGTGTTGGCTCAAAACTGTCGATCTCTCACACCACCTCTCGGGATAGATTCCTCAAAGCTTGTCATTTAAAATCTCTTTGTCCCACTTGAACCTATTTTACAACAACTTGTTCAGAAGAAATTATTCTAGAAATCAACTGTAAGCATTCAATGTTTCATCTCGTTATATGGAAAGTTCATCGCAATGTGGCATTTCCCTCTCAACTAAGTACCATGGAGATGACACTCTCGCAGCCAAGGATGCAAAAGACAATAATGAAGATGGAAATGATGATAAGTTGTGGTTTCAAAAGACAAGAATGAAGATGGAAATTATGATAAGTTTTGGTTCTATGTCAACATGATACTTGGTTTCATAGTAGGCATTTGGGGCGTTTGTGGCATGTTGATCACAAAGACATCAAGGAAGTATGCCTATTTTCAATTCTTTGACAACACCAAAGATAAGGTACATCATACCACCTAGAGAATCGAAGATAGATTGCTCATAAAGAAAACTTATCCATTCAATAAATGGTAGGATTAGAAAGGATGATTTTCTTCATATCTAATCATTTTTTGTTTCTTTCCAAATGAAAAACCTTTCACTTTCACCTTCAATATACCTTTGAACTTGAGAGTTCTTCATTCCAATCTAATCATGTGTATCAAACAAACCGTACAGGTGAGTAGAAAATCTCACCTTTAGGCCTAAACTCTTTCGGGAAACAATTACCACAACGGCAAGGCTCTTCTAACCAGAAGTTTTATAAGTCATGGTTGAATTTTCTTTTAGTTTAGTCTTTTCAACAAAAAGTCCTAACAGCTTGGGAAAAAACTAATTAAAATTAAAATTTGATTTGTTTGGGTGCGTCAGGCCTAAGCAGTAGTGCACCACATGGCGATGCATTATAGTTTCAATAGCAAGTTATTGTAGTAGGCTCTTTCATTAAAAAAAAATTAATTAATTTAATATCGTGTAGATCATTGACTCACGTATCAAATATTAAATTGATAAAAACAGATACTACACTTGATCTTAACTAAAAATCAGAAAAATGTATGCTTATTCTCTTATGAGAGATTTTTCAATGTGACCGAAACACAGGGTGGTACACCACATGTCATTATACAAATGTTGGAATATGTGTATTAAAAAATTAATAACTTAAAAAATAAAATTTCCTACTATTTATATAGAAACACGTGGTTTCCCACTCGTGTTCCAATCACAATGAAAAATTTCTCATTCTCTTATAATGCAACCTATTATTTGCTTAACCTTTTGTAAGTGGCGAGAGTTCTCTTCTTATGATATCCCCTTACCTTATCTATGTTGATCGACCTTGTGCAAAGAAATAAATCTCGCGGCCTTGTACTTATTACTAAAACCATTGGGTTCTAGTTGCATATGAGATTAATTAGTAATATAATCTAGTCGTATTCTTCTTCACTTGTAAATGAGAGATTTTAGGTTCAATTTTCGTCAAAAAAAAATTTGAACCACATTATTGCTAGCTCATTATAGGCTTAGCCCACCCGCTCCCTCTTGGGTCATCTCAAACTGAAATGGCTAAACATAGCACCATCTAGAATTATAGCCCTATAAAAAAATATTTTTAAATAAATAGTGTCAGACCATACTAATATACCATTTCCAACCGAAGAGGCTAAACATAGCCCTCTCAATAATTTATTAGTTTTAAAGTTTATACTTTAAATTTATTGGTTAATCTAATTAAACTACTGTTGAATGTTTTTAAATTTAGCCGTTAAATTTGAATCAATTATTACAATTGAGGAATTGAGTGCCAAAAATGGCTAGGGGGTATATTTAGTCAGACTGATTCTTCTTGGCGGAATAATGGCCTAGTAAGCTCCATTAGAGATGACTTTAGTGTAAATAATATTATTTGTTAACAAAAAACAATAAATAGAGAAATTGACAACTTGTAATTAAAATTTTATTTAAAACGAAAAAAATACAAGAGGACAAATTGCTATTTGCATCATATCTTGGGCACCAAGTTTCTGATCAAAACTCCGAGTGCTTGGTATGAAGACCCATTTTCCCGCAAAGCAATCCTACTCTTCTCTCTCATCTCTTTCACCCTACCTCTCACCACATCACCACCGTTCATCAACCGCTTTATGCTTCTATCCACCTCCTCTCCCATCACCAAATCACTGCCCTCTCTATAATCCAACCTAATCTCAATTGCCAATCCCAATTCCTTCACCATCTCAAAGGCATTCATTTGTTGCTCCGCGTAAATCGGCCACGTGGCAATCGGTACACCGTACCACAAGCTCTCCAAGATCGAGTTCCAACCACAATGCGATATGAACCCTCCGATCGATTGGTGGGCCAAGATCTTCGCTTGTGGGATCCACCCGCACACCATGCCCAATTCACGTGTCCGCTCCAAGAACCCATTGGGCAACACATCTTCCATGTTCGCGTGGTCGCTTGGGAGATCCAATTGGGACTTGGGCGGCTCACGTAATGCCCATATGAATCGGACCCCGGCACGTTCAAGCCCATATGCTATCTCCCGCACCTGAGGTCCACTGAGACTTCCCATGCTTCCGAAGCATAACAACATGACCGATGATGAGGGCTGGTCATCGAGCCACTTGATGACGCTTTCATATTGGTTTAAATCCTGCTTTTGGGTCGGTTTGTAAAGATCAAGAACCGGCCCAATTGGGTAAACCTGTGGCACTTGACTGGTATTCAACGAGTCAAGTGCATGCGGCTCCAATTCTCTAAACGTATTCACAACGATACCCTTTGTTTCGGTGTACCTTCGCGCATGGGATAGATACCACGAGTATGCATCTCCCTTCTTATTCAACACGGCTGTTGGCAAAACGAGTGGTGGCACCGAGTTGACAAAACCCGGTATGCTCAACTCAGTGCCCAAGTCAACGAACTCAGCGGGGTTTTGGGCATCCAAGAATGGTAAGTGGAGCATAAAGCTCAGAAATGTTGCTGGGGAAGCAAAATACAGGTAACAAGGAATGCCAAGCTCGTTAGCAACGTCAATCATGGAAGTACAAAACATGTCAACAAAAAACCCTACGACCCCCTCCGAGTTAGATGAGTTTGACTCGGCCGAGTCGGACGACATGAGTTTGGTGATTGCATTCTTTACGTGGGGTTTGTGGTTTTGTATGAGCAGGGATATGTAGCCCATGGTGGACCTGTACTGGTCCGGCGAGGGCGGGTCCACCGGAGGCAGGCGGAGGAAGGTAATGCTAGTTGACGTGGCAACACGGGATTGGATGTAAGCGTTGACGACGGGCCTTTGGGACATGGTGATGATGAGGATGGTGGCGTGTAAACGACGGTCATGATTGACAAGGAGGTGAGCAAACTCGACGAGTGGAACTAGGTTTCCGATTCCAGGAGTTGAGATGAAGACTACATGAGATTTGGCCATGGTGCTTTTTTGGCTCTATGGTTTTGTTTGGTGGTGTTATCTTTTCTTGTGAATTTTGATCCACATATGGGACCTTAAATAATATATAATCGGAACGAATACACTGGAATCGTAAAATACTCACAGCAGGATGCTTAAATTCATCGCTCGTTGACAAGAGAATAGGTCGAAAGTAGGCCCATTAATTTGGAATTACGTGCTCCATTATTGTACCAATTAGCCTGCCGGAACATGTAAATAAGATCGTAACGTATAAGTAACAAATAAGATATAGAGTAATGATAGAGAGACCAATTATTTAGATTGAATTTAGTAAATTATATGACGTGGTTGTTAATGATTAGATTATTACTTAATTTTTGTTTAACGTATTTATTTTTATTGATGACACATCTATAGTTTACAAATTTAATCTAGAAAATTAGTCTGCCTAGCTAGCTTTAGTCTAAGATAAATATTCTTCTATAGACAACAAATGAAATATCATATTACCACTTTTATTGAAACTATAATACTAAAAGGGATGGATTTAGTATAAAATTAAGAGAAGTGCCTATTGCAATATTTAGTTCATAAAAAATTCACATTTGCTTCGTCACTCTTGAGAATTTAATTCACCCTTTTCTTTTGACGAAGTACCAGTTTAGGTTAATATATTATCTTATATACAAGAAAATTCGATTTTGTTATAAACAACAAAAATTTAAGGGTCCTTTCGATAATCACTTCATATTTTGTTTAGTTTTCATTTATTGTGATAGAGATAGAGAGAAAGTATATATGAGAAATGGCTGAAAGAGATAATGCACATGGGGATAAATTAAGAAGGGTAGATAGATGGAGAAAGGAGGGAGAAATGAAGAAGAATGTGGGAAACAAAACTAGAAAATCTCTAGTTTTCCTTCCATATATAATTGTTTTTATGCATTTCATGTATGTTTATTCCATTTCACTCCCACCACTCTTTTTCAAGGTGAAAATAAAGGACCAAGTGATATTAGCTATTGGTCCACAATCATGTGCAAGGCACCTACTCCTCTTCGATGAGGAAAAGTTTGTTGCACCCAAAAACCCTTGGCTTGTCCCCCTCGGATTTGGATCCTCTCCGGATCCCCTCCCTGGGGATCCCAGGGATCAAGCCACAAGAACCGTTCATAAAAAATCGTGCGGTCACAATTAAATTATTTTTATATTTTTTAAAATAAAGCAGTCTTGTTTTGCGTAAAAATCATTTAATTGTAGCCGCACGATTTTTTATGAACGGTCCTTGTGACTTGATCCCCGAAATCTCTAGAGAGGAGATCCGGAGAGGATCCAAATTCGTCTCCTTCTACCAATTTTATTAATAGAATTGACGACTACCGAATCATAAGCCTATAATGCAACACTATAAGAGGCTAACTAATATATCTGCAGTTAGGCTACCTTCACGAAAATATCTGTACATAATATAAAACTCGTTTGACAAAGACGCTTACTCCAATCAACCAACAAAAAGCGACACACTATAGTTGGAGCCTTGTATAAGGGGTGAAGTAAAACTTCTTCTATCTGAAGGAGCTTCAAAGTCAGGAGCCCTAACCATAATCCGTCGAGGGGTAAAAAAGACAACGGAAGGAGAACCCTTCTGTCCTGTTTGAACCCGTCCCAGCAACGACCATCATCCTACCCATTTTCATTGTGCCAAGAACACAGGAGATACATCACGTATTATTATGTCAGTGGTGGAAAGTTTTATTTCTTAAGTTGTTAATTTTATAACACTAATATCTCACCACTTCTATAACACAAGTATCTCACCACTTTAATTTTCACAATCACATCACCACTTTAATTTTCTAATTTTGGTTTCCTACATTGTCCTTCATTCACACTACCTACCGAACTCCACATCTGCTTATCCCTTATTCTCCTGTATTACTAACAAAAAATGGAAACTAAAACTTATAACTTGCCCAAAAATCTTTATGAACTTGAGGTGAGGAAACGCGAGACAATCGACATGTGAGTCAAGTGCATGTTAGGTAACAAGCCAATTCAATGCATCTCATTTCAATTCCTAACTTCAATTTGACTTTTCTATTAAACCCATATGGCTGGAAAGGTTGTATCTTGTGTCTTTGGAGCCTAGCTGAACTCTTACAAAGCCTATAGGGCAAAATATTGCACCGGCTCCTGCCATTGTCAGGGAAAGAGAGCTAGCTAGATGAATTTTAACCATGGTAAATCCAGCCATGAAGATATAGCTATCATCGAAAGCCATTATAAATAAATAAAAATAAATAAATAAATGTAGTGTAATTTCAAATCTGACTCATCGCTCTAAACAAAAGTTGCATTGGAGTATTTGTATTCATTAGTTTATGTATTTTCTGACTAAAAAGGGCTTATCATGATATTTCTGTTTCTTTAGTTTTGACTTTTACTTATTGCTCGTGTCACATGAAGTGAAAGCTGATTTAACGAACTAATAAGCATGCCATTCATCAAGAGCCTGGAAACCTTCAGCAGCAGATGACATGGATGGATGCGAACCAACTCCCCCACAGAACCATCACTACAAGAAGATCGGACATGAGTTCTGCAATCTGACTCGGTAATTAATCAACTTTTGAAAGCTTACTAAAACAAATAAAACTATTTGATATTGTTTTTATTACTGATTTTTTTTCTTAATCACCTTCAATATTGAAAGAATCACTAATTATACTTTAATTTTGGTTTAGAACATCTCTAAACTCTAAACGACTGACTACTTCACTAGCTAGATAGATAAAGGAAGAAACCCTAATTCTACTTTAATTTTGGAAAGAAAGAACATCTATAAATGGATATTATTTACCGTAAGTTCCTTGAAGATAAATATGTTTTAATTTCTCTTCCAAAAATAAGGTAAAGCAAAAATTAAAAGAAGCTTCATGAAATTTTGGGCAAGTTAAAGTGGCAAACCAAACAAGATACAAATGAGGAACCGAGACCAAACTAGCTAGCTGGCTAGCTGAAGGAAGAAACATTGACATGATAGAAAAAAGATGAGAGAGAGATGAGTACTCTACTAACCTGCTGGGTTGCTTGAAGGTAAAACACAATTGCCAAATAGAGGAGTTAGCCTTTTTCTAAATATGGAAGTTTCTTGAGGGAAGAAATAAATTTCCATCTTTGAAGCATAAACTCCGAGACAAATGATAATGCTAAATAGATTGACGTAAACAAGACATGGTGATTGTTCTGACTCAGATTTGCTTCACTTTAACAAAACCAAACAAAAGCCGAAGGGCTACGGAAAGAGAATATTATGACTCAAAGAAAGAAGAAAGGAGTGTCGTCAGAAGGAGCAGATTACACAGCTTCTTTACAGTAAGTGCAAAATTAAATTTATAATTATTGTATACAATTTGAAGCAAATTTGTGAAGCCCCTAGGGTCTTCGAAATAAACTTTTTCGTTGTTCACGCTGATGTGTACGACTACTGCAACAAAACCCATCAATGAGATTGGATTGGACATATGATCTGACAAAGTCTTTGTGTCATACACACCACCTGCGTTTAGGGTTGCATGATGTCTTTGCCACCCAGTCAAACAGTAAGATAATACCAACTTATCCAAATACTGTTAAAATAACTACGTACTCGATTATGTTCCTTACAATAAGCTTTTTTTTTTTTTTTTTTTTTTTTTTTTTGTTTAGGAATGTGATATTTCTACACCTTATTTTACTTTTCACACATTTTTTTAATTTTATGTCGTCAGATCAGATGAATTAAAAAAAATCAACAGACAAAAATTATTAAGGACTGTGTGAGAAGTAAAATGAGGTGTGTGGATAGCACACCCTTTTGTTTAATATAATGGTTCTGAATGTAGTGTACAACTACAATTAGATAAGTCATTTGGGAGAGTTACATCAAGAAGTTTCAAATGTGATGAGTTTAGTTAAAGTCGTAGATTTTTTTTTGGTTCTTGTCGTTTTACTAACATATTAGTATGATGACATTCAGAAGAGGTGCATGTGTAATCCATATCCATATTTGGACATGGTGTGAGATTTGAATTTGTCACGTGGCTGGAAATGTACGGTTTGAGTTCGGTGTCAAGGGGTTGATGTTCAGTGTTTGTGTCCGAGAGCTTGGCATCATGAGATTATAGGTTCGATATCAACTAAATCAATGTTCAAATTGACACTTTTTTGTCAAAATTCAAATTGACACTTTAGATAAGAGAAAAATTTGTATGCATCGGTGTATTTCTTATGTTGAGTTGTTTATATATCTTTTATTATGCGATTTGAGGATCTACATGTGTGCACTTTTCCCTTTAACCCAGGTCTAACTAAGGTCCTAGACTCCTAGATTGTACATATGGTTCAGGAAGGGAGCTGAATCTATCATTTGAGTGGATTCGAGTTTGAAGTTCAAGACGGGAGGTTACGATGATAGTCTTGGGTCAACTAGGTTTTGAGTTGTTTGAAGGTTGGAGTTTGGTTGTCTATATCTCATGTTTTATTAAAGTTCCCATATGTTTAAGGAGGATTGCGAGCTTAAATTTCACGTATATAGTTGTTGAATATGATATAATTTATGGCATTTATATGTATTTAATGTAATCAATATTTGACCGTCAAAATAAAGATTGTACTAAATACATGTATGTATTGTAGCCAAATATTTAATATTAGATCTTAAACTCCAAAATATGAAACCTTAAGTTCTTAAATTTCATCTTATGTTTCTGTAGACAGTGAAATTTCAGTAAATAAAATGTTGACCAATAGTCAAAATTGTAACACTCATGTATTACGTAAATTGTACACATATTGTATGATTCGACGAAAATTCGAAAAGAGTTAGAAAAGCTGTCAAACAGGACACGTGTCAACACCTGGCAGAGACGGCTTATTTCATCTGGAATATTATATTCAAAATTAGGCCTTGGAAAATTCTATAAATAGAAGCCAATTTCATTCATTTCAATGGACCAATTCACAAATACATTTCTCTACTCCCAAATTGGAAGAGAATTCTCTGAAGTTCGTTCTTCGTTCTTCGTTCTTCGTTCATCGTTCATCGTTCTTCGAGATCAAGCCCCAACGGCCCTTGAAGAAACGATCATCCATCCTAAGATTAAGCCCCAACGGCCCCTTGGATTAGCACAATTGTTCTTCAAGATCAAGTCCAGAAGCCCTTGAAGATCCATCCACCATTCATCGTTCATCCGTTCATCCGTTTCTTCAAGAACCAAGCCCAAAAGCCCCTTGAAGTTCATCCATCGTTCATCCATCGTTCATCGTTCTTCGTTCATCATTCATCCACCTTCTTCAAGATCAAGCCCCGACGGCCCTTGAAACAACATTCATCCACCCTCCAAGATCAAGCCCCGACGGCTCTTGGAATCAATACATTCATCCTTCAAGAATCAAGATCAAAGCCCCTTGAAGCTCACCCATCGTTCATCGTTCATCATTCTACATTCATCATCAAACATCTGAAGATCATCACTGTTCATCCCAAGAATCAAAGCGCCAAACAGCCCCTTCGGATCAACACAAACAAATCCACATCACTGTTCATCCAAGGATCAAGCCCAACTGCCCTTTGGATCAACAGCCCATCAACAAATCCATACCTTACGAAGATAGAATCAGAGGAACAAATAGAGATTGTAACCCCAAAATTCATCAAATAACAAATATATTTTGTACACGTGTTCTTATTCCATTCAGGAAATTTTCGTGTTTACAAATTTGGCACGCCCAGTGGGACCTTCTCTACCTCTCATCTCTATCTTCAAACCCGCAAAGAAAAGCACAGATGGCATCAAGGAAGGCTCAAACCGTTCCCGCACCCAATGTGAAGAACAAGACCGTCCTCGCTACAGGTAGGAGCATTTCAGAGGTCGTAACTCGAAGCAAGGCAAGAGCTTTCTTGGCCGCATCTTCCACCCCCGCATCAACTTTGCTGGAGAAACAAGAACACCAAACAAATTCATTAATACAAATATTATTTTGTAAAAAAAAAAAAAAATTAAAAAAAAAAATTAAAAAATAAATAAATAAATAAATAAATAAAAAATAAAATATATATAGTGCAGCACTAAAAAATAAAACAATATATAAAAAAAGTGAGTGCATCATTAAAATATATATATATATAAAGAAATAAAAAATAAAAAAATAAAAATATACATATATAAAAGGTTTTGGGTATGCATCTGCTACCGAAAGTTGAAAAAAAAAAATTAAAAAATAAAAAAAAAATAAAAAAATATATATATAGTGCAGCACTAAAAAATAAAACAATATATAAAAAAAAGTGAGTGCATCATTAAAATATATATATAAAAAAATAAAAAATAAAAAAATAAAAATATACATATCAAAAAGGTTAAAAGCAAAAGTATCTCAAATCACGCTTTCTCCTCACTTTCATCTGAAGAACATGGAGAAAGTGAGATCCTGATTGCTTACCTAGTCTTGCTCTCGAGTACTCATCTCAGACCCCTCCCAACACACTTCAAAAATAAACCTGTGTTGAGGTACTTCTTCAAAAACAAAAGTACCTCACAGACGAAGCAGGAGGAGTCTGAGGTGCACCCAAGAGCAGATGAGTCTGGGTTGATCCAAGAGTTCAAGAAGATGCCACACCTGCGTGGAGACCGGACTACTTGAAGCATGTGGAGACAACGTGCTGATTCATCCTCAACTAAGCTGATGATCGCTTGCAGCATAGCTAATCTCCACATTGAAAGTTTTGGAGCGGCATCTCCAATTGCTTTCATGGGAATTTTTGCATTAAAGGAAAAATACTGCAAAAGAAGATGCACGTCTGCATGGAGACCGGAGTACTTGAAGCACGTAGAGACAACGTGCTGATTCGTCCTCAACTAAGCTGAGGAAGTACCGAGTGGGATAACCAACTTGAGAAACAACGTCAGAAATCTCCTTCTACAATTGATTTGCGGTGCTTTAAGCTTCAGAACCACCAAGATCAAGATCAAGTGTCCAAACACCCTTGAATCAACCTTCAAGATCAAGCCACCAACGGCCCTTGGAGAAAATCAAGACCCGATTCAAGATCAAGTGTCCAACACCCTTGAATCAAAACCTGTTCAAGATAAAGTCTGTGGAAAATCACCAAGCACAACAAAAACACGTGCCGATTCGTCCTAGCAAAATTGAATATAGTCTCAGCCCAATTCAAAATCAAGCCTCAACGGCACTTGAAGGAGATCCCAGCCCAATCCAAGATCAAGCCTCGACGGCCCTTGGATCGACGTCTACAGTAAGGAAACTTCAAAACATGTCTTCTACACGTGACAAGCACATGTATACGACACGCCTTGAAGTGGGGGCATTTGTAGACAGTGAAATTTCAGTAAATAAAATGTTGACCAATAGTCAAAATTGTAATGTGCTCATGTATTACGTAAATTGTACACATATTGTATGATTCGACGAAAATTCGAAAAGAGTTAGAAAAGCTGTCAAACAGGACATGTGTCAACACCTGGCAGAGACGGCTTATTTCATCTGGAATATTATATTCAAAATTAGGCCTTGGAAAATTCTATAAATAGAAGCCAATTTCATTCATTTCAATGGACCAATTCACAAATACATTTCTCTACTCCCAAATTGGAAAAGAATTCTCTGAAGTTCGTTCTTCGTTCTTCGTTCTTCGTTCTTCGTTCATCGTTCATCGTTCTTCGAGATCAAGCCCCAACGGCCCTTGAAGAAACGATCATCCATCCTAAGATCAAGCCCCAACGGCCCCTTGGATTAGCACAATTGTTCTTCAAGATTAAGTCCAGAAGCCCTTGAAGATCCATCCACCATTCATCGTTCATCCGTTCATCCGTTTCTTCAAGAACCAAGCCCAAAAGCCCCTTGAAGTTCATCCATCGTTCATCGTTCTTCGTTCATCATTCATCCACCTTCTTCAAGATCAAGCCCCGACGGCCCTTGAAACAACATTCATCCACCCTCCAAGATCAAGCCCCGACGACCCTTGGAATCAATACATTCATCCTTCAAGAATCAAGATCAAAGCCCCTTGAAGCTCACCCATCGTTCATCGTTCATCATTCTACATTCATCATCAAACATCTGAAGATCATCACTGTTCATCCCAAGAATCAAAGCGCCAAACAGCCCCTTCGGATCAACACAAACAAATCCACATCACTGTTCATCCAAGGATCAAGCCCAACGGCCCTTTGGATCAACAGCCCATCAACAAATCCATACCTTACGAAGATAGAATCAGAGGAACAAATAGAGATTGTAACCCCAAAATTCATCAAATAACAAATATATTTTGTACACGTGTTCTTATTCCATTCAGGAAATTTTCGTGTTTACAGTTTCTAACTAAAAGACTCTGACAATATGTGATTATATATCTCATTGTAAAATTTCATCTCCAAACGCATCTAATACTGGGTGATATACTTTTTGCTTACACAATTGAGGCTCTTCTAAATTCGTTATCTTTAACATGTTTATCCATAGATCTGCTTACTGCTACTGCTACGCATACAAATCATTCTTCATGGTCCATGCTTGTCCGATCCCTTTAGATTTCAGAGGCTTCCAACTCGTGGAATGTTGAATTGGCTGCATTCACTTTGAGGAGGTCGTATTGTAGAGATTTTTTTTTTTATTATGACGGGAATATGAATGGTACACTACATGTTTTTATATAGGGTGAACAACCAATTTAGCCCTGGTTTGGTACTGAGGTAATTCTGAAAAAAAACTGGTATAAAAAAAAGCTGGCAGCTATTTTTGTATTTGGTAAACATCTAGCTTCAGTTTTTTTCCACAGTTTTGGGTGAAAAAAAAAGCCAAAAAAAGGAAGCTACAAAACCCAGTTTTGAAAAACTGGCTTTTTTCACATCTGTTTTACATAAAAGTTTACCAAACACTATAATACTGTTTTTTTTTCAAAAGCACTTTTATAAAAAAGTTTACCAAACACTCTGCTGCTTTATTTTACAGCTGCTTATTCTCACAGCACATCATAAGCAGTTTTTTTTCTTTTCAAAACACAGCAATACCAAACCAGCCCTAAATTCCTGAATTATCACCTTAGTGAAAATTAGGTCTATAAACTATTTTTTCGGAAAAATCAGTCCATGAATTATAAAATTTTGCCAATTACATCTCTAATATTATATTTTGAAGCTACTATATTCAATTTTCCTTCAATTTAAGTCACATTGCTTGCATGTGATACACATTGGAGGGTTGATTGGTAGTTTTTCATAAAGAAATAGTATATAGAGTTAAATTTGGAGAGTGAATTGGTAGTTTTTCATAAAAAATAATGTAAGTTAACTTTGTAGGGTAAATTAGATGTTAAATTCACAACCTATATAAAATGTGAAGAGTTTATAGGAGAGAAAATGATTATATTCTAAAGTGTGTGAAGTGACTTAACTTGAAGAAAAATTGGATAAAATAGCTTTGAATATAATAGTATGAATGAAATTAGCAATTTTTAACGAATTTATGGATTTATTTTACCCAAAAAAACAATTCAAAGACCTAATTTTCACTGAGGTGATAAATAAGAGACTAAATCGACAGTTCACCTTTTTATATAAGTGGTGAGAAATTGTATTTTATAAGTTATTAACATTTTAGCACTCATATTCTACTATTAATATAATAATACGTAATGTATTATTCTGTATTTTAATCACACAGAAAAATCTCCTGTATCTGTACTGTGATCATTAATGATCGGTTTTAATGCTAAGGTTCCAACTTCTGTTGCCTTACAGTGTTCCTCTCTCTCTCTCTCCAAAAAAAAAAAAAAATTGCACATGTCTCAGGAATTCCTCGGCTTTGACAAAACAACACCAAACTGACTGATGCATCCATCAGAATCACCGCTCAGGAAAAAGAAATACAAAAGAAACCAATATGTATAAGATAAAAACAGCGCACATTAAAGAGACCATCCAAAACAAACGCAATCCCCTTTGGCTATTTTGGGCACTCCCTTTTTACAATGGAAACGATTTTCACACATTATTTTTCTTTTTATATACATTTCTCTTTATTTTTCATCTATAAGTCAAATAAAATAAAAGATAATAAAAATATGTAGAGATTTGCAAGGAAAAAAGTGTGCATATATCATTTTCCTAATAAAAAAAGTTACATCTCCAAAATTTTCTTCTATATATGTAGTGAAGTTTCAACTCCTGTCCCCTAGCCTTCAAACCCTTCACTCCAATCCCATCAAAGTTAACAACAAACCACCCTTCAGGTGACTGCCATCAGCTGCCTCTCTTGCAGTTCTTTCTTCTTCTCCCAGTAGACACCCATGCCTTCTCCAAAACCCACCTGAGAGACTTTCCATTTTATGTTCGCATCTTCCAAAACAAAAATTCGCACTACTTGTGAAAAAAGCAAGCTTGCATGCAAGCACTTATTTCCCAAATACGCTTACTCTTCAATTCCCTCCAATTTCTTCGCTTTCATTCCACTCGAACACGTACTAACTTTAGAGGCATATTTTACTCATAAGCACTTGTCATCCTACGCAAAAATGGAAGCTTTTCTTCCTTCTCTCACATTTCCCTTCTCCTACACCTTCACTACTACTAATAGTGCACTTGGTGGTGTCATTGCTGAAAACATCGACACATCATGTCCTAATCAATGGATGGATGCTAGGATATGGAGCAAGCTCCCCCACCGGCTCGTCGACCGTGTCATCGCCTTTCTCCCACCACCGGCCTTTTTTCGCGCTCGATGTGTCTGCAAGAGGTGGTATGCCCTCTTGTTCTCCAACGCTTTTCTCCAACTCTACCTCGAAGTATCTCCTCGCCGCCATTGGTTCCTCTTCTTCAAGAACAAGAGCCTCAACGGGGGCTACATATACAGGAACAACAATGGAGGAAGCAACGGTGACAGCAACAGGGGTGATACTAATTGTGAAGGCTATCTTTTTGATCCTTATGAAATTGAATGGTACCGCCTTTCGTTCGCTTTGCTTCCCTCCGGCCTTTCCCCTGCTTCATCTTCCGGCGGTTTAATCTGTTGGGTTGCGGACGAGGCTGGCCCGAAGACTCTCATTCTATGCAACCCAATTGTTGGTACTGTGTCTCAGTTGCCTCCAACTCTAAGATCAAGACTCTTCCCTTCCATAGGGTTGAGTGTCAGCCCTACATCCATTGATGTAACTGTTGCTGGAGACGACTTGATCTCTCCATACGCTGTGAAAAACTTGACAGCCGAGAACTTCCATATCGACGCAGGCGGGTTTTTTTCGCTGTGGGGAATCAATTCTTCCCTCCCAAGGCTCTGCAGTTTCGAATCAGGTCAAATGGTTAATGTTCAAGGAAAATTCTACTGCATGAACTACAGCCCTTTCAGTGTCTTAGCCTATGATGTGGCAGCAAACAATTGGTGGAAGATTCAGGCCCCCATGAGAAGGTTCCTGAGGTCTCCAAGCTTGGTGGAGAGCAAGGGGAAGCTGCTTTTAGTAGCTGCAGTTGAGAAGAGCAAGCTCAACGTGCCGAAAAGCTTGAGGATTTGGGGGTTGCAGGCTTGTGGAACAACTTGGGTTGAGATTGATAGGATGCCTCAGCAGCTCTATGTGCAATTTGCCGACCTGGAGAATGGGAGTGGGTTCCAGTGTGTTGGACATGGAGAGTTCATCATCATCATGATTCTGGGTTCGGACAAGGCGTTGCTGTTCGATATGTGCAGGAAGAGGTGGCAGTGGATTCCTCCGTGCCCTTATGTTCATGCTGGGGTTGATGGGGACTTGCATGGCTTTGCTTATGAACCCTGGCTCGCTACGCCGGTCACTGGGCTGCTTGATCAGCTGACTACAATTCCGTTCCAGGCTTTCAGTGCTTAGGAGGGTTCAAGTTGCAATGTGATCTAAGTATGTAGCCGTAGGAAAAGCTGCGGTTGGGATGTGGGAGTTGGTAGGTTTGGTCTAATCTAGTAAGAAGCTACTTGTTATACTTTTTAAGTAATCTGCTATGTATTTTGTCAGTCTCTTCTACCTAGTGTATGAAATGAGGAGATGGTCTGCATAACTATTGTGATAAATGTAGTAATATTTCCTGGAATTAACTACAAGATTGAAGCCAAGTGTATTTTTTTTTTCTTCTTATATTTTTTTATTGCAACTGATATTTACACTAGGGTCCGGGAAATTTCGGCTAAACCACCCAATAGACTGATTAAAATAACGAAGTATCAGACTCACCATTTCTGAAAGTCGAAGTTAAGGCCTTTCATTTAGAAATTGAGAAAAATACCACTTTAGGTAAAAGGGGAATGTTTTAAAGCTTGTCTTTCCTACTTGGGATTACCACTAGGATGAAGTTTGTGCCGTTTCCGGGATGTATCATATTTTTTCCGTTCTTAAGCTGCTGTTTCAACTGTTAATCAAATTGATCAACAAGATTTCGAACGATGAGACGAATGATTTGTTGAGTATAAAAACTGACAGTCAGCCCTTACTAGGTATTCTTCCTCTATTACCAGGGACTGGGGACATAATACATATACGGGAATGGGGACATAATACATATACGAGACGAGTGAGATATTCACATGGAGATACACGGTTCTTTAAACCCTAAACTCGTGACTTTGCAATACGCGGTTCAAATGAAAGTGAAACAATGCCAAGAGTCCAGGGCAGAGACTCCATTTCCGTACAAACAAGCATGGAGGGTGCCGAGCATACAAATCAGTTGAATTTTACAATTCCACAAGCAAAGTACAAAGATGGATATATAAGGAAAAAAATTTGTTAGTGAATAAAAAGAGGAAATATTTCATATCAAAAGAATCGCTATTGTACATTCTCAAAATTTCCAGTTATTCGTCACCCGCCTCCATCCCCAAACTAAAGCTGATACATTTCTGCCACTCAAAGCTACAACTCTGGATGGCCTTCATAACTTCCTTTATATACACTTCAAAATAGGGTGGATCAAAATGCCGCGACTTTTTACATTCAACTCCATTCACTAAACCTGTCGTAAGTCTGACCTTACAAATAAGGCGCGCTTACATCTCCTGATGGATCGTATCCCTTCTTGACATTCAACTCGATTTTCCAATGTATCATTTAAGTCTAACCTGGAGAACGAGATGGACATCCCTCTTGAAGATGGACCGTAGCTCCTCATTAGCTTCCATGCCAATTCTCCTGTTTCAGAAGCATGTATTCAATTCAAATTGACTCGTGTTAAAAGCAAAGTGATTCCAATATGCTGGGACTTCAGTATTTACCCTATTTTATTGCCCTTCTTTCCTACAAGGATCTTGCGTTGACTTAATTTGTTCGTGATAAGATGCTGTTCAATCCGAAGAGAGCCATCTCGCAACTCCTTCCAGTCCATCAACCGGTGTTCAATAGTGTATGGGATTTCCTAAAACAAACACAAGTTGCCATTATTGAAGATTCTCAAATTGCTTATTAATGCAGACCTTGGGAATGAAAATATAACCAGACAGAAATGATAGCCTCAAAGTACTTCGAAACAGAAACTGAAGATCTACCTGATGCACATGGTCTAACAATCTTTCTCGGACAACTTCTAATGATATATTCTTCATAACTTCCTCAGTCATGATCAATGGATCTTCATCCCAAGATCGTTTAACAGCCTATACATAAAAAAAACCACTGAAGAACTGAGGATATAGTGGACAGCAGTAACATTGGCTAGAAGGATAATCAGATTCATGTAAACCAGGCATATCTTGAAAAACTCTTTCCAACCGAAACATACATCTAAAAAAGGCCTTCGTAACAGAATATTTTTGACAGGTAAATGTCACAGGAAATTATCACAATGATGACAACACTAAAAAGCTCACATGCCTGATCCATCAAATATTGAGTAAGATCTTTCACTCCGGAGCCCTTCAGACCAGAAATCATGAAATGCCTACAAGGTTAAGAAAGAAACAGATGGTCAGATATACTCTTAAGATCCGTGGTCAAAAAGAGAAAACACACCATCTTTGATTTTGAACAAGTAAAATCTACCTTTCATAACCAGGAAGATCTTTGAATTCCTCAGCAACCTTTAATAAGTCTTTCTTCTTCTCAACTAAATCAACCTTGTTCATACATAAAATTCTCTTTTGTACTGGGTGTGGTAGTGCTCCCATACGCTTGATCAATCCTATAACCCTTACATCAGGCCTATAGAAATGTAAATACAAAGAACCAGCTGATTAGGGACCAAAAATACTGAAACAGGGATGAAATTTAGAAAAAAAGGGGGAGTGATGGCATAGAGCAAGCCGATCAACAAAATGTTAATAAACTTGAGTGATATATGTACAAGAAGTAAAACGGGAAACAAGCAATAACTATATTTTTCCCCAAAAAAAAATTGCACTATTATCAAAAGCGATAAACATTTGCCCAAATGGAATCCACCTGCCATATATGTCTAGCTCTGATGCTTATGTTTGTTTCATGCATAATATGGTACAGGATATCAAATGGAATGGATTACTAACCTGGTAAGATGCCTATGGACGTCGAATATAACTATGAGCACATCGTATAAAGTAACTGAGCTCCAAGCACTTTCTACTCGAACCTTAAAATCCTTGTAAGGACATCCCTTGTTGCTTAATGTAAGACCTGGAGTATCAAAGAAACACTGCACAGGCATACATGAAGACAGTCAATAAATGTCATATGATTCAATTTTTGTGCTCCAGTCAGTGAGGAGAAAACATAATAATAACATGTCTACACATCACTAGATGAAAGTAACTGACGAGAAAATAATATGCAAAGATGACCCATCACCTTTACCTTTCATGTATCAAACACTCTCATCACTAGATGAAAGTAAGTGTCGCAAGCTCATCAGATTGTTTTTTGTGCAATAATTTCATAAATAAAGAACTGGGATAAAGAAATTAACTCCATATTGATTGTGAATAATTTTCAAAGCTCATTTGGACATAAAATAAATTAATCAGAAAACATTCCCAGTCCAGAGAAGCAGGTTGATTATAAACTTTTTTTTTTTTTTTTTTTTTTTTTTTTTGAAACTAGTGTCTCCAGATCTTTGACCCGACTAATCACTAGGCCCCCCGCCTGACCCCACAACATTTGGGAGGCAAGAAACTCTAGCAATTGCTAGGTGGGTACCTTGAGAGGTGTCGAACCCCAGACCTCTTGGTTTGCTGCCAAGGGCCTGACCATTAGACTAAACACTCTTAGGTAGGTTGATTATAAACTATAAACAAGAAACATACAATTTGTGTGTCTCCTTTTGTCATAACTCCTAATACTTCATGAGTAGTGGTGTTTGTCTTCCGTGAAACAGCAGAAACCTTCGTCCCAACCTATAAGAAATGCAGAGAACGTATGATAAATCTGCGCAATCTGTCATCATAAAGGTTCTGGTTACATCAAAGGCCAGTAAAAGTAAAAGCTTAGATCACATGATATGGAAAAAAATATTTCAACAAATCATTTTGTATCCTACAAAGGACATCAAAGATTCAAGTTTAAGAACAAAGTATAATCCCCAAAGCCAATGCATATCTCAAATAGAGAATTCTCGCAAGCTTTTTCGTTTCTTTCCCTCCAAAGAATTTTTTTTTATCGGGACAACTTCAGACGCATTAAAAAGCTCAAGCGTGTTTTGGCCTCAACAACTATTTGATATCTATCTGACCAAAGTGCAGTGAGCATGAAACAGATATTGATATTGCATTCGGGGAAATTAGGCAGATTGTGCCATATCCATGGTCAGTACAAACATAATACCGAGCAACATAGACGAACCCTATTTGCCACAAAATATTAAACCAGAGTCGATTAGGCAAATGAAAGAATACATAACACAAAACTTTACCAAAATCCATTACAATGAAATAATTATCAAAAACCATAAACAACACTCAATACAATCATTGACTTCACCAACCCCATGTTCAACAATTCTTCAAAACCCCCATTAAATTAAACATCTTTAAACAATAAGATCCAAAAGAACAAACCATGTAATTAGTCAGAGCAGACTTTCCGGCATTCGGGGCACCAATTATCCCAACAGACAGCGCCTTTTGGTCCTCTTCCTTCACCATTTCCACCTCCTCCCCTGATTCCTCATCATCTGCGCGCTCCAAAGCCGCCTCGAGAAGTGCCTTCGCGAGCACTCTGCTCTTTTGCTCCTCCTCTTCCTCCAAACGCCTCAATTTTTCCTTCTGGGTGTCCACCCCAATCAATTTATTAGCTTTTGATCGGTACTTGTTGTCCCAAGTCGGCTTCCTAGGGGTTTCGGGCTTAGAATCCGAACCAATGGATGGTATGGCGTAATGGGTACTGTCGAAAACCGAGTCTGAACCATTTTCGAAGTCTGAGAAAGATGGGTTGTGGCCAGAATCGTCCTCTTGCGGCTGCGCTGCGTAAAACCGGTGGAAGGAGGCTGGGTTTAATGGGGTTTTGCTGGGTTTTGAAGAGAGGGTTCTCAGAACTCTCAAAGCTTTCATCTCAGCTGCTGATGCGGAGTATCAAGTGACAGAGACAAAGGGTGTGCGCGCGCGGGTGAGATCTGAGGTTTTGGGGGTTTCAGCCTAGAGCCTTGTCTAGTCTCTCTGTAGACGATCACTCCTTTTGAGTGATTCTGAATATATAAATGATAGATTATATTCACACATCCCAAATTACTTCTCTCACACTTTTTTAATTTTTTAATATTTTTTATCAAGTGTTAGTGGTGTGTAGAAAATATTAAAAAAATTAAAAAGGTGTGAGAAAAGTAATTTAAGGTGTGTAAATATAATCACTCTATATAAATATTTTCTCTTTTACTTTTTACTTTTAGTCCATTACCAATGAATAGTATTATTCACGTACTTTTTTGTTTATTTTTATTCATTAATTTTTTGTTTATTTTTATTCATTATTTTTATTCATTTATTTACGTGAATGAAGGTAAGAACTCATGAATTCTTAAGGCCTGTTTGGTGTCTTATTTGAAATTTTTTATCATTTTTCAAAACATTTTTTAAGAACATTTTTTGAAAACAATTTTCTTTAAGACTCAAAAACTTGATTGGTTTGTGATTTAAAAATTTTAAATCTTACGACTGAAACTTGATTGGATTGGAGTAGAGACGAAAAAAGTAAAAAAAAAAGGGAGAAAGAAAGAAGAAAGAAGAAAAGAGAGAGATATATTTGGAGTGAGAGGGGAGAAGGGAGAGAAAAGAAATGAGTAAGTTTAAGTTTAAAAACTCTAAAAACTCAGTTTATGTTTTTAAAGAATAGACTATATTTTTTAGTTAGT
Source organism: Crataegus laevigata (assembly GCA_963580275.1). NCBI lineage: Eukaryota > Viridiplantae > Streptophyta > Magnoliopsida > Rosales > Rosaceae > Crataegus > Crataegus laevigata. The sequence continues at coordinate 10,780,076 of OY756939.1, read as the reverse complement.
CTTGAGTTCAGTTTTTAAAAATAGTCATACCAAACAAGTTTTTAAGACCTAAAATTTGAAAACTATTTTTGAGTTTAAAAAGTTGGATTCAAGTACACTACCAAACAGGCTCTTAATTTTTTGTAAAATTTTTATTCATTGACTCACATTAAATTATGACCTGGTTGTGATGATACTTTTTTGTTTATTTTTATTCATTAATTTTTTGTTTATTTTTATTCATTATTTTTATTCATTTATTTACGTGAATGAAGGTAAGAACTCATGAATTCAAGCGCGTTTTAACACCAAAATAATTTGAGAGGAAATAACTTGAGAAATGCACGTTCGTTTATCATGCAATGCAATCGTATGATCGAACCGTCCATCTGAATAGAGATTCGGTTGAACGTTCTTCGAAATGAAAGAGAAAGCCCGCGAGTAAGAGTGCAAATTGGATTAAAAATTGCGTCCAAAAAATATTGTCAAAGCACTGGAAATATTAAAAGACATATAATAACTTCGTCATCTATAAATAAACCGAAGAGAAGTGTCAAAGCACTGGAGAAGAATGAAAAAAATTACATTAACACTTAAAAATTTGCTCTTCTACTTCACGTTCTTGCAAAGAATACAAACACGAATCTATGACTGGTTAGTAGTCTGGTAAACCGCCTTTCACTTCATATAAACTTTGCCGGACATGAAGCGTGCATCAGCATGAAATTCCGAGGTCCACACGTCATCATGAGATTCCGAGGGCGCGTACATTGTCATCATCGTCCCATTGCTGCTATTTGATCTAAAATGCCATTCGACCAGCAAGCCTGCTCTCCAAAATCCTTCTGTCTATGGCTGCATCGATTGAACTCATCTGAAAAACAAAACCACAATGAGATCATCAAAGAGGAACCGTGGGCACAATTCATTTGGTTAAAGCCAGATGAGTAAACTGGTCCTATGATCTAACCGGAGATGCCAAACTTTATGAAAGAATCTGACCTGGGCCAAGTCTGGTTTCACTGTTCAACGATAAAATAACGTTGCTACAATTATAAAAAAAAAAAAATGGTTGGTCTCAACATTGTTTCACTCGAACCCCCACACCGCAAAAGAAAGCGTGGGGAGAGTGAACAACAGATAAATCCAAATTTTAAAAGAGCACACATATATATATATATTCCTTACTTAACTGAGTACGATGCTAGGTAGGAGAATCCCTGATCCCATTGCAGCAAGCTTGTCAAAATTGTAAATACTATCTAACAGCAAAAATAATGTAAATACCTACTTGAATCTTTTGATGCAGTTGCGTGGAAACCGGAGAATGGCAGTATAAACAAAACAGCATGCCCATCAACCAATTGGGTTGGAAAGCAGAAAGATGGATAATTAAAAGGTTCACATGTACTTTCTTAATTTGTTTGTTGTCAAAAGAAAAGGTTCAAACTCATATAGTACACAAATACCTCTCTAATCAGGAAACAATTGGTAAAAAATCCAGTCTGAAAAGACAGAACATAAAGCCTACCTAGTTGGTTAGAGCAACGCAACCCCGTAAGTTAAAGAGGTAGTATGACTTACCTGGCTAGTTTCATCATGAACCTGATACTTCACTAAGGACATTCTTCTTTCCTCCTTCAAATCAAATTAACCCATTTAACAAGTTAGCAATCAGTCCGAACCAGAAAACATAAAACAAGTTGGTAAGAACCAGCAAGCCTAGCAAAGTGGAAACCTAATAAACATTTGGGAAATTAAGAACGACTTACCATGGACATAGCTTCATCATCCCAAACTAGATAAACCTCATTAGCAGCTGGCTGGGGAGCAGGAGCTTTGTTTGCAATAACAGGGGGTGGTCCAATTGATGGACCACCAGTGTTTGGACCAGATGCATAAGAGTGTGAATTAACACCTGTAGCAATTAAATGCAAAGAAGATATCAGATTGACAAGCCTTGCACGTAAGAAATCAACAATGAAAGGCATCAACATGGAGAATTTAGCAATGTGGCAGGTATTCTTTATTGCAACGGGAAAATACGTGAGGCATAGCATACCAGAACAATTACTAGCTAGATAAAAACAATTACAGAGTTAATTGGGTGCATATCAAGAAACATAAAAGATGCCCTTGTAATAAATCAAACTCTAAGCCTACAATGGGAAAACTAGCCGTTGCTAGCATATCCAAATTTGAAGTTGACTAAAACAGAACTCTCTATAAAAATCTCAGAAGGCAACTAGAATAGAAAGAAAAAAAAAACAAAAGAAAAGCTGAAGTATCTAGTACTTATTTGATCAGACATGAAATATAGGTCGAACTTAAAAGCAAGAAGACAACTCTGACACCATAATGCTATCATGCACACAAAGAAGCACTTTTTTAAATCAACCATAAGAAATCAAAACTGAAATGCTTAGATAACTACTTGTTTGGAAAGTTTTAGCACCTTGATAAGCATCCGTTGGTCCTTTAACTTCAGCTGGAGAATTTAGGGGAATACTTGTTGAAAGCATGGGAGCAGAAAAGGGGGAACTTTGAGTTGGTACATTATTTATACCAACGACAGGAAATAAGGGTTGTGATACAGGAACTGGAGGCATGGATGTAGGAAGGCCAGGAGGGGCTATATGCAGAGGCAGAAGTCCAGGGGTGGTTGTTGATGGTAGAGGTGGTCTCCCATTGTGCACAGGAAACAATGGCTGCTGCACATAACCCAATGAGGAAGCAGGTACTGAGACTGCTGGAGGCTGTGGATACCATGGCTGGGGACGAGGTGGAACTTGCCAAGCATTCTGAGTCACTGGAACTGCAGAATTGTACCTGGTGCAAACAAAACCAAAATAAACAAACAGATAAGTTGGTTATGTAAATGCTAATCATGATGTACAGTAGTGACATAATTTCAAAATTTCACAAAGCCGGTTGCAGAGGATATGCAAGAAACCCGACTAAAAACATACATTGGACGCATTGCACCCAAAGGTGATTGGGGAGGATATGCAACCCCCATTGAACCTGGCACCATACCACCAACAAACTGGGTTGTTGGGATGTTTACTTTAGCTACTTTTGATGGACCGTCTTCCTCTGCACATAAATTGAGATATTTAGAAAATGAACTTAATATATATGATTAACGCCATAAACTACTCAAAATGATAGGTATAGTACACCTTTTTTTTGTTTGATTAGTCTTTAGCTCAAATGAGATAACACTTTCAAATGGATTGCACAATCAAGATTCCATGAAAAAAAAAATTATGCAGAATTCGTATGCAGAGATTAGGACATCCAAATCCATATGAATGTAAATTTGCAAGAGTACATAAGCACAACTTGGTTCAAGTTCAACCATGAACACAAGAGAATTTGAAAACCTGTTACATGGACAAAATATAGTAAGTATATCACATGGATACTGCTATGAACATTCTAATAGAATGTCTAGTTCAATACATTATATTATTCAAGGAAGTCCAATATATAGATGGGTCCATCTATGCATACTTGAACGTATCATCACAACTAGGTCATAATTTAATGTGAGTCAAACCAAACCAAACCAAACCATGGCATAAACTAGTTGAATTTGAAAATAATTAAAAGTTCACACATCACCAAATACCAATGATGATAACATAACATGAAGATAATATATCAAAATTGTCTGGATAAACATCAAAACTAGTAAGGATCCTTTTACCTTCCTCTCCATAATGTGCAGCCAAGACGTCAGGTGGGATTCCTTGCATCCCATAAATTTCAATATCCGTTGACTCTCTGCCATCCTTAGCATTCGGAACCCTATAAAATACAGTTTTTGCCAGTTTGACTATCAGTAAATTTAAATTCACAAAAAGGAATTATTTTGAGCCACAGCTAAAATATAACGGACATAATTCAACCATACTTTGTAATAGCTCATTAAAAAGATCAAGTGAAGTAGTTTCACTTTAATCACAAACAATTAGCATCAACAATCATCTATGACAATGTTCTTATGTCCCAGCTAGAACAATTGAACTGGGGATTTTGAATAGGTTTTGTTCTTAGACATAAACTGAAAGTTACTTTTGGTACTAATACAGCAGAAAAAGATTAAGTTCATCATCAGCGTATAGTGGCATCCATTACAGAATAACCTATGGGCATAAAAATCATCTTACAGTCATGAATAAGAAGTCAATATAATCGATTATCTTCCTGAGGTTTCAAGTGCTCTCTTATTATCAAGCAGGCCCCTTACGTAAATGAGTTCGTATTACTGTATATCCCAACAAAAGAGAACCGAATTTATATTAACAGACCCATTGTTTCCGGGATTCCCAGTTCTACTAAAATTACAAGCACTCACAAAATCTTCCAAAAGTCCCGTCCTTTTGCACTTAATCCACCTTCAAGCTACCAAAATTATTAACACCTACAACCCAAATTTGTTCGAAAATCTAAGAGACCATCGCAGCCTATCAATTCCATTGACCATTAAGTTGCCTCTATGCGGCTAACAAAAAGCTATAATCCCAAACTATCTTTCCAGCTAAAAAATTGTGCAAAACTGCGGAGCCCACATTACAAAATACACCCAACTGACCAAATTTTGATTTTTTTTCAGCGATGAAATTTCCATTTAGACCCAAATCCATTTACAACAGAATAAAAACAATAAAGATCATAACTTTCTATAACAGGTGAACTATATCATAGAACAAATTCAGCAAGAAAGAAGGCATAAACATTAGGGTTTTGGCAATTGGGGGAAAGGCATAGAAAGCCATACTTGGTGACGCTCTCTTTGTGGACCTGGAGGACGTGAATGGCCATGCCGCCGGCGGTGGAGAGCTTCTTATGGCAGACATGGCACTTGAAGTGCTTGGCTTTCTGGTGCTGCACCAGTATCTTCTCATCGTCGAATTCTCTATCGCAGTAGTAACACCACACCTTCGACGCCACTCTCTTCTTCTTCTTTCCCATACTGCCCTTCTACCCCTTCGCCCTCCTTCTGCCGCTCTTCTTCCTCCTCTGGTTCTTTTTCTCCCTTCTGCGAGCCTTTGGTTTTGATATTTGGGTTTTTGTTTTGGGGTTTTTTCTCTCTTACTGTGATTTGTGGTTTGTTGAATTTCATGTATTTGTATTTATAGTGTGTTTACAATTTTTTATTTTTTATTTTTTATTTACCAAGAGTTGTAATGGTAAATCGGATTTGGGGGCTAGGGCTTTTCCAATTGGTGTTGACCCGAGCTGAGCCCCAATCTAATAATTGACCCGTTCAAGTGGTTCTATGTGTCATTACATAGCACAACTAACGATGTGACGATTACATGAAAAATTTACTATGACATTTTCACTCATAACCTTTTTGCCATTCAAAAAAGAAATTCGTACCTTTTTTTTCTTGATGTCGACTAATTATGTCGTGATTTCATCAAGCTCTTTCAAGAATATTTAAGGCATTTTATACATGGGCATGTTAGGTCGACTAATTATGTCGTGATTTCATCAAGCTCTAGCAAGTAAAAGTACAACCAGAAAGAAGCTTGTGATTGCAAGCATGATAACATCTCAGGTTCAAAAGCATCCGACAGAAAACGAAAACTAGCGTACATGTATCAAACGGACTGCAGACAGCCGCATACAAACTTCAGAACTCGTTCTTCCAACTGTTGAAACGCAGAACAGCACATATCCTACTCCTCTTTCTTGAAGGATTGGGAAGAATCAACGTCACCTTTTAACTTGCTTACACTAGCTTCAGCTTCAGCAAGAAATGCAGGATCAGGCTTGTGTTTGTCTGAAGGTTCTTTCATTGCCATATATATGTAAAATGCGATAACAACGTTGACAGATATAACAGCAAGGAATCCACTCAACAGTGTTAGTGAATAGGGAGACATGTCGCTTACACCTGTTTCAAATGACTAACAACCTTGTTCAGAGAACCAAAGAGGAAAACCTAGGGAAGAAACTCTAACAAAAACAATTAGTAGCCCCCTTCCCAAATTCGACGATAGGATGCCATCTTCATTCTTATAAATCCCATTCACCGTATCAAATTATGCAATTCGCATAAACAATATATATCCTAATGATAATTTTTCATGTGAGACCATTACTTAGAAATTGGAAGCAAGATTTAGAAGACTTGACTGAGACTTAAAATACAAAATGCGAACTAGAAATGGTCTGCTTATTTAGAACAAATATGGGTAAGCACACAAACATTATCGAAAAGAATACTTAGGTAGATAACTGTATATTAATAGCACTAAGAAGAAAAACCCAGCATAACCAGCTCAAGTTTTTGTTAGCATAACTCTATGAGGAACCTCAAACAAGATGCAGTACTTGACACAATAGCCTTACCGGGAAGCAAATTATTGTTAAACGCAAATAATATTGCAACGGGAATTATCCACATAAATATTGACGCAGTAACGAACTTTTGTATCACTCCTGCCATTGTTATCTCCAATCTGCATAACAAAGAGAAAAACAATCAATTCCAACAGAATGAGGAATCACAGAGAACAATAAGGATAAGCACACATTAGGGAGAGCTGTAAAAGACTATCGAGCCAGAAGATATGCAACTGAATTTCTGTACAAATAACTGAAAACAGTTCCTATATCAAATACTCATGGAAAAGAAAGAAAACTAAATCATAAGAACTGCAGACATGAGTGATCTAGATGTAAATTTAGGAATACTTGTATCCAGTGCTTAAGTGAGGTCCTAACTACTTGATTTTTACTGGGATGTGATATACCACGAGAAAGCAATCTATACACAAATAAAGATCAAAACTTTTCAGATGCAATCAAACAAGAAGCAACCCACCAGTGAACAAAGACGCCAAATTTCAAAACTTTACATTGTTTTTCTACAGGGTACATAATATGAGAGTGACCCAGAAAGACCTAACCTCACACAGACATTTAATCGAACATTTGGTGTGTATATACTCAACCGACAAAACAAAGGAGCGAGATAGAGCGTACCCAAGCGAGAGCCTTGGATCGGGAGACTGAGAGTAAACTAGAAACGATTTGACTTCCCAATGTTAGCTTGGCTTTTGCTGTGCAATCCAATCGATTCTGCTACAGAAATTGCATATTATCAAAGGGGGAAGCAAAACCTGCGTTTTGGGTGCTGGCTAGGTGCGGTACAATTGTGAGCCGTTGAGATCAATCTCACGGTGAGTGTTTTAAACGAGCTCATGTGTAGAAACGGGTGAAATATTACCCGTATAACAAAGCAAACACCCGACGACTCCTGTCAAATCTCAAACTCTCTCGTATCGAAGGTGTGGCGACTCCCTTGGCCTCCCACCTGAAACAACATCTTCTTCCTTCTCTCTCTGGTGTTTTCTGAGTAAAAGCACTTTGCTTCCGCCAGCTCCCTTCCCCTTCCCCTTCCCCTTCCCCTTTCTATCGATAGACTCGGATGATCACAGTCGTTGGATCTTCTTCCGCACCGTTGGTCCGCAGGAGAGACGCTCAAGGATATATCGAATGGAAACTTTCTACAGGGGCTTCTCCAGTGATGGACTGAAAATCTGAAACCCTGTTAGGACATAAATGAATGTCCATAAAGAACATTGAAATTTATCAGTCTCTAGAAGAACCCTAACCCTAATACCTCTGCCAAATCTGAAGGAAGCTGCAGTAGGATATTATCAAAAGATCATCAACGTCAACCAGTTAAATCCACCAGAATTGTTGATCTTCCCGAGCATTTATTGGTTGAATCCTTTTCGACTTCCTTGCAATGAAGTTGCTTTCAGATGCAGGTGAACATCGAAGTACACTAGTTATATTACGGAATGGAAATACTGTAGCAGCTTTTGCGAAGTCGAAACATCTAGTATTCGAGACAATCGATTTCTCTTTTAGTTTCCTCCCTTATTTTCGAGATACAATAACTCCTCCAGTGATTACTACATCTGCAATCCATACACCAAGCAATGGCTTGCTGTAACCCCTCCTCCTCTAAGGTGACGGTAGTAGTATCATCCAGTTTAATGCTGAGTACAGGTGGACGGTGGTGCTAATGCATCGAAATTTGTCAGGTGATGTCGGCACCTGCTTCCATGTGGCGATGATCTCTTCTGAGACTAGCTAGTGGTGAATGGAGGAGGGAGTTGGGTGTGTCATGCAGCCCACAACAGATACAAGTCGATAAACAGATTGACCTTATTATTTCGCTCCTCACTAGCCAGCCGTTTTTCAAAATGGAATGTTTTATGGAGGCTTTATGGGTTTCCCTTACTTCTGAGTTGGGTCCGTTTGGTAGTAATAGTAGTGCTGACCATATAAATGGCATTTGATTGAGGACCCTACGACTCGATTTGTTGAACACTCTCGATGTCTTTTAGGTGTCTGCGGATATGCCATTCGAGATGGAGTGGTGACGTTCCGTTCACTGTTTGGGAGTTGAAGCTTCCCCATATTTCCTTAGTCTAAGGTGTTCCGCAATTGCCTTTATTTTTGTCCTTTTTAGTGAACTTTGAGTCTTTGAGAGTTGCGTAGAGATGTATGAGTGCATAATCTTTAGTATTGGGGGAGTGCCATGCATCCACAATTTCACTTTGTGGAAACCACATGCACAAGTGATTGAGAGTAATCCTCGGGTGCATGGGCACTAGTTCTAGCAAAATCCTTAAATATTTTGAGTGCATACCTACACATCATTCACTACAAAAATGAATACTTTGCATATATGATCCACACATCCTCTCTTGTGCCTGAATTAGAAGAAGTAATTCAATCGATCAATTTTGAGACCATTTGGGAAATTTATGTAGAACTATGAAGAAATCCAAAAGCTTCGTCATGAAATTGAAATATGATGCCAAAGTCTAATTAATTTCTTTTTCCATATAAGTCTAATTAAATTCTTTTTCCTTATAAGTCTAATTAAATTCTATTTTCTTATACAGTTAATTGGGAACTTGGGATTGAAGAGTTAAGTTGTTGGTGTCAAAATATATTCATCTTTTATTTCATGCTGAAATTCGAAACTTTGAGCATTTATATAGTTAAATATGTTGTCAAGATATCTGATTGATTAGTTAGATAGGTTAGACTCTTGATGAATTTTATCACTGAGAACAATATAGAAATCTATATATGTAGATTCTTGAATTTTATAACCCCTTTTAAGTTGATGACAAGCAGGTAACATTGCCTTATCAAAAGTTCGTAGTAAATCAAACCTCCACTTTTCATATCTTCGTGACTTGGAAACGGTTTGTGATGGCTTTATACGCCGGTTAGTCGTGCCATCTGAGATCCATATGTCCCAATGTTTTCTGGGATGCTAATTGTAATCCTGCAGGTACGTACATTTCATAGACAAACACACAAGTGAACTTTTAGTTTGTTTGGTTTCATTTGTGTATAGTGTTATTAGATATATATATATATATATATATATATATATATATATATATATATATATATATATATATAGATAGGCCATTTCTCAAGAAGAATCTCTATTTAAAAAAAAAAATAGAGATACCCTCTTCACCATTAGATTTGACTTTAATGAAATTATGTGGTTGAGATTAAATCATTGGCCACAGAATCTCAACCACAGAATTTCATTAAAGCTAAATCTAACGGTTAAGAGGGATCCCCATTTTTTTTCTTGGGAAGGGATTCCTATAGATAACCGTTTTTCATTTGGAACGCCTCAATTTTGTTCTTTCTGCAATCGTAGATATATAGAAATACCAGAATAAATTATTACAAATATGAAAATCGATGCACATTTCTTAGGCACATCGCTATTCATAGTGTTGGAATCGATTCAAATCACATGAGAAAATCTGATAATGGCTCCAATGTGCTGTGGCGACAGGTAAAGTGCACATAGAACTACCTAATTGGTAGTTTACTTCAAACGACATGGATTTAGGTTATCAATCGACATGGATTTTTTCATTCCCATTTTCTTTTCTCATGTACTCCCGTCGATTATGTTTTCCATTCTTTGTAATGCCGGCATGTTTGGAAGGTATCAACATCAGAAAAACCTGTGAGGCATGGAGAATAGTGTTCCTACTCAAGATTTTCAAAACTGAACTATGGCACATATCCCATCTTATTAGGTTAACACATTACCGTTAAATTATTCCAAGTTTTTAATAACTTCTTTGTGGATGGAAGAATTAGATTGCTTTTAGTGACACATTGAGCATTACTAAATTTCCACTAGACTATATTAATTACAATATGTAAGTAAGAAGCCTAACAACAAAAGCAAAAACAAAACCCAAGGGAGCCCTAATTACATTGAGGCATTTAGGACCATTTGGCCAAAAGAGACATACATCCACAGCCCAGAAGAAGTGAAACATTAGCCCCAAGCAGGATCCTTAGATTGCTCTGCATTCTAGGGTTCATAAAATCTGCTGCTAGCAGGTCAACCAGAGCCATGTATATTAGTATCCCAGCTGATGCAGAGTTGAAGACTCCTTCCACAATTAGAGCAGTTGGACTGGTATCATTGTAAATGTTTGATATTCCCATTCCAACACCAATTCCAATTGGGGTGGTGAGGGAGAAGAAAAGCACCATTGTTGCAATGGCCCTGGACTTGAAGTTGGCCTGCACATACAATTGGGACATTATATGTAAATTGTGTGAAAATAGAAATTATAATGGAGTTTAACCTAATTCACAACTCGGAAATGTTTAGGATTTGGGGAATGGGGGTAGTTATTCTGTCTTGTCGTCGAGTGTATACATCAGTCGATGATTAACGTGACAGTTTTACACAATTGTCGGATTAGGAAGAAACTTGTGGGACTACTCATTGGTGAAAAAGACACATCAATCCAAGTGTCCTTAAAAATAAACGTTGGCTTTCCAAAAATGTTGAGATGAACGGATGAGTGAGTCCTTTTAGTTGCGATGGAATGCAATTGGACCCTAGAAAGAATATGCAGGATCTCTGACTAGGTGCCTAGAAGATTATGTGACAACATCAACAAGACTTTTTGGAGCTCTAAAACCCCATAAAATGGTACCCATGTGGCCATGTGAAAATTGGTAAATGGCTAGAACATCATAGAATTGAAGTTTGACACATCAAACATGTAAATGTGTATCGTACTATTGAATATCACATATGAGGGGAAAAGTGATGTATATTTGGTTTTTGAGAAAATTGGAGTATTGATGTCTATATTTTGGTCAATTAGGGTCTTAATTCTGAACTAAAAATTTGTAAATATTGATCGTTCAATATGTCATAGGGTGAAGCAATGAGTCACTTCCAATAATACCATCAGAACTTTTGTCACAATAAAGTGTTTAAAGGAGAATAGAACAGACGGAAATTCTAACAAAGTTAACCAAAAAAATCATTGTTCCACATTTGACAAGTTCAAAACCCAAATACTCAAGAATTTTGTTCATGGACCAATAATCCCCACTAAAATTCAAGAACCAATTCAATTTGCTTTTGCATGTGATCCAATATCATAGTTTTTAGTAGATAGAGTGTTGGGTTCTAGTTACTAATGCATTTCGAGTTCGAAACTCTTATTTTCTTTAAATTATTGTAATATTTTTAAACTCTTTACTCAATTCTTTTAAAAATATAATAAATTATATAAATAAGATTCAAATTAAAATACAAGACGATAGGCACACTGCCCTAAGCAGTTAGTTTCCATTTATGAGGGGATTAAATGACAATGAAACAAGAACTAAATGTTTGAGGAGATTGATGATACCTGAGTTATGCACCCACCAAGCCCCATGCCTTCGAAAAATTGATGGAAAGTAAGAGCTGCTACAAGAGGTTTGATTGTCTTGGGACTGTGTGAGGCACCTAAAGATATCCCAATGATCACTGAATGAACCAAAATTCCCAGCTCCAGAACCTGACAAATTATTCATGCAAAGAATTTACATAATTAAATCAGAAAAATAGCCTAGAAAAATAGAACATGAAATTTGAATTAAACACCCAACAAATAGTTGATATAGAAAATTAATAAAACTGGAGAGTTTAAAACGGGGAAAACAGAGTGTGCACCAACCCAGAAAAATGTAGCACCAAAAAATTGAACCATAAACAACTAGAAAATCTAAACCAACTCTACCTGTGATATTACTCGATGCCTAACAAGCTCGAAAGAAGAAATCGAATCCTCCGCCGCCATCACGCCGGAACCATGAGCATGGCCGTGTGTGGCATGAGTGTGAACATGCACATGACCCTCATGCACCCCATTCATCTCTTCATCCTCATTCACCGGCAGTGGCTTAGTGAAATGAGATCCTCTATAATAGCTGGTGGCAATGGCATCGATCATCATCGTCCCAATCGCCGAAAGCATGGCGATGAAACCGGTAAAGGGGAAGTCCCCCCACGGGGTTTCGCTGAGGCAAGGGCTTGTCAAGCTCTCAAAGGCGTCCGGCAGCACGTGGATGAAACCTGTTGCTAGAATCACACCGGCGGCAAAGGCCTTGATCATGAAGAAGACGTTATTTTCGGGGTTTAGAGCCGGGATTTTCTTGCCCAACATTGGGAGGGAGACACCAAGGAAACTTGCTATGAGGATTGAACTTATTGCAACTAGCTTGAACTTGAGGACTTTGAACTTGTCATGGTCTACAGTTTCCGAATTGCATTCGCATCCCGCGGAAACCGAGATGGGGACAAAAAGGAGGAGGAGAAGAAGAGGAAGAGTATAAGCGGGAGTGAACTTTTTCATGGCTTTCAGAGAGAGAGAGAGAGAGAGAGAGAGAGAGAGAGAAGGTTTTGAAATGGGATTGTGAAGTGGTGAGCTGAATGCTTACTGTATATATGAGTTGGAGAATTCGGGGAAAGCAAAGGCATTGAGGTAAAAATGGCGACATGGAATTAAGTTCTGTTTGTTACAAGGGGAAGTGGGGTTGCCAAGTGTATGGTTAGTGAAGCCAAATGACGACATTATGTGTTAATGCAACAGTTTAAAGGGAGTTGGGGGACTTTACGAGTCACTATCTGAACTGTCAATGACTACTGACGAGGACTGGGGACTTTAGTATTTGTTAGTCCAATAGGATTCTCTTCGAATCCCTTTTATAACGATGTTGAGAATTCGTGAATTGTGTTCGTTTATTGTATATTGTGCAGTCTGTTTTTATCAGGTATTATTTGTGATTAATTTTAAATAAAAATATTTAAAATAATTTCTAACCGTATGATGTACGATAAACGGACATAATTTACAAATCTTTAAGACCCTCTTAAAGAAAATTTGGCGGGAATCTGAATTCTTTGTTAGGGACGGCAAAAAAAAGCACTTGACACATTTAAGTACGAAGTATTCCATCTTGAATGGTATTAGGCTATTAGTCATTGCACGGGCTTGGATTTTGTTCAATTCTTGGGAAAAGAAATTGACTTGTCGTGTTGGGCACCATCAAGTACTGAAATGGCTTTGATTTTGAGTGAAAAATGAGATATTTTTTCTAAGGGGAACTAATGAAAAAGACTTAAAATTTTTGAATTTTAACGATAAGAACAAAATAAAGAGTAAGTAAATAGTATTAGGATTGACTTTTAAATGTTAAAATGTGATTTTTCATTAGAGTGAATAATACATGGAGTTTTTCATTAAAGTTATCTTTTTTTCTATTGCATGTGTTTGGGGTTGAACATTAGTCATGTTCCAATGTCAACAAGTAACACAGATTAAAAATCATGATCGTCATACCGCCACATTGTATTGTCAATTTATTATTGTAATATTATGTATTTATCTATTAAGACATCAACTATGTTATTTGGCCTCACGTGTGGCGGTATTGACGCTACCAAAACAACGCATTAAAGCTAAGTCATTGGAGTCTAAAAACCCCACCCTACCCCGACTTAGAGCTATTAGAAGGAACATAGCCGTCGTTAGAAATCCTTCTCCTGCTCTAGACACCCATACCTACCAAAATTTGTTAGAAAGGAAAAGAAATTTTTTCTTAACATTGTCATCTTCTTCTAGTAACTGTTCGATATGGTCGAGAGCTTTGGTTTTGGGAGGTTGTCCTTCGAAATCGAGGGGGAGATATTATATTTATGAGTTGTGTTAATGACAGCTATTCAGTGCGTTAATTGTTTGTAATCGCCGAATTGCTTAATGACAGTTATTTAGTGCATTGATTGTTTGTAATCGCCGAATTGCTGATACATTGTATAATCCACTTGTATGTTGCAACAATGGTTGATATCCCGGCTGTAGTATCTCTCTCTCGTTTCATATACGTTTATGTTGAAGTCAAGTGATTGTCTAAATATTGACGACAACGGTAATTCTCGTAATACTTAGAATCACTTCATTATAACGATTATTTTCGAAACCAAACAACAAGAATTGCCAGTGCCATAGTTACATTTTCAATCTTTTTTTTTCACCTGAAACAAGCTTTCTATTTTGTATCAAATACCATACTAAAAAATTATTACATATAAGATAGAAAAAAAACATTCCATCCCAAGTCAAGTTGCATGCACACCATCAAGTATCCACACTAAATTGTTATTAAATTAAAGGAAAACTAATGAAAAAAAGTTTGAAATTTTTTAGTTTTAACGACAAAGACAAAATAAAGAGTAAAGTGAATAGTACCATGATTGACTTTTTAGTGTACAAATGTGGTTTTTCGTTAAAGTGAACAGTACCAGAAGCTTTTTGTTAAAGTTCCCTTAAATTAAATATGCCAGGATGAGAAACACCCTTTATTTGGAGTAGGATTCTCTTTCCTTCAAATTTTCTTTCCTTTTATTTGAACGTTTACGATTAAATCACGTCAGCATCTTGTATGAAATATTTATAAAGAGAGAAATTAGAGGGGAGAATCCTACTTCCCTTTATTCTTGCCTCAAATCAAGGAGAATTTTATTATCCGAGGTCTGAACTATGTGACCGTGCGACTCTTACACGCAGAAGTCTTTCATTATTTAATCTCACCTACCTAGAGTTGGTTTCAACCGATTGTTCATGATGCTTTAAGCCAACCTTTATACAGAACCAGACTCCCACCATTGAAAGAATTTGATATGCCTCGAAAGCTTTTAGAATATAACAAATTAGACTTCCATTTACGTTTTTTCACCTTAAAAAGATTTCTTCACTTGTTAAATTTTTTATGCTATATGCTGGCTACTTTTGACTAGAAAGAGGAATACAGAACGTAGAATTATTCAATGTCGTATAACCTCCTCCACCCATTGTGACCTGACAACTGTGCCTTGTGCATATACTTCATGGGAGGTCCAGATTTACATCATACTTTTCATTTTCATTCCTTCCTCGTCAGTTGACATTGTTAAAACAAAATCATGGTGGCATGAAACTCAAAAATTATTAAAGCTAGTTGCAATAAGTTCGATGCTTATTTAGGGCACTAGCTAGCCATAAAACGATTGAACTTGTTACAGCTAGCTTGCATTTGAGAGCTTTGACTTCGTTCCGATCCTGGGCATCGGTACTGCATGTGCATTCTGCAGAAACAAACGAGGTTAAAGGGAAAAGAAGAGGAGGAGGAGGAGGAGGAAGAAGAATGTAAGAAATATAAGTGGTACTATAGACTGGTCTTTCTGAAACTGTGAGCCTGTGGCTTATTTAAGGCCTACTCTATATACTGCGTATTTATATATATGAGTTGGAGAATTTGGCAAAAAAAAAACGCTGAAGTGAAATGACGACATGGAACCGAATTCAGTTTGTGTGGAAGTGAACAAATTACCAGTATGCTTTTAAGCCAATTTATGATATTATGATCAAGATGATGTGTTACAGACACAGTTGGCGTTTTTAATTAACGTAATGTTATTAACTCACGTGTTATAGTATTGATCGACGATATAATTAATAATTTAAAACTTGAGATATTGTAATGCACTACTAGAACATAAATAAGTATAATATGCGTGGTAGTATGACATATACCGAAAAATCTCTGCTAATCTACCTTCTGGACAAACCTTCCCATATAAATTGCACTGTGCAGCTATTTCTTATCTGAACAAAAGTTTGTTCCATGCAACAAAAGTCTAGTACACACTCTGTCTATAGACTAAAACTGAATTGTGATAAATTGAGAAAGCTAAAATAAGAAGCTCCTTTATTCTAGCCAAAAAAAAACCTACAACATTTAAGGCCATGTTGAGTGGATCATGTATGTCCACACCAAATGAAATAATACATATTTTGAAGATAAACCAAATTAGACAAGAAAGAGAGATCCAAGGAGCCTAGGCTTCAATGTCCTAGAGCTTTCACCACTTTTTGTTATGCATATACTTCATGGTGGGTGTCCAGATTCTACCAGGTACTCTTCATATGTTGGGTGTACAATTTGCCTTCCCCTTGGTCGTTGTTTCAAAATAGAACACAATAACTATTGTGAGGATGGAAAGAATCTCATGTCAGAAAGTTAAAAAAATGTTTTTAAGGCTATAAGGAGTTGTGTTCCTTTTTTTTCGTTGTCAACTGATTTTTTGATTAAAACCTTAACTTTTTTCATTGTTCGTCCATATACATGCATGCGAAGTTCAACAGCAAAACGTGTTATACGTTGCCCAATCAAATTGTCTATTTCTTAAGTTAAAATTTTTTTTACATTCAAAGAAAAATACGAGAATATAATTAATTGTCCCACTTCAAAAAATTCTGAAATGTTTTTCCTTTTAATGTTTATTATTTATTTTTATTTTATGGTATTATTGTTCACATGGCCACATATCTTTTCGAAAAGAGAAAAATTGTCTTAATTCCCTGTCCATCCCATATGCAAAAGACTGACGAGGATGATAAACTGACGAAGCCCCGTTGCCATTCGATGTCTATGGCTCCATGTCGTTTCTGCTCCTTCCCTAATGTGTCTCCCTTCTCAGCCCAAAATCCAGCAGTAATTTCCAACAAAAAATATATTATATAGAAAGCAATAATTTGATTGGTTCCGAACATAATTCCAATATATTGGTGTGGTTGGTGGTCCTATAGATTACACAATACTATTCCTGAAGGGAATATATTTAGCAACTGGAATTTTAATTTTGGACCAGTTCACTACAGTTTAATAATATCAATAAAAAAAGATTTAGGACATATTTTCAAGTAATGTGTTAAAAATAAGCTCATAAACAAAAAGGAATTTCCCGCTTTGGTTGGACCCCAATAAATTATTGGTGATGCACTTTGAAATCCCAAATGCCAACAAATAATTGGAGTACGATTTTCTTCTCTTCAATTTCCTCCTATCTGAATGGTTATAATAAATCACGTCAATATATTATGTTGACTTCTTTATAGAGAAACAAAAAATAATATGTAAGAGGAGGGCAAGAGGAGTAGGAGATTTAAAGGGCATTTGAAGGGGAGAGTGCTAATCCCAAATAATTACAATTTACTGACCCCAAAGGAAAAAAAATAGCATATGTTTGCCTACTGTTTGTGTTTGAACTTGTACCCACTCATGCTGCTTGTGCAAGGAATTTTATTTGGTAATGGGACTTGGCTTCTCAGAAGTCAGTAACTATTGATTAGAGTATGGTGTGTAGACCTCAGTAGGAAAGTGGGCTTGGTCTTCTTGGTTTAGCTTTTTTGAAACTTGACGACTTTGTTTAGTTTTGGCTAGGATGCTTTACAATCCCCTTCTTATTGAGGTTCTTTCGTTCGGCAAGTTTTCCCCTTGTGCATTATAAAAAACAAGATATTTAGTTACGATCTTCTGTATGGCATGGTTTGAAGCATGCTTTGCATGTTCTGAATAATAATAATCGTTGGATTATTGGTGATGGGAGGTCAAAGTTTCTTTTTGGTTCGACAAATGGTTGGATGACCGGATGATGACCCTATTATTAACACTTCGTTATCTCCAGTTATTCTGCCTATGGTTCTTCCATGTTTCAGATGATATTGAAGCTCAAAGTTGGTCTTTATCAGATTATTTTGTAGATTTATTCCCTTTTGTGGTGCAACATATTTTACATCTTCCCTTGCCTTTAAATGTAGAGATGACAAGTTGATTTGGAACCTTCGTCTACTGGGATCTTTTTCATTTCTTATGGTTATCATCTTATTCAAAGGAAACAAAGTGATAGTAGTTAGGCTAAAGTTATTTGGCGACATTTTATTCTAAATTGACTTGGCAGCTTTTTTCATGATAAATTTTCTAGTGAGGGTGCTCTAAACTGATGTGGTATTTTTTTGGCATCCAATTGTTGTTTATGTCATAATTCTGAGGAATCTGCTGCTCTCTTTTTTTTCGGCTGTCAGTTATCTAGGCAATTTTGGAGGTGATTAGCATGTCAACTTGGTACTTCTTTGGCTTTTTGGGAGATGTCTACATGTGTAAGCCTCTTTCCCGACAATTGCAAATTTTAAATTTTTTTACGGATCTTTCTACTATTTTAGCTATTTAAAATGCTCCAAATAAGTTTGTTCTAGCCAAAAAAACCTACAATATTTAAGGCCGAGTCCACACCAAATAAATTTTTGGAAAATAAACAAATTAGACTAGAAAGAGAGATCCAAACGAACTTAGGCTTAAATGTTCTAGAGCTTATAACACTTTTTGTCTTTTTTTTTTTTTTTTGGAAAACTACCACCTTTTGTTTTGCATATACTTCGTGGTGGTTGTTCAGATTCTATTACGTACTCTTCATATGTTGGGTGCACAATTTGCCATCCCTTGCTCTTTGTTTTCCAAAGTAGAACACCATGATTGTTGTAAGGATGGAAAAAATTCTCCCGTTAAAAAGTTAAAAAACTAATTTTAAGGCTACAAAGAATTGTGTTGCTTCTTCTGTTGTCAATTGGTTTTTCAATTGAAACATCAAGTTTCTTCATGATTTGCTCGCACACATATAAAGCCTAACAGCAAAACGCGTTTTACGTAATCTAATTACATTGCCTATCTCTTAAGTTTAAAATTGTATTACAGGATTTTCCAAAAAAAAAAAATGTATTACAGGAAAATACGATAATTAATTATGAAATATTTTCCATGTAATTTTACTACTTCAGATTGTTATTTTTTGGTATTATATAATGTATATTATTCACATGGCAACATATCATTTCGAAAAGAGAGAATTTCTATCACTTCCTTGTTGATCCCATATGCAAAAGAAGGAACTGGCGAAACACTGTTTCCATTCGATGTCTGCGGTTCATGTTGTCCCTGCCTGCTCCCCCTTTTCAGCATAATCCAAAGAAGTAGTAAGTTCCACCACAAAATATCTATTATATATAAAAATAATGGAAAAGATGAATAGTATTTGGTATTCTTAAATTTCAACAAAAATATTTAGACAAAAAAGTCATCAAGACAAAAAAATTTAAAAGCATCCTAAAGGCATCAATCAAATAAGGCATGAATATTTTTGTTATTTTAATAGTATTTTTTAATAATTAAATTTTTAGTGCTTTTTTATTAATATTTATAAACTAATACTTCACAATAGGCTAGTAATAATGTGATTCAATTTCTTTATTTTTAAACACATTCAAAACATCTAAAGAGGCTTGTAATGTCAGTTATAAAAAAATGTCTTTCACACACAGATAATAATGTGATTAAATAAGTTGTCAATTGTTTTTTTGTAACAAACCATATTATCTACACTAGAAGGAAGAGGTGGACTTAACCTCACAATGGGCTAACAATAATGTGATTCGATCAGTTGTTTATTAAATATTATTTTCTATATTTTTAAACACGTTCAAAACATCTTAAGAAGCGTGTAATGTTGGTTATAAAAAAAAGTCTTTCGCACTCGAATAATAATGTGATTAAATTAATTCTCAAATGATTGTTTTTTTTTTTTACAAACGATATTAATCAATTGTTAGCAATAATGTGAATTCAGCTGTTTTAATTGGTTTATGAGAGGTTATTTCTAGCATGATCTAATCTAACAATAATGTAAGTTTGGCCTCATAATGGCTAGCAATA
Organism: Crataegus laevigata; assembly: GCA_963580275.1. Lineage (NCBI taxonomy): Eukaryota > Viridiplantae > Streptophyta > Magnoliopsida > Rosales > Rosaceae > Crataegus > Crataegus laevigata. Next base: position 10,760,129 of record OY756939.1, on the reverse strand, counting down.
ATGTGATTCAATTAATAGTTTATTAAATATTATTTTCTTTATTCTTAATGTAAATTTTATAGAGACCGATTTTATTATGTGAATTCAGCTGTTTTAATTGGTTTATGAGATGTTATTTCTAGCATGATTTAAAATTATTCATTTACTTCAAATATTTGAATTTTCTTTTGTTAATGTACACATATAAATACATTTCAAATGTGAAGTCGAGTGTAACAAACATATAAATACATTTCAAATGTGAAGTCGAGTGTAACAAGCCGTAATTCAAAAAATATCTTTTGCATGTGTGTGAGTGCATTCGCGAAAGCTAATAATAAAGAAAGCAATAATTTGATTGGTCCATAACATATTTCCAGTATATTGGTTGGTTGGTGGACACATAATTCCAATATAATAGTTGGTTGGTGGTCCTACAGATTACACAATAGTATTCCTGAAGAGCAGTTGGAATATTCGCTTTTGGACCAGTTCACTGCAGTCTACCTATATCAATCTATTTTCATGTAACGAGTTCAAAATAAGCTCATAAACAAAAAGAGATTCCTCACTTTAGTTGGACCCTAAAAAAGATGAGAATTTTTTTATTGTGATTGGAACACGAGTAGTACATTACGTATTTTCATATAAGTGATAGAAAATTGTATTTTTAAGCTATTAACTTTTTAACACACATATTTTACTATTTGTATAGTAACATGTGATGTACTACTTCGTGTTTCGATTATATTGAAAAATCCCTCAATAAAGATTACTTTTGGTGGACTTTGAAATCCTAAGGCCATCTCCAACCGATGGCTGGCCAGAGGGCTAGTTTTAGCCCTATGGCCCTCCAAGATTCTCCAAGATATTAATACTTTAATGAACAGTACATGGTCATATTTGCCTCCGTCTCCAACCGAGGGCCATAGGGCTTGTTTTAGTCTTGTCACAAAAAATCGTCTCCAACTGAGGGCCAAACACAATTTATTATTTAAAAACTACAACTTAAATGTTGTTTAAGTTTCATGTTGTTAAATGTTTTTTTTTATGTTGTATAATTTTTATGTCGGTTAATGTTATTTAATGTTGTTTCATATTGTTTAATGTTGTTTCATGTTACTTAATTTAATTTAAGGAAAACTAACGAAAAGTCCAAAAAAACTTCTCTTTTAATGAAAAGTCTTTTTTAAAGGTATAGTGAATAGTATCAGGAAAAGGTTAAAATGTGGTTTTTCGTTAAAAGTAAACAGTACCGGGAGTGTCTTGTTAAAACTCCCTTTAATTTAATGTTGTAAATGGCTTAGGAAGTTATAGGAAAAAAATAGAATTAAAAAAATATACGAAACAAATTTTGTGAAATAGAAGTTATAGGAAAAAAAATAGAATTAAAAAAAATACGAAACAAATTTTGTGAAATAGAAGTTATAGGAAAAAAATAGAATTTAAAATAAAATGAAACAAATTTTGTGAAATAGAAGTTATAGGAAAAAATGGAACTTAAAAAAAATATAAAAAAAATTTTGTAAAATCAAAGTTACAGGAAAAAAAATAGAATTTAAAAAAAATGAAAAATAGAAGTTATAGGAAAATTTTTGTAAATAAAAAATAATAATAAAACTGTAAAAAAAAATTCAAATCATTCCTATCGGTTACAACCGACATGAATACATTCATATTATTTAGTATAAACGTATTACTGTCGGTTATTCTGACACTTTCAAAAAATTCTGGCCAGCCCTCTCCAATTCCGTTGGGCCCTCCCAGATTCCATAGCCCTCAGTTGGAGACGGTTTTCGGACTATTTTCGGCCCTCTGACCCTATGGACCATTCAGTTGGAGATGACCTAAATGCTAACAAATAATTACAATTTATTGACCCAAACGGAAAAAAAAAATTGCATACTGTTTTTCTTTGAACCTCTATTTGAACTTGTATTCACTTGAGAGATTTTTTAGTGTGATCGACACACGAAGTGGTACTGTGACAACCCGTCCCTGAAAATAATGATTTTTATAATTTTAATAAGTGAGTTTACAAAAATGCCCTTCGAGGCACATACTTCGATTGGTGTTGACTGCCTCGTAGTGACACCTAAGATTCATTTTCTTGGCATATTCTAATGGTATTCGTCGCTACGGACGCGTGGGCGCAACGGATTCGAATTTGGAGCTATAACGAAGAAGTTATTAACGTTTAAAGTTAGGGATGAAATTGTAAACTTATTATTTTCTGGAAAATTCCAGAAAATTTGAGGGTGCCACGTGTTGGGCAGTGAGTGGTTGGAGTGGGCTTTGCCCAATCAGATGTTGAAGAGGGGAGGGACGGGAGGAAGGCAAAAACCACACAGGATCAAAGATCCCTCCTCCTCCAAACCCACGGGTATGTCGACCCAAGGCATTTCCGGTGGCTTTCCACCCATTTTTCCGTCGAATTACCTCGAACCATCACCTAGAAACCTCTCTATAACCTTCCATCTACCTATTCCACTTCAAATTTGGGAAGATTTGGCTTTGAAAATGGGTAAAACCGAAAGTGGTGCAAAACGGGTCGTGTTCAAATTCTCCCAATCCTGAAACGTTTTCATGAAATTGACACCACCACTAGACTCCCCTAGAACCCAGGAACAAAGCCCAATCATTGTTTGGAGCATCGGAATCGAATTAAAGTCGAATTGGAGAACACCCCAAACTTAGGGTTCTTGCGGGTTTTGATGAAATTGAAGGTCTTAGAGGCAAAATTGGACTTTCTCACAGGTATGAAAGTTGTTCTACTCATTGAGATCTTTAATTCTGGAGATTTTGAGAATTTTTAGTGAAAGTTGATTTTTCCGGCGACCCAGGGGCGGCCAACCGCCATTCGCGGCGGCGCGTGCGGCGGCGCGTGGCCCGAGGGCGGCCAATGATGTTTTTAGGCGTTATTCAATGCCTTGATATTATTTTTGATGATGGATTGACGTAGATTGATCGTTAGGACGTAAATTCGTTACGGTTATGGAATAGGTCAAAATATGAATCGACGATCTGACCGTTGGATCGTCACCAAGCTTTAGTATGTGGTAGTATGTAATATTTTAGGAATGTGAGAATTTACGGATCGGGAATCCGTCGTACGGATCTTCCCGAATTGGAATTGTAAGTTTGTAAATAAAACGTTAACCGTCACTTGGTTTTGGCAATTGGCGGAGATCCAACCGTTGGATCGTAACGAAACTTTGGGGTATTGTTCTAGAAGCTTAATGTGTATTATTGGAAGTGACGGATCGAAGATTCGTGATACGGATCTTCCGAATCAAATTCGTAGGGATGCGTTTATTATAAATTGCATATTCTTTCAGCACATATTCTGAGACATGAATTGATATTTATGCTAGGCGGTGATCAATTGGGATCATTTGGGATGTCTCGAGAGTCGTGCTAGGGGGCTATAGCGTGGAGTCCAGGTGAGTGGGCTTTTGTTTTCAGTATATATATAATTGACGTTTTCCCAGAAACATGATTCGAATGATTTATGAATTGAATTGATTTTATAATTGAATTGCCATGTCGTATGCCAATTATATTATATAATTATGAGTATGATTGCATTTATTATGCTTCGGCGCTATGGACGGCCAGGTAAGTCAGGTAAGTATGATAGTTAGTAGTTGAGATGATAATGGATTGTGATTTAGCTCATCACCTGCACCTCGGGTGTTTGTGCTCCGCCAGAGTAGGGCCTAGCCTTCACGTGATCGTTCACCTCACGCACCGTACGCTCACCTTGGATCCAAGGCAGGTGCCTAGCCTGTCGTACAAACCACTATAGGTGGTTCCGACTCGTAGGTGACCCGCGATTCGTCGCACAGCCTTCACGTGATCATAGCACTGAGCGTAATATTATACACCTAGCCTGTCGTACAGACCACTATAAGTGGTTCCGACTCGTGTGCAGGATAATGATTGAAAGTGATGGCTTGTGATTGATGAGCTATAGATTCAGCCGCACAGGTCACTAGAGGTGACTCCGGCTGACATGACACTAGGGACACCTCTTGATTTATATTACTTGCCTGATGATGATTTTTCTGAGTTGGTATATCGACATGGCCTACTCCTGAGATTGATAATGAGTTTTGATATCTAGACGATGTTTTCGTATATAAGTATATATACGTACTATTTTCTGGGAAATTATACGGGATTTACAGTGAGGGGTTATATACAGATTTCTAAAATGATTTTGGAAAATATTTGTTTTTGCCCACTCACGTTTTCTGTTTTGCGCCCCTCCAGGTTTAGTTGATGAGGTTCGTATCGACGAGGATTATTGGCTAATCTCAAGACTGGTGGCTACTTATGAGGGTATATTTCTTACCTGCTCTACTGTATCTACTTATGCTCTGAAGTCACGCGTGAGATGGGTTCGCTCCCGCTCACGAGCACACTCTGATGTTTAGGCACTTTTAGGTTTAAATTTATTCACATTTTCCACATCACTACACTTTATGGCTTCGTCACCTTCCAGGTGTCGGCCAGCACAACTCGACTTCAGTGTCCTAGTGGACTTTTTGGGTCGGGGTGTGTCAGGTACACTTCGTATCACTATACAAATAGTGAGATATGTATGTAAAAATTTAATAACTTAAAAAATAAAAAAAAATCATTATTTACATAAAAACAAGTGGTGTACCATTCGTATTCTCGTCAAAATGAAAAATTTCTGGAACGCTAAAACGAACTTGGAACTTGGAGTAATTTAGATCATGTCAGCATACATGTACAACTTCAGAGCTTCGAGCTATGTTGATAATTATTTCATGTTTAGTTTTTAGTTTTAATTTCCTCTGATTAGAGGTAAATGAGACATGAGGTAAATGAAAAATGAAGAATATGTAAGAAGCATAGTCGAGAGAATCTTGTACATGACTAGCACATGCATGCTGCCTCTCTCTCAATGGGGTGGGACCATGGGTGGGAAAGTGGGAAGAGGTATACAGGAGACTCTGTTTCACGTGTGCACTTGTACAATCGCATTCACATAGTACAGTGAGCGAACTTTAGAATTTGTGAGCATGGTGGTGGGAGAGAGACGTGGAAGATATGTATAAAAAACGATACACACAAGACTAAGAGTTGGTTTTGTATTGCTTTTTAAAAAAAAAAAAATTATTTCTGTTATACTGTAAGAATAAGCAGCTGTGAAATAAAGCAGTAAAGTATTTTGTAAACTTTTTTATAAAAGTGCTTTTGGGAATAAAAAAAAAAGTCAGTATTATAGTGTTTGATAAACTTTTATGTAAAACAGTTATGACTATGTGAAATGACCAAAAAAAGTATAATACTAAATGTGCCATTAATTTTTTTTTTCATCTGATTTTCTCCACTCTGAGGACCACATCGTATAGAAGTTCCTTCTCATCTACCTCAAGATCATCGACAAGATCGACTTTCCGATTCCTGAGATTGAGATTTTGACTTTTTCCCCTAATTATATAACTTCCACTACCACTAGTTTCTCAATTTCATCTCATCTGCCATCTATGGTGCCTGCAAGCTCTCACAAACCACCCATCTCCTCTGCCCACCCATTACTTTCCGATCCACTTTCCTCTTGGAGTTGCAGAAGGAGCTTACTATGAAGATCTGTTGTGTGAAATTGTGCATCTTGGATCGAGCACTTGATGGTTTTTGACAATTGGGTTTTGGATTTGTTTCTTTGGTTTGCAATATGACGGCAAGTTGAAAAACACTCTGATGGGATTTCGATTTCGAAATTTGAAATTTGGCGAAATAAGAATATCAACGATGAAGATTCGATCTTCAACCCAACAAGAAGGAGAAACGAAGGAGGGTATTTCTGAGATTGTGAAAGTTTCATTAAATTCTATTGTTCACCCTCTTCCTTGAAAAAAAAAAAGCTAGTTTTGAGAATCAACATTTTGTTGCTTATGTTTTTTGTTACTTTTCAACTTAAAATGACTCGTGACTTTGAAAATAAGCAGATTTTACTCAAACTTTTTTTCATTCCTGCTTTTAAAATAAGTTGAGCAGCACCAAACCTTACCTAAACCTAGGTATAAAAAAACTACAACAATTTTATATTTGTTTCACTTTAAATTTTTGTTGCATACATTTTCAATCATTTCTCCTCATCCCTCCCAGTCTCATCACCGTCATCCACATTTCTTCACTCCTCTTTCTCTCACATACTTTGAAACTCGAGCACAGAAAGGAAAAAATTAAGACAAAAAGGCTATCAAATGAACCATTAATAAATTGAATTGTAATTATGATTCTCCCCATTTTGCCATCAGAGACATAAAACATACTCCAAGAAGAAGCGTGAAACTAGCTCCAAGTTGGAGCTTGGGATTGCTTAGCATTTTAGTATTGTTTATGAAATCAGCAGCAAGAAGATCAACAAGCGCCATGTAGATAAGAATCCCAGCAGATGCTGATAAGAGAAGCCCTTGAACAATTAGTGCAGTTGAGCTGCTCTCATTGTAGGTGTTTGATACTGCTATGCCAACAGCTACCCCAGTTGGTGTGGTGAGGGAAAAAAATACCACCATTATTGCCATGGTTTTATGATTGAACTTTGCCTGCCCAAATCATAAATATTCTAATTAGCTTATAACTAGTATCCCAATTCAATCATGCGTTTTAACGTTTAAACATGATAAGAACTAACTAACTTGGGATACAGCCACAATATGAAATTCCCGTTACATAAAAGTTCTTATCCTACAACGGTCAAGCTATCAGGAATTTAGAAGCATTTTTTTTTATTCTTTTTTACTTTACAAAGAAATTTGTTAGCTGAGAACCGAGTACCTGGTAGATGCATCCACCAAGTCCCATGCCCTCAAAAAATTGATGGAAACTCAATGCTGCCATCAAGGGCTTGATTGTGCGTTGACTTTGACAAGCACCAAGAGATATCCCAATGATCACTGAATGAACCAGAATGCCCAATTCCAGAATCTGCATTTTGTATTGCATGGCCAATCAATTAATAATTGCGAGTCCATATGTATGTAGTCCGACAACTGGACTAGCATGTTGGCTGCTCGCCTAATCCTTTATTGCTTTTGTTATTTCGTTTGTACAAGATAAATAAGATGTAGAGTTCATATATATCTATATAGGAGTGTGCTATCTGCACATCATTTTTTACTTATCACACACTTTTTGTTAATTTATGTCTGTAGATCTTCTTCAATTCATCCGATCTGATTGTCGAAAACCAAAAATGTGTGTGAAAAGTATAAAATGGTGTGTGGATATCACATCCCTATATAGATAGGAAATTTAGACGCCAAGCTTTAAAGACAATTTATTTGGATTACCTGTGATATGATTCGACGACGGATCATCTCCGACGAATTTGATGCAGAACCATGAAAATGAACAGCATGATCGTTTTCTTCATCACCATCAACTGGCTGAGGTTTCCTGAGCTCAGACCTCTTATGATACCCAGTAGCAATAGTTTCCATCATCAGTGTCCCAATGGCCGACACCATGGCAACAAAGCCTGTAAAGGGAAACGTTCTCCATGGGTTTTCACTAAGGCAAGGGCTTGTCAAGCTGTGGTTAGCATCAGGAAGCACATGAACAAACCCCGTTGCTAAAATCACCCCGGCCGCAAAGGCCTTGATCAAGAGATAAAAGTCTTTTTCCGGGTGGAAAAATGGTATGTTCTTCACCAAGAATGGAAGACAAACTCCTAGTGCACCAGAAACTAGGACTGAGGCTATTGCAACTAGTTTATATCTGATCAGCAATTTAGATTCGTTTCGGTGTTCGTCTTTCTTTTCGGATGTACATGCTGAAGATGTCAAGATTGGTAGAAGAAGAATTAGGAAGAGGACAGTCAAGAAACTGTAATTTAAATCAAGTCGTCTGAACTTGATCATTGTATAAAATGGAAAGACAAAAAGAAAGTGATAAAAAAAGGTAGAACTGAAGAAACTATGGTGTGAATATTTCCACGCTTATCGCTCATACATAAAGTGATGAGTCAGAAAGACAATAATTGGTGAGCTTAGCATATAGAAACAGAATAGAGAAAGAGGCCAAATGAGTTCTTGCTCCTTGTCAAGTATTGAGCAACGAAGGCCATACATCATTTTCAATTTATCAACCATATAGCCAAATTCCAAATTTGGGTCACGGATTACTAGCATTATATACATTAGGGCAACGATTTTCGCATTCCATTATCAATCCGCACTCTAAATTAAATATTTCACAAGATCTTTTTCTCATAGGAGTACGAGGATAAAAGAATAATGAGTTAAATTAGGTGTCACAATACTGAGAATATTTTTTCAAGTATAATTTAGAATTAATATTGATTAAAAGTTGTGCATAATTATATTGACTAAACAAAATGTGTTCCCTTGTGCACTTAAGTACAACTCTTCCTTGTCCCATAAATTTTGAATAGAATATTAATATCGAACATAATCATTTCTTGTATGTGGTTCAATATTCTAGTGAATAGGATTTTGAGTTTCTATCCATGCGTCCCAAGTCCCAACCCAAGTCCGAACTCCCTTCTCCAAACTAAAATATTGTAATAGTTTCGAACTCTCTTTAATAATAATAATAAATTTAAAAAAGAAAAAGAAAAATGAAAATGATCATTTAAATAATACTGCTTAATAATTAGAAGCGACAACTGCTATCAACTAGGGTATCTAATCCTCCTCGTTTCCACCAAAATGTCCGGCATGGATTGGATGCCTTCCAATTTCCAACTCTCCAAGTGGTAGAGATCAGTGGACAAGCTTTTGATTGGATCGACCACCTAATTCTCAATAGTACTATTTTGTCTCATCACATTAGGCTTTCGGTGCCTTTGCCTGATCAAGATTTGATGAGTCTCACAATCTAATTCCATTCCATTCCATATCATTAGCAATTTGCAAAACCACATTAGGCTTTCGGTGTTTATATGTAATTCGATCGACTTCTCCTAATATATCAAGTCAAAAGCCACATGTTCCATGCATGCTGCATCAAGCTTGATGTGTGTGGGCTAATACTGATTTAGTCGTCCAGAATATATTGTTATTAACGACGTCCTCAATCGCCTAGATTAAAAGTGAACCGTGGATGCATCTAAATTAGTATCGACGTAAAAAATGTATTACAATTATGCAGGCAAAAAACAAAAAACTCAGACTTATTATAGGTAATGAGAATCGTTCTCTCCGCCATGAGAGTCATTCCCTCCGTTGTGAGAGATTTACCCGAGGTCTTCCCGTGTCATTGTGCTTGGTATCATCCTTGAAATTGGGTCTTTCCCCTTTTCTATTTTGGAAAGAGTAATGTTATTCATACAATATTTTTATACCACATTTCTATACAGGCTTTTGGAAACAAAAACTAGGGATTATGAGTAATGCTATTCATATCATGTTTTTATATCACATTTCTATATCACATTAGGTGGCATTGAAAATTTTGCAAAACTCAAAGAAATGAAGGAGAAAGACTCCTTGAATACCACAATCATCATTTAATTAACTAATTTTTCTTAATTGTTAGTTTATTAAATAAGAAACTAAATTTAAAATTTTGATTAATTCAAATGATGTGGATGTCCACATCAAATGCCACCTAAGGTGCTATAAAAATGTGGTACAAAAATATGGTATGAATATCATTACTCATTTCTAACACCCCTAATAGGTGGAGGAGGATTCTCTCCTCTTTTTTTCCCATCCACTTCCATTCTCCCCTGTTTGTGTGGTCACAGTTAAGCCACATTTTTTTGTCTTATTATCTCTATAAATAAATAAATATAAAATATTGACGTGACTTAATTGTAACTACACAGATAAGGAGAGGATGAGAAAAATTAAGGAGAGAATCCTCATCTCCAATACATCCCTTTCGTGCTCTCAAATCCCTAACCTATCAAATTGAAGCTATTAATGGCGCATTTGTTCCTCGTACCTGGTGGGTGGAGTGGGATGCTTAATACCTGCAGGGTGGGGCTCAACGGACGGTTAGAGATGATTTAGGGATGTATTCAATTGTGATTTGGAGAGATTTTAATTTTTTTTATAATGAATCTAGGAATATTCAATTAAGAAGTTAAGTAATTTTTTGAAATTTAATGTGTATTCAATTATGATTTTAAGATAGTTTATTAAAATCTTTAGAAATCAAGATGTATTCAATTAGAATTTTAAAAATATTTATAATATTTCAGGCGTATTCAATTAGAATTTGATTTTAAATAATTTGAAATAGTTGAGGAATTAGAAGGAATTTGAGAGATTTTGTAATGTATTTTAAGTATCCACAAATCTCACATTTACTCAAGAGATTTTGAAGGAATTGAATCAAAATTTTACATGAAATCTTTACAAAATCAATGTGTTCGATTCTGTGGGCAATTCGGTCCCGGGGAAGCCTATACTCGCTATCTTTGGTACACAGCCTCTGATTTGACCCGTATTTACTGTCACCGTGTCTAGCCAGGCGTTCGTTCAACCATTAGGAGTGCATTTAAGGCTGGAGAGGAAGATGGGTGATAAGTGGGAAGGACAAAGCTGGCAGAAGGCAAGTGCAAAATTATTCCTGCCTTCTGTGTGTTATATTTTTCTTGTGGGATTATATTCTCAGTGGGTAAGAGAACCAATTACATTTATAAGAAAGTGAGATAAACATGTATATTAAAATGCACATTAAGCTGAGAAGCGAAAGCCAAAAAAGTTAAAATAATCTGAAAACAAAGCAACACGAACTGCCAATAGAGGGGAATCGTGCTATACAAAACACCATGTACTAACTTATTAGTCGAACCATTCAACGTAGCCCTCTTTTTGAAAAGAAATAGATGCATGTTATGATTAATTACGAGTCACAATGTTGCAGCACCACTGAAACAATATTTCATCAGGAACCCATTTTGATGGAGTTCTGCAAACAATTGTTTAGTGAATTGAATGACTTGAAGTAACCTTTGATTCTTTATCTGCAAATACTCAAAAATACCGTGAGAGGAGAAAAGAACAAAATAATTAAACATGAACCCAAGTGAGACTAACTTTGACTCTGATACTAACTGTTAGTACTAAATATGTACTGCGAGCATAGATGGCTCTATCATCACTATATATATATAATATATGTGCTGCAATATGAACCAGCAAACAAGTGAAGGAAGGCATTGAAGTTCATAAGATCACCTGAAGATGACATTCTCCTGGATGAAGACTATGAGAGTCTGTCAAGTCCTGAAAAGTCTTGTTCACAAAGGAATGCCTTCTACTTACTCGGAACCGTATATCCAACTAGTGATAGCCCTAGCATCTTATGGAATGAATAATCTAGTAAGCATGGACATCTCCTTATATGGGAAATCATCTTAACTGTATCCCAGCTATCAAGGGATCACGTTGTTGCCCACAGAAACCTGAGCTTGAAGTAGTTGGGTCCATCCACTACTCTTTCATGTGCAACCTTATGTCCTACTTAATTTATGGGGATATTAGTTACTTCGAACTTGACTCTAATTAATCTAATTATAACGTCACGATAACCTTATCATAATAAGTGATCGTCCAAACCTTATCATAATAAGTGATCGTCCAAACTAGAGTCCTAACAGACGCTGCATGTGTTTGGACAAACAAAAGCTCTTGCGGCGTATTTGGCTGAGATGTATGACAGATCATCCATGGTCGCAAAAACCCAAGATGAAGATGGTGATCTTAATGATGAAGAGATTCTTATGGTTCTCAATAATCGAATTCATGATTTACCAGAGGTATAATCCCAAACCATCCACATCCTTTAGGATATGATTAATTTTCAATTAATATTATACCCATATTGACCACCTTCTGACTATTTTTTTGACCATGTATTGGTAGGAATATGTAATTGGATGATTTCTCTGTGTTGAGAATTATTGCTTAGAAGCTGACCTGATATTGAGGCTTCATTGAAGCCAGTAACAGTTAAACTAGCTAGTGAATGGGAATAAAATTTGAATATTACATGAGTTTCTTGACATAAAATAGACACAAGATGAGCTACTTTCTTGGAGATGCAATTGGTTCTGTATTTCTCTCATTTTGTTTATGTAGTTTTAACACATCAAATCCTCCTAGAGATAGTTATTACGTATGCATCGTTTGTTGACAAACATTTGACTATATATTCCCCGTATTCAAACAGTGTACATAGATTCCTCATATTTGACTAAACAGCTTCATTCACAACTGATTATTTTTACAATCCATCATAAACACTTTTTCTTCAAAGCCAGAGAAATCCCATAGCCCTTAATGCTTCCAGATTTTATACCTAAGTTTTAGTTTATTGTAAGAATCCTAAATCCATATAATTATATAGAAAAAGACTAGATTTTTCAATAATCATATGGATTTGTCCTCCATTAATAACACCAAATTCTTAGTAATATATCTACTTATGGTAATGTTAAGGGGACTATCTATTTAAATCATATTTTGTAAATTATATAATGTGGTTGTTGATGATTGTATTATAAGTTAAGTGCTGTTTAACATTTTATTTCCTATCGATGACACGTCACATAATTTACAAATTAATCTAAAAAATTAGTTTGCTTAACATCCCTCATCAACTAGACAAAAGTAAAATAAAAATTCATGCCACCATAAATTTTGAGAACCAGCGCCCTTGATTAATGGGGATGGATGTTGCATGCACGATAATTCAAACCGAAGTCATGCATGCTGTTGACGCACAAACAAGCATGAGATATAACGTCAGAAAATAATTTATCTTGTCTTTTCGATGTTGGGATATACAATCATATTCTCCACCATTTCAGTAACTAAAACATGAAATTCATGTGATCAGTCTTTTGTTATAGATTAATTCATATGCCGGCCAGCTGAGATACGTGATTACCTGAATCTTAAAAGAACGTTCATCATGAGATGAATAAAACAATTAAGTTCTATTTTTTATCTGAAAGAATATATGATTTCTTCCTATCAGTTTTAACTCAAGTATTATAGTTAGTTGAGTTGGGGTAAGGCCGTAAGGTAGAGAACTTTGGTAAACCTCATTGCTTATATATACAAGCAATTATTATTCTAGTTCAACATAATTAGTTGTCTACAAACCATATATACATGTACATCATGTTATTTTTAACAAAGCAACATTATAAAATAATACTTTAATTTATGGAGATGGAATTGATCAAACTCGAGTGTCTATATATATGCTACATGTACATCATGTTTTAAGTTTTATATTCTATGGACTTACTTATATCTTAAAAAATTAATAAAGACTTATAGCCTTTTATTGACATTGGTAAATGGTGTGACAAATTTTTTTCTTCCCCTTCTAGTAACTTGGTTGTTTCAATATGTTGAAAATTAACAAAAAACTCATCGTAAATTTTTTTTAATAAAAAAACTCTCAGACAACTTTGTTTATCATTAAGAGCACATTTATTATTAAAGACATTTTCTTTACTATTAAGGAATTTTTTTAATTCAACATAATTAGTTGTTTACAAACTATATATACATGTACATCATGTTATTTTTTACAAAGCAACATTCTAAATTATTACTTTAATTTATGGAGAAGGAATTCAAACGAGGTTTAAATGAGTACACTACCCCTCATCAACTAATTTAACTCACGTATATATACTACATGTACATCATAGTTTAAGTTCTATATTCTATGGGCCATATAATACTACGGTTTATGAGTATTTCTCTTCACTTGTAAGTGATAGGTCTTAGGTTCGATTATCGCCAAAGACTAATTTGAACCATATTATTGCTAGCACATTGTGAGACTTATCTCACTCCTCCACCCCTTAATGTAGATAATATTTTTTTGTTAAAAAGTAAAATAAAAAGTTCTAAACTTACTTACATACTTCTTAAAAAATAATAACAAAGACTTTTAGTCTTTTATTGACATTGGTAACTGATGTGGCAAACATTTTCTTTCCCTTCTAGTAACTTGGTTATTTCAAAATATAGAAAAGTAATAAAAAGCTCATCCTAAAGCTTTTTTTAAAAGAAAACTCTCAGAACTTTCTTTATCATTTGGGGAACATTTGTTTATTATTAAACACACTTTATTTAACTCTTTTTTAGTGTATATAATATCGTTTGTTAATTTTTTTTTAATTCAAAACTCTTGCGAAATGCAACTTCTTTTTGTTTTTTTTTTGTCCTTAATTATAATACAAAAAAATCCTTAATAATAAGAAAAAATTTTGGAAGTGTTTTCGAACTAATATATTTTTTTTCTCTCGTGAGGGACTTTTTATTTGTTCTCTCCTTTCAAAATATATTGACATGTTCAAATAAAATTTTATCAAAAATTATGAACTTTGTGTAAATAATTATTTACTAGTTTACCGAGGTATCTGTTCAGCAAAACATCATTGTTACTAGCTTTTGTTAATTCAGTTGGCATGCTCAACATATGCCCTTTTCTTTCTTCCCTTTTTTAATTTTTTCCTCCATCCTCATTTGCATAAAATTTAGGAGCCGTCTGATAACTATTTTATTTTTAGTTTTTTATTTTTTAGTTTTCACTTTTTTGAAAACTAAAATCTTATTTGGTAATTACACTCAATTAAAAAAAAAATTAAAAACTGAAAAAATCAAAAAGTGAAAACTCAATGCCAGATTTTAAAAACTCTACAAAGTAGTTCTCAGTTCTTGGTTTTCAAGCCCCTCCCCAATCTCCCTCCCCTAAGAAAAACGGAGTTTTCCCCACCCGCCTAAAACTTTTTCTTTTTCTTTGTTAGTACATAGACATGACAAATTTGCTTCTATATTGTATACGATATGTAAATCCATGCCAACTCATTCAACTTTGGTCGCTAATCCAACCATGAAAAAGGACCCTCGTCACTATTAATTCGTGAGCCAAATTTGTACATTTCCACGGTTTTTATATCCAATTGATGACTAAGGAAGCAATTCATTCTTGAAGGTTTATTTTTTTATATCTGTATGGTACATTTCTCTGTCGTTAGACATTTTCTTTTACCTTTTTAATGAGGAACATTATTAAGGTAATTAAAACCTACAAGTACTGTGTGAATGGTAATTCAATTAAACAAATCATATTGAAATTCCAAAATAATCATTGTAAACAGTGGAGATTTCATACAAGAACCAATTTGCGATATGAGAAATAATCTAAATCCTTATAAGGACATGCAAAGTTTAGTAAACTTTTCTCACACCCTATATTCTTAACAATCATGAATCTTCAGATGAATTTAGCAGAAGAAATAAGGAGAAACGCAGATAAGCAGCAAAGAGAAATGAAGAAAGAGGAAATAGAGAGAGAAAGAAACTGAACAGTCTTTCTGAATTATTAACACCGCAGATATTACACATAGTTTGCTATATTTATAGCTGATTACAATCAATGACTCAACACTCTCTTTCTTAACCAACTAACTAACTTGTAACTAACTATAGTTGACATGGCATGAGGACAAATGCAAGACCATGCAACCCCTTTGTCAAGATATCTGCAGTTTGATGTTCAGTCGACACATACTGAACTTGTAAATCCTTTCGTTGAACCTTTTCACGAACAAAATAAAAGTCCGTGTCTAGATGTTTGATATGTGTATGAAACACAGGATTTGAACGGAGAGCTAGAGCAGAGAGATTATCACATTGTAACAATGGTGGCTCAGAGATGAACTGATGCATATCGTTTAACAACAATCGGATCTAGACAATATCAGCAGCACAATGTGCTAAAGCTTTATATTATGCCTCTGTAGAACTTTCGATCACCGAGGCTTGCTTCTTAAACTGCCACGATATAGGATTAAGACCCATGAAAACAACAAATCCAGTAACAGACCTCCTTGTATTTGGATCTGCCGCCCAATCAGAATCTGAAAAAGCAGTTAAAGTGATGTCTTGTGATGCTGAATATGTAAGTCTACACTTCACAGTTCCTTGAATATACCTTAAGATCCTTTTGACTAGATAAAAATGTATATCAGTAAGATTATTCATATATTGACAAGCCACACTCACAACATATGACAAATCTGGTCTGGTGAAAGTTGAGTATTGCAGAGCACCAACTAAACTCCTATACACACTGGGATCAGCCAAAGCCTCAACTTTAGTAGCTAGAAATTGAGTATGAGGCTTACATGGTGTGGCACTAGGTTTGCAACCATCCATCCCATCTTTATGAATCAAATCTCTTGCATAATTAGACTGATGGATGAAAATATCCCCATTTTCTTTATACTCAATCTGTAAACCCAAAAAATAAGCTAATCTGCCCATATCTTTCAATTCAAACACATCTCCAAGTTCCTGAATTATAGCTTGAACTTTATTCTTATTGGATCCAGTAAGAATAATGTCATCCACATATAGCAATAAGACAACAATATCAGTGCCATCATGTTTCACAAACAAACTGGTATCAAATTGAGACATTTGGAATCCCATTGCAGGCAGATATCCTGTAAAATTGGCATTCCAGGCTCTCAGAGCTTGTTTCAAGCCATACAAAGATTTCACCAACTTGCATACATATTCAGGATGTGTAGAATCCACAAAACCTTGTGGCTACTTCATATAAACCTCTTCATCCAGTTCACTATGCAAGAATGCATTCTTAACATCCAACTGTCTTAATTCCTATTTAAATTAAGCTGCAAGAGAAATGATTAACTTGACTGCGGTATGTCTCACAACAGGACTAAAGGTTTCAAAATAATATAGTCCATCTTCTTGATTATACTCTTGAGCCACTAATCTAGCCTTATACCTTGAAATAGACCCATCAGGATTATTTTTCAACTTGTAAACCCATTTGCTACCAATGATAGATAGCTCTGTGTGTAGGTGGAGGGACTAGTTTCCATGTGCCTTGACCTTTCAATGCATCAAACTCTTCTTGCATTCCTTGTTGCCAATTGACATTTGTTGCTGAACTTCAAAACATTGTTGGTTCTGCTAGATCACTAATTTGAGCCAGAAAAGAAAACCCTCCAGTACAATAGGTATCTTGGTCACAAATATGTAGAGTTGACAACTAAGGAAAGCTAGCTAGAAAGGCTGAATAGTCTTTTCTTGAAATAGCCCATGTTTGTTACCGAGTTTGCATCCTTGAAACAGAATTATCAGATTGAATATGCTCAGGCACTTCAGATGGGATTAGAGGAAGAATTACCTCTAATTGTGCATGATTGTGGAAAGGTAACATCAAAGCTGTTTGTGGAGGAGATGAGCGAGTTGTTTCAGTTGATGGTGAAGATGCTGCTGTTAAAATGTTGTTGCTTATCCCACTTGTACTTGCACTGGTCTCATGAGTATCTGCACGTGTTGAATGTGTAGAACTCACACTGACTGACTCATGTGTCACATTTCTTCCATCTAAATTGCCAGAACTAGGCTGCACTGGAAGTGTAACAATAATTAGACCACTCACAGTAGTATCTCTTTGAGATAGACCTTAAGATTGATCCTTGGTACTACAACCCATTAACTTGTAAGGAAACACACTCTCATCATGTATAACATGCTTGGATATAATTAGTTTTTGAGACTGCATATGAAAGCATAGTACTCCCTTATAACCTTCTGCATACCCAACAAAGACACATTAAACAACCCTTGGTTGCAATTTGTTTTCATTATAGGGCCTAATATATGGATACACTGCTGTTCCAAATATCTTAATATCTTGTAAATGAGGCTTTGTACCAAATAGCAACTAATAAGGTGATTTTATCCCTAATGTTTTACTTGGCATCCGATTTATGAGAAATATAGAATGTGCACATGCATGAAACCACAAGTTCTGAGACAAAGTAGTAGTGGTCATTAAAGTAATGGTAGTTTCTATGATATGTTTGTGCTTCCTCTCAGCCATCGATTTCTGTTAAGGAGTGTATGGACATGAAATCGTATGAACTACACCTTTAAGTTTCAAGAAATCATCAAACTATTTACTCATGAACTTTCCACCTCCATCAGTTTGCAAACATTTGATTCTCATATTAAACTGATTGTGAACAAAGCTGAAAAACTTCTGAAATATACCAAAAACTTCGGATTTATTGATTAAAAGAAATATCCATACATGTCTTGTAAATTCATCAACAAAACTAACATAGTATCTATATTCTTCTATAGACCTAGTTGGTGAAGGACCCTAGAGATCTGAGTGAACCTTCTAAAATGGAAACATACATGCACTTGTCCTATCTGGAAACACTTACCTTGACATTTTACCAGAAATACATAATGAACATACATGTTTATTATCATCCATTATAGTAGCTATATCTGACTGCTTCATCATCTCTGATAGTACTTCATTGCTAGGATGTCCAAGTCGTTGATGCCAAACTGTAGACTTCACCTTATGTCCAAGTAATGCTACTGACTTCTGAATTGATGGAGACAAACACCTTGGAAACAACTTTAATGGAATCCGAAACAACTCACCATCCTCACTCATTCTTTGGTAAATGACAGCTTTGGTTACCTTGTTCTACACATAAAAATTCAGATAATCACATATGAACCAACATAAATTGTCTTTGCACAATTGTTTGACAGAGAGTAAATTCACAACTATAGTTGGCACATGTAAAACATTTCTCAGGATAAAAAAGTAAGGCAGTGTATTTAAATGTGTAGAAGCAATATGTTTGATAGGCAAACCTTCCCCATTGCCAATTGTAATCTTGTCATTTCCTGCATATGAAGCAACTTGTTACAAAGAATTAATATTTGCAGTCATGTGATGGGAATCTTCAATATCTAGAATCCAGGAATCAATAGGCAAGACTGTTGGTGGAGCTTGAGCTTGCATTGCTGTGAGAGTATGAGCATGTGGTGTCCCTTGATACGCAAAATTATTTATGTGATAACAATTCAATGCACTATGCCATTTCTTGCCACAAATCTGACATTCCAAGACTTGTCCCACTGAGCTTTGTTGAGTAGACTGTTTCTAGTAATTAGGAGCTGTATGCCCTCATTTGAAACAAATCTGACATTCAGGCACTATATTAGGCTTTGTCTTAGTATTACCAGACCAAGATTGCCAACTTCCTTCATTTGATCTGCCCCCAGAATTGCCACCTTGATTGTTGCCATAATTTTGAGATCTATAAGAACCATTCCTATTAGGCTTAGAACCATATTGAGGTCGAGAACCATTATTATTAAACTGTCTTGGAGGATTTGTTGTCCCCACAAAACCATAAGCATTTGTACCCGCATGATATATTGAATCTTGAGACTGTGGAAAGGGATAGGAAGAGGAAAACATCACTAGAGCTTGAGACTGTGGAATAGGTATATGTATTGGAGCTTGAGACTGTAGAAAAGGATATGGCATCTGTACAACATTTAAAGACGATGCTCCTACACTATAATGTTCTTAAGACTGTGGAAAAAGGTATGACATATATGCAGCATTTGAAGATGATGCTCCTAAACTATAATGTCCTTCAAAAATAGAACTTGCACTTGGTATTGGTGTTAAAACACCTCCAATGATGACATGCACATTATCAGAAGTACCAGAAGACCTTCAAACAGTGAAGAATATGAACTTGAACCAGTATGCCCTTGCATATACAACCCAGCAATATTTGGAGACAAATTGTGAATAACAGAATTAGCTTTTCGTTCTGCACACAATAACTGCTCCCTGAACTCTCTTAGTGTCATAGGTGTATCTCTTGTAAAAATAACAATTCTTATAACAAAATATTCTCTTGGTAATCCAGACTATAACAATAAAATCATTATCATTCACTACTTCCCCAGCTGCTATTAACTGATCTTTAATACTTCTAAGACGAGACAGGTAATGATCAATCGAACTTACTCCTTTTTGCATGGTCTGAAATTCTGTCTTATGGGTATTTACCCGAGCTTTAGAGACAGAGGCATATCGATCTTGCAAATTGATCCAGGCTTCATGTGCAGTTCTAAACCCTAAAACATACTTAATTGACTCATCTGACAAGGTAGCAATTAACAAACTCAGAAGAGCAAGATCCATATACTCCCATTCCAAAAATGAATAAGAAACTGTATTAGTTACCCCATGATCTGCACTAACTACATATTTTGGTGGACATGGAAGAAAACCGTCAAAATGACCAAACAGTTTATAACATTTGAGAACAAAAGTAAACTGAAACACCCACTTCGCAAAATTCTTATCATTCAACTTGATTGTCAACATGCCTAAAAGACTCTCTATTTTCACAGGACAATGACATTATGTGTATACTTTGGAAGTAAACAAAGAATCTTCACACAAAACTTCAAGAATCTTCAACCACAAAACAAAAATACCCAATTCAATACCTCCAAACGCAGAAACAAATCAACCAAGAAAACAGAATTACCAATCTGAAGAAACAGCTTCGTGCCCACAACAAACTACAAGAATCAAGAAACGGCTTTGTGCCCTCAACAATCTACAGCAAAGTAATCAATAATGGCTTCGTGCCCACTACAAATTAAGAACCAAGAAATGGCTTCGTGCCTCACCGAACTACAAAAATCAAGAAATGGCTTCGTGCCTCCAAATTGACATATTTTCTCACAACTTTTCAACAACTACTAGTAATCTCAACAAAAATTTCCAAACAAAAAAATTAGAAGAATTTCACCTGAATCTCCGTCAGCCCCAAAACGAAGAAGAATCGCCATTGATGTAGTACGAAGAAGAACACCAATAAATCCTTAAAGAAACGCAGCAAACCCTTAATCCACACAATAGAACCTAGGCTTTGGATACCATCTTAACAATCATGAATCCTTAGATGAATTTAGCAGAAGAAATAAGGAGAAGCGCAGATAAGCTGCAAAGAGAAATGAAGAAAGAGGAAATAGAGAGAGAACGAAACTGAATAGTCTTTCTGAATTATTAACACCACAAATATTACACATGATTTGCTATATTTATAGTTGATTACAATCAATGGCTCAACACTCTCTTTCTTAACCAACTAACTAACTTGTAACTAACTATAGCTGCCATGGCATGAGGTGTATGCTAAGCTATTATACATCCTCTGTAATATATCACGGAGACACCGATCTTAACAAATAAAGTTAACTGATTTCACCTTTGATTTTATCACGTGAATCATATAAATTTGGCATAATAACTGTCTTTTAATATTCTCCACACAGGTGTGCAATGAAACTGGAGCTGCACGTGAAATGTTTGGAGAGAACGCTTTAAGTATACAATTATATATTGTACTGTTTCAATACGATCGAACTCATTAAAAAGGGTAAAGCTAGTAGCTAGGTGGGGTAACTGGGTTGGCGTCAGCCACAAGCAAAGCAAGTTTCCAAGTTTCATTTTGCTTTCTATGGTTTCTTCGAGATGAAGAAGGAATTTGAGGTAGCCTTACCCAACAGCATCAATGAAGGCAGATACCACCATGGAATTCTTTATCTGCTCATCTCACCTTCCTCAATCATTCACTCCACTCATCAACTTATATTGTAAATCTATATTATTATTGTAATTGTGAACTTAATCAATAATTATAAAACAATGAGTTAGGCCAACTCGCCAGAGTAGTTTCTCTGCCTCTTTACACCCGACTTCAATCTCCCTTTATATTGATTTGACTAATTTGGAATATCTGACAGTTAAACAAGCATATCATTTTCATTTAGTTATCATGATTGTGTACATGAAAAGATAATTTTTTAGGGTTTGCTTGTCCACTAAAACAACCAAACTTACTTATACATTAAAATTAGAAAAACTATGTAATGTGTAATAGCAAGGCAAACAAAAACTAAGAATATAGTCTGAGGGTTAGGATATCTATATAACTACCTAATATTCCCCTACTTGATTGTCGTGATGCAATTGATATTTGGTGACCTTAAGTGACAAAGCAAAGACCAAGCAGTTACAGATTCATGTACATATTGAAATTGACCCACAAGGAGAAAAGTACTCTTTGTTTTGATAGAGCTCGATGTCCTTCACACACTGAAAAAATGTACTCGTGCATGCCCGTGACCTTCGGTTTGTCCTTCCATCATATGGGTTGCTGGTCTTTGCATAGACACAATGGTAAAGTTTTTCATAAATTAGGGTTGTGCGTGACCTTTGGTTTGTCCTTCCATCATATGGGTTGCTGGTCTTTGCATATAGACACAATGGTAAAGTTTTTCATAAATTAGGGTTGTGATGAAATGGTCGGAACTGAGTGTTTGTTTTCTACTTGGCCACTAGTTATCATAAAGACAGGGCACGACTAAATACTTCGTAGGTGTACTACTGTAGTAAAACTTATAGTGTATCGATTTTTCTGATAATTTATTAAATCACATGATGAGAAATAGAGACAAGAGTATATACCAAACTTTCTCATAACTGTTTTCTTTGTTTTTTGCTAAAAAGAAGGATAAGAAATTTTGTAAGTCCAAATGGAGAATGTTATAACTTTGTTACCCCACTTACATGGTATATAATAAGGCACTATATTATTGCATGAAGGACAAAATTAAAGTTCGTAACCCAGTGTAAACATATCATATAAGTTTAAAATGAAAAGTTAATAAAAATTTAGGCGGTAGATATATTAATGCCATTTGTCCATCCTCAACTTATAGGTTTTTACTAATTTTTTTTTCATAAGATGTGACCACCGTAAATTTATTCACGATCGAGTAGATGTGACCGAAAGAATTCTAGGGTTTGACCCCAACACCACAATCAGTGGCGGATCCAGGAAATAAGGTTTGAGGGGTCAGTAAGAAAAGTGCGCGTAGCGCGCAAAATTTTTTTAACATAAATAGCATGCATATGAGCGGAAAGAATTGCAAACGGGCACTAAGATAGTACCTGCTTAACCAAATTTTTATCAGCAGCAGGAGGAATGGACTTTTGGCCAAAAGCAGAGTGACAAAACAGAGAGAGAGCTTCTTCTTCCCTCAACAACTCAACATCATAAGTGGCATTGAGAACGGTGGGGAATTTGAAACGTGAGACCACAAGAAACTTGCAGCCCGGGATCTTAAAGAGCAGCGGCTCAAGCACTGCCAGTGACCACACATCATCCAAAACCACCAGAGTTTTCGATACCGTTGTCCATTCATATTGCAAGTTCCATTGGGGAAGCACTGAATTGGGACTGAGAATTTGGTTCCCCATGATGAACTGCACAATATTGGCCTTCAACTGGTTCACATCTGGAGACTGTGATACTGTCAGGAACAGAATTCTCTCATTGAAATAAGCTGCATTCAAACCGCGATGAACACAAAACAGAGTCAGTGTTTGATTCTAAAGAAAACTCAAATTCTAGAGAACCATTAAAGAACATTCTCAAAACAAGCAAAACAAAGTAAAGTTTGGAAAATTCATCTAAAAACGCTTCTGACTACATTTAGCGAAAAAGTCATTATATCATCTGAAAAGCACTTGAATTTTCAATACAAATTTCAACTTGTTTGTAATAAAAAAAGCACTTCTAACAAAATCGATTACGAGGACAATTAAGCAATCCGAAACAGGCACTTAGGTACTTACATCTAACTTGATCATCCTTGCAAAGCTCTCTAGCGAGACCGCCAAGCTTACATCTAAATCGAAACCACCGAGCTTTTCGACGTGGCCGGAGCCGCTGGACGGGTTCAGGGCTGGTGGGTTTGAGCAGCACTCGGAGCTTGCCCTGATTTCTTTGTTTTCTTTCAGACCTTTCGTCGAACACCTGGTGTGCACAGCCGAGGGGTCTTTCCATGGCGTCCAAGGGGTCTCACCAGGGTCTCTAAGCTTGTTTCCATGGCGTCCAAGGGGTCGTGCGACCCCATTGACCCCACTGTGGATCCGCCCCTGACCACAATCCCTTATTGATTAGGATAGTAATCTGTATTCAGAAGAATATATAATTTCAAGGTTTTTTCTTCTTTTTTTTTCTTTTTTTTTTCAAGGCAAAACAAAACAATTTAACCCGAAAAATTTCAAATCTTGTAAAATATATTGATATCTTGAGTCCTTGACTGCATGGAGTGTGAGCTTGGATCGAGTAAGCATGCATTTCATTATTTGAAAATTATAATCAATGGCCATCGTGTGCTGATTCTGTTGAATGTGTAGTTACAGATGGCAGATTACAAATTACAACAGGCATTCTTTTCCTTCATAGCCCAAATAAAAGGAGGAGGAAGAACCAAAACCTCATATGCATTCTTTGTCGTTTTACTTCTCAAATTATGATTCTTCTCAAACAATGAACTCATCCCAAAAGCAATTAGATTAAGCACCTTTTCTCATGACAATAAAT
This sequence comes from Crataegus laevigata, assembly GCA_963580275.1. Taxonomy (NCBI): domain Eukaryota; kingdom Viridiplantae; phylum Streptophyta; class Magnoliopsida; order Rosales; family Rosaceae; genus Crataegus; species Crataegus laevigata. The sequence continues at coordinate 10,735,825 of OY756939.1, read as the reverse complement.
TGACCATATTTGGGGTAATGCGCATTTCCTTCTCATTTGTAAATTACATTGTAACACCAAAAAAAAAAAAAACTACAATATAATGAAAATATAACCACATTTGCACTCTCTTTGCTTTCTCTACAATAAAAAATGACTTTTGACTTGTAAAAAACAAATATTGTAGTTCTTTCCCACTAACCTGAATCGGTATATCGTACAAACTTCATAATCGGAACTGTTCATTCTCTTTATTATCATTCAACATTTCATTTTCAGAAATTTTTATTCGATTAAGAAATCGTTAATTTATTTATTCATATCAATCGAAGATATTGATAATTCATAACTTGTTACCATAATCGTTAGTTTGTTTTACACATAAACTGCTCTAAGTCAAATGTTTTTATTAATTGATCTTTAGATGATGACAAATAGAACAAATGGTTTCGATTATCTTTTTTTGAAGGTAAAATGATGCCACATTAGTGGGAAAGTCCTCTTTTTTGGAAAGGACGAAAGTCAGTGTTTCAAAATATGTTAATGAATATCCTAGTAGACAGGACATTTCTTTTCAAACAATTGTGACTCAAGTTCAAACAACACTTTTCTTTTATGCAGCTTAGATTAATAATACCGCTCGATAAAAATATTGGTTATGAATATATAAGTGTGAAGTGTGTCATTAAATTTAAAAGTCAATAAATAGATCAACCAAACCCAATGAGGTGGAACTCATACACTGGACCCAAATCAAGTACAAGGTTAGCCTGCAGGTAGCAAGTTGGCTTGTTTTGCAAAAATACCTTTAAAACTTTGTCAAACTTGCTGGGGTCCCAAAAGTAAGGATCTGGTAACTGCTTACTTTTCTGTTAGAGAAAGATTAATTAAAACAAAAATTAAAATCTCTCATCAGTTATGAAAACAACAAAGACAAGACGCAATTATTTTAAGGGTTTCTCATCATCATTTCGTTTGTATAAATACCAACATTTGAAGGGTGGTGTCCTTTGTGTGATCCCATAATATTATCTAGGAAAACATTTCGTACCATTTTCTTAGCAAATCTTAGTTAGCCCCTTCTCTTTCCATGTCCCTTTGCTCTACCTTTCTCTCTTTCTGTTTTCCTCTCTCTCTCTCTCTTCCGCACATATAAAGCGATCAAATATATCCCAACTTCTTGCATCTGACTTTGCTAGAAAGCAGAGAAAAACAGAGGAGCTTAGGTATGGAGGCAACAATGCCGAAAACGGCTCTAATATGGTCAATCTTCATGGGATTTTGTAGCTTCATCGTAATTCATGCCTGCGCAGAAGATTCTCAAATGGGTTATCGTCAGTTTTCCGGTGGCGATTACAACGATCATTTGCGAAAACTGCAAGAGTTCAAGGCTTCACTCATCCGCCATGATTCGATTTCTGTTGCACCATCTTCAATCCTACCCTCCCCTAGTCCTAGCCTTATTGCTCCGCCGACGGTAAGTCAATCCCTTTGCGCATAAATTATAGATTTTTATTTTGTAATTTGGTTGTTTAATTCTTGGTTAAAATGTTGGGACGGAGTCTTTGTTGTTGAAATTATTTGTAATTTGTTAGTCCATGTTGTTGAAAAATGGGTGACGGTTGGTGCAGGGGAGCACTAGTCCACGTGTTTATCACGTGACATCGTATGGCGCTGATCCGACGGGGAGCACAGACAGCACTGATGCGCTTGCTCAAGCAATGGCAGATGCATTTAGAGGCCCAACTGAAGGGTTCTTGATAGAGGGAATTGCCAATCTTGGAGGTGCCCAGGTCAACCTCGAGGGTGGCCTTTATCTGATCAGCAGGCCCCTGAGGTTGCCTGGAGCTGGAGTAGGAAACCTTATGGTATGCTCCAATTTACATTATTTTCTTAAATATTGATAAAAGTCTATCATAAAGTTTCCACGAAATTCTGATACTCGTGCGTTATGTCAGATAGTCATCCTATGGTTTATCCTGTGAAATTTTCCTAGTCTAATATATGTTTCCTAATTGTTGGTCAAATACATTTCAGAATGATGATTTGAATTAAGCAATGTGATTAGCTTTGTGTAATACTTGTTTAATTTGAACGTTTTTGTTTTTTATGAAACAGATTCATGGAGGAACGTTACGTGCCTCGGATGATTTTCCAGCTGATGGTTACCTAATCGATTTATCGCCAACATCATCCGGTAACATGAAAGAAGAAACCAAAAAAGAGAGCTCAATGTCTGCACAGCTTTCATCATCATCCTACAACTATGAGTACATAACTCTCAGGGACATAATGTTGGACTCTAACTACAGGGGAGGGGGTATTTCAGTCATAAACTCACTTAGGACCAGCATAGACAATTGTTACATAACACATTTCACCACCAATGGGATCCTAGTCCAAAGTGGCCACGAAACCTACATCCGGAACTCCTTCCTAGGGCAACACATCACCGCCGGTGGTGATCATGGCGAAAGGAACTTTTCAGGGACTGCGATTAACCTTATGGGGAATGACAATGCTGTGACAGATGTGGTGATTTTTTCTGCTGCCGTAGGCATTATGATTTCGGGTCCGGCCAACATACTTTCCGGGGTGCATTGCTACAATAAGGCCACCGGATTTGGGGGCACGGGAATTTATTTGAGATTGCCCGGGTTGACACAAACGCGAATCGTGAATTCGTACATGGACTACACCGGCATTGTTGCCGAAGATCCGGTGCAGCTTGATATCTCCAACAGTTTTTTCCTTGGTGATGCATACATTGTCCTAAAATCAATAAAAGGGGTTGCCAATGGGGTCAATATTGTAAACAACATGTTTAGTGGGTTCAATAAGGGGATAGGGATTGTTCAATTGGACCAAACAAATGGGCCTTTCAAAGAGGTTGAACAAGTATATGTGGACAGGAACAATGCGAGGGGTATGAACATAAAGGGCACAGTTGGAAGGAGGTCTGTGCAAGGCAATGGGAGTTCATGGATCGTAGATTTCAATCCAATTCTACTATTTCCTAACCTTATTCGGCACGTTCAATACACCCTAAGTGCCAGTGGCAACGCGTTCCCGAACCATGCCCTGAGGAACATGTCGAATAATCGTGTTGTAATCGAGTCGAATGTGGCGGTTCCGGCTTCAGTTTTTGTGACAGTTGATCAAGGAGTGGCAAAATGAAGGCTAGCTGACCTAAATTTGCGTCAAGATTATTGACTGGACAAATTGTGAATAGGTTGGGGAAGATGGCAACATTTTGCTATTTTCTTTTTGATCATTTACCCTTTTTTAGTCACGATTTATATTATTAATTATACCACAGAAGATATATAAATACATTCATATACATGTTGTAACTTGTAATAGTAGTTTGAGTAAAAGAAATAAACCAAATACGATACGTCTGTAAAACTTAGGCCACAATGTCTTGTTGCTTTGTCAAAGGTCATGTTTTGAATATGGCTCATTGCTGAATTTGTTTACTAGAAATTGACGAATCAAATAAAAGACTTTTCTTGTTATACGTGACAATAACATTTCAACACAAGTCAAAATCTTAAATGATTAAGTAGAGATGACGAGGGATTGAACGTCAAGTGAAAGTAATTTCATTATATACTATGGTCACGATATTTTACATATAATTATGAGAAACATGACAATGTGATAGTGTGGGTGTGGACGTGTACACATAATAATAAGGGATTATATAAACAAGTGTCAGGTAGAAGTTGCACGGAGTAGGAAACAGAGATGGCCAAAAGTCCAAGCTTTTGAATAGATGGTGGAATTAATCATTCTATATATATGCCAAAGGTGGTTGGCCATTAGTCATGACTCTTTCGTCAATGTTTTATTTTTTTCATACATACAAGCGACTTAGGTGCGGAGTGAGTCGAACACAAGACCTCAATGTTCGGGCAAATATTTTTGAAAATTGATCGTATTAATAATTCTACAACATCCAAGTGTTGAACTAACTAATTCAAAAATAAAGAATAGACTTAAGGTTACCGTTGAAGATACATTGAGAGATTATAAATCAAGTAGTTGATTTGTATATTCAAAACCAAAAACTAAGAATAAAATCAAGCATCAAATAAGCCCAGGGGAATTGTGACTGATCGCGGAGTTTGTTTTGCATTTATATACTCAGAATTATCGTTGTAACGAAATGTGTTTGTATTTCTGTAAGTGAGTTTTTACAGCAAAAATCTCAAAACCTCCTCAAGCATCTTTGAAGGACTCTTGCCTGCTTGCTGAAAGCTTTTGGATTTTGGTTCTTTTTTTATTTTATTTTATCCAAATACCTTTATGTGATCCTGGATTTTGAGGCCCAAAATTGTTTGGGCTAAATCCTAACTAAAGTTGATAAGGATTTCTAACTTGACAAGAAATTAGGCCCAAATAAATAAAGAATTGTGATTTCATAATTGTCGGCACATCCAGGAGTATATAATTTCACCGTCCGACCTGTTTAACCCTTTATTTATCTGTTATCGGTCCAAATGCTTATCTTAACATAACAGACCAAGAAAAAAAGTCATGTACATAGAGAAAAAGGGAATGCGATCCTCTCCGGATCGAGAGATTTTTCGGTGTCACCGGTACACAGGATGATACATTACGTGTTACAATACAAATTGTGATATATGTGTGCTAAAACATTAATAACTTAAAAAATAAAACTTCTCAATATTTCTATTAAAACACGTGACGTACCACTTGTATTCCCATCACAATAAAAAAAATTCTCTTTCGAATCCTCTTTGTGGAGATTTGGAGGATCAATCAATCGAGTCTGTTCATTGTACCTCGTGCAGTTAGAAATCATTTTGAATTTTAAATTTTAAATTGAATATAAATAGTACTTAACAAAAACTGATCGCACGATATACGATAAACAGATACAATTGATTGATCCTCGGATTTCCACAAAGAGGATCTGGAGAAGATCCTCATCCGAGAAAAAAAGAAGTGATTGATACACGCCATTTATTACTTTCTACACTCTTTTAAATTCTCGTTATTGAATTTCCGCTCTAATTCTTTTTTATTTGTTCAATTCAATGATCAAAGCATAAAATGTTGATATTTATGAGGTGAAAAATAGTGCAAAATTCATTTCTCTCAAATGAAAAAAACATATACTTATATGTAGTTTTATTCACATATCTATTTTTATTTCTCACACACCTTTCTCAATTTTAGATCGTCAAATTAAATAAATTGAAGATGAGCAATGACTATAATATAACAAAGGTATTTGTGAAGTAAAAATAGGTGTGTGAATAGCACTATCCTACTTATATGAAGCAAAACTTGGTGCAATTTTGCATGCATACTTCAACTTTAAAACCGACAATATTCACTTATCAAACATTTAATCACTTTATCCTAACCTAACAAATCAGTGTCCACAATCTGAACTCTAAACATAATATATCAGATTGTCTCGTTAAACAATATTGAGAGATTAAAATAAACATTTTGTTCACTAAAGCACCTTCATAACCAAATTATCCTAAATTCAAGCACAAGTTTGTGAATCATAGTCAAGCATCATACATTTATTACTTAAATGCACATTGAAGAAGATATGGACGAACCAACTTATGAACATGGGATTCATAATTGCAAGAGTAGTCAGTAGACTAAACCTGAAAATTAACTTAAATGTGAGTTAATTAATACTGTCACAACAGTAAGCTTTTTATGGTATACATCACCAACTCCTCAATGCTCACGAGTAATTTTTTAGTATACTCAGTAACATTTCCATACAGTGTTATAATAGTTTCTAATTATAATCTAAAAGTGGAATATATCAATTTTATCAGTTACTTATACTATAGCAAATAAAACAAGGGGTGTGTTATCCACACACTCCATTTTACTTCTCACACACTCCTTGATAATTTTTATCCGTTAATCTTCTTCAATTCATCTGATCCGACAGCTGAAAATTAAAAAAAATGTGTGAGAAGTAAAATGTGGTGTGTTGATATCAAACTCCTAAAACAATAGCACCACGTGACGATTTTTCGGGTATACACAAAAATTTCTCCATGCCCACAACCGCGCAAGAAATAGCAAATGCATAGAATACAAGTGTCTCAGCCACCCGCTTAGTGGTCCTAATTAATCGAAAGCCAATTTATTCTGTGTGTTTTCTGTGAAATAAAGTGTAAAGGGCCTCTCTTTAGTGCTTGCTTTCCACGCAGCAAAAAACGAGAAAGAAAGGAAAAGCAAAACTAACTAAAACAAAGGGGTTTTTGCAGGATCGGTTCTGATCTTCTCTTTCCTACAGCTAAGCTGGTTGTCAACACATGCTTTATGCTTATGGAATATAGGGGTGGAAATTGGAATGTAAGATAAGAAAGAGGATTCGGATGTTGAAACGGCAAAAGGTACCAAAGATTTGTATCCAGACGCTTTAACTATGATTCTTTGATCAACTAAAATGCTTAATTTAAAGTTATCAACTCTTAGACGAGTGGTATTTAGTTTTTAATTGTTAAAATTGATCTCAAGTTCAAGAACCCCTTACGTTATTTAAAGAAAAAGAAAAAGCGCATAGATTTTATGTCTTTACAATGTCAAATTAATATTATGTTGATTTGCATAGGCGAGGAGACTTTCATTCTAATCAAGGCATGTTTACTTACAATGTATGAGTATGTTTCTCAATCTTGTGTATACTAACACAAAAGGATATGCATAATTATGTGAGTCCCATCAATTTTGAGTATGTTTATCTCATACTCAATCATTCACATCCATGTTCTTTCTAATACCTCATTCCTGCATATCCTCACACCCATGTAAGTAAAACATTAATTAGTAGACGAAATTTCATCATATCATATCCAGTCTTTCATAGCCATATTCCTTCTAATACAGCACTCCTTCAGATCCCATACATGTAAGTAAAACATTAATTAGCGGATAAAATTTTCATCATATCGACACCCAATCATTTACCGTTCTATTCCTTCAAATACCTAATTCATTCAGATTCTCATACCATGTAAGTAAAACATTATTTTTTTATTTTAACAAACGGTATTATCTACACTAATAAGGAGAGTGTGAATTTAGCCTCACAATGGGCTAGCAATAATATAGTTCAAATTCGCGTTTGGTAAAAATTAAACCTATGATACCTTTCATTTACAAGTGAAGATAAATACTGCTAAACTATAATATTAAGTGGCAGTAAAATATTAATTAGTGGATGATATTTACATCGTATCATACGCAATCATCCACAGCCCTATTCCTTCTATTACCTCATTCATTCATATATATCTTCGTATCATGTAAGTAAAACATTAATTAGTGGATGATGTTTCATCATTTCTTGCTTGTAAAGGTTGCTAAAAAATTTCAGCAACAAAGCAAATGGTGGTAAATAACAAACTTTAACATCAACAAAAATAAAAATTTAACAAATATGATGTCAGATAATAACAACCATAAAATATGATGTCAGATAATAACAACCATAAAACTAAGTAACAACCGAAAGGGGGAGAAAGCAAAAGACTGAAATTTTGTTCCCTTTCTCCTTATTTTTCAACTTAAAATATGGCTAAACCTTTTTCTATTAGGCTCAACACCCAACAAAAACTCACACCCCCCCCCCCCCCCCCCCCTCCCTTCTTCTCTCTCTCTCTCTCTCTCTCAAGGGAGGCCCCATTGAAAGAATTGTTCAGAGCAAGGAAAAATGAGACATATGTTGATGTCATCAGCAGCATCGTGTTTCTTCTTGTTGTTGTTGTTGTTGGCAGCAGAAGAAGCTTCATGTTCCTACAGGCCTCAAATGCTATCAGCATTCCAAGCACAAGCAACAAAGCTCCAACAAAAACCATCCACATTCGCATTTTCTGCAGCTTCAAATGTTACAGTGGTAAGATAATTACAGTGTTCATGCAGTTTTGTTCTATCTTAATTTCGTTGTATGTGAATTAAGTTTCAGGTTGATTAATTAACTAATTAATGTGGGTTATGTATCATTAGAATGGGAGGGTGTTTTACCCAATCGGGTATGGGGCAGACCCGACGGGAGAGGAGGACAGCACAGCTGCCCTACTCAAAACAGTGGAGGAAGCTTTTGAGTTGAAATCTGGGCTTGAATTGCTGCCTGGAATCACTGACTTGGGAGGAGTTACCATTGATCTGCAAGGTGGAAATTACAAAATTAGCCAGCCTTTGATTTTTCCTTCAGGTGGTGGCAATGTTGTGGTCAGTAATTTCGCGCCCTTTATCTCTCTCATATTGTCTGTGTCATCACGTCGTACAAGTTCAAGAATCTCAACTGCATATCTGTGCCATCGTGTACAAACAAAACATACAAACAAAACAAGTTCAAGAATATTTTGTTTTTTGTTATTTGCTTTTCGTAAAAATTAGACCGTGAAAAAGTAAAATGAAAAATTACCAATGAGAAATAAAATATTAAAAACTCATCGTGGCCGGTAAATAAGAACAGGGATCCGTGTCGGGTAAACAAAGCTACTTACAGAAAAAGAACACTTTGGCAAATGGGCGACTCCCACGTTGCCCTGTTGTAGTTTGTGCACCGGCTTTCGTGCATGGAAGCACACTCACACATAAAACTTTATTAGGTTAAGTGGTAATAGTTCAGATAAAGTTTTTTCTCAACAGAAATCGACTCTCCAACGTCTCCGTCTTGAAAATGAAAAGCTTGGAGTAATGCACCCACCAAATGCAAAACCCCACAGAGTCAATTTTATATTAATTCAACTTTAATTTTGATGGATATGTGTGCAACCGTTGGAGTTGTCACTTGTCAAGAAGAAGCTTCGCTTGATTAAAAATGAACTCGGATTTAGACTTTGCCCATAATCTTTGTTTTAGGTTCTAAATTTACTGATATCTTTTATCATTTAATGTTGATTAGGTTCTAAATTAAGGATTTAATGGCCACATATTTCAATGCATAAATATTTAAAAGTTTAAGTTATAAAGTATAACGCACATATGTGACGCGTGAGTTTAATAAAAATTAATTTACCGTTAAAATTCAATTTTATTATTCAACTTGATACATCTAAAAGTGAAATAAAAGTAAGTTTTCCTCCTTGTTTGGCACATTAAACTCTTTTTTTTTATATATGTAAGTTTGACAAAGGCTCTTCGTCAGTCTTTGGTTAACAAAGAAGATTCTTCTAAATACAGCAAATAGATTTTGCTTTTATAATATATTATCAATAGGGCTGGATGCTTGCAAGTGCACCCAATATTTATTTACTCGAACGATCTGGCTACTTTTTGGGGACATGAAAATATTTTATATGGTCTCAAACTATAGGTACGAGGAGGAACTCTCCGTGCCTCATCTACATTTCCAGGGGACCGCCATCTCATTGAACTATGGTCACAAAATTCCCAAAAACAGAAACAAAAATCCTCCATCGCCAATAATTATTTCACAAATGAAGCCCAAAACAATGAAGCAATCTACTACGAGGACATCACATTCCGAGACGTTCTCTTCGATTCGGGCTTCCGAGGAGGCGGCATTTTCATCGTCGATTCAGCCCGAATCCGAATAACCAACTGCTTCTTCCTCCACTTCACAACAGAGGGCATTTTGGTTCAGAAGGGCCACGAGACCTACATATCAAACACCTTCCTAGGGCAACACTCAACAGTTGGTGGTGACAGCGGCGAGCGGCAATTTACGGGGACTGCCATTGACCTAGCCAGCAATGACAATGCCATAACTGACGTGGTAATATTCTCAGCTGCTATTGGTGTTGTTCTGAGGGGCCAGGCTAACATGGTCACTGGTGTACATTGTTACAATAAGGCCACAGGGTTTGGAGGCATAGGCATTTTGGTAAAATTAGCAGGAAATTCACAGACCAGATTGGATAATTGCTACTTGGATTATAATGCTATAGTTATGGAAGATCCGGTCCAAGTACATGTCACAAATGGGTTCTTCTTAGGTGGTGCAAATATAGTGTTGAAATCTGTCAATGGAAAAATATTTGGATTAAATATTGTAAATAATATGTTTACAGGGGGAGGCTCACAAGTTCCTATGGTCCAGTTAGAGGGGCAATTCGGGGATATTGATCAGGTGGTGATTGATCAGAACAATGTGAATGGGATGAGCTTCAAATCAACGGTGGGAAGGTTGAACGTGGAGGGCAATGGAACGAAATGGACGGCTGATTTTTCATCTATGTTGGTCTTTCCCAACAGGATTAGTGATTTTCAGTACTCGTTTTATACAAAAGGGGACACCAAGTTTACAGCACATGCTGTGACAAATATCTCAAACAATGCGGTGGTTGTGGAGAGTGAAAAGGTTGTAAATGCTGTGGTTTCTCTGGTTGTTCACCAGTAGATTAATATATCTAATAAGATCAGAAGTTCGATGCATAAATTTAATCATTTACTGCTTGTAATAATACTTTTCATTGATTAATATATGAAAGAAAAATGAGATTTATAGTGGGACGATCCTTTTTTTTTCCCTTTATGAAATAAAACTTGAATATGTTCTAATCTTAACTCATTACGTGACGGACAAACAAAATAGAAATTTTCTCAACGTCACATTGGAGTATCAAAATCAACCCGTGAAGGGTATCTTAATTTTACGAAAGGAGATCATGTGGCGACCCATCCCGAACTTTCTATGTAAATTCTCCCCGTACGTGTAAATTGACGATTATACTCTTATCGTTGAATAATATGAACACGTTATATTAAGTTTATTCCGGTTAAACTATAGCGTTATAACTCTTACGTTTCTAGGAAAAATTAGTAAAAACTTATGAGGGATCCGTATTACCCTCACCGACTCATCCCACTACCTCCTCACCAAACCTATTCCACTAACCCAACATTCTTCTCTTTTCTCTGTTATCTGAAACCCCATCTGCCATCCTTACAACGCACCATTCCATCTAGTTTCTGTGATCACTCAATCATAACCTTATCAAAACGGAATAATACAACTCAAAGTCTCAGATTCAACCTCTCTCTCATCTCAGACTTCAAACACACACACACACTCTCTCTCTCTCTCTCTCTCTCTCTCTCTCTCATCTCAGACTTCAAACTCTCTCTCTCTCTACCATTCCACACGGGACAAATTCGAAAACCATTCAAACCTTGGAGATTTGAAGCTCCAAAGCTCCAAAGTTACCATTGTATTGCTGAGGACCTCACAAGTCCATCTACATTAATTCCAGGTAAAAACTCGAACGTTTTTACGTCGAAATATTAAATTCAGATTATAGTAATGTTCATCGAGTTTCAAATGGTTCTGTTTTAAAGGAAACCAAGATCACGAAGAAGCTTAGAATTCTCCCAGGAACCCCGGAGAGTTTCGTTGAGTCGATTTGGACGTCGGAGGACTGAGTTTCGAACTTGGCCGAGATTCGTAGGATTTTTCCGGCGAGATCCTGTGAGATTCAAATCCCAAAACAGGTATAACCTTGTTCTACTCGATCCCAGCTTTCCATTGATATAAATTTCATAAAAAATGGATAAAAAACGAAGAAGATATGAAGAAAATAAGATTTTCCAGTTTTCCGGCGACCGGAGTGTCACCAGAGTTCAAACGGAGAAGACGACGGAATATTTCGTCAAATCTGATGGAATATTTCGACGCCGTCAGTTAAAAAAAACGGTCCCAGTTAAGACTTAACGGAATATTCTGAGGAATATTCCGACGCCGTCAGTCAAAACTAACGGTTTCCGTTAAGACTTAACGGAATATTTCGAAAAATATTCCTAACGGCGTTGACAGAACCGTCAGCATGCATGTCACGTGATCGCGCGTGGGGGCGCGTAGGTCCGTGCCATTTTTGGCGCGTGAGGGCGCGTGACAAGCCCAAAAATAATTATAAAAATATGGGTGTGTTCGTGATGACGAGTAGATCAATTTGGTATATTTAAACCTTAGGATTGAGTAATCTATGGGAGTTTTATTTAAGTTCCCGTAATTAAGCTGTAATTAATTCGTTATAAATTATGTATAAATAGGAGAAATATATCCGGAGGAATTACAAGACCAAGCTAGGCCCGGAGACTACGACCCAACGACGTACTTGTGAGTGGGCAGTTTGTTTTTGTACTTATACGTATTTATAGTTTCCAAAATGCATGAATGATTCACTTTACGTATACAGTGTCAAATAAATGTTACGTACGATATAATTGTGATAAATGCTGCCTATGGTTGAGATATATTTGTCATGATATCCATACATGTTTATGTACATACTCATCTGCTGCACCGGTGTTAGTACTCGCCCTAGGGCCAGGGCCAGTCCTTCACGTGTATGTTCACATCGCACCGTTCGCTCGTCTGGATCCAGGTTAGGTGCCAGTCCTGTCGGGTAGATTGCATTAGGCAATCCGACTTGTATGTGATGTGCTTCTGCACCAGTCTTCACGTGATCGTAGTACTTGAGCGTATTGATTACACCCAGTCCTGTTCGTGTCAGATTCCGTCTGTTCGAACTTGTGTGCAAGCATTAGATAGATGAGAATTGCATCATATTATTGCCACATAATTATACTTCTGCAGCATCGACGTTATCATGATTCGACTTGCATATTGTCATTTATACTTGGCTTTAGTATTGTGGAAGTATATATATATACGTACTTACTCATAATGTACTTCTTATTTAAAAGGAAACTATAATGGTTTTACGGCGAGGGGTTAGTACATTCAAAACCAAAAGTTTTCACATAAGTTTGTTTTGCTGACCCACTCAACTTTGTTTTTCGCCCCTCCAGGACCCAGATAGCTGTTCTTCGTGGCATTCGAGGAATCTTGAAAGTTTCTGACATTCGGCAATCAGCTTCTGATGTATGAACTTATCACTATGTGTAATAAGCGTACTTTAGTTGCTCAACTACTCTTCGGTAGTTGTCCTATCGTTAAGCTCTGAATAACTATAGTGGACTCCGCCTACGTTTGTGCACTCTGTCACTATTTTAATTGAATTAATCCTAAGTTCGATTTAAATTTATGCACTTTTCACATCACGTACCCTTATGGTTACGTCACTTCACAGTGACGGAGCATGCGTCGACCTTTCCGAGTCGGGGCGTGTCAGATCAACTATGAGTGAATAAAACACTCACAGTAATCAGTACTCTCAATTTTTTTTGAAATTTTGTAGAGTTTATAACTTAAGTCTATGGTGTTGTATAGCTCATAATTTAAAGGGTTTATATATATATATATATATATATATATATATATATATATATATATATATCACAAATGGTCTTTAAAATTGACCCTCATTATCAAGATGGCCTCTGAAATTCAAAATCAATTAATGTAGTTCTTGAAAATATGTATTCCAAATTAATGTGATCATTCAGTCACAATTATGTTAAAAATTTCATTAAGTGTTGATGTGGTACATAAATGGGCCCCACAAGATTAACGGGGTTTTATCATAAATGGTCTCTGACATTGACTCACACCATCAAGATGGTTCTTGAAATTGACCCACACCATCAATATAGTATTTGAAATTGAAAAACAATCAATGTAGTTCTTAAAAATAGGTGTCGCAAATCAATATGATCTTTCCGTCACAATTCTGTAAAACAAATTGTTATGTGCTGATGTGGGTTTAAATTAATTAACAAAGTTGTCTAAATACCTTTTTGCACAATGGAATTCTTTTTTTTTTTAATTTTATAGTAGGGTCTACTCTAAAGAGAGATCTCTTCCATAAATTCTCAAAGGCACGAGACTTAGGACTGATTTGGTATGACTGTGCTTTGAAAAAAAGCTGCTTCTACTGTCCTATGAGAATAAGCGGTTGTGAAATAAAGTGGCAAAGTGTTTGGTAATTTTTTTTGTAAAAGTACTTTTGGAAAAGAAAAAAAAAAACAGTATGATAGTGTTTGGTAAACTTTTATGTAAAACAGATGTGACTGTGTGAAATGATCAAAAGAGTTATAATACTAAATATGCTATTAATTTAATTTTCTTAACAAATATTGGTTAATTTTCTTTACAATTTTTATTCCATTACTGCCATTTTTTATTATATTTCATTCCAGCATTATCTAGTCATTATTCTTACGATACTTTTAATCCACTTTTGCCTTTTTTTATTCCATTCCATTATCCTCTGGTCTTCTTCTTCAAAGATACAACTACAAGCACTCCATCCAAATCCTCTATCTCTGAAAAGCTTAAATCACCTTTTTTTTTTTTTTTTTTTTTTTTTGTGAAAAAACCCAGGTCAAAATTCTTCCTTTTCGCCACCACCGGGGTGCCCCGGTCCCGATCGACCAAAACTGGCGCAATGCAGCACGGCCGGTTCATCTTCAACCCCAATTAGACCATCCAATCAGAAAAAAAGCGAATCCGATCTTTGAAATCTAAATCCCTTCCAACGTTGATTAAACGACTTCGATTTATACAAATGCAGGACCTGATCCGAAGCCCAAACGAACCTTTCGAAAAATGACTTAAAGACTCGGAGCTTCTGGTTCTAGAGAGAAAGAAGAGTGAGGGATAAAGACTCGTGAAGAGCTCCTGTTTCATTAAATTTTACTGTTCACCCGCCTCTTAAAAAAAAAAAAAAAAAAAAAAAGCTGGTTTTGAGAAGTTGCATTTTGTTGCTTCAGCTTTTTGCCACTTTTCCGCTTAAAATGATAGTGACTTTGAAAATAAGCTGAGTTAGCAAACACAAATTTTACTCCAGCTTTTTTTTAAAATCACCTCAACCCCAAACCTTAAACCAAGGCCCTAAGTGGGGATGTGGAAATAATTTTCAACCAACAATAATCATTGCATGACTGGATTTTTGGATTGACATATTTTTTATTAACTATTAAATTATTAAGCATATTTGTAATTTTTAAAATTTAATTAGACTTGTGTGACCCATTTATGTGTCACATTAGCACATAACAGTCATATCCTAGACCGGCTTCGCCGTAGCATGATATTGTCCGCTTTGGGCCCGGCCCGCAAGGTTTTGTTTTTGGGAACTCACACGAGAAATTCCCAGTGGGTCACCCATCCTAGGAATGCTCTCACCCAAACTCGCTTAACTTCGGAGTTTTGATGAACTCAGAAGTCAGTGAGCTCCTAAAAAGCCTTGTGCTATATGGAGGTGGGCATGTACATATAAGGTACATCACCCCTTCTCTGTTGGTCGATGTAGGATGTTACAACATTGATTTGAGACACTTACTTGCGGGACTACATTGATCAATTTTTAATTTCAAAGACTATTTTGATATTGTGGGTCAATTTCGAGGATCATTTGTGAGAAAAAAATTACTTATGAGGCCCATTTATGTGTCATATCAATACTTAATAAAAAATTTAACAGAATTGTGATGAAAGAACTAAATTGATTTGCGACACCTATTTTTAGAAACTACATTGATTGATTTTTAATTTTAAAAATCATCTTAATAATGATGATCAATTTCAAAGACCATTTATGATAAAAATCTTAATTCAAACTAAAAAATATATGTAAAAGGTAAAGGGAAATAGTCATTACGATGCTCCTTCTTGGATTACTCTAGTTCCTTGACCAGTTAATTGTCAAGATTGGCTGAATTACCAAGGCAGCTAGCCTAATTAGAATACTATAAAAGAAAAGGACATACTAAATTAGAAAAGATAAAAACATGTTTAAATGATAAATTTGTAGAAGTTGGGAAAAGGACTTGGGAGAGGAAAGCCTGACTTCTTAAGAATGAGGAGGAGATTTTGTAATAGATTTATAAAACTTCGTGTTTATAATTGGATCTGTTTATATTATAAATTATTCTGAAAGATTATCTTTGCAAAAGTCAATTTAAAATAAGATTGTTTAGTCAACAAATTATAACAAATAGATAGATGGTTCATAATACTTTTACAATATCTGACCATTTGTTTTTATATAGTTTAATGATTAAACGATCTCACATTTTATCGATTTTGTGCAGAAATAGTCTTTTCAAAGTGATTTATAATATGAAGAGTTTTAATCATAAACACAAAATCATGTTAATTGATAACAATGCATCTTAAGAGGAACTCCTCTCATTCATTGAGGAGCTAAGTTAATTCCGAATTGGGAGCCCCAAACTACAGAAACAAAGATCAGGCATTAATCAGAAAACAACAAAAGTGTATTCTTTTCCAATTACACCAACATTGAGCATACTTATTGTGCGATTTCTTTACGCTTAAGATACTGATGATTGTGTTGATACTACTCTTTGCACACGCGCAGCTGTGTTATTTTAGTCACTTCGAACTTTATTTGGGTAATGTCTATATCTAATATAAGAAATGTCATCACTCAGTACTACGGTCTGATGATATTCCTCTTCACTTGAAAGTGAGAGGTCCTAGGTTTGAATCTCGTGAATAGCGAATTCGACACCAAATTATATTGTCCATTATGTAGCTTAGCCTAGCTTCCCCTCTCCTAGTGTAAAAATATCAATGTATTAAAAAATGACGTCAATAGTCACTTTTTTCACAATTCATCTAATAATTACACGAAATATGCTATGCAATCAACTCGGTCGGAAGACTTAGAATTGTCTTCAATTGTGACTCAAGTCAAGCTCATTCAAAAAGGTCCAGTATCTCAATCAACTAACTTCGATTTAGTGGTAGTTATCTTCATTTAGTTAGATATTGTTTCAAATTTGACTCACGTTAAAGCACAAATGCCATTTTTTGTACAGCAAAAAATATCTCTTTTTCAGGTTTATTGGTTTTGAAATGAAAAGTATAGGAGTTTGTCACTTCTCCAACTCTATCTCTCTCTCTCTCTCCCCCCCCCCCCCCCATTATGCAGGGATTTTGGCAGGAGAATGAATCCTATACATAAATCAATTAAGAAAAGAAAACGCTTTTACTGTATCACTCGAAGTTGTATATGAATTGTTGAAATGAGATTGACGATAATACATACAATGAGTTCAATGCGTCCTATTATATTACGCAACTCGGTATTCTATGAATTTTCTTTTTTACATATCAGATCTTTTATCAAAGAAAAATATTGCATTAATTCAATCAGAGACCACAGCAAAAGATTCATAGGTAATTCATTCAGATATTGGTTTTGCCAAGAAGTTAGAAGGAGATTGGTCTAATCATATCCAATTGTGTCGGGTCTTTAGAAGAGTTAATTTACATTTCCAAAATAACTTGTTGTCCACTACTTGCAAGTTGGTGGGAAACAAGCAACCAATAGGAATTGGTACGGTTTGAGGCGCATTAAACAAAAGAGAAGGCAGTGGATTGCCAAGCAAGCATATCCAAACATGCCACCATTTTCCTCATCCATCACCTTACTCTCCCCACGCTCCATTAGTTGAGAAGAAGAACTTGTGTGGCACAGGTTTACCATCGTAATAACATATGTCCTAATTATAGAAGAAAATATGTAAAAAAGTTAATACATGTCTTTGTGTTATGGGTATGAGAAGCCATGTAATTGTGAACTTATATCATATAAGTCTTCTTAGTTAAGGGACTATTTTTCTTATAAAACAACGTTCAACTTCTTCAATATAAGGAGTTATATTTTCTTTAACCGCAAATCACTGTCTTATACATATATGTTTTAAGGTCATAACAAAAAACTTTATATCTACATGTCAAATCTAATTTGTCTAGTAAGAGATAACTTTTTCGAGCCAAGTATTTTCCGTATGTCCTAAATCACATTGCTATTCACACCCTCCATTAACTAAGGCATAGCCTCTCCTTTCTATTTTCCCTCAAATTTACATTCCCTTTCAGCACGTAGTATCAAAACTATGTTCATGCCCCTTCTTTCCACTAATTAAACTTATATCTCCATCTTCCCACTACTGCTCTCAAAAGTTCACAATTTTCTCCACCACTTCAGTTTTCATATCTATCTCTATGGCTCAAACACCCCCTCCTCCACTTCCTTCAGTTCCTCCAATTCCCAGTCCCATCTCAATAAGAACACTTTCTGATCAAAACCCTAATCATGATCAATTCCAACCCACTCATCATCTCAACTTTATGGTCATCTTGGCAGCAATCTTCTGTGCCTTTGTGTGTGCTCTTGGTCTCAATTCCATGTTACACTGTGTTTTTCAATGCACGACTCGCGCCCTTACTGAACCGGTCCAATTGGTATCTTCACGCCGGCTTAATTCAGGCCTAAAGAAGAAGGACATGGTGGCTTTGCCTACTTCAACTTACGCTGATTCAGGTACTACTTCTCCATCTTCATCGTCTTCAAGCTGCGCTATCTGTTTGGCAGATTTTTGTGATGGGGACAAGTTAAGGGTGCTGCCCAAGTGCAACCATCGGTTTCATGTTGCCTGCATTGACAAGTGGTTGCTCTGCCACTCTTCGTGTCCGACTTGCCGGCATAGGCTCAAGTCCAATGACTCCATGCCCTCTCTTTCTGAGATTGTCACAACCTAAGAGACTCACTGCGGAGAAGTGTTGAGCTTAGTTGAGTGGATATGACTGCAGAAACTCATGAGTTTGTATTAGGGTTTGATATTAGGATCTGGTTTTACTAGTTTCTCTTCCTATATAACCTATTTAATGAGTTCATTCTTTCCTCATGGAGTTGAGAATGGAGGAGTTTTGTAGCATGCAAACTATATTATTAAATGTTCTAGTTTTGCTATTGCCATATTTCGCGCGCGTGTGTGTAAAACATGAACTTATTAATTGTCTTTAAATAATAAAAACAATGTCAGCTCTCTTTTCAGGGTGAGTGCGGACAATAATTTTGAAAGACATGAAAATTACAACTCACACTTATCCAAGCTTACTTTTGGGACCTTCAAATCTTTGTCCAGATTCCAGCATATCTTTTTTCCCGTTGTGCAACACAGTAAAAAGTTACTCGATTAGATCAATGTTAATTGCTTATATGATTTTTTTTGTGAACGATCAATTATGTTTGAAGTACGATGTCAACGATTATTTGGTTTGTAAACACTCAGTCTCCACCTTATTGAAAGATGTTTCGATTTCGAATAGCATGAATTGACAACAGTTGGAAAATAAATAAAAAATTGATTTTAATATGATTTTATTTTATTAAAGCTGAATCTTCCAAATAAGTCATTCCATCTCAAGTATTCCATGTAGCACATGTGTGTTTCTTGGTGGTTCTAAAATACTCCCTAAAACTTGTTGTCATGGAAGCCACCAGGACTAAAATTTCCTCAGCTCTCGAGGACAAACCATTGCACTGAGAGGAAAGATGAAAGAAGAAGGGAAAAAGACACGTCCCCGACTCATTCTGTTAAACTTGCAAGGAACCCGCCCAGCATTTGGTTTTGGTGGATGGATTCTGTAAAAAGCCTCCTATGTACTGATGGTGGTATCACCCTCATCTGATATGAGAGATTCCGAAATAATAAAGGAAACTTTTACGAAAAGCTTCCGGTACCGTTCACTTTAACAAAAAACCACATTTTTACACTAAAAAATCAATTCTGGTACTAATCACTTTATCCTTTATTTTGCGCTTATCTTTAAAACTCAAAATTTTCAAGTCATTTTTATTAGTTTTCCTAACAATTAAACCAATAAAGAAAAAACCGTTTATTTGTGGAAACTCGAATGATTTTACACAAATTTGTGATCTTCATAAAGATTTTGTATCAACTACATCAAACAAGCAACTCCCGACACGTAAATGACAGAATACTAATAATTGAATTTGAAAAACCAAGCCTTGATTTTGGCTGTTTCACAAACTGAAGTCATATAATCAAGGAATCTAATGCTATGATCTTCTTAGTTAGTTCTACATTAATACAATGGACATATTTTCGGCTCCCAACCAATTGACAGCAACGGAAGCATATTCAGTTCTCGTCTTTGTCATCGTTTTCTTCTTCAGAGTCGTCATCTTCTTCATATAAAAGCCCTCTGAACTGCTGCTTCCTTATTCGCTTTTGAATTCGGTCCCTTATGGCTGTTCCCTGATAGAAGACCACGACAAGTTTTCAAGTCAAGAAAACGAAATAAATCTTCCCTGATTATATTCAAATCAGCCCGTGCATACAAAAACGCAACCGGTATAACAAAACTGAGACAGTGGGAAAGAGAGAGCCCACCATTTTATGGAAACCTCCTTCAAACCTCTCAAGAAATCCAGCAACCAGCCGGTCAGCATTCTCCACCCATTCATTTCGACGCATTGTGGCAGTTTGTGTTACTATTTGTATCCGGGCATTCACATCAAAGTAAATTAATACAATCAACTCTTGACTAGAAAATCCTAAGCAAAAACCCGTTTACTGCTGCTCTAAGTGCTCTTACTCGTGCATGAAAAATAAGGGCCCAGCAAAACCAACAAGATTGTCAATATTATCCGGGAACAAAAGTTTGCAAGAAAATTTCAGTCTCGTTGGTTATCTTAAGCCTAAATATTTTCTAAAATACAAGTTCACTCGAGCTGAGTGCAAAACATGTCCTATTCTCAAGGAATCGGTAAGATGTGAGAACCATTTTGCATTGGCTCTAAAAAAATTAAGGAAATATATAGTCAACAAATATGTGAAAACAAAAAATGATGCCAGAAGCAAATAATATTAGAGATGTCAAAGCCCAATAGTCCATTAAAAAGATAAATATATGCTCTAATTGCAAAAGTGTGCAGCATAAATTGCAAACACAGTGAGGCTATGGAATAAGTAGAAGTACGGGAAGGGTACCCTCGGAAAGGCTAAGACCAAAAAGGCAATACAGGTATTCGATTCTTTTTAAACTTAACAAACGGTTGGTCTCATGCATTGGTTTCCAAATATATGCAACCCAATCTATATAGTATATTTATAAAACACTGATGATGCCGTTATGAAAACAAATTCCAAACTGATTGCAATGCAAAAGCACAGGGTATTGAAGCGTGCTACTAATATGGTGTAAGCTGTGATTTTGTAACCATGTAACACGTACGTTATGTAATGGAACTGTATAGGGTACTGAAGCCTGCTGGATGAGAATCTCAGCTACTCCAATCAATGATGCATATGAAAAGGTACCAAATATTATTAAGCAACATGGAATACATACCTTCTCTCCTACTTTTTCTTGGTGCTCCTTCACCCTTTCACGCAGTCTTTTGAGTCCCATGTTCACTCTGAGTTGCTTTTCCTAAGTAGTAAGAAATAAGGACGACTGTTGTCTCTTTTCGCACCAGAACAAAAAAGCTAGCCAGCACTTGAACATGATATATTCATATAAAATAACTTACCCTCATATATAGCCAACACCTAGATCCTTACTTGTGTGCCCACGGTCCAAATTACGCATCACGTACTGGTTGTAATCTTTAACTATCCTCATTATGAGATCTGATGTAGAGATCCCATCACGAGCTTTGTTTCCTTAAACTTACCAACGGACTTAACCTGTGTGGCAGTTTATGTCAACTATAAAATAAAACATGGCATTCATGATAATCAAGAACGATGAATAAACATATCTACAGAGTAAGAACTACTACAAAAGTAAGCACATTGGAAGCATTCACACTAGTAAACTACCGATAAACAGCTGAATAAGTAGCTGAAAAAAGCAAGGTGACAGATAAGACTAGGAATTAGAAGAAGAGGATAAAAATGAATAGCAAAAACCTAATAGCCAGAGAATTAGAAGCAAACAGGGCATATATGACAGTAAGTGTTTATTCATATCGCCACCCAGAATTTAGTTTACTCGACATTAAGTGGTTATATCACAACAGTATACAGAGAACCAAAAAAACCTTGACAGATACAAAAAACGAAAAAGAGAAGGCCTAATAATGTTCTGAATGGGAAATAAACACATAGCTTTGGTTAATACAATGGACAAGTATTTCAGCCCCTAATTGACAGCAACAGAAGCAACTTCAGTTCTCGTCTTCATCCTCGTTTTCTTCTTCAGAGTCATCATAGAATTCATCATCTTCTTCTTCATATAAAAGCCCTCTGAACTGCTGCTTCCTTATTCGCTTTTGAATTCGGTCCCTTATGGCTGTTCCCTGATAGAAGACCATGACAAGTTTTCAAGTCAAGAAAATGAGATAAATCTTCCCCGATTATGTTCACATCAGCTCATGCATACAAACACAAGCAGTATAACAAACTGAGATAACGGAAAGAGTGCCCACCATTTTATGGAAACCTTCTTCAAACCTCTCAAGAAATCCAGCAACCAGCCGGTCAGCATTTTCCACCCATTCATTACGACGCATTGTGGCAGTTTGTGTTACTATTTGTATCTGCACATTCACATCAGAGTAAAATATCAATCAACTTATGACTAGAAAATCCTAAGCAAAAACACATTTACGGCTGCTCTAAGTGAAAACACGTTTACTACAGCTCTAAGTGCTCTTACTAGTGCATGAAAAATAAGGGCCTAGCAAAACCAAGATAGTCAATATTATTATCAGGGAACTAAAGTCCGCAGGTTGAGTCTCGTTGGTATTTCTAAGCCTAAAGGTTTTCTGAAATACAGGTTCACTCTAGCTGAGTGCAAACATAAGGAAATAATCAACAAATATGTAAAAACAAAAAATGATGCCAGAAGCAAATAAGATTAGAGATGTCAAAGTCCAATAGTCCGTTAAGAAGAGCATAAATTTCAAACAGTGAGGCCATAAGTAAAAGTACAGGAAGGTACCCTCGGAGAGGCTAGACCAAAAAGGCAGTACACGTATCCAATTCTTTTTGGACTTCACAAATGGTTGGTCTCTCTCATGCATTGTTTTCTAAATATATGCAACCCAATCTATTTAGTATATGAAACACCAATGTGGTTATGAAAGGAAATTCTAAACTGATAGCAATACAAAAAGTATAGGGTATTGAAGCGTGTTACTACATATATGGTGTAAGTTGTGGTTTTGTAACCATGTAACGTGTACATTATGTAATGGAACTGTATAGGGTACTGAAGCCTGCTGGATTACAATCTCAGATACTCCAGTCAATGATGCATAGGAAAAGGTTAGAAATATTATTAAGCATCATGGAATACATACCTTCTCTCCTACTTTTTCTTGGTGCTCCTTCACCCTTTCACGCAATCTTTTCAGTCCCATGTTCACTCTCAGTCGCTTTTCCTAATAGTAAGAAAAAGGATGACAGATATCACTTTTCGCACCAGAACAAAAAAGCAAGCCATCACATGAACATGAGATATTTATATAAACAGGAACTCACCCTCACATAGCTAACACCTAGATCCTTTCTTGTGTACCCGCGGTCCAAATTACGCATCACATACTGGTTGTAATCTTTAACTATCCTCATTATGAGATCTGATGTAGAGATCCCATCAGTTCGCTTTGTTTCCTTAAACTTACCAACAGACTTAACCTGTGTGGCAGTTTATGTCAATTACAAAATAAAACATGCCATGTATGAAAATCAAGAATGATGAATAACCATATTGACAGAATAAGAACTACTACAAAAGTTAACACACTGGAAGCATCCACACTAGTAAACTACCGATAAACAACTGCATAAGTAGCTGAAACAAAGTAAGATGACAGATAAGACTAGGAATTAGAAGAAGAGGATATAAATAAATAGCAAAAAGCTAACAGCAAGAGAATTAGAAGCAAACAGGGCATATAAGACAGTAAGTGTTTATTCCTATTGCCACCCAGAATTTAATCTACTGGACATTAATTGGTTATATCACGACAGTCTACAGAGAACCAAAAAACCTTGGCAGACACAAAAAGGAAAATAAGAAGGCCTAACAACGTTCTTCATAGGAGATAAACATGTAGGTTTGGTTATCAATAGAACTTACAAATTCATAGACATCCTTTCCAGAGCCACTTGCATCAGCATAGCTACAAATTTAGGACAAATAAGAAGCATAAGATTGATGATACAGAAGTTTTGCAAATCGTAATTAATTTGGGGTTGGTTAACTTTACGGAAGAGAGTCATGTGCCACAAAGTCAATCTTGTGCTTGTCAAGAAACTCTTGCGAGAGCACCCATGGTGCGTCGGGGATAACTTCATCCACCCATCTGTAGCATATATATTACAACGCCATGCTTCAGGAACAACAATTGAGAAATGTAAAGTAGGTAACTGAGAGTGACGATGCAAAGTATGGTTTTCAACAATACGAATTTACATTTTTGGTTAGATGCAAAGCAAACATAAAAAAGGTTTTAATAGCAATAAGCAGAAGATTAACAAGTACTTTCCATCCGACCCTTCGCTGTGTTTAGCTTAACCTAACAAAGTGGAAAACTTAAGGCAAATTGATAAACTAACCTGCAATGGCGGAGCGATTCATAGCGCTCCTTCTCAGTCATAACAGTTTTTCCCTTATATTTGTGGGTAATTTCATCACTACAGCAGCCAACAAGCAGGTACGTGTTCGGAAACCTAGATTTTAGACATAAACGAAACAATCCAAACCCAAATCACACTTAATTCGACTTGTCAAATTTAGAAATTTACTACTAACAGTAACAAAGAACAAAAAAAAGGAACTTTTTGGCCTCGAATTCGAATTCCAAGGCAGACATAAGCAAAGAGAGAATTAATTAAAAAAATGTCACTCAACCAATCTTCAAGACAGTAAACATCCAGTTAAACCCACAAACAATTTCAAGTCTTGACAGGGAAATTGCTTGAAATCCAAGAAAAAAGATGTAATTTCACTGAAAATATGAAAACCCAGTTCAATTCTAGAGAGAGAGAGAGAGAGAGAGAGAGTTACAGCTTCTTGGCTTGCTCGAGAGAACGGGCATGGCCGAAGTGAAAGAGATCATAAATGCCGTCTGCATATACTCTCACTGGACGCTCCTCCTCCTCAACACTCTGCTGCTTCTCTTCCTCCATCACTCTCTGTCTCTCTCAACTGCAAATTCTTTGGGTTTTTTGCTCTCTCTTCTCTCTCTCTCTCAAGGACCACACCACTTTTAGTTTTGTTGTTAACGTACAAATACCCTTCTACGCTGGTTTCTCTTCCAGAGTTCGGGCTTAACTATGATAGTTGGTTATTTGTATCCTTCCGCTAACGTTGTTGTTGTCTTAACGGTTATCCCTGCATTTTTCCATTAAAAACAAAAAACAAAAAAAAAACAAAAACCCGGTTATCCCTGCATCCAAAAATCAGTTAGTACTGTTTTTCGGGCGTTATCTACTCATAAGAGGAGATAATCAACTTAATATTTAGAGAAAGGTTGAGGAGACTCGGAGATGATGTCTTTAGGATTTCTCTAATATTGATATCTACACATTCATTTTTATTTTTTACACTTTTTTAATTTTTGGTCGTCGGATCAGATAAATTAAAGATGATCAACAAACAGAAATTAATAAGAGGTCTGTGAGAAATAAAAATAAGTGTGTAGATAGCACGCTTCTATTTAATATGTAACAAAGTGAAGACTAAGTGTTGTTAGACCAATTGGTCATTCGAAAATTTCCTTTTACATAAAAAAAGAAAAAGAAAAGGGAAGATAACTAGTTGCGAACTACAATTATCCACCTCTTTCGGACCCAAAGGAGGTTAGTTGGGAATTGCACCCCACTCCCGTCCACGATCAAGCACATTCACAGCTTACAAAGTATAAAAAATGGAACCTCCCAATTTTTCTTTTTGTTTTAAATACTGTTTTAAATACAATTTTTCTACATATGTCTAATGTCCTAGTGGATAGATTGTTAGATTTCTACCCATTCATTCCGTATCAAAACTTTCCCTTCTTTGAATTATTATAATAGTTTTAAACCTTCCTTCGTTTTAATAATAATGAAATTAAAAATAAAAATAAATAAAAAAAATAAAAAACCTTTTCTTTTCTATATTATGTTTGATACCAATTGCCTTCAACTTATGTACAAAATGCAGAAAAAAGAATGGTGTCCGTGCAATTTCCACCTGTTAGGTTGGTAACTGAATAAAATTATTCATGTTCAAATTGGCTTAAATTTGACGAGAAATTCAACCGGAAGAAACTCAAAATTCTTCTCCAACCCAATAAACTGCGTTTAGACCAGTCAAGCATTTTCTTGAGTTAGAAGTTGTGTTAGAGTTACATTAACCGCAACCAGTTTACAAAAAATACTAACGCCAATTGGTTACACGAGCGTGTTTGTGACAAACAACGGTTAATTCGGTTCGAATCCTTAACAGATCATCACTTGACCATCGATGAAAAATTCGACATGCAGTGGACAATCTCAGTCTACGTACAAATGCTCTAACCAGACACTACTTCACATACACAGTGACGACGCTCGGCCGGGGTGCTAATAGTTGCAGGAGCAAAATCTACCTCTGCATCCAGAATTCACATTCAAGTGTATACTGCTTTTTTCTATCAGTACCAGCAGTCCGAAACTTCCTCTTGCTGCGGCAAATTCTGCTTCTTTGGGGGACCAGAGGTTCTCGGGTATTCTCCATAAGCATCTTTCCCGGGTCTAGCAAGCTCTACGTAGATGATCCTGCCGTCAAGATTCTGATAGTTACAAAACAGCAAATGAGTCACCACGAGAAAAATTTTGTGGGAAAAAGGCATAAGAAAAATGGCGAGGTTAGAACCTGGCGATCCATATTTTCCAGGGCAAGCATGGCATCGTCTTGACTGGTATATTGAATAAATGCAAACCCCTTGGATTTCCTTGAGGATTCATCCTTGACTAGTTTAACTGGCAGACATAGTAAATACTAAATACAGTTACATGACGTTGATAAATGTATAGCAAAAAATAATGGATCGGACCTAATGAAATGACTAACGCCTTTTCGATAATCATCCAGAATTGTCAAGACTAAAAGACATGTACCTTCAGCTATCTGGCCAAAACTGGAAAACTTCCGCTGCAAACTATTTTCACTGGTGGAATATGGTATATCTGCTGCTCAAAACAGTACAGTTAGAACTTGGACAGTTATAGACAAATTGCATAGTATCTTTATATTTTTGGGGATCTTCGATTATCTGGTATTATCTTTGTGAGGTGCTAACTCGCTATAGCTGCTGCTACAAACCTATACTATGGAACATAAAAAGGCTATAAACTTAGAATATATGATGCAAGGATCTGAGGCCTCAGTGAAGAAATTGCTACAGCTGCTACCAACTCCTTGCTCTTGCAATTGTTGACTACAACTGCAAATAGTACTTAAATTTCGTTCCAAGCAATGATTGCAAAAAAAACACAAGTGAGATATTTAGCTAGTGCCAAGCCAATGTCTGCTTGTAGTGAGCTTACTTTGGATGGAGAACCAAGTAATTGCGCACCTAGAAGCAGCTTAAGTAAGCCTAATCATATTCTACAGATCCACGAACGGTTCCAAAGATTGTCCATCCATTACTCTCAATGCTGCCTTGTTAACTATCAGCCTAGCTAGTGTTGCTATTGTCTGAATCTGAAACACAGATGAACAACCTCTGTTAGCCGTATCATTTTACTTTTGCGGCTTTTCCGGTGCCTACTTAACTTCACATGTACAGGAATAGGCAAAATGGACCACCTCACTTCCTCTTTTAAACAATAACCTCTTCTCATCCCATTTCCTCTTAAAAAATATTGAACCACGACAATGAAATTAGGCACCCTGGAATTTCACTTTGTATCAGTCTTAAACTACTCCCTTATAATCTTCACACTCATCTTAAACTCGAGTTGTGCTAACTGCTAACCTACACTCATTCCATTTGAATCATCGAAGCGAATTCAATCCAAATAAACTGTACTCAATGTATGTTCACAAGCTAATACATTTCCAATCAAATGATAACAATACAAAACCGCCCAAACACAATTGAGTAGAGAAATTATGTCAAAAATTAAATGATAAATCAATAAAATACAGCATAAACTACATAAAAAAAAATTAAACTTTAAGAAAACCCAGATGATAAAACAGTAAAAACTCAGAACAAGAGCTACTCCACTGCATAAATTACACCAAAATTCACCGATAAATCAATCAAAATTTAACACAATTCACAGTATGAAGAAAACCCAAACGGAAAATCAACCGAATTCACAGTAATTGTATGAAGTAAACATAAAAATCCATACTTTTAACCAAGATTTTGCTTGCGAGTGGATAGTCGAAGAACGAAGCTCTGACTCTGAGGTTCAAGGACTTGGCGTCCGTACGATTCGAGAGAGACGTTCGCTTTGGGTATGCATAACATGGGAAGGAGACCGTTGCCGCCCACATACCTCCTCAGTTCTCAATCTTCTTCTTCGAGTGTTGAGTTTTCTGCCAACTTCATCTGTTCTTCGCGGCTTCGTATTTTCAGTTTGCCGCAAAAAGCCCGCGACCCGCATTTCATAACCGGTCTTAACCCGAGCCCCAGCCCAACAGCTTCCCTCAACCCTATTACCCTTCTTTTAGCCCATCTCATTTCCCCTTCTTTTTTTTCAATTTTTGTCTTAGATTTTTTTTATGCATTTCATCTTCACACAGTTTAATTTCTCGTGAATTTTTAACATCAAAATTTGTCATGCTTTTTATCCAAAATGGTATATGAAATTGACACAATTTCTCACTTTGGTCCCTGAAATTTAAAATTAATAAAAGTACTCATTTAGTTTGTCCACCATCAATCATTTTTGTGGTTCCGTTGGAAAAAAAAACAATTAAATAGGAATCCAAAATGACAAAAATACCCTCAGTTTAATTAACAATAGGCTAAAATTAATTGACAAAAATTAAGGGTATTTTTGTTATTTTCTCCTTATTTAACAAAAAAATTTCACAGAACGACCAAAATGATTGATGGTAGACAAACTAAGAGACAAATGCTATCAATTTTAAATCTCATGAATCAAAGTAAAGAGTTATACTAATTTCATAAACCATTTTAGTTTAAAAGCTAAAATTGTCGCTAACCTATATTTTGAACTACAATTTTTTTACACAATGATATTGGGAGATGGATATATGGGCCAGACAATTAGATATAATTAAACATCAAAATTCGTTATTCGTAACAATCGAACTTAAAACTTCATGCTACTTACAATAAATACGTTGTCCTAACAAATTAGACTGGCAACTATTCAAACTACTATATAAAGAAATAGATTTAAAATTTAATATAAAAAAAACGAACACAGTGTCTTAATTAACTTAAGAGCAGCTAAGTCAAATAGCAATTACAAAAGATCTCACAAGGGAGACTTGCAATTATTTCTCATGAACCACCTTGTCAATTCTCACAAATATATTACCATGAATTTTAATGTTTAATTAGTGATGCTTGGAAATTTCAAAAAGCATGCATGTTGAAAGATGTCAAATGTGCACAGATAAGTTTTGGGTTACAAGACAAAGACCCCGCGACCATCAAGTCTCTGAAGCTAATTATGACAACCTATTTGAGAGGGAAAAGAACTTGGAAATCTGATCTGATCAGTCCAATTTGGTTGACGGCTTTTGGATCGAATTTCCCTCCACCGCTTCGGAAGGAGCATATTGACTGGAAGTTGGAACCAGTCCAAGTAAACAAGGTTTTAGACATATATACACAAAAATCCTGAAATATATACTTTGGATATTTTATACTTTAAAGCTTTTAGATGTTAAATTTTGATGACTTAGTTAGTGTGTTGTTGATGAATAACTTAATAGTTAAAATTTTTGAAATATAAAAGACTTTAGAGCGTATTAAAAAAATTACGTAACTTTTAAGTAAGTGTAAGGTTAAATGCAAAAGGAAGAGTGTTTCCTAAGTTTTTAAAGAAGGAGGGGGGAAGAAACAATAAATGGAATTACACTTGGTGCATATAGACCAACTACCGAGTCGACCAGCAAGCTCAGATTCTTGGTCAACCAAGTGAGAGTCAATCGACTTTTTATTATGGAATTACACTTGGTCCTTAACAAAACAACTGCCCACTTTCTTGTACAGATCCATCGCCCTTTTCTCACTCTCTACTCTCTTATAAGTCAATAGTCAATATTCATTAGTCAATGCTAGTGACTGAATAGATTATTGCAGCAGCATTGGCGCACCACTACTGCAGCACACCATCAACAGTGAAACATTGCAATTTGGAACTTTCAAGATTAGATTAGTTTAATTTATGTTGCAGCTGAACAGATCATCGTCGGAAACAGTAACAAAAAGCTCATAGTATTGTTTATTTTAACAAAAAATTATATTTTTACAATAAAAATGCAATCATGATACTATTCACTTTATCTTTTATATTGTCCTTATTGTTAAAACTCAAAGTTTTTAAACCTTTTTCATTAGTTTTCCGATCATCAAATTCAATTTTTTAAAAGTTAATTAGGTATTATTTCTTTATCTCAAAGTTTCAGTGCTAACATTGCTGTGACTTGCTATAAGGAAAATGAAATATTGTAATTAACATGCATTAACTAGAGCATTTACTTGCTTGAAACCCTTCTAAAAATGTATTATATAGGCTTATTAATTAATTTACCTTATGAAACTGCCATTTAATCTCATTGTAAGTCTTAAAACTAGTTTTGTCTCACTTTATCTCCTGAAATTGTCATTTTCGTCTCATTTAGTCTTAGATCACCCCATTTTTTGTCGATTCTGTCAAATAGTTGTTTTATTAAAACATAGTTCGGACATTTTATTTTTCACACAAGTAGAATAAGCCCCATGCTCCGGTGATGTGTCACTTACATGGGAATTTTGGTAAATCACCACATATTTGCCAGACCACATGTGAATTAGAAAAGTTGAAAAAGAAAAATAAGGTTAAGTGAAAGAGGAGAAAGGTATTTAAGCTTGCGAATTCAATCAACTAATCTTCTTAGTGACAATGGCAGTTCATCGTAAAGTTAGAGAAGAGCAACCATTTTATTGTAAATTTTCAGGAGCAAAGTAAGACAAAAGTACTTCGTAAGTAAAATGAGACTAAATAACAATTTTAAGGGGTAATAAATTAATAAGCCGTATATATTGTAAAACTTTATACAAATTAAAACAAACACAAATAGATAATATATATTTGATAAATTAGCCTACAAAGAGTGGTACATCACGTGTTATTATACAAATAGTGAAATATATGTATTAAAAAGTTAATAAATTAAAATATAAATTTTTCACCACTTACAAAAAAAAAACACATAGTGTAGCTCTTATGTTCCGTTACAAAGAAAAATTTCTCCAGACGAGTGCTTCTCATCCTTGTGTGAGTGACCGGAACTTTCTTCTCCATTCAACCGCTGGCCCTAGCAAGGCCTGGGTTGGTGGCAGTCCTTCCTTTTTCTTTTTTTTTTTCTCTTCTTTTTCTTCATTTTTCCTTGCTGCTGCCTGTTTCCAGCCTTTCCTTCTTACTCCTCTTGCCTCGGATCTAGCGGAACTTTCGCCTTCGTCGGAAATTCCTTCATACCGACCATCTTCTTTCTCTTCTTCTGCATCTATCTAACATCCATTTCACCTTTCATCCGTTTCTCTACCTACCCCACAATGGTTTTGGCCCCTCTCGATACTACTTCTGAGATCTGCAACCATTTTCTCTAACCGCATTTCGCGGCTACCCGGAAGGAGTGTAGAGCTCTTGCTCGGGTGGTCACACCACCACCTTCCATCTGTGTGCCTTCGTTGGCACGATTCCTTGTGGGAGGTTTTTCCAGCAAGTTTCATTCTCTGGATGGCTGCAGATTTGAGTGTTGTGTCATGATGGAGGCGGGTGGAACCTTCTCGCTTTTCGTGATCGGCGGTGTTGGCTGCGGCGGCTGTGTACTTATGGTTTTTGGCTTTTGTTTTGTTTTACTCTGGCCTGTTGTGGGATTCATATATTAATATTGTTCTTTATTTGTAATTGGTTCTCAATTTGTAAATGTTTTTTTTTTTTTTTGTGGTAATGAATTGTTACCTTTGGACCCAAAAAAAAAGTGGACGTAACATGCAAAGAATTTGTAACTAGTGTTAAGAACATTTATTTAAGCAAGCACATTAGACAGGTGTCTGATCCCCTCCTTTTCCCACTACCGCTTGTATTGAGAAAATGAAAATAAAGTAATAATATATCGTGCATATATGAGCAAAATCTGAAAATGATGTCTTCATTATTCTAATATTACAGCATAAAACATTAACGAATAATCAAAGAGAAATTTACATTGCTTTTGTTTTTTATTTGACCTAGTCATGAATATAGTACTTTATTCTAACCGGAGAAAAATTCCGTAGAAAATTCATGCATAGCTGTATCGTCCTGATCCATGACAAAACCATCCACAACCTCCACACTTTGCATAGGATTATAATTAACAGTAGTCGACGAATATTGGAACTCATCGTTACCACTACCGCTAACATTGTCTATCGGATACATTTGTTGTTCCCCCTGATGTAAGTGTTGGTTTTCTTGCAACTGTAGCAGCGGTTGTCGTTGTTCTTGTTGCTGAACTTGTAGAGGCGGCGCCGCCAACCGCTGCAATTGTTGATGATACTGGTAGTTATAGTTATGATTGTCAAAAGGTGCCATTACTGAACCAGTCGGGTTATTATTGGATCCAAAACTCAAGTTGATCGGACCCTTTTGGCTCCCAAAGGAAAGGGGTGTGCTAGATGCAGCACAACCCGTGAATTGCTGCACCAAATCTCGAAAGTTGTTGGCGTTGGCATTGAGGAGGGTGATGGGTGTCTTCTTTGAAACCCTAGACCTCCTTCTGATGGGTTTTGACACGCTTCCTGCTGGAGTGCGCTGGCCCCCACTAGGGCTGCTGGGGCTGATTTCTGTCACAGTAGGGCTCCTTGTTGTGACAGTAGTGGAATCTAAAAACCCTCCACTAATGGGTGTTGTTTTCTGCCCATTATCCATGAGGGCTTGTTGGTAGTATTGCCCCCACTGACTAGAACTTGGCATATTTGTACTTTTTTATGCCTGCAATTGAATTGCCTGTAAAATAACTTACAAGAGAGAAACTGATTGAATGTTTACTTACATGGAGTGATTGGATGCCGATGAACCCTAAAGAGGATGAGTTTCGAAGTAGTACCGATCTTAAGATAATAGAGAAGCACCGCCAGAGTTTCAACGGTGCTTTTTAGTGGTGGGCGATTTATGTCACTCTATTATGTTGTTGTGAAAGGAATTATTAACAAGCTTTACATCTCTATTGTATTTATAGGGACTTTTGGTCAACATTATGACAAGTCTTTAGTTGACCTTTCAATTCATAGAGAGAGAGAGAGATGCTGAATGCTGAATGCTGAATGCTGATGGCTAAAGCATGCAGTGCTTCCGGGAAATTACATCTGTTAGTATCAAATGAGGTCATCACAGGCACATCACTATTGGTCTCCAATGTATTGGTGGAGCCAATTTTGAGATGCTACGTATATGCTTCTTTGGTCAGAAAATTGCTAAAAAGAAGCTAACCACGGTTAGAAAAAACTTAATTAATTAAAACGTATTCCTGCTTTATCAATTGAGTTTCAGATTAGGAGATTTGCAACTTAGCAACTTTGCATGTGTGTCTGAGTTGATTTGATATGAACACGCTGATTAATTTCTTTGACTTTACTGGAATATATATTAGAGTTTAATTTCCTCGGTAAACTTTTAGGGATTTTCTACATTTTTAGTATAAAGTCACAACAAATCATATTTGCTGTTTAATACAAATATACAACATAAATAAATATTAAATACATTTATAAAAGGAGAAATTAGATTCTTATCCTCATTTTGCTACTCTATTGATTAAAACCTTATTCCTTTTCAATTTTTGATCAAGGTTCTTAGATATTAATAACATCATTAATTACTTCAATAATAATTTTTTTAAATATATTCCTTTAGTGTTAAAAATGTTACAATTAGTATATTTATATTTATGGCTTGATTTATTATCGTATATTTTTATTTTTAGTTTGTAACCATTTTTAATTTGCAAACCTTTTTTTTAATTTGTACCAATTTTTATTTCAATTTTAATTTGTACCCATATATTTTTTTTTTGTGCCCATATTTTTTAAAGTTTTATTTGTATTTGTGCCTATCTGTTTATCGTCACGTAACATTATATAATTAATCAATGATAAAAAAAAATTACATATGGTATATTTATGTTTTAAGGCTAAACTTTGTATCATATATTTATATTTTTAGTTTGTACCCACTTTTAATTTGCAACCTTTTTTTAAAATTTTGTAGTATTTTCTTTTTGCGCACATGTTTTTTAAAATTTCATTTGTTGACACACCCCGACCCGAAAAGTTCACTTGGACTCCGAATCGAGTTGTGCTGGCCTACACCGGGAGAGTGATGAAGCCATAAAGTGTAGTGTAGTGGAAGAAGAATGTTAATAAATTTAAGCCTAAAAGGGGTTCAATCCCGCTCACCCGCGCACTCTTTTGATTAGGCATTGTAAGATCCCACATTGCCCAAAGGTGAGGATCCTATAAACCTTATATGTACATTCTCATTTCTAATTAGCACGAGGCCCTTTGGGAGCTTACTGGCTTTGGAGTTCGTTGGAATTCCGAAGTTAAGTGAGTTCGTGCGAGAGCAATCCCATGATGGATGACCCACTGGGAAGTTCTCGTGTGAGTTCCCATAAACAAAACCGTGAGGGTGTGGTAGGTGCCCAAAGCGGACAATATCGTAATATGGCGGAGTCGAGCTGGGAAATGGTTGAGCCCGGACCGAGATGTGAGATTTGGTATCAAAACCACTCATTGGCCAGATGTGTGTCGACGAGGACGTTGGGCCCCTAAAGGGTGGATTGTAAGATCCCACATCGCACAAGGGTGAGGATCTTGTAAGCCTTATATGTACATTCCTACCTCCAATTAGCACGATGCCCTTTGGGAGCTCTTTTGATTAGGCACTGTAAGCCTTAGAACTCCAAAGTTAAGCGAGTTCGCGCAAGAATAATCTCATGATGGGTGATCCACTGGGAAGTTCTCGTGTGAGTTCCCAAAAACAAAACAGTGAGGATGTGGTAGGGGGCCCAAAGCGGACAATATCATGCTATGGCGGAGTCGAGTCGGGAAGTGGTCGAGTCCGGGCGGGGATGTGACATTTGTACTCATAATTTTTTTTAATCTTTTACTTGTACCCTAATTTATTTATAAAGGTAAAAAATAGTTTATTAACCTCATGTTTCGTGGTTTCAACATTTAGTACATTAATTTTTTTTCATCTCAGAGTCACACCTAAAGTGTAAATTTTGGGACAGTCTCATATATTCGTAAATCAAACTGTTAAGTCTCCCTTAACTGTGACGTGGTGCCCATGTGGGTCCACGTGGAATTTTTTTTATATAGAGAAGGGGTTTCAGTGAAAAAAAAAATTTCAAATTTCAAAATTCGTGACCCCCCATCTTCCCCTCCCCCCCCCCCCAAAAAGTGAAAAAGTGAAAAGTGAAACCACTTTTCACTCCCCTAGAAAATTTTGACCCCCCTATCTTCGTCCCTGTCCGAAACCCTAACAACGCGCCGTCGTTCCACCTTGCATGGCGTCGTACGTTGTGCACACGTTTTTGGGCAAGATTGTTGTGAAGCCATCGCTGGCGATGGGGTGGGAAAAAAGGAGGATCGAAGTGGGTGAAACACCACTTTATTGTAAGTATCCTACCTTTTTCGAAGTGTAGATAATATGGTTTCTAGAATTGGGTTTAGGTCTTTCGATTTTTCAATTTTGAATTTTAGGGATTAGGGATCTGTGAGTTCCAGTCCCATTTTTTTTTTCTATGGTTTTTGGAATTGTGTATTGTAGTGGGTTGTGCATGTAGTTTTGTCTTCAATTGTGGTCTCCATGGTTTTGTTTTCACCTTTTTTTACTATAGTTTCAGGAAAAAAGGTGGAACCGTATTCATGGTTTTGTTTTCACCTTTTTTCCTTGTGGTCCTATTAGTGTCTTCACCTTTTCCCCCATGTGCCTCCTGTAATATCCTGAAAATTTAAATATGTGAGTTATATATTCATAATTATGAATATGTGGGAAAAATAGAAAATAAATCGATTTATGATTCTGAAGAATTTAATTGAGAACTTTTAAAGTTTTGGTTTTCGGAAATTATGATAATCTACGTATTTATATTATTGAGCTTTTATATGATTTTTAGAGAATTAATACTAATTGATGTGAGTTAAGTTTTAAATTAAACTAATTATGAGGTTTAAAGTTTGGAAATTAATTATTTAAAATTCGTAGACCTTTCGAGGTCACAATTTATATTTTCGGATAGAGCTCAACCTCACGAAGGCGTGAGTCCAAACCGTTCGTGAAACGGTGTTTTAACGAAGAGGATATAAACGAACAAATAAATGGGTGAAATGGTCATTTAACTATTTTCTGGAGGGCTCCAGAACTTCTGGAGCAGTGGAGGAGTAGAGCCACGTGGCGGGTTGTGAGAGGAGGAATTGGGCATGGCCCAATCAAAAAAGAAGGAAAGGAAGGAAAGAAGGGATGAGACAGAGGAGAGAAGAAGAACCGGGTCACCCTTGACCTGCTTAACCCGTCTGAGGTACCAAGCCTTGACTCCAACTCCGGCATTTTTTCGGCAAATTGGACATAGCCACCCCCTTCAATCAATTCAGTGGCTCTCCCTCTTCCAATTACAATTCAAAATATTAGGGAATTGGCTTTGAATTAGTGACACCCGCACAGGTGGGTGCGGTTGATCCTTGTCTTCGATTTCCCAATTCTAAAACGTTTTCATAATTAATACCACCACTAGAATCCCCTTGAGGTCTAGAACAAGGCCCAAATAATGGTAGGTGCAGCGGAGTCCTAGAGGTGACAAATCGTAGCCACCTATTTATAGGGCTCCGGTGGGTTCGAGTCAAATTGGAGCCTTTCCAGGCCAAATTGGACTTGGGCCACAGGTATAAAGTTTTCTCTACTCATTGAGATCTTCATTTTTGTAATTTTTGAGAATTTTTAAAAATAGTTAAATTTTTCGGGGTGTCGAGGCGGCCGACCGCCACCTACGGCGGCGCGTGGCTAGAATGATGACATTGTTCTTTTAAGTTAATTTACAATGTTCTGAGTCCATATTTATAATATGTTTAATGTGGATCAATTGTTTGGATTGAATTATGTGAATTGCTAGTCACTAAAATGTCGAAGATAATGAATTAGGTTTGGAATGTGAACTACGAATGGCTTGATCCCTATTTAAGGTACGTAGGTAGTCTAACAAGACGTTAGATGTAGCCTTAAAATAAGTGAGATTGATAATCGAAAGGTTGTTGTTAGTTGGAGATTTGGATCTAAGAGGAGAAAATTCAATTAATTGAAAATGAAATTATGTGTTGTTAAATAGAAAAATGGTTATGCATCACTTGTGAAAAGAAGGAATTTATTTGGAGTTGTTGAATAATGTTAGTGAATTAAGTTAGTATTTTTAATTATTTGGGTTGGTATCAAACAAAAAAAATGTGGATAGTTTTGTAAGAATCAATCGTTGAAGTGAAAGAACGTAACTAATGGTAATAAACTAAATAAGAGTTTTATTTTGGGCCTATCACCAATAGTAATCTTTTTCCCTAAATAAAATAAATATTTCGGGGCCAGGGTGTTACACCTCCAATATTTTACGTTGTTTTCACCTTTCTCCTTGAATTTGCAGGCATGCCGGAATTATTTAGCCTTAAAATTAACCACGGTGGGAAGTGGTCTAAAAGGGCATATACGGGAGGGTTTGAGGCTTGGTTTGATCACATAGAAAAGATTTCATGTCTTTTTTCGAGATTGATGAAATGATTAAGGAGTTAGGATATGATGGGTTTATGTTGTATCACTATAGGATTCCTAGGATGTCTTATGGGGAGGGATTAAGGCTTATCGAATGGGACCAAGATGTGGGTGAAATGTGCAAGTATGTTCCAAGGGTTAGGGAAATAGAAATGTACCTAGAACATCTAAGTCCGAAGCAAGCTGCCTTGAAACATAAGCTCTTGATGAATCTAGATGAGAGTGGCATATTAAAAAAAGTGTCATTATAGAAGATACTGAGGAATCGAGGGTGGCGAGTTCAATTTCAAAGACAAATGGATCAAAACTGAAGAAAGGTAGTGCAAAAGAGGGTGCGGATGACTTAGAAAAACGGCTATGTCTTTTGAATGACATAGCCTACAATGGTGATGATGAACATGAGGCTGATGTAGCTGGGGGAGGACAAGGAAGTGGAGATGAGGCTGAAGATGGTCATCTCAATGCTAATAATGAAGGTGATGAAACTGAAGAAGGTCACAAAGCTAAAGAAGTTAATGAAGGGACCGGAGTAGAAGCTAATTAAGGTAAAATTTTTGAAACATTTATTTTTACAATTTTAATTTCAGTATTCAATTATTTTTGCAAAGTTTAGGTTTTTAACAAATATGCATTGTTTGGGGCGGTAAATGCAGAGGATGACACTACAAATAGTGAGTTTGTGGACAGTGACTACAGTTTGGAAGATGATGATCGTCGTGCAGTAGATGATACGGCTGTAGAAAGTGTTGTTGGAGATGCTGAAAGGGGTGAAGGGGTTGGGAACCAACATCCAGAAGACGTTATTGATGCAAGGGATGTAGAAGGCTTCCCCTTGATGATGAGAGACAAGACTCAAATGGCATGCACAGTGTTGAAAATTCAAGTTTAGAATGTGATGAGAAGGTCATCTACCCTAAGTTTAATGACGAAGCAAACAGGGATGATCCAAAGTTTGAAAAGAAATTGAAGTTCAGAGATGCTACACAGTTGAGAGAGGTAATGTGGTCTCACTCCATTAAGCATGGTGCACCTTCTATTAAGCTAAAAAGGAATGAGAAATGGAAGATTAGTGCAAGGTGTGAGAAAAACTGTCCATGCAGATTGTATGCTTCCAGGATGTACAATGAAGATTCAATGCAAGTGAAAACCTATGTTGGGAAACATGAATGTCCAAGGATTGGGAGGGAAAATCCTAACTGCAAAGTGGCATGGCTTGTGAAGAATGGTACCTTAATAAAGAAGAATGGGTACATTCTTTTGCTATTTATTATTTCTTAATGTTACATAGTTTTTATCCATATTCAATCAAAATGTTTGAATTTTTTTATTGTAGCCGTTTTTAATAGTATTATGATGAAGGATTTTAAATTTATAGGATTATAAATCTCATAAAATATCAAAACTATAAAAATATAAATATTAATGGTAATATAATGAGGTGTACAAAGTTAAGAGACTTTGATCAAACTTTGAATATCATTAAGGTTTTAGTTAAAGAGTGTTAGTGACCGCATCCAAAGTATCTCTTTATAAAAAGACATTATCTGATTTACTAAGAATGTTAACGCTTGAGAGTCATCATATATATATCAGTAATTTTCAATAAATATGTGACATTCTGGTTGAATTGGGATGTTGCCATTGCAACTTACTAATTAATATTGAACTTGGCAACCTACTACTTGGTCAATTGTCATTCTCAAAGTTGATATCAGATATGATCTGTTAGCAAATGACATCGATTAATTGTACGATGATGTTATTTGCTGCCAATCTTTAATTTCCTTTTGTTTATAGCTAGTAAATCAACACTAACTTTTAACGACAAAGTCTCACTCTTTGCGTTTCAGTACTGTTTCATGTCTGAAAAAGCTTGGAAGTTGATGCTATTGCTAGCTAAAGGCGGGATCCAAGTCTGAACGCAATTCTGATTTTTCTTACTTGCTGATGAAGCTTTTGAAGCTTTCCACCACAGCAGAACTGATTTAGATAGCTTCTGGAATTCAATTAATATATCACTGACATAGAGCATTACTGTTTTTTATTTACTTTTTTATTTTTGTATATGATAGAAAATTAGTTATCCAGAGATTCATAAACTAAGTTACTTAAGGAAATTATATATTATCTGGATCACAAGTGGGCCCTCAATCCACTAGGATTGGCTTGTGGGGCAAATTTTCTTACATGTGTGTTTGACCAAAATATACAATCTCCATATCCTTTGAACATGTCATATGTCTTCTAGTTTGTTGAAAAAAAATACATCATTTCACTTTCCCATGGATATTGAAGATAGCCATTTTTGTAATATGGACAGTGATATGATGTTCCAATGACCATTTGTTCAGACTTATTATTATTATTATTGGCCTTTCACCTAATTTTTTTTAGTCTCTCACATATTCTTTTTATTTTTATCGCTAATTAAATAAATCAAACAAAATTAAACAGTTGTCTGCTGATCTTTCTTTGTTTTAAAATGTTTCTTTTTGCTTAACCTGTCTCATATTTGATGTTCCTAATTGGACGTGTGTGAACGAGTATCACCTGCTCACTGAGACGTACATAACCTACCGTACTAATTAAGGTTGGTGATATAACTTTATGTCAAATAATTAACCTAAAGATAAACTTAATTAATGATATAATCTTTTATTCATTCAAGGACCAAACCCCCATGCTTATCAAGGATTGTTTTGACCAGCAACCACATCTGATTTTTATTTTTCTTAGTTTTGACTTGGTCTGGGACTGCTAGAAGCCAAGACTGATATGAACACCTGCCACAACCTCTTGCGCTCCATGACCTTGAGGTCTGACAGATTACGAACCACACAAGTCTAAGATTTTTGTATAATGTGAAGAACTTTAAAGATCATGGGGAGCAGGGTTCAATTTTCTTTCCACTTTGTCTATCCTTGATATTGAAAAGGAAGGATAATGCAATCTGACGCAAAGACAATAACGCTCTTTAGGAGATTCACCGGAAGGAAAATGTAGAGGAAAAGTCTCAGCTCCTCACATTTAAGGATTTTCTCTATTTACGTACTGTTATCTCATTACGGACAAATTACAGATAAACACATATACATATATTTTTTCTTTTTATAATTTTATAAATCGTACCATATGGATTGGATGTGAAAAACAAGGTGCTAGCTGTCGACTAGTTAACATGCACCATGTCCTCCTTTATCCGGGCTTGGGATCGGCAGTGTAAGTTAAATTTACGCAAGCGGAGTTAAATTTGTGGTTAATTTGTGCAAGGTGCACGGTTCCTAATTCGTACAGCCGACTCCACTTAGTGAGATAAAGCTTCTTGTTGTTGCCATTTTGGTTAGTCACTTCCTTATAGGTGTTAATTTGTGATTTGTAAGAAGTTTTTCCTCATTCAGATGGTGATCTCGCTACAAATAAATTGTAGTGTGACACGTCCACAAATTTTTTATTTTTATTTTGAGAAGTCACTTCATTATAAATTTAAAATTTGTTAGTGTTAATTTGTGATTTGCAAGAAACCTCCTCTTTACAAACAACTCTCTCTCGTTACCGATAAATAACAATCTAACACGTGCATAAAAATTTCTTTCGTATATTTTAGTATGTCACTTCATTACCAATGTCAATTTTTGATTTTCCAAAATCAAATTAGCTGCTTTTCTCTCTCATTTTCACAAACCAAAAAAAAAAAAAAAACCTTGCAAATCTTCCCCTTCCTTTCGGTGTTTATGTTGCCAACAAGGTACTGGATGGTGAGCGTAGTAAACCAATAATTCCTGGAGTTGGTTCTCCTTCTCCAAAACCTACCATTTACCAAGTAACTTCATACATAAAGTCTCTTTGGCAAAACTCATGTAAACACAA
The DNA here is from genome assembly GCA_963580275.1 of Crataegus laevigata. Classification (NCBI taxonomy): domain Eukaryota; kingdom Viridiplantae; phylum Streptophyta; class Magnoliopsida; order Rosales; family Rosaceae; genus Crataegus; species Crataegus laevigata. Next base: position 10,694,278 of record OY756939.1, on the reverse strand, counting down.
CCTCTAATTCTCTCCAATGAAGGTTAAAAATCAAATCGACGAGAAACGAAACAAGAAAGGGGGGGAACTTATTACACAAGTAGAGGGGCATTTACAACGAATGAGGGATAAAGTCCAATTTGAACTATTTATCCCGTTTTACTTCCTACACATGTGAAAACTCGAACTTCCCTTTTTCTTCTCTTCCTACTCTACAACTATTTCCAGTATGGCGGTGAGTCTGGGCTTTTTGTACCTCCTAAGGAGCAAAGAAGAGCATACAACACTAACAGATGACATAGCCATGCATGCACCGGCTGCCCATGGCGGCAACATGATCCCCAGCGATGGGAAGAAGACCCCTGCGGCAATAGGTATTGCGATCACATTGTACGCCATGGCAAACACGTAATTCAATCGAATACGAGTAAAGGTTTTCCTTGAGAGATCAATGGCTGTGATTACGTCTTCCAAGTTATTTCTCATCAGCACGTAGTCAGCTGCTTCAATTGCAATATCCGTCCCTGCCCCGATTGCCATACCAACATCAGAAGCAGCTAGGGCAGGAGAGTCATTGATTCCATCACCAACCATGGCAACTATACTTCCATCTTTTTGGAATGAACAAACGACATCAGCTTTTCCAGCCGGCATTACCTCTGCCCTCACGTCTTGAATGCCAACCTGCCCAGCAATGTATTCACATGAATGTCAAATGTCTACGCAACTAAAACTTAGAAATCACACAACTAAACGTTACCAAATCATTATTAAAAATTCTTTTTTTTTTTCTTTCAGAAGCTTGAAATCAAAATATAATCTCCAACTTTCAGTTTATACGAAGACTCTTGAGTTCACATAAGGTCAAACATGATTGCATCCAAAACCAAAAGAAAAATGTAAATCGAAATAAAAGTCAAAGTCGCACATTTTTTTCTGTCAAAATTATCAGAACTTAGTTTCACTAATGGATAAACAGATATATACTAACCTCCTTAGCAACAGCTTGTGCTGTCCTCCGATTATCCCCAGTAACCATGACTGGTATGACACCCATCTTACGTAGTCCTTCTATCACTATGGCAGCTTCTCTTTTTAGAGGGTCCGCAACCCCCAAAACACCAATTAAATTGCCTTCGTATGCAACAAGTATGCCTGTCTTTGCACTTTCTTCCAGCTCTACTACAAAGTTCTCTACATGTGTAGGAATGTCGATTCCACTTTCAGTCATCAGCTTCCTATTACCGACCTGTTTAGGATACAATACTTCCAATAAGCAACCATGGATGGTGAAGCATATCAGGATGGAAGCCATATGGAAATTTAGAACTCACCAGAAAAAGTTCTCCATCTATAAAGCACTGGATACCTCTTCCGGGCAAAGCAGAGAACTCTGAGGCATCAAAAAGCCATCCAGAAAGTGTGATGTCTTTGCTCTTGTTTGGTACATCGTTAGTTACAGAAGGCTCATCAAAAAAGTGAAAATGGCGTGCATATTCCACTATTGCTTTTGCCAATGGGTGTTCACTGCTAGCCTGAGCCAACAAAAGGAAAATATAAAAAATATATTAGCGTACATAAAATAGCTGTCAACTTTCTGCAGTTGAATGTTTAGAACTTTATATTAAAGCATGTAACAATATTAGATGTCATTTTCCAAGGGCCACCAGAGAAAAGATTTGAATTTAAAAAAATAATGATATAGAAAGAAGGTTTCTCTGGAGAGTTAATAGAAAGTTACCTCTGCAGAAGCCACCAATTTAAGAAATTCTCCACGATCCATTCCCGTGAAAACTTTTACAGTAGTAACTGTCGCTTTTCCCTGGGTCAGGGTACCAGTTTTATCAAATATCACATACTTGATCTTCTGAGCTTTTTCCAAAGCATCTCCTCCTTTTATCAGCACACCATTATTAGCCCCAACCCCCGTCGCAACCATGACAGCAGTTGGTGTTGCCAAGCCCAGTGCACAAGGACATGCAATTACTACAACCGATATGGAAAACATAAGGGCAAATACAAAGTGATTTCCGTTTTCAGGGAGCCACTTTTCTGGGTAAGCTCCAAACGCTCCAGCAATATACCTAAAGCGAATCAATAGAACATACAAGTTATCGATAGCTGGCCTAAACATTCTCAACTTACAAATCACTAATTATGTGAAAGATTATAATAAATACGGTGAACTTACCAACCCAACAATGTCAACAATGCCAAGGCAACTACAGTAGGGACGAAAATGCTAGCAATCTGCAGTTATGGAGAGATGGAAGACATTAGTTGCACTTTACTTTAAACTTTACAGAAGTTAATGAATTAGTTTTAGTGGAAATAAAGGAGGGCTAAAAATATAGGGGGACTTGGCAACTTCTCACAAGCAACTTTATAAGAAATAATTCCACAATACCCTTGAAAACGATATTCATATATAGCATAAGTATCACGTAGACAAACTAATTCAAAAACTACATTTTCAGCACTTACAAAATCAGCAAATTTCTGAATAGGAGCTTTGGACATCTGAGCAGTCTCGACCAAATTAATTATCTGACTTAAAACTGTATCGGATCCAACTTTTGTAACTTGTATGTGAAGAGCTCCATGTAAATTTATCGTTCCTCCGATAACTAATGAATTTACATCCTTTGAAACAGGTATAGCTTCACCAGTCACCATACTCTCATTGACATAACTTGAACCCCACACAACCATACCATCAGCAGGAACTTTGGTACCGGGAAGAACTTTTAACACATCCCTGGGCTGAATCAGCAAGGCATCAATTTCCCTTTCTCCAATGACTTTCCCACCTAATAAACAATTTAATCAAATTAGCCACTTATCTAGAATTTATATTCAATTCCACCATAAACTATGATTTGGTTAAATAATGATAACAATACCAAATATTAAAACATAGGGACATGAAATATCAATTGGCAATGGAGAAAGAAAAATGAAAAACAAAACAAACAAACAAACAGAACGATTGGTTAAATAATGGTAACAATACCAAATATTAAAACACAGGGACATGGAATATCAATTGGTAATGGAGGAAGAAATATAAAAAATGAAAAACAAAACAAACAAACAGAACGGAACAATGGACCTTTATCTTTGACAATTAACAATGCTGTAGCTGGAGCAAGTTCTATCAATTTCTTGATGGCATCTGATGTTTTTCCTTTTGCAAGGCACTCCAGATATTTCCCCAAAAGTACAAATGTTATTAGCATGGCACTTGTTTCAAAGTATGTTGGAGACCAGAACCCAGTGACTGCACCATATAGAAGTGCGCATACAGAATAGAAGTAAGCGGCCGAAGTTCCCAATGCGACCAAAACATCCATGTTAGTTGAACCATTTCGTAAGGCTCTGGCAGCTGCAATGTAGAAGCGCTTCCCAATAACAAACTGAACAACACTGACCAATGCCCACTTCAACCAATCACCCATTTCGAAGGGCCCACATTTCCAGAGCACTAACGAATAAAGAAGCGGGATATGAGGACAAACTACTTGAATGAAAAAGATAGGAATCTGGAGACAATTTATTGATGTCAGTTAACAGATTTTAAAAGTAATATATACATATCTATACTTAGTACTTATGCATGCATAGTGCATACATAAAAAACATAAGAAAATATTAGGACTAAGTGTCTAAGGGAGCTCCCGATAACCAGTGTATCGATGCATTCTGAATGAACTACTTAAGAAACAATATGCTTCTGTTTAGAAAATTGAACTTTAAAATTAATTAACTTAAATTCTCTTATGATAGAAGTGGTCTGTTCAATACTGTACTGCTATCAGGCAAATTAGGCAAACAGAATAGAACAAGAATGAAGGGAAGAGGAAAAAACTAAGGGTATGACATATAGCATAATCATGGGTCATTTTTTCTATTGATAAAGCATATTACCATGTGTATGTTAAGAAAGAAATATACTCACACTGAGAAGCAGACTGGAAAGAAACAGCCGAAACATATTTGAGGCTTCATCGATATCTTTAGAAGTCATTCTTGTATAAGGGTTTGCCACTTGTAGTTTAAATTTCTCATTGCTTGCTTCCTGAATCTCATCCACCAAGGATCTAGAAGTGACAACTTCAGGATCAAAGAGGATTTCAAGTTCTCTTGAAATCCTATCAACACGAAAATGTCTCACCCCTTCCAAGTTGCTAATTATGGCTTCTAAAGTCTGTGCATCCATCTCACTGAATACGCCAGCAACTCCAAGTACGATTTTATCCTGTTGACTACTCTGTACAAGTGATGCATCAAAACCAGCATCTTCAATGGCATTCACTATCTCATCTTTACTAATTACCAGAGGATCATACTCCACTTCCCCTAGTGAAGTTGCCAGGGCTACTACAGCTCTTTTGACCCCAGGAAGCCCTTTTAGAATACCTTCAACAGAGTTCACACAGGCAGCACAGGTCATACCTCCTATTGAGAACTGACCAGACAGGGTACCATGTGGCTTTGTTCCACTTGCATTAGGCTCAGGTATAACCTCTGCCTCAAACCCGGCATCTTCAATTGCATTCTTGATGTCTTCATCCTGAATGAACAGAGCTAAAGTTGTCTCAATAACTAAAAAGCTCCGTACTTCTCAAAAACAAGTTGGTAAGCAGTATACAATCATGATTCTTCCCTCAAGCAATCAACTGAAGAACACACAAGGAGGATCAAGGATTAAGAAAGTTGGCCAGAACTTTACTCGAGAAATTTCCAAGCAAGGGCAACAAAATATTTAGAATTAAATTGGCAACCTACCTATCATAAAAATCGTTTGAACACTTCTGTGTAGTTCATAGGAACATCACCCATTACAACAGTCGAAAATAACCAATTCAGCCAACAAATGCAGATACGATGCAGGAAAATAGCAAGCAAAGCCTAGTATCCAACTTTTTGGAGCAAGTACTAGTGAAAGTAAAAATGTGAAAGAGGCCTGATTTATTGAAGTACAAATTACATAAGAGCAAGGAGAGTTTCAGAGAGAAAGTTCGCACATTTATAGTACTAATGGCATGTAATCAGCAGCTTCACTGATTTCAACACTTGCTGATTCAAATGCAGGTTCCTTACATTATTTTAATTTTTAAAACTAGTAGTACCCATATCTACATAAGCTATCTGATCCACTTGAGTATGGCTGCCTCCCGGAATCGGGCATATGTTATATCTGAGTCATCCTTATGCAAAATTTACATGAAAAGTGTATCACCAAACCAATCACAATTTTTTTCTTTTCAAAATGCACCATATAAGACATATAATTTGAGTCCAACAAAAAGTAAATGTGTGTGTGTGTGTGTGTGTGTGTGTGTGAGAGAGAGAGAGAGAGAGAGAGAGAGAGAGAGAGAGAGAGAGAGAGAGAGAGAGAGCCCATCATTAAAGAGGGGATGCGGAAGAATAATCTGTCACTTTAGCCTAATTCCTATCATGATTGCAGCTCCAAGTATATAAAGTAAAACCTCATAATAACTGAATTACCAAACAATTAACCCTTAATCATGATCCAGTCCAACATAAATCATAAACAAAAAACAAGCATGATCAACCAAAACTCGATCCTAGGATTATTCGAAAACCACACTAATCCCCAGTGTTTTCGAACACTAAGGAACACCAAAACAACTAACTAGTAGTTTTCGAACCAAAACAACTACCAAAGCTCAAAATTCACTAACCCACGATACCATCCGCCTTAAGATCAACACTCAAATACAATTTAAAAAGAAAGAAAAAAAAAAACTTTCTAAAAATTAAGCAAGCAGGACTAAACCATACTTCAAAACGCCCAAAACCAACTACCAAAAGCTCAAAAATTTCCGAAAAGGGACACGAACCCAATTGCCCGATTCAGCCAGAAACACCCAAAAACCCAGCAAAACCCACCAGCATTCATCAAAAGCTAAAATTGACTAACCTTGACCAATCTCGGATCAAAAACCACATCGGCCCTGTTCTGGAGCAACGCCACGGAGGCCGTGAGAACCCCATTGACGCTCTGCAGAGCACCTTCGACAGAATTCGAGCAAGCAGCACACGTCATGCCAGAGACTCTGACTTGAACCCTCTTCATCCCCGCCTCAACTCCCTCCGAATTCTCATACGAATCCAGGAGCCTCACGTCCTCCAAATCGCCGAAGTCGCCGGCGGCAACCATCGACGTTCGAGCTCCGGCGGAGACTTGGGTAAGCTGGAGGTCTCTGGGACTCGGCGCCATTGTAAGGTACCGAGCCGATAGAAAAAAAAACCGAGAAATTTATACAAAAAAATGGAGCGAATTTTAGAGAGAGAACGGAGATTGTTTTTGTTGAGAGAGAAAGGGAGTGGGGAGGAGACTTTTCCGAGGGAGATGGTTGAGACAGCAATTTTTTAACCAAAGTCTCTAGAGAGCTGGTGGGGAGGGAGGGTGGCGTTTTTACGCTCTTGCCCTTGTGTATTTCTGGTAATTACTAATGTGAGGATTAGGAACTGGCCTTACTGGGTGGGGGTTGTACTTCCGACTTGGGTGGTCTTTGTACTACACGAAGGAGGTGGCTTCTAGGCCAATGTGGCGTGTGTTTTCGTAAACACAACAAAACGTGCCTTGGTTAAGTTCGTAGGGAAACCTGTCTACATCCTAATTGGACTTGAATTGTTTGCGTATGTCTTTCTTCTGCCGTAACGAATTACACAAACAACACAACTAGAAAAACAAAAATCTTAATTCCGGTTGTCAGGTTGAGTAAATGTAATTATTAAAAGAGCAAAACTCGAAATTATTACAATAATTTAAGAGATGATGAATTTCAAATTCATGCCGCACAAATAGAAAATCAACATCATATCCACTAAGATATTAAACATCCTGCAACCTCCTCTCATTACAATGATAATTTTGCCGTTAGACTATAAATTAGTAGCACAATGAGATTATGTATCAAAATTGTTCGACATATGACATAGTGAAAAAAGAATCACTTTGATTAATTACATAACTTATTCAAAAATAAATTTTCGTGATGATTTATCTTTTCTATGAGACTAATGTGATAGTATCTTATTGACCAAAGAAAATTGTGATATCCATTCAAAAAAAGAAGTTTATGATTATATCTTGTTTACTTTAAAGGTAACAAATTAGACTTTGACCAAATGCATTCACATCAAGTATGTTTGCTTTCTTTTCCTAGGTATATTCTAAACCATATTATTAGTAATTATGTAACTTTTATTAGCAAAAAAAACATTAATTATTTGACCTTTATAACTTTTAGGAAGGGAAAAGTTTGATGAAACTTCTTAAGAGTCATCTAAAAAATTAATACAAAGAATAAAGAAATTGGAATGAAAATTAGTTTCATAACAATTATACCAAACATACAGCATTACGGATTCTAGATCATGATAAGCGGAGGGTCAAAACAACTCAAGTTGTTTGTAAGAAATATAAAATGCATTTCTTATACCTTTTGGGTTAATCTGACCTTTTCAGTGCATTTTTTTGAATGGGATTCTCTTTGTGAGAATCACAAGAATCTTTCAATCACATCTGTTTCAGCGTACATTTTTTTGTCAGTTTTTATCAGGTATTGTTTATATTCAATTTTAAATAAAAAAAAGTTACAATAACTTCTGTTCGCTCAATATACGATGAACAGACGTGATTGGAAGATCTTCGAAATTCTCATTCCATTTTTCAGGCCTTTCTGCATGTATGCCACGTCACATTCCAAATTATTAGATTACTGCTATTGTGCAACTTGTGGACATAAGTTCATGAGGAATGTTAAAGAGACACTTTCAAAGTGAAGCTCTGACACCTCACAGCTTAACATCGATTCATATATCAACATTATAAATTATTGTGAAAAAAAAAAATGAAACGACAAAGACTATGAAAATTCTCATTTAAAAAAAAATCTCAATAGTAATACTATGGACTTTAGAACTAGTTGGGCTACAAATGTCTTTTCGCATCTTGTTAAAATAGGAATCGCAGATTTTGTTAATACCAGGTGCACCCACGGTTTTTGCTTTGGTCACCTCACCTGGCCGTGTGTTTTTCTCTCTTCAATGTCTATTGTTCTTCTCGTTTATTCTTTCTTTTTGTCCATGAAATCCGGAATTAAAATTGGAATTTGTCGAAAAAAATGAGAACACGTTTATTTTGCTAGAAGTCGTCGAAAACGTGTAATTTACTGCTAACACGGATATCATCTGGTTCTATTACGTAGGGATCTTAGAGATTTTTATATCTCAATCGTACATCGTGAGTTGTGCGGTTAGAAATTATTTTATTTTTATTATTTTAAATTAAACACAAATAGTACTGACGAAAATTGACCGCACGATATACAATGAACGACTGAAATGTAAAAATTCCTAATGAATCCAGAAGGGATCCGTGTTCATTTACTGCCAACTTGGTCCGGAGCTGCCTACCTCAGTTTTCAAAGGGAAAAGAAAAGAAGTGCGACCTTGTGAGAGGGTAGTTTGGGAACTACAAAGTGAATTTGCTTGGAGCGACGGATTCTTTGTTGGATATAACGAAAAAGCGTGACGATAGTTTGACGGCATATTGCAGCGGAGACGGCAGCTGTCGGATGCTTTGACCGGTATTGAAATCCATGATAAGTTGATGGTTTCGCAGATCGCTTTCTCACCTTGGCTTAAGCAATTGCGGATGAGAATTTCTTTAGGGTTAGTTAGCGTTTAGAAAATTGCCAATATCCCCAGTAGAATTGTTGGTTTGACAAAAATACTCTTAAAAAGTGGGCATGTGGTCGTTCATGTGACAAAAGATATTGACAAATTATTCACAGAATGACCAAAATGATTTACGGTGGACAAGCACGTGGATCATTTCTATCGTTTTTCATTGACAGAGACTAACCTAAAGAATTATGCCAATCTCCGAAATTATTTTGACTAAAGAGTCTAAATATATATTATCGTCGTAGTTGTATAATCAACCACAACAAGATATCTAACTTGCCCCCAACATATCTCGCATTCTCATACGTGAAAATCGAATTTAAGATATCTTTTAACTAAGTATAGACGACTATCATTTGGGAAAAGACTAATTTTTTTTTGTCAAATTTAAAGACTAGTTGATTAACTATACATTCATCTTGTTTTTTCTCTACTTTCCACCATCATTCTTCATTCATCTTTACTCTTATACATTTCATTTTATCTCAAGCATAAAATTGATGTTCACTTTGTGTAATCTATTAGTTTTTTTTTCCCTCTCCCGACCATCATTCTTTATTCCATGTATCATTATGCAAATGCAAATCATTTTCCGTCCTTAATTAACAATCAGAGGATTAAGCATCCGTACAATAACTATTTCATTTTTAATTGTTATCTTTTATGCTTGAGATAAAATGAAGTATATAAGAGAAAAGATGAATGAAAAATGATGGTGGAGAGAGTGAAAAAAAAAACAAGATAGATGAATAAAAACAAAATAATTTAAAGAAAAAACAACTTAAATCGTTTTTGTTTTGTCTACTTGTTTTTGGTAATTTCTTCTACATCTTTCTAATTCTTCTAATACTCTTTTAGGTAGCGATTACCTCTTCTTTTTTTTTCATGTACTTTTTTTCTATCTCCGACACAGAAGCAAAACTTTAAAATAAAATAAAAAGAAGAAATAATTATCAAAGAGACTCAATAAAAAAAAATTCGGATTCAAACAAGTTCCTATGAATAAAAATCATTTTGGAAATATGCCATATTTTGCCATATTGCCATGCAAACTCGCAACAAACGAGAGCCATGCATTTTGGAAAGATGACCTGCTTCCACTTACTTGATACTTGGTAGAGAAGAAAAAGTAGTGTAAAATAACAGAGAAATTGAGGGGATGAATAACGATCCACTACTTCTACAACGCATGCATGCTCGAATTTAGCAGGATAAGAAGACAGCTCATCCCTCCACCAAAACCCAGCTCTGTCGACCTCCAATTGGCACAGCTGACTGACGTGGCACCCTCTTCTTCTCTGCCCATCCGACGTGGCAAATTTGGAATACAAGCTGAACTTTACGGCAACGTATGATGGAGAGAGGGCAATATGGTAATTTTGCAGAGTAGAATTAGGTGATATCCCGAGGTTTAGATGAACAACCTAAATCCATCAAAATCTAACCCAGTAGAATTGCTTTAAGTCTGTGCCATCCTTCATGGATGATTGGGACATACAAACTGGGGATGTCCTTATCGAAGGGTTTTAATATATATGCGTTCTTGGTGAATAGCAGGTGATCTGAAACAGGCATATATAGTTGGTGCAACGTCGTCTATGACCAACACCCCGCATTAGTTATGGACAATTGTGATTTGTGACCAGACTAGCTAATTGGTTCCCTACCAAATCTAAGCTGGGTTTGTCAAATAATAATATTATGATATCAAATGTTCTAGAAAACTAGCTAGTTTGTCATCCTCGAAAATGATTTCTTTTAATCATATCTCATGTTTTTTTACAAGAAGCGATAGCAATTTTTTGTTAAAATACACGAGAAAATACAAGGCTGTAACATGAGTTCATATTCTTTAGTAACCAAATTACTAATACGGAGATAAACAAAAAAACATAATAGATAATTTCTTAACTGGATACAATTTACAACAACTAAAACTAGTACAAGTATCAATAGAACAAATTTGTCACAATACGGAAGACGCGACAAACATATACTAAGGCATACACGATGTCATACCAGCAACTAAGACCATATTAAACCATTGCTAATAAAGACCAAATCATGATAATATAATGTTAGGTTAGATTTTAACATTGGTCATTTGTGGGTATCTTCGGTATGTAATATTGCTAGTGCAAGTGCATGATTATATATATAATTAATAAAAGGACCAAAATCGGAATTTAATATAATATCTAGGGTTCAATGTCAGCAATTTAACCAAAACACTAGCTAAACTAACTAATGTTAAATCGAAATCAAAGAACATCACCAACAACTTCTCTAAAAGAGGTTGTTTTGGCTACTTCAACGTAAAAGGCAGCAATAACAATTCCAACATATTATTTTAGTTTTTAGTACAGTGGTTCGCTATATTTACTATTTAGGGAGGAGGAGAGAGATAAACTAATTGGCTAGCTAAACATTTAACATTATTATGTCATTGTACACTCATACTCCAATCCTTAGCGTTCGGTTCTCAAATATACGAAAGAAAAACGAAATTTTAAGGCGGAGTAACAAGATTTGATGGTGGAAAATGAGATGTGACGGCAAAGCAACTGAGCGATGAAATTTGAATTTTAAGATTGTTGTCTAATTAATAAAACGACTAAAATCGGTACTAACTAATTCAACATTAGTTAGTTAAGCCTATGTGATTCTATTTAGTCAATCATCCTAATTCATAGTATGGAGAAATAAGTTAACAACATACCTAATTGTTTGACAAGAGGATAGTGAAAAGGCTAGTAGTTGCCAAAGACACTAACCCAACAATCATTTGTGGTTTTAATAATGGAAGTCTAAATGGTGTGGGAGCTTTTACATACTAATTATATGTAATGGGGGCAGTGACAGATCCAGTAAATAATATTAGGGGGTTAGTAAAAATAGCACACGTAATTTTTTTTTTATCAGAAATAGCATGCATATCACAATTTGATCAAGTCTTGGTAGGCCTGAAGTCTTTTGAAAAGGCATATTGCACACCTGTTAATGTATGTAGGGGCAACACCCAAGCTAAGGTATTCATAGACATTCACTGAGTCTTGGTAGGCCTGAAGTTAGTTAGAGGACATGTATGAAGCCAACTCTAATCTTTAAATGGGTAGCACCCAAGGTATCCATTGATATTTACCGAAGTTTGGAGGGTTAGCTCCTCAATGCATCCGCCCCTGAATGGGGGACTCCTTTTTGTTAACTTCTTCACATGCTCCTAACAATATATATCAGAAGTCTTATTAAAACTTAAGAAAACTCAAACCAACCTAACAAACATTGGGTAAGGAGGTTAAGAATTGTCATATCCACCCAAAGCGTTCAATGTTAGCAACTTAACCAAAACACTAGCCACCATGACATCGTTATGTTGATATGATAATAGGGTAAATTCACCTAGGCCCAGCAAACGATAGAGAGAGATTTACATACATCTTGTTACATCACCGCCTTGACATTTTAAGTCATTAATAATGTAATGTCGTGTTATTGGTATGAAATTATAGAGTTTTTTACTTGAAGCAGTTCTTTCACTAGACACTTCGTATATTTGATCAACCAGAGTTCAAAGGGCGCGGAGAAGCTCTCCTCTTTAAGTTGTGACTCTGCTGTAACCGTTATTTTATATGATGATTTTGCGTTTTGAAATTGAGTACATTTGGCAGTGATTCCAACAAGGCTTAGTATAAGTATAGTGACTGGTACTAGCTAATTAGCAGAAAGGGTGTGCTATCCACACACCCCAAATTACTTCTCACACACCCCTTGTTAATTTCTGTCTGTTGATCTTCTTCAATTCATCTGATCCGACGGCCGAAAATTAGAAGTGTGTGTGAGAAGTAAAATGGGGTGTGTGGATATCACAGGAAAGTCCAATATTTTTATAACGAATTAAAACATACGTACCATATTAATTAAATTGAATTAAAAACATACATACCATATTAGTTAAACTGAAATACACGAGTTCAAATTGAAATCCAAGCAGAACACATAATTAAAAATGCATTTCACACATAGACCTCGTTTGGTACATGGGGTGGGACAAAACACAGTAGGACAAAAGTAGTTTGTTCTACTCTGATATGCATACCAAACGTAGCACAAAAAACCTCTGTTCCATCTCGTCCCATTATGTCCCGTCTACGTACTAACCACGCCCATTGTGTCAACATGTTTTCACATGACAATATTTGCGTGGCAATGAACTTGTCATTGCAGTTGATTTAGAGCATTTACCTCGAACCAGAGATTTTGAGCTGGACTACTCCCTAATATGGCTTGTAAAACAATCTTTATGCATTGTGTGGGCCTTATGCACTAGGCCTATATACCTTCACCAACTGGCCCATTTCATATTCATTGTTTTGGGCTCTTTCTTGTATTTTTGCCTTGAACCCCAAACAAGGCACCGAATCGAGAGAAGAAAATGACGAGGAACTCAGGGGTAGCCATGGCACGGCAATTGCTCGGCAATCGCAGCAAGTCTGTGCAGCGCTTCTTCATCGTCACAACCTTCCTTCCAATTATTTCCAAACCCTGGCTTCTTCAATCCCCACCGCACCATCTCCGCCGCCCACAGCATCTCCTTCGACCTCCAAACCCTTCTCCAATTCCCTCCATCACTTCCCAAATCCTCACTTTCTCCAACTCCGACCTCTCTCCTCGCCCTCAGGTACTCCAATTTCTGTTATTGTTGTTGCCATTGTTCAAAGTTTCAATTTTTAAATTTCGGGGTTTGGAATAGCTTAGCAACTTGAATTGTTGATTGAATTTCAGGTGCCTCTAATATTGTTGTCATTCAGTCGGCGGATGAATTTAGCAGCGCACAGCCAAGCTAAAGGTAATTTTTTTTTTCCTGGGGTTTTTCCGGTTTTTGGAATTTTTTTGTTTTGAGAAAACCTGTCATATTCTCATACAAATTGTCTGATTTATATATAAAATTTCATATAGATGGAGCTGTGCCAGAACTTTTCTATTTCACTGCAGTGTGGTGCGGGCCTTGTAAGTTCGAAAGACGTTTTCTTTTAAGCAATGAAGTCATTGGCACGAAAATGTGGCGTAATAATGTGCTTTGAACTTATGATTGCTACCTTGGTGTGATCTTCTTGTGCAGTAGGTTCATATCTCCAATCATTGGAGAGTTGAGTGAGCAATACCCACATGTAACAACGTAAAAGGTTGGCATCGACAAGGTGCGCATTCGCATTGGAATTTAGTCTTCTGTAAACTTGGATCATTTTGTTTTTGGGAACCATTTTAGTTCTTTTGTGGACTACTTAAATCCCAGCTTAAGTTTAAGGTCAAAACTCAAAATAACTCTTTAAGTGTTGTTAATTATGAAATCTAGTTCTCTGTTAGGGGTTTTAATTCCCAAGTTAGTTTTAGCAATTATTTTACTTGTGGCCTCATAGCCGTCTGGCGTGGAATGGTTAGCTAGTTTGAATGTAATTTCATTTCTTTATATTTTGTAAGCAAGAATTTTTTCATAATTCATACCTAACCTTGTTTATTCTGTCTACTGGAAGGCCTTGCAAACACTTTGGACGAGTTGAATATTTCCTCCGTGGTAAATGATTTGCTCTTATTTTGTTTGAAGAAAATGCTCCAGTTTATTTTGTTCTTCGTGTATGGCTTCTTTTATTCATGGCACTCGTGGGATGATCTTTTTAAGATGATCTTTAGAATTGATTATTGCTGGTTCCATCTTAGTAATTCTATATGTTTTAACTTGGATATGGTAAAATCCAAGGTCCATTTGGTTTCTGATCTGTTGTGTGATTTGGTGCAGCCTACATTCCAATTCTTTAAAGATGGGAAGAAGGTGGCTGAAGTTGTTGGTGCTAATGTTGCCCACTTGAGAAACACTTTTAGAAAACGCTTCAAGTAATTCTTTAGTACATTACACTACACTATTGCGCTTTCTCATTTGTGAGTGTGGTGTTTATATTAAATGCATAATAGCTTTCAATGGTTCAAGTTTCTCCAAATGTGATCAGTTATAAAGCTCAATTTTATATTAAACCCTATCGTAGGTTTCCATTTCGTGTGTGTGTGTGTGTACGTAAAACTGTTGGTGTTGATGACGCTTGGAAAGTAACTATTTAAAAACATGGTAGTTGCATAATTCATTTGCGCTTGTGTCATTGGAGCTTACAACTAGGCCAAATGATACACCATATTGTGATTTGTGAATCAAAAAACCAAAAAACTCTCCGCAATGTGGAATATTCTGTGGTTTTTTGTATAATTGTCATCTGATGACAGTGTAGGCGATCAACTGTGTTGCACTAACATTATGTCAATTTCGTTCTAATTTTTAGGGTTATGGTACTTAATTATGCATTTACTAGCTACTTGATTTTGTGTTAAATTTTTTATTTTTTTTGCTTAAAGAAAGAAAACCACAAAGGAAAACATTTTGGTGGTGTTAAATTTGGGTTACTCATGTTGTATGGGTTTAACTTGTGTAAATTTAGATTCTTGGACATGTTTGTGAATCTATAATTCATGTTCTCTTGAATTGCTTTTGCATGAACTCCCTCACACTCTGTGGAGACACTGGCAAATTTCTGTATAGTTTCTAGCTTTCTGCTGTATGATCTGGAATTATGGCTGAGCAGTTGTTTTGTGTTCCAGGCAGGAATGAGCGAGGATGATTAATCCGCAGCCAAAATAATAAAAAAGAGGATCCAGAAATACTTGTGGATAAAGAGGAGAAGAAACTCAGGAAGATTGTAAGAATTATTTTGTGCTAGCTATCTGATTGTAAGATTGCCTTTTCTACTGTTAACAGTTAACTTGTCCAACAAGCTTGGCTTTTGATGCTCTATCAAATTTGTGTTGGTTTGTAAATTAGTTAAAATCCACAACCTACAAGGACTGAATAAATTCAGGAAAGCATTCATTTGTATTCCTTTATACGAAAAGGGTGGTGCTATCCACACACCCCTTATTAATTTATGTCCTTTGATCCTCTCAATTCATTCGATTTGACGGACGGAAATCGAGAAGGGTGTATGAGAGGTAAAAAAGGAGTGTGTGAATAGTACAACCCATACAAAAATTGTACGACATAGATCGTAGGGTTTTTCTCACTTAGAAGTTTGTAGTAATTGGAATAACCACCAAGATATGAACTATATATTTACAATGGGTTAACAAAACAAAGTTATGTCATCGGAATGGGCCTAGTCAGAATTGACAGATGATATCTTCTTGATCTCTGGAGATTGTTTCCTATTGTGTCATGATTTCCAGATTTCCCTGGATTATTAAAACGTTTCCTTTATGTATTATTTTTATATTAATTATACTTGTAAACCAAGTCATTGTACACTGTTTAAATCAATGATAATGCACCCTCTAAGGTATCGAGGGATTCAGCCAAATTACCTTCTCTTACCTTTGCTGTCTTTTCTATTGCTGCTGTGCATTATCTTTTATGGTATCACAGAGCCAGTTACTAGCGTTTTGTTTTTATGATCCTCCCTCCTCTTTTCAATGGGTGCCCCAACCAATCAAACCCCCCCAACCAATCCAACCCCCCCTTCCTCTGATGTCTTCCCTTCTGTTTCTCACGCCATCACCATCATGCTTGACTCTTTCAACTATTCTGTTAGGGGTTTTAATTCCCAAGTTAGTTTTAGCAATTATTTTACTTGTGGGCTCATAGCCATCTGGCGTGGAATGGTTAGCTAGTTTGAATGTAATTTCATTTCTTTTTATTTTGGGAGCAATAATTTTTTCATAGTTCATACCTAACCTTGTTTATTCTATCTACAGAAAGGCCTTACAAACACTTTGGACGAGTTGAATATTTCCTCCGTGGTAAATGATTTGCTCTTATTTTGTTTGACGAAAATTAGCTTCTTTTATTCATGGAACTCGCGGGATGATCTTTTTAAGATGGTCGTTTGAATAGATTATTGCTGGTTCCGTCTTAGTAATTCTATATGTTTTAACTTGGATATGGTTAAATCCAAGGTCCATTTGGTTTCTGATCTGTTGTGTGCATTTCGGTGCAGCCTACATTCCAATTCCTTAAAGATGGGAAGAAGGTGGCTCAAGTTGTTGGTGCTAATGTTGCTCGCTTGAGAAACACGTTTGGAAGTTTGGGAAATACGAAGTAGTATTGGAAAACAATTTGAACACTTTGAACAAGGAAATGTCCAACTTAATGTCGGCCAACGAGTCTAAAATTGTGAACTTGTATACTTTTCCGCAGAAGGAAATTATGAGATTGACTTAAAACTTGACTTAAAAGTAGGCAGGAGCACTCGATCTCTCCTTCCTTGCAATTTCACGGTGTGAATACAAATGTAAACGCGTGAAACTCAATCGAGTTGATACACGCTGCGTAGCACTATTTTCTTTTAAGCTCTCATTGCTTGTTATATATATATGAGTTAGAGTTCACTTGTTGCGTTCATCTGCAACCAACTGGGGAATATACGTACTGATTTCTCCTATGGATACCTTGCTTGCAAACACCTTATTCAATCCCCTCAATATTTCTCTCTCTTTTCTCATTTTGCTTTTGGCATCCGCGTATCTACCCACTGCCATAATCTGCTCGGGTGATATCGGAGTTCCGACCACTAGCACTGTGAAACCATTATGCATTGAGGCAGAAAGGCGGGCACTTGTCAGCTTTAAACAACATCTTGTTGATCCTTCTGGCAGGATTTCTTCTTGGGTGGGTCACGATTGCTGTCAATGGGAAGGAATTTCATGCAACAACAGCACCGGCCATGTTGTGAAGATGGACCTCCGGAATCCATATGCAAATTCCTATTATGATGACGAGTGGGACGAGTCGGCTTATGAAAGGTCTTGCTTGGGAGGTAAGATAAATGCTTCTTTGTTGATCTTGAAACATTTAAAATACCTGGACCTCAGCTGTAATGAGTTTCAAGGCATTCGCATTCCGATGTTCTTTGGGGAGCTTAAAAGTTTGCAATATCTCAATCTCTCCTCTGCATCATTTGAGGGAGAGATTCCCCCCTCTCTTGGTAACATGTCAAGCCTCAACATTCTTGATCTCGGGATGAATTTCCACTTGTCTTCCAGAAACTTGACTTGGCTTTCTCACCTCTCTTCCCTAAAATACCTTAATCTCAATTACATAGACCTTAGCCGCACAGGAGCCAGTTGGGCATATGATATTAACTTGCTTCCTTCATTGTTAGAGTTGCACTTATCTTCGTGTCAAATTGAAAGCATTCCACTCTCACTCCAAAGGGTTAATTTCCTTCCACTCTCACTACAGAGGATTAACTTGACATCACTTTTGGTCCTTGATATGTCGAATAACAGTATTAAATGTTCTTCATTTCCCAATTGGTTTTTTAATCTTAGCAGCCTCATAACACTTGATCTATCGAGGAATAATTTCAGTAGTCCTTTTCCAAATGAATTTGCAAACTTCAAATATCTAGAACACCTCGATTTATCTAGAACAGGCTTAAAAGGTCAAATTCCGAAAGTTAATGGAAATTTGTGCAAGCTAAAGGCCTTAAGCCTTTCTGGCAACAAGTTTGATGGTGGGGGGATTGAAGAGTTTTGGAGGAGCATCTCAAATTGTTCAAATATCGCATTAGAGTTGCTAGATTTGTCTTATTGTGAGCTGGAAAGCCAACTGCCGGCCTCCATAGGAATGTTAAAGAGTTTGCAGTATCTCAAGCTTTGGGGAAACTCTTTGTGGGGCTCAATTCCAAATTCCATCGGAAACTTGTCATCCTTGGAAACATTGGACCTCTCTTCTAATAAGATGAATGGCTCAATTCCAAAAAGTCTGGGGCAACTCTATGAGCTAGTTTACCTCGATCTGTCCTATAATTCATGGGAAGGTACTTTAACGGAAGCCCATTTCAGAAACCTCACGAGATTACAAGGTTTTTACGTAGGAATTCAAGTCACAGACCCACCCATGTCCCTCATTTTCGATGTGGCTTCTGATTGGATTCCTCCTTACAAGCTCCACACAATTGGCATCATAAACTGTCGGGTAGGTCCTGGTTTTTGGGTATGGCTTCAATCTCAAACTGAACTGATCGACGTCACTCTTAGTGGTATTGGAATATCTGAAGATTCTATCCTAAAGGAATGGTTGTTGAAGATGCCTTCCCAACTAAAAAGTTTGGATTTATCTTCCAACCAATTACGTGGAAACCTTCCATCCCGTTTGAAATTTCCAAATTTAAAGTCTATTGATTTAAGTCATAATCGGTTGGAGGGCCCACTCCCACTTTGGTGGTTCTCTAATGTCCATAGCCTTTATCTTGAAAGCAATCTATTTTCCGGGCCAATTCCCTCCAATATTGACCAAATGATGCCCAATTTATACACTTTGTCTCTTTTTGAGAATAAATTGAATGGCAATATTCCTCCCTCTATCTGCAACATGCAAAACTTGATATACTTGTCCATAAGGAGCAATCAATTTTATGGGGAAATGCCTCGTGCGTGGAGTGTGGGAAGCAAAATTTTGCTTCTAGATGTTGGTCACAACAATCTCTCTGGTGATATTCCCACTTCATTGGGGGTATTAAGTTCACTGGAAGTATTAAAGCTCAACAACAACAATTTTGGCGGTGTAATTCCTGATTCCTTGCAAAATTGTTCTGGTTTGAGGAGTCTTGATCTTGGACACAACAAGTTATTTGGGAACATACCTCTATGGATAGGAGGATCAAATGTATCCTTGTTGTATAGGCTACAATTACGATCCAACGTTTTTACAGGACATATTCCCCATCAACTGTGCAATCTTCGGAACCTTCACATCCTCGATCTTAGCCACAACAACCTTTCAGGTACTATTCCCAAGTGTTTGGATAATTTCACTTCGCTGGTCAATAATAATTCTAATGACTTCAATATTGGTTATTTTGAGCAAGCCACACTGACACTAAAAGGAGTGGAGCTTGTGTACAACAGGACTCTAGAACTTGTAAAGAGCATTGATCTTTCATCAAATAATTTACAAGGTGAGATTCCTGAAGAAATAAGCAACCTCTTCCTGTTGGGCACTTTGAATTTATCCATGAATCAATTGACTGGAAAGATCCCCTCCAAGATCGGAAACTTGCATTTGCTCGAAACTCTTGATTTCTCGCACAACCACCTTTCAGGACATATTCCTCAAAGCTTGTCATCTTTAACCTCTTTGTCTCACTTGAACTTGTCTTATAATAACCTGACTGGAAGAATTCCTTCTGGAAGCCAGCTTCAAACACTCAATGATTTGTCCATTTATATGAACAATCCATCGCTATGTGGCGTTCCTCTCTCAGCTAATTGCCCTGGAGATGACACTTTCCCAACTAAGGATGCAAATGAAAAGAATGAAGATGGAAATCATGATAAGTTGTGGTTCTATGTCAGCGTGGTACTTGGCTTCATCATAGGTTTTTGGGGCATTTGCGGTACATTGATCTTAAAGACATCGTGGAGATATGCCTATTTTCAATTCCTTGACAACATCAAAGATAAGGTAGCACTAATAATTGCATTGAAAGTGGCTTATTTCAAAAGAATTTTTTTCTAGAGTTTGATAGTGTATATGTGATATTTTCCCCTTTCTACGTTGTATTTTTGGTACTTGCAATTTATGTAATAAATAAAGGAATTGTATCCATCTTTCAATAGATGTTTCCACAAGCAACTTTATGTATTCTGATTTTCTCATGTGTAAAAACTTGGAATTAATAAAAACTAATGTTTTTTATTTCTACTAATTATCGATAGCATAATACAAAATATGTATATAGCCGTCATCCATTCAATGTTCACTACAAAAAAATGTGCTACAGGGTACCATTTCTTATCAGTGGCTTTGTAAACCTATGTGTCAGTCAATATTGTCTAATTTTAGTGCCTTTAACCTTTGAAACACCATCATTGGTGTCAACTATAAAAATTTTGACACTAAAGTCATATTGTTTGTTTTTCAATTAGAACTGATTTTCTTTTCTTTTTTTTTTTTTTTTTTTGTCAAAAATAGTTCAATATTCACTTAGTACTACTATTCCACAGAGGTTGAAGGGTAACAGAAAAATAACAGAGTTAGGATTAGTGAGTGGGTGGACACATGTCACATTTTCCGAGGGGCCACAGAGTGACACATGGGTGTTTGGAGAGATTTTTCATGTAATCGGAACACAAGATAGTATATCACGTGTCATTATACAAATGATATGATATGTATGTTAAAAAGTTAATAACTTAAAAAGTAAGATATCTCACCACTTATATAAAAATAGGGTAAATAGCGGAAATAGTCCCTGAGATATGCATAACTCATCACTTTTAAATAGACCATTGTGGTGAAAAATTTATTAATTGTAGTCATGTGGTGAAATTTGCTATTAATCATAGTCCAAATTAGATTTTTCCTCATTTTTCTGTCAGTTGTAAGGTCAAAATTGTTATTTTAGTTTTTATTGATTCCATCAATCAATCATAAAGAGCCATATAGACATAATTTTTTTTATTTTTAAAACTTTTAGAGCTAAAATAAAAGAATAAATAAACAATAAAATTACAAGGTTCATATTATCAAACTTTCTCATTTCAAGAGAGTCAGGAGTCCAAATTCAAGATTTAAAAAATCACAATGTATCTCGCCGCATTAAGGTTAGAATATAAGTTATTATGCAAACATTGAATTTAGTTTCATTTTAAGAAGAACATTGGTGGACGGGATGGTTAGAGAGGGGGGAAGGTGGTAGATGGTCGTTGTGGCTGTAGCTGACAAGGGTAGGTATTGGGGAAGGATTTCTTCTTGTTTTTTTTTTCTTCTATTTTTGTTGATTATAAAAAAAAAGTGGAATTACCAAAAAGAAAAGAAAAAAGAGTGGAATGACCTTTTTACCTCTGCATGTGGATGAGATTTTTACATAAATTTCAATTTAGACTACAGTTGATAACAAACTTCACCACATGGTTAACATTAACATTTTTTTTTCACCACAGAGGTTGATTTAAAAGTAATGTCTCATCACAGGGATCAAGAAAAAAATTTAGTCTTTAATTAACTAGTTTTTCCTAATTATTAGTTTATTAAATAATAAACTAAATTAAAAAATGGATTAATTCAAACGATGTGGCTGTCCACATCAAATGCCACCAAAGGTGGTATGAAAATATGGTACAAAAATATGGTATGAATAGCATTACTCCAAGTATTAGGGTGCTGAAAATCTGAACTCTTTCTTCTCCGAGATGAAACTTACTTTGCCCATTCATTTAATGACATGTGGACTCCACTATTCCTCAAGACTCAATATTTGTTGTATTGAAAGGATTTGGATCCTCTCCGGATCCCCTTCATGGGGATCCTAGGGATCAAGCAAAAAGAGCCGCTCATCAAAAATCGTGCGGCTACAATGAAATGATTTTTATATTTTTAAAAATAAAGCAGTCTCGTTTTGCGTAAAAAGCATTTAATTGTAGCCGCACGATTTTTTATGAACGGGTCTTATTACTTGATCCCTAGGATCCCCATAAAGGGAATCCGGAGAGGATCCAAATCCGTATTGAAAAACTAATTATTTGATTTCCACATAAGCCCTCACTAATCAACCAACTTTAAACCAAAAAAGTTAAAATAAAATAAAAAATAAAAAATTCAGATTCCCATGTGCCCGTTTGCTCTCCCCATCTCTTGCCTCTTGCTTATCATGTTCAGTTCTTCAATTATAGTCTACCGAATTGCAGAACCCCATTCGAACCTACCCAAATCAATGTCCTGACCGAACCCATATAAGAGAATTCGAACCATGGTAAATTTTCAAATTCGTTCTCAAAGAAATCTTGACCAATCGCCGTGAGGCCGTCCTCTCAATAGAGCTAAAATAAAAGAATCAATAAATTACAAGGTTCATATTATCAGACTTTCTCATTTCAACAGAGTCACGAGTCCAAATTCAAGATTTAAAAAATCACAATGTATCTCGCCGCATTAAGGTTAGAATATAAGTTATTATGCAAACATTGAATTTAGTTTCATTTTAAGAAGAACATTGGTGGACGGGATGGTTAGAGAGGGGGGAAGGTGGTAGATGGTCGTTGTGGCTGTGGCTGACAAGGGTAGGTATTGGGGAAGGATTTCTTCTTGTTTTTTTTTTCTTCTATTTTTGTTGATTATAAAAAAAAAAGTGGAATTACCAAAAAGAAAAGAAAAAAGAGTGGAATGACCTTTTTACCTCTGCATGTGGATGAGATTTTTACATAAATTTCAATTTAGACTACAATTGATAACAAACTTCACCACATGGTTAACATTAACACTTTTTTTCACCACAGGGGTTGATTTAAAAGTAATGTCTCATCACAGGAATCAAGAAAAAATTTTAGCCTTTAATTAACTAGTTTTTCTTAATTATTAGTTTATTAAATAATGAACTAAATTTAAAAAATGGATTAATTCAAACGATGTGGCTGTCCACATCAAATGCCACCAAAGGTGGTATGAAAATGTGGTACAAAAACATGGTATGAATAGCATTACTCCAAGTATTAGGGTGCCGAAAATCTGAACTCTTTCTTCTCCGGAATGAAACTTACTTTGCCCATTCATTTAATGACACGTGGACTCCACTATTCCTCAAGACTCAATATTTGTTGCATTGAAAAACTAATTATTTGATTTCCATATAAGCCCTCACTAATCAACCAGCTTTAAACCAAAAAAGTTAAAATAAAATAAAAAATAAAAAATTTAGATTCCTATGTGCCCGTTTGCTCTCCCCATCTCTTGCCTCTTGCTTATCATGTTCAGTTCTTCAATTATAGTCTACCGAATTGCAGAACCCCATTCGAACCTACCCAAATCAATGTCCTGACCGAACCCATATAAGAGAATTTGAACCATGGCAAATTTTCAAATTCGTTCTCAAAGAAATCTTGACCAATCGCCGTGAGGTCGTCCTCTCAATAGAGAAATCTTGACCAATCTGCTGGTTACGGTATTCTGGGGAGACCTTGTACTCAACCAAAGCACAAGAACGATCACATTGATGTCAGTTTTGATCGAGTGGTCAGATGTCTATAATATAAAAAATATTTGACGACTTAATATGAGCAGCAAGCAATCTCTGGTTGCTAGTTGCTGGGTAGAGAGGAATTCAAAGAGACGATTAAGCAAGAGTAGAAGTGGCGCATGATTATATTTTTTTGGCCAAATTTTTATCGTGGTCCTTGTGGTGACACGACATTTTCAATGCCACTCTTGTGGTGAAAATGCTTTTAATTAAACTCTCGTGGTGAGCTTTATTAGCAATTGAGGTCCAAATCCAAACTTTCGTTAGTCTTCCGTTAAATAAACTCACATGGAGGGTCAAATTTGTCATTTCAATTCAAATTAAATCCTATTTCATCGACATCTAGTATGAGGTAGGGTTTAACGGAAATTAGATTTCATGGAAAAAAAGTTTGAATGTAAAGAGTGAAACTAAACCTGTAAAATCACGTCAATGGCTAGGAGAAGAGGTGAAAGTGATGTTAGAGAACAATTAAGAAAATAAATAAAAATAAAAGAAATACTGATTCTTCATTAATGAAAAATACTTACAATACAGAATGAAATAAATGAAATAATTACAAGAATTAAAATGATACTAATTTGATTGAATCACAGATAGAGGCTAGTGCAAAAGTTAAGTCCTTTGAATAGTATTTCCGTCCCACTCATATGCTTGTGGTTCTATGATGATGCTCGACCAAGATACAACTATCTAATTCTACAACCAGCACTGGATTATAGAATTCTGGCTAATTGCTTTATGTGTTTACTTTCTAGGATTTTGTACGGAAGAGAAAGAGGAAGGAAAAAAGATGATTCTATCTAGAAACTGAAACTGTAAATATATAGGTTGTTTCATATCATTTCAAATACTTGTTGAACGTATTTGAAAGTACACAACTCTTTCTAAAAGCTCTCTCTCTTAATCAAAATAGTTTTTAATTATTATATAAATTAAAAATTCAATTTGAAATAAAATTAATGAACTCTGATTAATTTTAACTTCCAAGGCCCTTATCTTGATTAATTAATATTAATTATATTAAGCTATACTAGACAAGTCTAATCCACACCCAAGCCTTCAATCCTTTTCCAAATGGTCCACATCCTAAGTACTAGTAGAAATGACTGGACCTATATAAAGGTCATTGTGAACCATGCTTTGCCCGATGTGGGACTTTGAGTCTCAAAACCTCCAACAATATTTAGGGAGGATAAGAGAGAAACTAACTGGCTAGCTAAACATTTAAAATTATTATGTCACTGTACGCTCATGCTCCAATACTTGTGTTTGGTTCTCGAACATACGAAAGAACAATGAGATCTTAAGGCAGAGTAACAAGATTTGACGACGGAAAACGAAATTTGATAGCAAAGCAGTAGAGATTTGAATTTTAAGATTCCTGTCTGATTAATAAAACGACCAAAATCGGTACTAACTAATTCAACATTAGTTAGTTAAGCCTATGTGATTCTATGTAGTCAATCACCCTAATTCATAGTATGAAGAAATAAGTTAACAACATACCTAATTGTTTGACAAGAGAAAGGAGAAAAGGTTAGTAGTTGCCAAAGACCCTAACCCAAAAATCATTTATGGTTTAAAATTTTTAATAATGGAAGACTAAATTTGCATATGTGAGAGCTTTTACATACTAATTATATGTAATGGGGGACTCCTTTTTATGAACTTCTTCACATGCTCCTAACAATATATATCACAAGTCTTATTAAAACTTAAGAAAACTCAAACCAACCTAAGAAACAATGGCCACCATGACATCGCTATGTCGATATGATAGTAGGGTAAATTCACCTATAGAGAAAGATTTACATACATCTTGTTACATTACCGCCTTGGCATTTTAAGTCATTAATAATGTAATGTCGTGTTATTGGTACGAACTTATAGAGTTTTTTTTTACTTGAAACAATTCTCTCACCAGACACTGCATATATTTGATCAACCGGAGTTCAAAAGGCGTGGAGAAGCTTTCCTCTTTAAGTTGTGACTATGATGTAACTGTTACTTTATATGACGCATTTTGCGTTTTGAAATTGAGTACATTTGGCAGTGATTCCAACAAGGCTTAGTATAAGTATAGTGACTGGTACTAGCTAATTGGCAGGAAAGTCCAATATTGTTATAACGAATTAAAACATATGTACCATATTAATTAAATTGAAGTAAAAACATACGTACCATATTAGTTAAACTGAAATACACGAGTTCGAATTGAAATCCAAACAAAACACATAATCAAAAAGGCATTTCACACATAGGCCTTGTTTGGTATGTGGGGTGGGACGGAATACAGTGTGACAAAAGTAGTTCGTTCTACTCTAGTTTTCACACCAAACGTGGCACAAAAAACCTTCGTTGCATCTCGTTCCATCTCATCTCATTCTGTCCCGTCTAAGTACCAACCAGGCCCATAGTGTCAACATGTTTTCACATGACAATATTTGTGTGGCAACGAACTTGTCGCTGCAGTTGATTTAGAGCATTTTCCTGAACCCGGGATTTTGAGCTCGACTACTCCCTAAATGGCTTGGAAATCAATCTATATGCGTTTGTGTGGGCCTTATGGACTAGGCCTATATGCCTTTACCAACTGGCCCATTTACATATTCATTGTTTTGGGTTTTTGCCTTAAACCCCAAACAAAGCACCGAATCGACAGAAGAAAATGGCGAGGAACTCAGGGGTAGCCATGGCACGGCAATTGCTCGGCAGTCGCAGCAAGTTCTGCGCAGCGCTTCTTCATCGTCACCACCTTCCTTCCATTTCACTACAGTGCGGTGCCGGCCTTGTAAGTTCGAAAGACGTTTTCTTTTAAGCAATGACGTCATTGGCACGAAAATAATGAAAGAAAATTATTAAAACAACAATTTCTGGGTTACTACCTGGGAGCTACAACCGCAACAACTCCGTGGTTGACGTATTATTGTAGCATATCTCATTGACTACACTTGTTGATTGATTAGGAAGAAGAAAATGAGCTAAATATGATGGTGTTAAAATATAATTTAGCCATAAAAAATTCAAACACATTATCATTTTTTTTTCATTTTTGTTCCCTAATATTAACAAACGAGATTAGTACGATGCCGGCCAACAAGGAAATGTCATTATCATTTTTTATCATTTTTTTATCATTATAATTTAGCCGTAAAACTTAATGCCAAACTTAATGCCGGCCAACAAGGAAATGTCAAACTTAATGCCGGCCAACAAGTCTAAAATTGTAAACTTTTATACTTTTTATGTCTCCTTCCTTGCAATTTCACGGTATGAATACAAATGTAAACGCGTGAATCTCAATCGAGTTGATACACGCTGCGTAGCACTATTTTCTTTTAAGCTCTCATTGCTTATTATATATATGAGTTAGAGTTCACTTGTTGTGTTCATCTGCAACCAACTGGGGAATATACGTACTGATTTCTCCTATGGATACCTTGCTTGCAAACACCTTATTCAATCCCCTCAATATTTCTCTCTCTTTTCTCATTTTGCTTTTGGCATCCGCGTATCTACCCACTGCCATAATCTGCTCGGGTGATATCGGAGTTCCGAGCACTAGCACTGTGAAACCATTATGCATTGAGGAAGAAAGGCGAGCACTTGTCAGCTTTAAACAACATCTTGTTGATCCTTCTGGTAGGCTTTCTTCTTGGGTGGGTCACGATTGCTGTCAATGGGAAGGAATTTCATGCAACAACAGCACCGGCCATGTTGTGAAGATGGACCTCCGGAATCCATATCCAAATTCCAATTCTTATGAAAGGTCTTGCTTGGGAGGTAAGATAAATGCTTCTTTGTTGATCTTGAAACATTTAAACTACCTGGACCTCAGCTATAATGAGTTTCAAGGCATTCACATTCCGATGTTCTTTGGGGAGCTTAAAAGTTTGCAATATCTCGATCTCTCCTTTGCATCATTTGAGGGAGAGATTCCCCCGTCTCTTGGTAACCTGTCAAGCCTCAACATTCTTGATCTCGGGATGAATTTCCACTTGTCTTCTAGAAACTTGACTTGGCTTTCTCACCTCTCTTCCCTAAAATACCTTAATCTCAATTACATAGACCTTAGCCGCACAGGAGCCAGTTGGGCATATGATATTAACTTGCTTCCTTCATTGTTAGAGTTGCACTTATCTTCTTGTCAAATTGAAAGCATTCCACTCTCACTCCAAAGGGTTAACTTCCTTCCACTCTCACTACAGAGGATTAACTTGACATCACTTTTGGTCCTTGATATGTCGAATAACAGTATTAAATGTTCTTCATTTCCCAATTGGTTTTTTAATCTTAGCAGCCTCATAACACTTGATCTATCGATGACTAATTTCAGCAGTCCATTTCCAAATGAATTTGCAAACTTCAAATCTCTAGAACACCTTGATTTATCTCAAACAGGCTTAAAAGGTCAAATTCCGAAAGTTATTGGAAATTTGTGCAAGCTAAAGGCCTTAAGCCTTTTTGACAACAAGTTTGATGGTGGGGGGATTGAAGAGTTTTGGAGGAGCGTCTCAAATTGCCCAAATAATTCATTAGAGTCGCTAGATTTGTCTTATTGTGAGCTGGAAAGCCAACTGCCGGCCTCCATAGGAATGTTAAAGAGTTTGCAGTATCTCAACCTTTACGGAAACTCTTTGTGGGGCTCAATTCCAGATTCCATCGGAAACTTGTCATCCTTGAAAACATTGGGCCTCACCCATAATAAAATGAATGGCTCCATTCCAAAAAGTCTGGGGCAACTCTATGAGCTAGTTTACCTCGATCTGTCTTATAATTCATGGCAAAGTACTCTAACGGAAGCCCATTTCAGAAACCTCACGAGATTACAACATTTTGGAGTAGGAATTCAAGTCACAGACCCACCCATGTCCCTTATTTTTGACGTGGCTTCTGTTTGGGTTCCTCCTTTCAAGCTCCAGTCAGTTGCGGTCATAAACTGTCTGGTCGGTCCTGGTTTTTGGGTATGGCTTCAATCTCAAACTGAACTGGTCGACGTCACTCTTTGTGGTATTGGAACATCTGAGGATTTGATACTAGAGGAATGGTTGTTGAAGATGTCTTCCCAACTCAAATATTTGGTTTTATCTAACAACCAATTACGTGGAAACCTTCCATCCCGTTTGAAATTTCCAAATTTAAAGTCTATTGATTTGAGTCATAATCGGTTGGAGGGCCCACTCTCACGTTGGTGGTTCCCTAATGTCAATAGCCTTTATCTTGAAAGCAATCTATTTTCCGGGCCAATTCCCTCCAATATTGACCAAATGATGCCCAATTTATACACTTTGTCTCTTTTTGAGAATAAATTGAATGGCAATATTCCTCCCTCTATCTGCAACATGCAAAACTTGAGATACTTGTCCATAAGGAGCAATCAATTTTCTGGGGAAATGCCTCGTGCGTGGAGTGTGGGAAGCAAAATTTGGTTTCTAGATGTTGGTCACAACAATCTCTCTGGGAATATTCCCACTTCACTGGGGGTATTAAGTTCACTGGAAGTATTAAAGCTCAACAACAACAATTTTGGCGGTGTAATTCCTAATTCCTTGCAAAATTGTTCTAGTTTGAGGAGTCTTGATCTTGGACACAACAAGTTATTTGGGAACATACCTCTATGGATAGGAGGATCAAATGTATCCTTGTTGTATAGGCTACAATTACGATCCAACGTTTTTACAGGACATATTCCCCAGCAACTGTGCAATCTTCGGAACCTTCACATCCTCGATCTTAGTCACAACAACCTTTCAGGTACTATTCCCAAGTGTTTGGATGATTTAACTTCACTGGTCGATAATAATTCTAATGACTTCGATATGAGTTATTTTGAGCAAGCCACATTAACACTAAAAGCAGCGGAGCTTGTGTACAACAGGACTCTAAAACTTGTAAAGAGCATTGATCTTTCATCAAATAATTTACAAGGTGAGATTCCTGAAGAAATAAGCAACCTCTTCCTGTTGGGCACTTTGAATTTGTCCATGAATCAATTGACTGGAAAGATCCCCTCCAAGATCGGAAACTTGCATTTGCTCGAAACTCTTGATTTCTCGCACAACCACCTTTCAGGACATATTCCTCAAAGCTTGTCATCTTTAACCTCTTTGTCTCACTTGAACTTGTCTTATAACAACTTGACTGGAAGAATTCCTTCTGGAAGCCAGCTTCAAACACTCAATGATTTGTCCATTTATATGAACAATCCATCGCTATGTGGCGTTCCTCTCTCAACTAATTGCCTTGGAGATGACACTTTTCCAACTAAGGATGCGAATGAAAAGAATGAAGATGGAAATCATGATAAGTTGTGGTTCTATGTCAGCGTGGTACTTGGCTTCATCGTAGGTTTTTGGGGTATTTGCGGCACATTGATCTTAAAGACATCTTGGAGATATGCCTATTTTCAATTATTTGACAACATCAAAGATAAGGTAGCACTAATAATTGCATTGAAAGTGGCTTGTTTCAAAAGAATTTTTTTCTGGAGTTTGATAGTATCATGTATATGTGATGTTTTCCCCTTTCTACGTTGTATTTTTGGTACTTGCAATTTATGCAATAAATAAAGGAATTGTATCCATCTTTCAATAGATGTTTCCACAAGCAACTTTATGTATTCTGATTTTCTCATGTGTAAAAACTTGGAATTAATAAAAACTAATGTTTTTTTTTATTCCTACTAATTATCGATAGCATAATACAAAATATGTATATGGCCGTCATCCATTCAATGTTCACTACAAGAAAATGTGCCATAGGGCACCATTTCTTATCAGTGGCTTTGTAAACCTATGTGTCAATATTGTCTAATTTTAGTGCCTTTAACCTTTGTAACACCGTCATTGGTGTCAACTATAAAAATTTTGACACCGAAGTCATATTGTTTTGCTTTTCAATTAGGACTGATTTTCTTTTCTTTTTCTCTCCCATTTTGCTTTCAAAAATAGTTCAATATTCATTTAGTACTACTATTCAACAGATATTTTCACATCCATATAAATATGAGCTCAAATTTTCTGCAATCAAAACCTTTTTGTGCCTTATATTATACTTGAGTAATACGTGTTCTTTTCACTAAATTTATCTTTAGTTTTTAATTTTTGTTATTGAAGAGATAAGATGAATGGCCAGGTGACACTCATGTAGATAAGGCACAGAGAGGCCACATAGGATTTTGAGTCTAGAAGATTTAAACTCTGCATAGGAAGGACAGAAGGAGAGAGAGGAAGTTGCTTTTTATTTAATTTGATTCAATTTGGAAACCAAAATCCAATTTAACTCTATGTATGTCGATCCTGTCAGAGTCTAAATGAAGGATGAAAGTGATTTTATTTTAATATGATTCACAATTTGTTGAAATGAAGAGAAGGAAAGAGCGACGTAGGGCTGTAAAGCCGTCCTCTGAGAAAAGGGCGCTAAGATTGACATTATTTAATTGGGTAATACTAAGGAGACCAACTATTTAGACCTAATTTTATAAACTATATAATATGTTTGTTGATGATTGAATTATTAATTTTCTCTTTTATTAGAAAGGATAAGGAATAAGATTTTCATTTACTTTTTTTTTTCAGGTTCCGTCTTTCTATTAAAGTAGCTCTTATTGTTTGCAACTGAAGTGCATTTGGTTTGCCTGCAATTTCTTTTTCCAAAATTTTAGCAAATAACAAAATAATTATCAGAGTTGGGATTAGTGGGTGGGTGGACACATGTCACATTTTCAAAGGGGCCACAAAGTGACACATGGGTATTTGGAGAGATTTTTCAATGTAATCGGAACACGAGATAGTATACCACGTGTTATTATACAAATGATAAGATGTGTATTAAAAAGTTAATAACTTAAAAAATAAGATATCTCACAACTTATATAAAAATACGTAGTGAACTACTCGTGTTTTGGTCACAATAAAAAAAATTCTCGAGTATTAGGGTGCTGAAAATCTAAACTCTTTCTTCTCGGGATGAAACTTACTTTGCCCATTCATTTAATGACATGTGGACTCCACTATTCGGAATTGGGTCCTCCCCTGAGCAGGAGATCAGGATCCTCGGGATCAAACAACATGGGCCGTTGGATTTTGATCCAACGGCTACAAACAAGGAGTTCCTCTAAAAGTTATAATAATTATAGCTGTTGGATCAAAATCCAACGGTCCATGTTGTTTGATCCTGGGGATCCTGATCTCCTGCTCATGAGAGGATCCAAATCCCCACTATTCCTCAAGACTCAGTATTTATTGTTTTGAAAAACTAATTATTTGATTTAAAATAAAAAATTCAGATTCCCATGTGGCCGTTTGCTCTCCCCATCTCTTGCCTCTTGCTTATCATGTTCAGATTCTTCAATTATAGGGTTCTTTTAATATGGATCTAATTTTATATGCTTATTTTGAATGGAATCCACTAGTATTACATTCTTATAGGTGGGGTCTAGTAAGTAGACATCAGCAACTAAAGTATCTGCAATTTTAAAATAAATTACATCAATTGCCATTGAATATTTAACACGACTCATCCAAAAATATAAGTGAATTAGATTTGGAAAAATTAATTTATTATTATTTACCATGGTTGGGTTGATGGGTTTGTCGAATAGGTATGTTAATTTGCTGCGGTCTTCCATTTTTATTTATTCTCTGTATGTCATTTGTGCTTTGCGGAAAGGTTATGCTACCTGTCATGGTGGAATTGTTTTTCTACCTATGCGGGAGGAAATGGGGTTTTATAATACCTCTTGGTCAGAAGCTCCCATCGCTATAACAAGTATGCTAATTTGTTGGGTTGTCAACTCATCTCCTTGTTAATGTTAATGTTTGTTTACCTGAATTGGTGGAAATTCTAGTCTAAAATTTGCTTGAATTTTATCACTCTTCCGTTGAGCAGATATTATTATTATTTGAGTATCTATTATTCAGGTACTTCAAACAATGGACATGTGCTTAAAGAAGAGGAGGAAAACGATGAGAATTGAAGAAGGAGGAAGAAGATCAACGTGCATATGGTTTAATAAGCTAAAATTTAGGAGAATTATTGTTTACTTTTTCATGAAATTAAGGGATTATGATAAACTTATCGGTTATAACTAATGATAAGATTAAGGGTAACTTTGGAATGAGAAAAAATGATGCAAAAAAATAGGAATGACAATACTGATGTGGAATTATAATTATTGGACCTAAATTAAAAATAACTAAAAAGTGGACTAATCCCAATACTAGGGTATAAAATTGGACTACTATTAAATTTCCCCTTAATTATATTAGGCTATATTAGAGAAGTCTAATCCACATAACCATGAAGCCCAAGTCTTCAATCATTTTCCAAATAGTCCAAATCCTAAATACTAGTATAAAGGACTAGACTTATATAAAGGTTATTGTGAACCATGCTTTGCCCGATGTGGGACTTTGAGTCTCAAAACCTCCAACAATATTTAGGGAGGAGAACAGAGAAACTAACTGGCTAGCTAAATATTTAAATTATTATGTCACTTTATGCTCCAATCCTTGTGTTTGGTTCTCGAACATACGAAAGAACAACGAGATCTTAAGGCGGAATAACAAGATTTGATGGAAGAAGACGAAATTTGACGGCAAAACAACAGAGATTTAAATTTTAAGATTGCTGTCTGATTAATAAAACGACCAAAATTGGTACTAACTAATTCAACATTAGTTAGTTAAAGCCTATGTGATTCTATGTAGTCAATCACCCTAATTCATAGTATGGAGAAATAAGTTAACAACATACCTAATTGTTTGACAAGAGAAAGGTGAAAAGGTTAGTAGTTGCCAAAGACACTAACCCAAAAATTATTTATGGTTTTAAAATTTTAATAATGGAAGACTAAATTTGCGGATGTGGGAGCTTTTACATACTAATTATATGTAATGGGGGACTCCTTTTTATGAACTTCTTCACATGCTCCTAACAATATATATCACAAGTCTTATTAAAACTTAAGAAAACTCAAACCAACCTAACAAACAATGGGTAAGAAGGAGGTTAAGGATTGTGTCATATCCACCCAAAGCGTTCAATGTTAGCAACTTAACCAAAACACTAGCCACCATGACATCGCTATGTCGATATGATAGTAGGGTAAATTTACCTAGGCCCAGCAAACGATAGAGAAAGATTTACATACATCTTGTTACATCACCGCCTTGGCATTTTAAGTCATTAATAATGTAATGTCATGTTATTGGTATGAAATTATAGAGTTTTTTACTTGAAGCAGTTCTCTCACTAGACACTTCATATATTTGATCAACCAGAGTTCAAAGGCTCTTTAAGTTGTGACTATGCTGTAACTGTTATTTTATTTGATGCATTTTGTGTTTTGAAATTGAGTACATTTGGCAGTGATTCCAACAAGGCTTAGTATAAGTATAGTGACTTGCACTAGCTAATTGGCAGGAAAGTCCAATATTGTTATAAAGAATTAAAACATACGTACAATATTAATTAAATTGAAGTAAAAACATACGTACCATATTAGTTAAATTGAAATACACGAGTTCAAATTGAAATCCAAGTAGAACACGTAATAAAAAATGCATTTCACACATAGGCCTCGTTTGGTATGTGGGGTGGGACGAAACACAGTGTGACAAAAGTAGTTTGTTCTACTCTGGTTTGCATACCAAACGTAGCACAAAAAACCTCCGTTCCATCTCATTCCATCTCGTCCCATTCTATCCCGTCTACGTACCAACCACGCCCATAGTGTCAACATGTTTTCACATGACAATATTTTCGTGGCAGCGAACTTGTCGCTGCAGTTGATTTAGAGCATTTACATTGAACCCGGGATTTTGAGCTCGACTACTCCCTAATATGGCTTGTAAAACAATCTATATGAGTTGTGTGGGCCTTATGGACTAGGCCTATATGCATTCACCAACTGGCCCATTTTCATATTCATTGTTTTGGGCTCTTCTTGTATTTTTGCCTTAAACCCCAAACAAAGCACCGAATCGGGAGAAGAAAATGGTGAGGAACTCAGGAGTAGCCATGGCACGGCAATCGCAGCAAGTTTTGCGCAGCGCTTCTTCATTGTCACAAGACTCACAACCTTCCTTCCAATTATTTCCAAACCCTGGCTTCTTCAATCCCCACCGCACCATCTCCGCCGCCCACAGCATCTCCTTCCATCTCCAAACCCTTCTCCAATTCCCTCCATCACTTCCCAAACTCTCACTTTCTCCAACTCCGAACTCTCTCTCCTCGCCCTCAGGTACTCCAATTTCTGTTATTTGTTGTTGCCATTGTTCAAAGTTTTAAATTTTAAATTTCGGGATTTGGAATAGGTCAGTAACTTGAATTGTTAATTGAATTTCAGGTGCCTCTAATATTGTTGTCATTCAGTCGGAGGATGAATTTAGCAGCGCACAGCCAAGCTAAGGGTCATTTTTTTTTCCTGGGTTTTTTCCCGTTTTTGGAATTTTTTTGTTTTGAGAAAACTTGTCATATTTTCATACAAATTGTCTGATTTATATATAAAATTTCATATAGATGAAGCTGTGCCAGCACTTTTCTATTTCACTGCAGTGTGGTGCGGGCCTTGTAAGTTCGAAAGACGTTTTCTTTTAAGCAATGAAGTCATTGGCACGAAAATGTGGCGTAATAATGTGCTTTGAACTTATGATTGCTGCTTTGGTGTGATCTTCTTGTGCAGGCAGGTTCATATCTCCAATCATTGGAGAGTTGAGTGAGCAATACCCACATATAACAACTTATAAGGTTGACATTGACGAGGTGCTCATTCGCATTTGAATTTAGTCTTCTGTAAACTTGGATCTTTTTGATTTTGGGAACCATTTTAGTTCTTTTGTGGGCTACTTAAGATTAAGGTCAAAACTCAAAAGAACTCTTTAAGCGTTGTTAATTATGAAAGTTATCTGTTGGGGGTTTTAATTCCCAAGTTAGTTTTAGCAATTATTTTACTTGTGGGCTCATAGCCATCTGGCGTGGAATGGTTAGCTAGTTTGAATGTAATTTCATTTCTTTTTATTTTGGGAGCAATAATTTTTTCATAATTCATACCTAACCTTTTTTGTTCTGTCTACAGGAAGGCCTTACAAACACTTTGGACGAGTAGAATATTTCCTCCGTGGTAAATGATTTGCTCTTATTTTGTTTGAAGAAAATGCTCCAGTTTATTTTGTTCTTGGTATATAGCTTCTTTTATTCATGGCACTCGTGGGATGATTTTTTAAGATGGTCTTTTGGATGGATTATTGCTGGTTCCATCTTAGTAATTCTATATGTTTTAACTTGGATATAGTAAAATCCAAGGTCCATTTGGTTTATGATCGGATGTGTGCATTTTGGTGCAGCCTACATTCCAATTCTTTAAAGATGGGAAGAAGGTAGCTGAAGTTGTTGGTGCTAATGTTGCCCACTTGAGAAACACTTTTAGAAAACGCTTCAAGTAATTCTTTAGTACATTACACTACACTTGTGCGCTTTCTCATTTGTGAGTATGGTGTTTATATTAAATGCATAATAGCTTTCAATGGTTCAAGTTTCTGCAAATGTGATCAGTTATATAGCTCAATTTTATATTAAGCCCTATCGTAGGATTTCCATTTCGTGTGTGTGTGTAACTAAAACTGTTGGTGTTGATGACGCTTGGAAAGTAGCTATTTAAAAACGTGGTAGTTGCATAGTTCATTTGCGCTTGTGTCATTGGAGCTTACAACTAGACCAAATGATGTACCATATTGTGAATCACAAAACCAAAAAACTCTCCGCAATGTGGAACATTCTGTGGTTTTTGGTGTAATTGTCATCTGATGACGGTGTAGGCAATCAACTGTGTTGCTCCAACATTATGTCAATTTCGTTCTAATTTTTAGGGTTATGGCACTTAATTATGCACTGACTAGCTACTTGATTGTATGTTAAACTTTTTTTTTTTTTTTTTTTTTTTTTTTTTGCTAAAAGAAAGAAAACCACAAAGGAAAACATTTTGCTGGTGTTAAATTTGGGTTATTCATGTTGTATTGGTTTAACTTGTGTAAGTAATGTTCAAAGAGATGCGTAAATTCAGATTCTTGGACATGTTTGTGAATCTTTAAATTCATGTTCAAGACTCCCTCACACTCTCAAACGCGGAGACACTGACAAATTTCTGTATAGTTTCTAGCTTTCTGCTGTATGACCTGGAATTATGACTGAGCAGTTGTTTTGTGTTCCAGGCAGGAATGAGCGAGGATGATTAATCCGCGGCCAAAATAATAAAAAAGAGGATCCAGAGATACTTGTGGATAAAGAGGAGACGAAACTCAAGAAGATTGTAAGAATTATTTTTGTGCTAGCTAGCTGATTGTAAGATTGCCTTTTCTACTGTTAACAGTTAGCTTGTTCGACAAGCTTGGTTTTTGAAGCTCTATCAAATTTGTGTTGGTTTATAAATTAGTTGAAATCCACAACCTACAAGCACTGACTAAATTCAAGAAAGCATTCATTTATATTCCTTTATAAAAAAAGAAGAGTGGTGATATCCACACATCCTTTATTAATTTATGTCGTTTGATTCTTACAATTCATTCGATTCGACGGACGGAAATTGAAAATGGTGTATGAGAGGTAAAAAGGAGTGTGAATAGTACAACCCATACAAAAGTTGTACGACATGGATGGTAGGGTTTTTCTCACTTAGACGTTTGTAGTAATTGGAATAACCACCAAGATATGAACTATTCTTTTTGAAATCTCATAAGTTTGAATATGAAATTGAGTATTTATGTCAAGGGTTAAATTATGAGCGTTGAAAATTACTATTCTTTTTGAAATCTCATATGAAGTTCTTTTTTAAAAAAATAAGAATTATAATTTTATCTCAACAAAATTAGCGAAATTTAAAGGAAATGCCAGTCAAGTGCTGAGTAATAATTGGGTAGAAAAAAATACATGTCAAATTTAGTGCAAGTAAAGAGTTTAAACTGGTAACATTTTTATGGTTTAAACTATTAATCTCTTTAGCATTACCCTTAATATTTTAACACGTCACAATATCTCTCGGAGAATGCAGATACATCATATAGCTCCAACCTTCCACCTCTAACATTAATTTTAAAGATTTAACACGACAGAAATAGGAATCCTAAGCCACCATGGCATCCCCTGACGTTAAATCGCAATTTAACTATATTTTAGGGAATATTTTGGAAAGCTAGTTGCCCGCTGTGTTTCCACGTGCACCTCTGCCTAAATTTACACCCAACAATTGCTTGATGTAGCTGCTGAGTTTGCAGAATGCATGCATTCCTTCTTGTCTCCCTTTTCCACTCCCTTTGTTTTGTTGTTTGATATAAAGAAATTTCTACAACGAATTTCATATATCATTATCGGTATAACTCATCACGTGATAAAGTTAAAAATATAAATTTTACGCTCCAATCAGACCCTCCATCTTAATCGCTACTGGGCTCGATTTCGGCCATATGAGCAAGTTCCAAATGGGACACACCCCCCAAAATTAGTAGACAAACATGACTACAATTAGGTGTTTTTGAGTCATTCAATACATAACAAAACAGTTCTGAGTAATTCGATGAATTTTTTAATTTAGAAAATCGACAGACCAAGTATACATCCTTTTAAACTTGTAAACAACATATAAACGTATTAATATATAAAAACAAAAATGAAAATAAAAGGACACACCAGTCACCAAATATGCATAAATACAAGTAAAGGAGCTGTAGGTCATATGGCAAAGCTATTTAACCGAGGTAGTGCGATTGGGAATTGGATTCCATTCTGAGCATTAGGTGGGGATCCTCCTCATCATTAAGTGTGGGTCGTTGGATGAAATTTTAACGGCTATAATTATTATAACTTTAAAGAGACCCTCTGTTTGTAACTGTTAAATTTTCATCCAACAGTCTACACTTATTGATAAGAAGGATCCCCACCTAATACTGAGGAGGGGATCCAATTCCGTGCGATTGTAGCTACAGCTTAAACAGACAAAACAACCAATGGTCATCCTATATTATTTGTTATTAAATAATAAGCCAGAAAAATGTACTTTTTTCTTGTTACTGCATTAGATATTGTACAATCTGGGTTCCCCTAGATACCAACAAGATTCTCTCCGAATTTTTTTGGTGAAGATTATAAGGGCATGTAAATCGATTTCATTCATCGTATATAATGCGTCAGTTTTTGTCAGGTACTATTTTTATTTAATTTTAAATAAAAATATTTAAAATAAATTATGATCGTACAATGTACAATGAACGAATGATTCACGGATTCTCGAAATTCTCACAAAGAGAATGTGACGAGGATCCAGATTCCCCTAGATAATCATGTTTAGTTGATAATTACAACAGGATGATTGAGAATTGATTTTTTTTTTTTTGGGGGGGGGGTGGGGGGGAATGTAGTATTGAATTGAATCAGTTAATGCATATTTTTTGGTGGGAGGGGAAAGGTTTTGTGTGGCAGAAAGAATGGAACCCAGATATGAATAATGGAAACTGGTCAAAAGCTAATGGAACAAATTTCATGGTTCCAAAGTTAGAAAATTGTCTGACTGAAGCATAAAGTAAAGAAACAGAAATGCTAAGGATTTTTTTTTTTTAAATGAGAGTCTGTATAGACTTTTTGTCATTTTACAATTTAACGTCAATTCTTGTATTAATATTATAAAATATTTTGCTAAATGCATGAGGTATCAAATAGTCTATTAAGAGTTTGAATTTTGAAAAAGTCTTAGCCTTTCTCATAAAGAAAATGCAAATAGTGGATTCTAATCAAATAGTCTCTTCACATTTGAAGTGAGAATTGGGTTTTGATTCACAGACAAAAGATAAATTAGTTAGAACAAAAGACGTTCAAGTCAAACTATCTAATTATGATATACTTATTTACAAGATGGGACTACTCTATAGAAGATGAGACCACACTTCCTATAAAGTTGTCCATAAATGTTTCTTCTTACTCTTTATTTTTAAGAAATTTTAACGAAAAGTTTTCGATGCTGTTCATTTTAATCAAAAATCACATTTTCACACTAAAAAGTTAATTATGATACTATTCACTTTACCCTTTATTTTGTCCTTATCGATAAACTCAAAGTTTTCTAGTCATTTTTATTAGTTTTCTTTTGGGAACTTTAACGAAAAGATCCTAGTGCTGTTCACTTTAACGAAAAACTACATTTTTACACTAAAAAGTCAATTCTGATATTATTCACATTACCCTTTATTTTGTCATTATCTTTAAAATTCAAAGTTTTCAAACTTTTTTAATTAACTTTCTATTGCAGACATATATAACACATACAAATGCAATTCTGGCATGAAAAGCGATACAGGTTTTCACACAAACTTTTGGTGTAATTTATTTGTATAATGTTAATGTTACTAAGAAAATTGTATACCGTATAAGTAGAGAACAATTTCGTTTTTATTTGTCTCAGATCATTTACAAATAAGATATTAATTTGCTTTTCATTGGATGCGGTTCTACAATTCTAGCAAAGAATTGAGTTTAAGGTTGATCAATTTCTAGATACTATGCAATATACGGTTTGATATATTGTTGAAAATTAAGTTACTGAAGAAGCTTGACCTAACACTTTGACCTGAATGATAAACATTAATCTTGAGTTAACAAAATTAAGCTTAATTTTCCGGGAATATTATAGCCAGAACTGAGTACGGCAAAAGGGTTCAAGGCAGAAAAATGCATAGTAAATTAAATAGTAAAATGGAAGGCGCTCAGATCACTGTGGAAAAAGGAAATGTGTTATAGTGTTATTGCACTATTTGCAGTGCAGAGAAAGTACACACACCGGTGGGCTACCATCCCACCATTGGAGAAGATCTTCTCAAGATTCTTTTTATGGGAATCAAATAATTAATTAATTATGTTTGTTCGTCATATACTATGTCGTTAGTTTTCGTTAAATACTATTTATATTTAATTTAAAATAATTTATAACTGTACGATGTAAGACAAACGAACACGATTGATTTATTGATTATATGAATCCCCACAAAAAAGATTTGGAAATGATCATATTCCCCCACCATTAACTCTACTCCCCATTCTAAAAGAGGCTAGAGCAATTGACATGAAACAAGTTCTTTGTCATGTAGCATTCTAATTTAATAATATATTACCATGTGAAGAAAAATTTGTACATAGCAATACATTATTGGATAAGAAACGTTATGTGACGATAAACTTCCTGCACCACATCACATGCACTCTCACCTCACCGAGAGCAACTTTCATAAAATAATTCACCGCTACTTGGTGTTTTAATTTAATAATGTAATTTTTTGTAAAATAAAACTTAGACATGATTTTTATTTTGTCAAATGATACATTTTGTTAGACTAAATGTTAGATTAGCTAATGATAGAATTCAAATCCACGCAGTTATCCAAAAACTCAACATTTTTTTGTCACTGAAGTAAATAGCCACTCATGATAATTTATTATTAGATTAAATTTTGACCATGAACTTATTTTTAGAAGTCATTCTTCTCACACCTCATCACCCAATCCATTAGACTCTCTCTCTCTCTCTCTCTCTCTCTCTCACACACACACACACACACACACACAAATAAAAACACATACACAACACTCTCTCTTGTCTAAAGACGACAGTAATTCTGAACCTCCACCTGCTATAAAAATAGCACTTAGTTAAGTTAGGGTTTTTGAAACCCAACTTGGTAAAAAAAAAAAATTGAATAAATAAAGAACTAAACCAAAGGCGCACAAGATGAAGGCCTCGTTTCAAGGAGGCCTAATTGGCTAGATAGCTATTGCTACAATAGTATCTAAACTTAAAGGCCTTCTCCCTCTCTTTTATACCATCTCCTTCCCACTTCTTTAAAAACAAATTAACACAATTCGTTCATATTCTTTGGAGAGAAACAAAGCGAGAGAGAGAGAGAGAGAGAGAGGAGCGAGGGAGAGAGGAGCGAGGGAGAGAGG
Source organism: Crataegus laevigata (assembly GCA_963580275.1). Lineage (NCBI taxonomy): Eukaryota > Viridiplantae > Streptophyta > Magnoliopsida > Rosales > Rosaceae > Crataegus > Crataegus laevigata. The sequence continues at coordinate 10,652,540 of OY756939.1, read as the reverse complement.
GAGAGAGAGAGAGAGAGTTAAAGGATGGTGAGAGATGCGTATGGTGGCGATGGTGGTGGAAACACTATTAAGCCTGCATGGCTTGAGCGTTTAATGGCCGAGACATTCTTTGGCGGGTGCGAGGTCCACGACAGCCGCCGGAAGAACGAGAAGAACGTCTTCTGTCTGCACTGCTGCCTTAGTATTTGCCCCCACTGCCTCCCTTCTCACCGCCTCCACCCACTCCTGCAGGTACTCCGATACGACTATTTCTCACTCATCAAGTTATGTCACCAAATTTCACGGTTCATCTGCCGTTTTGCAGTTTTACAAGTGTTCCCTTTGGCTTCTACTTCTAGGTAGATAGTTAGTTGTAACTTTTTTCTTTATGAACTTGATCACTTGGCGTGTATTGGAAATTATTGTGGAATTTTACTGTAGAATTCTCTGTCTGCTACTTCATAATTTCCTTTTTGTTTGCTTTCCAGTGAATTCAGGTACTGCAATAGCTATACATATTTGCTTTGCCTGAATTGTTTTTACCTCTCTATATAAATTGGTTCTTCGAACAATTAACAAATTCTTTCAGAGAGTAAGCTCTCTGATTGTGAATTTTACCCTTGATCTTTCTTTTAGGACTTTCTATCATTTCATTTCTTAATCTCTTAATCTCTAAGAATTGAAAGTATTTTGTGATTGTTTTTGGAAACTTGTCTCAAAATCTCTTGCTGAAATGTTATAATTTATACTTTTAGATTTTCTAATATTTATATATATATGCTCCGAGGTATCTTATACATCAGAGTTAACGAAGCAACTGTACATCTCCCAAACTTTTTCTCAATTTTTTCAACAAAGAGAAACTTTTACTCTCTTGAGTGTGGCCAAACAAACAAATTAAAAGGGAAAATCATGATGAAGTTAATTGTTGTTGAATTTTTTAATCCGTCAAAATTGTCATATTCAATAGAACTACTCTTCTAGTTCAGGTCATCTTTTCCATGCAATTGCAATTGAATGTTTTTTTTTAAAATAAAAATAAAAATATGGTATTCCAAAAGGGTTGTGCTATCCACACATCCCTTTTTACTTCTCACACACCCCTATTACTTTCTATCCGTTAGATCTTCTTCAATTCATCCGATCCGACGGCCGAAATCTAAAAAAGTGTGAGAGAAATCAAAAGAGTTGTGTAGATATTACACCCCTTCCAAAAAGGTTTCATGATGCCTTCTTTGATTCCCACTTTTTTTTATTTGGTTTGTATCCTACAAATGGAAGATTTTGTTTCTATCCATTTCCACCCTACAAAGGTCCTCAGCTGTCGCCTACAATAACAGCTAAACTTTGACCATATAATAATTTTTTCCAAATTTTTATTTTCTAGTGTTTATATTCTCAAAAGATCCCACCTGTTTTAATTCAATTCAATTCAGCTCTCAGTTCATTTATTTTTCCTTCATGATTGGCTGCCTAGCTACTCATTTCACCTAAATTTCCAACTGGTTAATTTATTATTGCCCGATGAGGTAAATAATTGGCTCTCGAACTTTTTGAAGTTGAAAATTGTATTTGGACCACGCAAATTTACTTAATTACTTTCAGTCACATGTTGCAGAAATTTTACCTCAGCGTTGTTAACTGTATGGTAAATCACCATTTGTGGCTGTAAACAAGTCCAATTAACATTGTTTTGGCTTCATGTGACAGATTAGACGATATGTATACCATGATGTGGTTCGATTGGGTGATCTTGAAAAGCTGATTGACTGTTCCTATATCCAGGTATGACTGCAAAATAAAACCAAGAATTTGGTAGTAGAATGGTATAGTAATATTCATCTGCACTAATAAGTAGAATGTTTTAAAGTTTAGTTCACTTGCATGGTAAGTTCAATACTTAATAATTTGTGGTTTAACTCAAACCTCCCGTCTTGAGTTTGGTATGCAAAAAAGAATCCATAGTAAGTAATTTTTCATGTACTTTTCCTAGGAGATTGAAAAATACATTTATCCCATCATAATGTTGGGTAAAGTTGATTTTTCACGTCCCAAATGCAGTGAATATCGTTACATCAAACCAAATAAATGGGTAAAAAAAAAAAAATGAAAACGTGAAAGAGTAAAAAAGAAAATTACTTTTTATTTTTTCAATTGTGTTAACAAGTTTGTTCCTTATTTGGCAGCCCTATACAATTAACGGTGCCAAAGTGATATTCTTGAATCAGAGGCCGCATACACAGTCCAGGACTTGCAGGCAGGGCCCTGCCAATATCTGCCTCACTTGTGACAGGATTCTCCAAGAGCCATTCCACTTTTGTTCTCTCTCGTGCAAGGTCCATTCATCACCATCTTCATCTCTCTCTCTCTCTCTCTCTCTCTCTCTCTCTCTCTCTCCAATTGCCTATTGGAGGGCTTTTACATATTTTCTGACACACACTGGTTCTAAGCCATCGCCAATGTTCTTACTTAATTTGCTATATATCTTATAAGCATCTCTGCTGCTTTATGCATGGCTTCAAGATAAGTAATAAAAAGGAAAAATCCCATTTGCACATACATTTTCATTCAGTTTATTGCTTTTATTTTTTGTCTCCACCTCAACTATGGTCTTGATATTTTGTTTTCTTTGATCCAATTGTATTTAAAGGCATCAAGGGTTTTTCTCAATTTTAGGATTACGTTACTGGCAGATACTCTCTCTCTCTCTCTCTCTCTCTCTCTTAATCTAGTGGTATATCCTGTAACAAATATATATGTTACAGGTTGACCATCTGGTGTACCAAGGGCAAGATTTATCTGGTATACTCTGCCGATTTGATGCATCCGACTTCACGATCTCTCAGTTCGAAGGATTACGCATGGACGGCTCAGAGATGACTGAGGATGATGGCCACATAATGCCTAGCTCCACCATAGAAGACCCTCTGCAATACAGAGCTTCGTCATGCTCCAATGAAGCCACCAGCGATTCAATAATGTCGCTAGAACCGGGGGTTATCAAGAAGAAGAAGAAGAAAAGCAGCGGATTCCTCCCGGGGATTGTCCTCTCCCTTAGCAGCAGGAGAAAGGGTGCTCCTCAGAGAGCTCCTCTTTCTTAGAATTAGACTTTGGGAAATAAATAAATCGTAGGGTTAATTAAAATTATTGGCATCATATGAATGTTAGGTACTACTACTAAGGTTGGTCGGGCCATGCACGGTTAATATTTAAATCAATTTGTGTCTGTATTTGCATGAGGCATTTCCGTTACTGACTTTAGGTGGCTGCACAGAGACTGAACCATTGAAGGGTCTCTCATGCATCATCTCCACCAATTTTGTATCTAAGAAGGTAATGGCGGTTTGCGAGTGTATACTATATATTTGTTTTTAAGCTACTATAGCTACATATTGTGTGTTTTCTTTAGGAAACTTTAACAAAAAACTTCTAGTACTGTTCATTTTAATGAAAAATCACATTTTTACACTAAAAAATCAATCATAATACTATTAATTTTATTCTTTATTTTGTCCTTATCGTTAAAACTAAAAATTTTTAAGTTTTTTTCATTAATTTTTCTTTTTTTTTAATATTTAAGTAAGGCATATAGTTGTTTTTTTTTTGTCCAAGTAATTTTGAATTTTGATAAGATCATTTCCAATCCTTATATTAAAAACTAAAATTTTTAATCCAATAAATTTATTTAATTTTTAACCAAAAACAATTTTTTTGCTCCATTATGCTAGGTTAAATTTTTAGTTCGAAATTATTAAAGAATAAATTTAAGTTATATTTTTATTTAAAATAACTTTTTAAAAATAAAATTATGTAGACTATTTTAATTTATTTTTATAAACCTTTTAATCCAAAAATATTTAGATTTCAATAAATATTGAAAAATCACTAAACCAATCTCATAAAACTCTCATGAAACACTATGAAAGAATATGAAACACAATTAAATAGTTTTTTAATTGCTTTAACCATTGGATTTAAAGTATGTAAAACCCAAATTTTATGTTTTAACTCGAAACTTATTTTAGCCTCAACCATTGGAAAATGATTAAGTTAGTTTAAAAACCTAAGTTTTGGTGGTCCAACCTTTTAACCCGAGCCTAACTTCTGGGTTAAATTTGTCCAAAATTTAGGTTTTAAACCAAAATTTATTTTGGGCCCCACCATTGGAGTAAGATTGGGTTAATTTAAAACCTAAATTTTAGTTTTTAACCAAAGAATTGGAGATGGTCTAACAGTACTGAATTTCACACTGTTAAAAAAAGGCCAAAGAAGAAAATGAGATTGTAATAATTAATTTTTTGCAATAAATTAGCTTCTTTTTGTACAAGCAATATTATGTGGAGAAAATTGAGCATAAAACCCTTGAAATGTAGGCCTATTTGACTGCAGAATTATAGAGAGAGATTGAGAAAGAGGGTGCAGCAAGCATAGAGAGCATTAGGTGAATTTTGAGGTGAGAAATCGTCTTTATTTATAGTAGTAAGGAAGGTAAATTTCTTACTCCGGTAAATTACAACTCTAATAGGATAATATCTAAAGATAAAATATGGTAGAATCCAATAACGATTTCTTAGGATTTACACAATCACATTCCTAAACTATTAAGACTGCAACATGAAATTACTAATAAATTCTCTAAATTATTTGAGCTACACGGCCTCATCACATTTTTTTACTAATATAAGAAATATTGAGATTTTCTAATATGCTCAAAAATATATTGTACACCTGCAATTGTTTTTGGTAGATTCCTAGAGAAGGTTATTATATTTATATCCAATGGACGGGGGTGGATTTTCCAGTCTTGAGAAATGATGTAAAGTTGCGAACTATCCAACATGTTATGATATTTGTGATTATGGTCAAATCGGTGTCCTTTTTTATTTAAAAAACCAACCCACAAAGTCAAGTACTTATAGGTTGGGATAGGTTTTTATGTGTATTCGAAACAAGAAAATTCACGGGAAGAGGTAGGATCCAAATTGGGTAAGTTTCTCATTTTGAAGAATTGTTATAGGCCAATAGCTCTTTTCGGTTTTGGCAATGTGGTTTGACCCGACACAGATACTATATCATTACGACTTGTGACACTTCATCTACGTCTCCTGTAACTCCCTGTGGTATCTTAGCATAGGCCGGATGCAGAGGCACATAATAGCTCGTTTCTCCATCGGACGGGGTTCCATAGGCTCCCATGACGCTAATCCTGCAAACTCCTCTTTTTCATTTTCTTTTTGGATACAACATCCATTTATTGATCAATTTTGGGATCCATGCGCCTGAACAACTCGGAGTCATTAAAGCTCATCGACTTTACGTGCATTAGTAGCTCATAGTCATTTATGCGCGTGCATTACATTATATTTAAGTTAGGGTCTAAATATTTGACTACTCAGTGCAAGCTTGTAAGCTCAGCTCAAACTTCTTCCCTAAGTAAAACTAACGTCAACTAATTGTGATATATCATATGTGCATTATTCTCATCTCTTTTAGTACCTCTATCATTTTTCTAAGAGCATCTCCAATTGTGCTCTAAAATTTGTCCATGCCGTTATGTATAGGCTGCAGAAGGTTTCCAATGAGGTTGAGTTGAAGTCCCTCCAGTAGGAGGACTCGCCGGAGATCCTAAAAAAAATCTACAAATGTGAAAAACCATATAGGGACTTAAATAGTAGGCTCAAAGGTTGATTTTGAGTGGGAAACCAACCCCACCCACATGAACTATGCACAACGTCTCTCACTCCCTATTCACTTGCAGGTGCAGGCTACTTGCTAACAATTGCTGATGCAGCGTCAGGCAAGGGCCTCACACTGCACTTGTAAACTTTTTATTTTATCGTTGGAAAACCAATAGTCCAGCTACTGTTTTAATCAACAGTCATCGTACTCCAATGAAATTGACAATAATTTTTTAATCTTTTAATCACTATATTATGAATTGTACTTCAAGAACCTTCCTTGAAAGACAATATTCTTCCAGACACTTGATATTTTCTTGAAGCCCTTAAAAAAGTCTTCGAGAGTGGTGGTGGAGATACACTAAGGAACCCGTATGTTTCAGAAGGTAAATAAGATAGGAGAAGACTCGTGATTTGATATCGAAGAAGCATCTTGCGATCTTCTCTCTTCAGGTTCTCGTAAAGTAGTGAGTAAGGCTTGCTATTAGCTAGTGTACAACTACAAGGCAAGATCTTAAACGACAGAAGGATCTTGGGTTTTAAGGGGTATGGCCGTATGGGGGATTAACAAGAGGATCCGGATCCCCTTCTGACCCTAAAAAATTGAGTTTGCAAAGCAGACAATCGTGACCGTTGAAATTTGATCAAACGGTTACAAATAAGGAGTTTTCTAAATATTATAATAATTGTAGTTTTTAGATCTAATTTCAACGGTCAAAATCGTCTGCTCAACAGATTCAGTCTATTTAAAATCAGGAGGGGATCCTGGTCCTCAACAAGAGGACACATTTTGTTTGGGATCGTTGAGGAGGACGGACTTGGACACAAGTAGTCTACAATCATGTACTAGTGTGACCTGGTTTTGCAGCATAAGATAACAATGATAAACCCGAGGCTTTGCTGAGCTTCCCACCATACTACATGCTGCACTACAATTGAGCCTTTCGAATCTTTTAGTTTTTGCAACGAAGTTCTGTCAGCCTTTCTATTTCCTTTTTCTTTCTTAAGTACCTTCCTTTTCACTGACAAAAAAATTTCATGTAATTTATTTACCCAAAAAACCTTTCATGTAATTTGTTATAGAAAATTGATTTTTGCGCACTCCTTATTTATTTTGCACATTATTGTTTATTTTTATACGTTGATTGAGGAAATAAAAGAATAATAAATAAATAATATTGAGTGTGTAAAAATTACTTTTTCTTGTTGCATCAGTCAGTTTTTTATCCAGAAAAATAATGATGTAATAAAAGAAATGAAGGCAAAAATATAAAAGAGATAAATAAAGGGGTATACAATAAAGGATATGTCCTCAATTTTCTGATTTTTGAATCCTGGTATTACCATGTCATAGTAGGCATTATCTTTCTATATACGTTATAGGAGTCTTTTTGGTTCTGTTCAATTTGTGAGAGGACAGTTATGGACACAACAAACCTTAATGCATAAAGTAATTTAAGTTAACACATTTTGGTATGATTTCAGCTAATTAAATTTCTAAATTCAGTCTAATAGACCCAGATATACTGGATAAGTGTTAAACTTGAGATAATATTTGGATCTCTTTACGGAAGAAAGCACACTTATTACCAATTGCGGATAACGTATTTTTATTGTATAAATTTTGATATGAAGTATGGCGGGACCAAACGTTATATGTGAGCACACACAAGAAGAAGAATCCAGTTTTCCAGTGAAGTACAACCACAAAAGCACCTACTAGTGTATGGCCTTCAGGATGTGGGATCAGAATCGCATTATTGATAGGTGGAGTCAGGTGAAATCACATGGCTATGTCCCATTCTATTTTCGGTTTCCATTGTAGGAACCTACCAACCTAGGCAGAGCAAGGGTGTCTGACTTGGCATCGTTGGGGTTGTTACAGGTGGCAAGTCTGCCATGCAGAAATATTATTTTGACTCATCCGCTATTTCTCTTACAAAGATGCAAACCACGTGTATGATAAAGCATCGCAATTAGGGTTTTTATTTGTATAGTCTTGTACAATGTATGTAAATATTATGGCAGACGCGGGTTATTCTGTCCATTGAATTGCCCTTTGATTTGTAAATTGCTAGTAGGGCTTCTCAGTTGATGATCTTCCTGTGAGAATCCTCAATTATCGTTTTGTTAGTTGAGTTTTCAAGGTGTAAGAACTGATCTTTGTAAAGTCTGCAGAAGATATGAATTACCCTAACCCCTAAAACTTTTCTCTACACCAGGCGCACAATTTTATCAAATAAATATGAATTACAAAAAGAATGCAGAAGATATCTTCCCGTTAATAATGTTTCTATGTCATACGTTCTTATTGTCTTGCTAAAGGGTTTTATTTGTTTATTCTGTTTCATCAGAAGGTGAAAGTTGTTCAAATAATTCCAATAAAGAAAGAAGAAAAGAAATACTGCCCATGGTCTTGAGTTGCGGACTACCATGCAGGATGCAGTGTAGAAATCTTGTATTATGGGCTTGGATGAGCATTCCAATGTGCAGAAATGCTCTCCTAAGGTCCTCATTTTGAGGACCTGTGAGGTCCTATTTCATTTCAACCCTTAAAATTAATCTGATTGTGAAATAATCCAAAATATAATATTATCCCTGTTACAACATAACAAAATAATAATGTTGTAACAAGGATAATAACAAAATATGATATTATCCCTATTACAACATAACAGATATATGACATTCACGCCTGAAACTCTTTTTTTTTTAATCTTTTTTTTTATCAAAATTATTATTTTGTTATGTTGTAACAAGGATAATATTATATTTTGGATTATTTCACAATCAGATTAATTTTAGAGGTTGAAATGAAAAAGGACCTCACAGGTCCTCAAAATAAGGACCTTAGGAGAGCATTTATGTTCCAATGTGAACGTGTGTTGCATATCTAAGTTTTCAGAGAGAGAGAGAGAGAGACTGAGAGAGAGAGATGGAAAGAATGAGAAATTTTTAGTTGTGACGGAAAAATAGATGATACATCACGTGTTTTTATATAAGAGATGAAATTTTTTAATTTTTAAGTTATTAACCTTTTAACACACATAACCCACCATTTATATAGGGACACGTAATATATCACCTTGTGTGACAGTCACACTGAAAAATCTCTCCGAAAGAAGGGGAAATTGTGTGATTTCCAAAGAAGTACAAGCTCGATGTAATCTGAAAATCATTATTGAGGTTGTTGGATTAGAGTAGTGTTTATGGCACGCCCCGACCCCGATGTCCTGTGGACATCGGGGTGGTGGCGTGTCAGATTGGTATCAGAGCCTAACCCTGGCCGCGTGTGTGCCGACGAGGACGTCGGGCCCCTAAGGGGGGTGGATTGTGACATCCCACATCGCCCAGGGAGTGATCCTTAAATGTATATTCCCATCCATACCTAGCACGAGGCCTTTTGGGAGCTCACTGGCTTCGGGTTCCGTAGGAACTCCGAAGTTAAGCGAGAAGGGGGCTAGAGCACTCCCATGATGGGTGACCCACTGGGAAGTTGCTCGTGAGTTCCCAGAAACAAAACCGTGAGGGCGTGGTCGGGGCCCAAAGCGGACAATATCGTGCTACGGTGGTGGAGTGGGCCCGGGAAGTGGTCCGCCCCGGGCCGGGATGTGACAATTGGTATCAGAGCCTAACCCTGGCCGTGGTGTGCCGACGAGGACGTCGGGCCCCTAAGGGGGGTGGATTGTGACATCCCACATCGCCCAGGGAGTGAGATCCTTAAATGTATATTCCCATCCCTACCTAGCACGAGGCCTTTTGGGAGCTCACTGGCTTCGGGTTCCGTAAGAACTCCGAAGTTAAGCGAGAAGGGGGCTAGAGCAATCCCAGGATGGGTGACCTCCTGGGAAGTTGCTCGTGAGTTCCCAGAAACAAAACCGTGAGGGCGTGGTCGGGGCCCAAAGCGGACAATATCGTGCTACGGTGGTGGAGCGGGCCCGGGAAGTGGCGTCGCCCGGGCCGGGATGTGACAATTGGTATCAGAGCCTAACCCTGGCCGCGTGTGTGCCGACGAGGACGTCGGGCCCCTAAGGGGGGTGGATTGTGACATCCCACATCGCCCAGGGAGTGATCCTTAAATGTATATTCCCATCCCTACCTAGCACGAGGCTTTTTGGGAGCTCACTGGCTTCGGGTTCCGTAGGAACTCCGAAGTTAAGCGAGAAGGGGGCTAGAGCACTCCCATGATGGGTGACCCACTGGGAAGTTGCTCGTGAGTTCCCAAAAACAAAACCGTGAGGGCGTGGTCGGGGCCCAAAGCGGACAATATCGTGCTACGGTGGTGGAGTGGGCCCGGGAAGTGGTCCGCCCCGGGCCGGGATGTGACAGTTTATTTTATAACTTTTAATTGATAAAGTTTTGGTTAGAGATAAATGATTAAGATTTAACAATAAAATTTTAAAGTATATGATATTTTGTGCTGTAAAATTATCTTAAGAGTATTACAAGAAATAATATATATTGACACTACGGTTATGGTTATGCTACCAACTACCCACACTACCTCCTTCCACTTGGAGGTAGATTTTTTCGTACAAGTTGCAACTGAGAGTATATTCTTTTATTAGTACCACTATCATAATGTGATATATATGTTATATAATGAGATAGTGATAAGAATATACACTTTGTTACATATTAAAATCTATCCATCTAAGATTCTAAAGCCTCAAGCTTTCTACGACAATATATGAAACTCAGCTTTTGTTTTTCTCATAACTTTTCATGAAACTTGATTCTCATGTTACACATTATGAAACCCAACGTGATAATTACATGATACAAAAGAAAGTTTCTCTCCATTTACCCAAAAGAAAGAAAGAAAGAAAGAAAGAAAGAAAGAAAAAAAGAAAGAAAGAAAGAAAGAAAGTCTCTTCAACTTTTTTTCAACTTAAGTGATACTTATCTGCACCCTACCTCTTTGTATTGCATACAAAATACAATCATCTTGTAGTGCTCCATGAAATAATGTCATGGCTAGCTAAAACGAAAAATGCAACTTCCTTCTCAGCCTTCGGAGCACTTGCATGCATATTGGAAATACAACTATGTTAATGTAATTCTCAATGAAATAATGTCATGGTTGAAATGAAAAATGCAAGTTTTTATTTTTGTGGTTAAACTTATATACACACACACAGTGGCGGATCCAGGATTTTAACTTAGGGTGGTCCCAATATAAAAGCTCAAAAAAAAAAACCAAGACGAAAATATCATTGAACAAATAAATGGCAAACTACAATTTTCATTCATAATTTTTGTGCTAAACAAGCTAGAAATGCTAAATTTGTCCACGACGGGATCTCATACTTTGAAAACGTGTCATGATAGTTTCATTGTCAATACAAGAAAAAGCATATTTCTCAATGTAAACAACTAAGCTATCATTTAACCATTGATCCCCCATTCTGTTGCGGAGTGGACTCTTGATGATATTCATGGCAGAAAATGCTCTCTCCACTGAAGCAGTTGCAACACATAAAACCAAAGCCAATTCAATAAGTAAATACACATATTGAAATACTCGATGCAACCTTTTTTCCACCATTTTCTGAGCAAGATCACTCATGCTTTGCAACTGAGAAAAGTCACTTCTCGAACGCATGGAATGAATATAAATATCGAGTTGATCTTCAAGTGCCAATAGGTCTTACTTCGTAAAATCTTGAGGATACAATTGAGCAAGGCGAATTAGCTTTTCTTTGTCAAAAGCTGTAAAAGAATCATTTAGACTCAAACTAGCCAAACAAATGAGCAATTCGGTACTTGTTTCATTGAAGCGATCATTTAACTCTGTAAGTTGGGAATCAATGACAACAAAAAAGAACTCCACTTTGTAACGATGACGGTTGGTCTTTTTGTGAGTATTACGGCGCGACCTCTCATGAGCTACATATGCCTCATCCATGTTAATAACCTCAATATGATGTTGGACACAAAATGACAATACCTTGTCAACCAAAAGGTCAAACCCCTCATCATTCCTCATGTAGAGTAGTTGTTCTTTACATGTGTTGACTAAAGCCATTGCATTCACAATCTCTTGATCATCCTTTTGTAATGCTTGTGATAAATCATTCGTGATTCCCAATATAGATTTCATCAAAAATAGGAGAAACACAAACTCAAAAGATTGTATGTCTTTCAATAACCTATTTGCTTCAGCCACACTATCATTGGTATTATCATCAACAATCATTTCAAGCACATTGACCACGGATGAGAACATAGCAATCAAACTAATCAAAGTACCATAATGTGAATTCCATCTTGTAGCACCGGCACGTTTGAGACTAGTTTCTTGATTTAAGCCTCGTCCTGTCATAAGAGAATCATTTTCAAGAGCTTTCATAAGTTCTTTTTGTTGCATCTCTCTAAGTGCATCACGACGCTTACATGAAGCTCCAATATGATTTACCACATTATTAGCCAATAGGAAGAATGTGTTAACATCAACATTATCCTTTGCTACGGCAACAAGAGCTAATTGAAGTTGATGAGCAAAGCAATGAACATAGAATGCACAAGGTTGATCATTCAAAATCTTTGTCTTTAGTCCATTGAACTCACCTTTCATATTACTAGCACCATCGTAACCTTGCCCTCATAAATTGGAGAAGCTCAACTCATTGAAATGAATGAAGTCATCAATAGACTCCTTTAATGTGTTTGAAGTGGTGTCGGGAACATGTTGAACTCCTACAAACCTTTCAATGACTTTCCCATTTTTGTCCACATAACGCAAAACCACTGCCATTTGCTCCTTTATAGAAACATCACGTGCCTCATCAACCAATAGAGAAAAGAACCTAGCATTCCTCATTTCACTTATGATAGTTTTAATGGTTTCAATAGAACACGAATGAACAAGATCTTTTTGAATTGAATGAGCTATTAGCTTGAGATTTCTCGGAGCTTTATCTAACAAACGGCCTTTATTTTCTCATCATGATCCGCTAGGAATTGCAAGAGCTCCAAATAGTTACCTTTATTGTTTGAAATGTTACTTTCATCATGACCACGAAATGAGAGACCTTGTCGCAACAAAAACTTAGTGCAATCAATTGACGCATTCAAGCAACTGCAATAAGCCATACGAGCTTCTTCTGACTGTTTGACCACAACTGTTTCAATATGTGTCTTTTGATTCATTAGATTACCAGCAGCTTCAACAGCTTTATTGTGAAAGCTACCAACCATTCCCACATGTTTTTCAAAACAAGCTCTTGCGTGCTTCCAATTTTGAAAGCCTACCTCAGTAAAGACGTCACTGCCTGATTGTTCAAAGTTTACTTTGAATAGATAGCAATAAAAGCAAAATGCAGCATCTTTAGATATACTATATTCCAACCAATGAAATTCCTTCAACCAATTATCAACGAACCGTCGCTTTTTATTCGAATGCAAAGTGAATGGAAAATCATGATCTTTAGCTCTAAAAGGCTCCATCAATATATATGCTCTTCGGACCTCATCTCGAATATCTGGAGGATAATCCGTCATTGGAATTCTCTTTCTGGGGTCTCTCTCAAGATTATCCAAATCAACTTTTAACTCATTTTGAAGTGGAGTGGAATTACCCCCAATTGGAGTAGAACTACTTGGAATTGGAGGGGAACTGTTCGGAATAGGATTGGAACTATCCAAGTTTGGAGATGAACTATTTGAAATATGACTGTCCGAACTAATCGATGATGATTTTCGCTTGTAATATCGTTCCATACTTCTAATTTCTACACATATCAATTAATAAAAAAATCTATATCAATTGATGAAACTAAACAAATATTATATGAAAAAGGAGAAATCATATTCATTTATAAATTTATAATTTGGTCTGTGCTCGTGGGATTCTAATATTATGAGTGTCAAAGACAAAGAGAGTGCAATAGCTGTAACATCTCATATGACCAAAGTACTTATCTTCTGCATATAGCAAAAATGCAGACACAAGGCAATGACTAGAGAGGTGAACGAAAACATACCTTGCACTTGTGAGAAACACACAGATTGTAGAATATATAGTTTACAGCTTCCAAAGGCAAATGCTGCAGCTTAATCAACTCACTATACTCTACGAAATAGTCCCTGCAATTCACAATACATTACACAAAAACATATGAGACAAATATCGTAGAATAGAACTTGCTTAAATTTAAGTTCTCATTTTGAATTGGAAGAGAATTTAATTGAAAGAGAATTCGCAACCAGAATGACATGTTGGTTGAATACATTGGCAGAGAAGTCTTATTAACTAACTCTAACAGCTAACAATGCATAGAAAGCATGGAAACAAAGTCATCTTGAAAAATCTTATGTTCACAGTCAGTGCTGTATCACTTTGTGGGACTCTTAATTACAAAAGGTTACAGTGATGTTAAAACCGTGTTTTCAGACAATAATTGGTTGCAACTTGTGATATTACTAGTATTTTTCAAATCGCAAGAACTATAAAGGCCTGATCTTTCGGATATTATTGCTTCAAGTAGTTAGGGAATCACATGCATAATATAAAAACAAGAAGAAAGTAACAATGAAAGATAATAATTCAGACATTTGCATCACAAGGGAGATACAGTTAACATGCATATTGCATGCTCAAATTATTAATTGAAACTTGCAAAATTTATAATAAAATTAAGCTTCAAACGCGTATTAGAAGCAATAATTTCTTTACAGCAAGAAAGGTACTGTAACAAGCAATCACAAGGATGACCTCCAAACACAAGACACAAGTAATATAAAAATGAAACCTTTTCTAGCTGCTATGGCTACCACCTTTGATGAAGACACCAATACATCAAAGACCACCTAATTATTCTTATCAAAACTGATAAATAGTAACAAAGCAAGTCACAGAACCCTCTGCCAATGACCAATAAAACATCTCATACGTCTTGAAGAATAATGCAGCTTTCGAAAAATGTAATTGGTTCACACCAATTCTAGTTGGATTTGATAGAGAAATCTATTTCAGCCTAAACTAGTTTAAAGTCAAAGTGGGGATGAAATATTGAGGATGAAATACACAAGGGGCATATTTTGTAATCAACTGTCCAGTAGGATTAATTGACAAAATATTGAATGTCATATGTTTTGCAGTTCATTGTTAGTCTTGAATGGTTTAGCAAACGAAAACTAGAAACTAAACCCTAACCCCTAAACAAAAACTAGAAATTAAGAACTTTATGAGCAAACGGCACCATTCACAATAATGTTGCCCAATATTCATACCCAGATCAGATCAATGCTTTCATAAATAAATCATCGAGCATAAAAAGAAGACCAAAAATTAAAAAATGCACGAAATGAAAACCAATTGAACACTTCGGAAATGCCCATTAAGATAAACAAGATGAAATGCCCATTAAGATAAACAAGATGAAAAACGAGTACAGATGCAAAAGGAACAAAAACAAGTTCGAATTTACAGGCCCAATTCGAGAACATCAGAAATTCAATTACAAAGTACAAACCTCTTCGACCAAGAAGAAGAGGACCAGCGGCTAGCCTCCAGAGTCCAGACCAGAGCTTTGCACGGAGAACAGAGATGTCGTCGACTCGACTCGTTGCCCCGCCCGTCGGTGTGAGGGTTCTGATTGCAAGATTAGGTATTATTGGCAAAGTGAAGGGGCTGATGGTTGAAGGAGGAGCTAATTGCTCAAAACGACGTCGTGACGTTTCAAATTTTTTTTAATGACTTGGCTCAAAACGACGTCGTTTTGGCCAAGTCATTTTGAAAAAAAATTTGGCTCTTCTTCTTCCTCCTCCTGAAACGCACAGAGTGCAGCAAGCAGCCATGGTTGTTCTTCTCCATCACTGCCCAGACTAGGGTGGTCCTTGAAGATCCTCATAGCCATTTTTCCGAGCTTCGGGTGGTCCCGAGACCACCCTGGTCCCTTCGTAGATCCGCCACTGCACACACACACCCTACATTATTGCATTACATTGAATCATAACTGTGCTGTAGATTTGTTATAGTCAGTGAACTGTGAAACAATGCCATGAATTTTATTTTTATTTTTATTTTTATTTTTTGACAAGAAACGATAGAATGGTATTTCATTGAACTTCACAAACAATTACAAAGGTTGTCAATCGGGTACATAAGCTCTAATGATCAAGAAATTGATATGGAGTAAATCTGCGCAAGTAAACAAACAACAATAAACCCCTAAACGGCTACCACAAGCACTGCCCTACCCCACAAGATGTCTTCAGTACGAATTTGTCGCAAAAACATGATAGATGCAACAAATTAATACAGGCAAACACATAGTCATCGCACAGGTCACATAGAGTCATTGCAAGTGAGACCACAATAAGTCATCGTTGAAAGATGAGACAAGCATAAAGCGAAGACAAATCCAGTCACCACAAAACACGTGACCACAACTTACAGGGCGAGGCAACAAAACCAACTACATACTACTCCGAGAAAGAAAGAAACCACCGGTCAGTTCATCGCAGTGTCCAAGACCCAAATCAGGACCACACCATTAGCACATTAGTGAGCTCCGCAATATCCCTGAGAAGATCAGGTCGCAAAAGGCGGAGTCACCTGCTATGGTTGCACAAGACAGCGACGTCGTCATTGAACGCACGAGGCGGCGAGTCTGCAGGATCTAAGCGGCCAAGGATGCAGCCACCAAATTTGAGAGGAAAGCGTCATAGCCACGGAAACAATCTGATCGAAGTGGAACCAATACTTGAAGGAAAGTCGGGGAGAGAAAGGGTTTGGTTTTGCGAAGGAGAGTCGGGCTACAATGGCATGGTTAAAACGACAAATGCTTGAAACCCTAATTATCTCTTCAAGTTGCATGACATATCTGGCTAAGTAGTGCTATCCACACATTTATTTTTATTTTTCACACACACTTCTCAATTTGTGACCGTCGGATTAGATGAATTGAAGAAAATTAATGATAAAAAATTAACTAGAGCGTGTGATAAGTAAAAGTGAATAGCGTTATATATCTATCTAGCTAATAAACTATGAGGCTCATGATTCGGGATGCAACTTACCGCACCCATTCACAATTTCACATTGGGGGTCTTCTCTTTTGGAGCGTTCAGACCAATCTTAGTTAATGAATTTCACTTCGAATTTCTACAATCTGCTGATCAATCAGTTTGGCACTTGGCCACGGTTTGACATTCAATGGAAAATGGCTTTTCAATTGGCCACGGTTAATGGCTCAAAGGAATATATTAGGAGCTACTTGATGCAGTTTTTTTTTTCTTTTTTCTTTTTGTTAAACCACTTGATGCAGTTGGAAACCTTACAAATTGAGAAAAACTTTGCTATTTGATATTTTTGATTTTGTAACTATTAGATCTTTAGTTAAAATTATAAAACAAAAATTCAACGGTTATAATACTTGAAATATTTTATATTTTTGAGCATCATAGATTTTTTTTTTCTGTTGCACACAGACAAGTTTTTCTCCTTTCAAAACGTAGACTTTTTATTTTAATATCTATGAACGCTTAGTGTCGACACCTATTTAACTATAAAATTGGATGACAAGTGACTCTCTACCATAGTTGTGGAGAGGAATGTTACTCTTGCGCCATGGCGTGGGCTCGAATCTTGTTAACTCTCTAATCTAACAAATTTATTGTTTGACAAAAAAAAAAACCTACGAAATTGGATACAACTGTATTTGGTCCCTTAATTTATGAATCGTGATAGACTTTGTTGATGTAAGCTCAAAACACGTTGTGATATTTCAAGTTGATTTGTAAAATTTGAGCATGAAAACTATAAAGAGAATCTAACACTATTAAAATTTGAGTAGTTAGGTCATGTTATTGGCACTAAGTCTTGGTTCCTCAAGCTAGCTAGAACCCTATTTACTAGTTAGATCTGATGAGTGATGAAATTGCATGCTAAATTGTCTATTTGCTCCCTAAACTATCGCTCAACTTTTGACGTTTCTCTTGAACTTTTTAATTGGAAAATGAAATACTTAAAACTAATTTTTTTTGTTTGATTTCCCCCCACCTGTTAGTTTTTAATAGATTTTATCTAAATTAGCGTTAACTTTTATGACGTTCACATCACGTGAATCTCCTTTATGGACAAAAGCATTACTTCGCTAGATAATCAGACACAAAGCTATAGAATCACACATATTTGCATATGTTTATATTTTAGAAATCTAAGGTTTTCAATTATTTTAAAGAATGAAGCGACCGAACAATCCTCACATGTTGTGCACGTGCTTCCATTTAATAGAAATTTAGATGGAATGAACGAAAAATTAACAATAGGAGGCAAATTGCAAAAAAAAAGTAATTTGAGTCTTTAATTTTTCAATTAAAAAATTCAGGAGAAAAATTAAAAATTAAGTGATAATTCATAGAGCAAATGAGCAGTTCGTTTGTTTCAATATGCGTGCCAAATTCATGCATAGTGATAAGTTGATTAAGAACAAAGAGAACTCTAAATTAATATGCGTGCTAATCTCGTGGGTTACCTTATAGATGGCTTTTGTTTGTTTCAATCGATCAGTTCTCAGAACCATTCTAGAGAGCTCTCTGCTTTTCTGCAGAAGAAAAATCAAACTTGAAAATTTTAAAGCATTTTCTGTATCAATCAGAAATGCTTTTTCATGGGGCACACCTGTGAAGTCACTAACCATGCGTTGACTAAACTCCCCGTTCAAACTCCATCATCATTGTGTTTGTCACAAGCTACCAATGGAAAATGACCCAATTGGTGCATTTGTTGGATTGCATGCTACACTTTCCAATTTCATTTACTAATTCTTTTTCCCTCTCGACGTTTGTATCATGCAAAAGGTTGAAATGCTAAGGGTTTCTGGTGCTAGTTTCACACGCATCCTTTCATTATTTCTACGTTTACCCTAATTATCTAGAGGAAGTTGAATGGTAAGCAGCAGATTTGTGAAGGGAAATTTAGATTAGAGTTAATAACTTATTAACAATAGAGTTAAATAAAACGCATGGCCCAGGTTGTGGGGAAAACTCGCAAACTCAACAGCATGTTTGTTGACGAGTTCGAGTTTCAAATTATCGGTTTACAAAGATATGAGGTCACCGTCGATCCCTGCAGAATCTGATTAGTGGTTGGGACTCATGTTGGACTTTGGGAAACAGACGCATGATCCATGGACTTTGGGAAACAGACGAATGATCCGAGAGAGAGAGAGAGAGAGAGAGAGAGAGAGAGAGAGTTCAGAGGTTAGTTTAAATACAATATTTAATTTTTGGTCGAATTAAACAATATTTCTTTAAACACATCGATCACACATCGAACACACACTTGTCAGCCTTACAACTTGCACCTGGCTCTCTTCTCAACTTGCACCGGGCTCTCTTCTCTCTGTCTATCTTTCGGCGGCTTATTACGTCCCGTCCATCTGACCTGGGTGAGTTTGTAAGAAGCCAAAGCCACCACGCTGTTTCTGAATCCTGATGTGAAGCGATTTAACGCGCTTTACAGATGGTAGAGTGTATCCATACACTACAGGTCTCATGTGAATTGCGAGGGAGACAGATTGTCTGTTGTGGTGCCTTTTTATGTTCTTTTATTTTGTTCGGTCATGATTAAATTAAATTAATTTTTTATATTAATTTTTTTAATAAGAATAATAAGATAAAAAATAATAAAAATATAAAATATTAACATAACTTAACCGTGATCACACAAATAAAAAACATAAAATGACAGCACAATTAAGAGGGCAGACAATCTGCCTCCAATTGCGAGATAGCATTGATAGGGATGGGCCATGTGGCAGCTCACTCACATGCAGGAGGCGAGGCAGAGATAATAGCAAGTCCACCGTTTTATAAGAGCAAGAGAAATGCAAGGCTAAAGGCAATGAAATTATTCTTATTATTCATTTCATACATTAATTGTCTTTGTTAAAAAAAAAGTCTATTTATTTGAAAAGAGGAATGACAAAAGTAAAGGTAATTACTACTCACAAATATATATTTTATTTATTAATGTTTTCTTGACCTTAACATCTTATGTTATTATCGTCTTAAATTTTTAATGAAATTTTTAATCAATTTAGTCGAATTACGTGTCATTATCTAGTAGTAATATTTGCTCAGATGTTTGTTAGGATTTTAACTATTTATGCAGTGTCACGTCACGTGTTATTATCTTTTAATAATATCTCATATTTTTGTTTAATTAAGTTGTGAACTTTGCAAGATTTTTAAGTGAACATTGTAAGTTTTTGGATTTTTTTTAGTATTTTATTTATTTTTAATCGTTGGATTGATCTGCCTGTTGAATTTTTTAAATTTTTTGAAATTAGATGGGCCACTAAGCACCACTTGCCAAAACAGCTTCATTTTCGATTTTTTTTCGTTAGAATTGAGATATTTTTTAATGTGATCGGCAAATAAAGTAATATACCATGTGTTATTATACAAATTGTAAGATATGTGTGTTAAAAAATAAATAACTTAAAAAATAAAAATTTTCACTACTTATATAAAAATATGTGGTGTATTATTCATGTTTCTATCACAATAAAAAAAATTTCGTTGGAATCCTAGTTCCTCGACAATAAACCGTTGGAAATCTAACGACTGTGGCGCGCCCAAATCGGAGTCATTTGGCTCACTTCGGTGCACGTGGGTGGGGCCGGCCTTCTGCTGCTTGACGTCACCACCAATTGCCTGCCCAATTTTGCACCGGTTGGACCATCAGTTTTTTGGGTCCAGGGCAATTTAATGCAATTGCCTGCGGATTGGGCCACCGCTGGACTTGCTCTGTTAGTTTCTCACAGATTGGAGGAAAAGCACTTTTCATTCTGAGATATGTTAGTAGTTTTTTTTTTAAATTGAGGTTTATGATAATAAGTATAGTTTGTTTGGATGTGCTTTTAAAATGATTAAAATTATTTTTAGAGAAAGTATTTTTGAGTTTCAAAAGTACTCAAAGTGCTTCCTGGAAGAAGCACATAATTGGTGCTTCTTGCAGAAAGCACGTAAAGTGCTTTTTTATGATTTACTTTTATTTTTACTAAAGATTGGTTCCAAAAACATTTTCACCAAAAGCGTTTTTAGTTATTTTAAAAGCACATCCAAACGAGCTAGTAATATTTTGGGTAAAGGACAGTTTACTACCGTCACGTTTGGTGGTTTTCAACATTTAATACACCAATTTTTTTTCATCCCAGAGTCATACCTAAAGTGTAAATTTTGGGACAGTCTCATACATCCATTAGTCAAACTGTTAGTTCTCCCGTTAAGTGATGACGTGGTGCCCTAATTGAGAGCCACGTGTCATTAAAAATATTAAAATAATTATTTTAATAAAAAAATATTAAAAATAAAAAAACCCCAACCCAGAAAAGAAGAGGAAGAAGAAGGAAGAAGAAGGAGAAGGAGGAGGAAGAAGAAAAAAAAAATCTGGGATTTGGGTTCTAGGTGGGGGCGCCCGGGGGGGGTAAGAAGAAGGAGAAGGGAAAAGAAGAGGAAGAATAAGGAAGAAGAAGGAGAAGGAGGAGGAAGAAGAAAAAAAAATCTGGGATTTGGGTTCTAGGTGGGGCGCCCGGGGGGGGGGGGTAAGAAGAAGGAGAAGGGAGGAAGAAGGAGAAGGGAGAAGGAAGAAGAAGGAGAGGAGGAAGAAGAAGACAAAAATTTGGGATCTGGGTGGGGCGCGCAGGGGGGAAGAAGAAGGAGGAGGAGGAAGAAGAAGGAAGAAGGAGAAGGAGGAGGAAGAAGAAAAAAAAAAAATCTGGGATCTTGGTGGGGTGGGCAGAATGGAAGGGGGATGAAGAAAGATAAGGAGGAGGAAGAAGAAGGAAGAAGAAGGAGAATGAGGAGGAGGAGGAAGAAAAAAAGAGAGAGAGAAACCGAACCCAGAAGAAGGAGGAGGAAGAGGAGGAGGAGGGGAGAGGAAGAAAAAAAATATTTTATTATTATTTTAATATTATTTTTATTTAAATAAAATATTTTAAAATATTATTTTTATTTAAATATTTTTAATGACACGTGGCGCCCAATCAGGGTGCCATGTCATCACTTAACGGGAGACTAACAGCTTGACTAACGGATGTATGAGACTGTCCCAAAATTTACACTTTAGGTATGACTCTGGAATGAAAAAAAATTGATGTATTAAATGTTGAAAACCACTAAACATCAAAGTAGAAAAATGAGATATGTCCTAGTATTTTTGTATAATTAATTAATTAATTAATTTCCGAATAGACATGAATAATTTAATTTTTTTAATTGAACGAATGTAATGAATTAAATTATTTGTATAGTAAAATAATAACAGAGATTACAAATAATATATGTTGTTTTTTTTATGCTTATGCAGAAATGTAAAGCAAGCATGAGATAAAGATTTATCTTGGATCATGCGTATTGAATGAGGATCTTTTTCGGATCCTCTTTGTGGAGATTTTAGGAATTTTTATATTTTATTCATTCATCGTACATTGTGTAACTAGTTTTCGTCAGATACTATTTGTGTTTAAATATAAATAAAAAAGGTCAAATAATTTATGACTACAAAATATACGATAAATGCCTAAGATGTGAGAATCCTTAGAATTTTCATAATTTTGATCCGGATAGGATTCAAATCCATGCATATTTGCGGTCTACAAAGATTGGCAATAGTTGCAAAGAGTTTAAGAAGGCTAAAGGCTGTATGCATTATTGGGGTATCAAATTATCAATGTTGTCGAATTTGTAAAAACTCTGAGCTTTACCTCCCCTCCTCAACGCCACTACATCAACCGCAACCGAGACAACTATGATTTGATGTTAATATTAACAGTGCGAAAGGAAATGATTGCTCCGCCCTTCTAGATAAGAACCTTGTGTATGCCTATGACTCTTGATTATGTCGTTCGTAACATAACTTTTACAAAAGTATAATTTTTATATTTTGATCATGTTACAACATTATATTTACTCAACTTATGTGAAAAACGAGAAAATTTAGCTTGTAAATGATTGTATTTATGTTTCATTTATTCATCACGACAATCCAGCTTAGTAACGAATATGCTTTTTTTCTTTTCGAATTGATTAAATATATCTTTTTGTATATATCGTCTCATTGTAAAATTTTATCTTTCGATGTGTCTATTCATTTTAGCATTTAACACAAACTGAAAGAGAAGAACCCAAAACGATATAAAACAAATTCTTTCTAGCTAGTTGTATACACCACAACACAGTTGAAGCCTTGAAGAAAATGTAGAGAACACATATCTATGGGAAATGGATACTCAAATAGGGAGAGGACCTTTGTGCTTAATCCTCTGAATGTGGAGTGGACTGTATTCCTTAAACAAAATTTGAGGGAAAATGTTAAATGAGCTCAACGAGGATCCTCCTTGTGAGGGTCCTTGAGAATTTTGGAGATTCTCAAATCATGTCTGTTTATTCTGCATCATGTGGTTAAAAATTATTTTAAATATTTTTATTTAAAATTAAATATGAACAGAACCTGACAAAAACTAACGACATAATGTACAATAAATGAACATGATGAAAATCTCACAAAGAGGATCGGAGAGGATCCTCATTCGAATGAGGTAGGCAACCTGCCTCCGACGTTACTTGGTCCTTCAGGGTAGACAAGGGTGGAGATGGAAAGGGACCCGACATCAGATATTCGAGAGGCCATCATTGTTCCAATTGTTTGACTCATTGCACTCTATATCTGTCTTCCCCTTTGACCTGTTGCCATCCTGAACGATTACCTTCTGGCTCCTGGCAACACAATAATACACTGTCGGCAAAAATGGCATACATTTTATACAAGATTTGTTGAAGTTTATAGAATGGTATCGTTCCACCACTAATCACAAATTATACTAAATGGTTGCACTTTTAATTGCATCAAAGCTTTGAATTAAAAGTGCAACCATTTAGTATAATTTGTGATTGTTTTGTAAGATGACCGATATAGAATTTTTAACTTTGTTCAACAGAAATAATACATTCTTCTCGTAATTGTGCACTCTTTTGTTTGTGTATAACATTTGTATAGATTAAGGCAAAGAAGATTAAAGAGGTAAGAATGTGCAAACAAAAGAAGTATGCAGAATTCATTACTGTTTTACTTTCCTGCATTAAGAATATTAGCATTGTATTCTTCAACTAATGTTTTGTATTTCTCTTAATATAGCTTCCATTTTATTTTCCAAAAATTTGTAAGTTGAATGATTAAGAGCGTTTATCTTTACATATAAGATGTTGTGTTCGATTCCTTATGAGTTTGCTCTTTCATTGGCAGGAGGATGTGAACAAACCAGTTTACAGATCACACAAAATCTGTAAAGAACTAGATGTGAGCTCCAGAAGCTTGCAAAGTAAGGATTCGAGCCATTTCCAAATAAATTGTGGAGGCCATGCTTCTGCACAGAAGAACCAAAGTTTGGGGATACCATAGGTTGAACTAGGGTTCCCGTTTGGATATAATCGAAGCCCATTTGCATAAAGTTCGTATAACTGCCTGTAAAACACCAAAAGGGCATATCTTGCGTGATGGCCCTTGATTCACCTTTGATTTACTCAACAAAAAAGTCGGAAATAAATAAGGGTGTGCATGAAAAGAAAACGGGCCTGCGCATCTCCCTAAAACAAATTACCGCTGCTGAAATAATACGCTCGCTTGCCAAAACCACTTTCGATTCTACAACCTTTCTTTTTTGAGTATAAAAGTTGATGTTCAACGTCTCACCCCTGAATTCTAGGAAGGTTGATCTCTTTATCTCTTGCCATGGCAGGCTTAAAAATCTGTATTCACAGGCATGTAAAAAAAGGGAACAATTTTACAATGTAGGTAAAAATTCAACACCTAAAATCATGACTGCCAAAATGGCAACTGCACCGAGACATCTCATCTTAGAACGACGTTCAACTTGCTCTGCACCAACTCTCTTACATTCCACTGCATATAGAATCGAAACAGTTATGGTGGTGTGAATGCTCCTATGAAGGAAAGATAAGATTACATCGTCTCGTTATCAGACTTACCTGCAACTTATTAATTTCATCATCTGTGAGCGAGCGTTCCATGGATCTATATGTGATTCTGTAGCAGTGACTGGTCATTCCTTTCTTGTTTGTGAAATTGTCTATCAATTGTACCTGGCAATCATGGAATAGCTATTTCAGAAAACTGCATAACCCCGCTTCCAATATACAGTCAGGTATTAGAGATCACTTCTTCAGACTCCAGACTACGTTGGAGTGAAATATTTGATGGACAAATATCACACCGTGGTAATCATAGAAGAGATTTTCCATGAATACATACTAAAACTTCCACTCGGATTACAAATAACTTTCCAGATGTAGGAATTATTCCACCGAACCAATTTAGTAAGGTTGATATGGTTAATTAAAATAGCAGTTTAACTGTGGGGATTATGAATAACTTTCGAATCTTCCAATTTTAAGCCACTTCGGTAGAAAATCGTTTCAGAAAACTAGCTGCACTGAAGACGTCAAGTTAGAGCTGCTTTTCATTTCCAATAAACATCAACGTATCCCTTCAACCATAATGTTCAACGTCTAAACACCTCCAGAAAGTTTATGAGTGAAAACAGGCATACCTCCTCTGCAAGATCTCCAGCAACTTCTCTAACAACTTCACATAGATTGTTTTCGGTGAAAGTCTCATTTATCCAAAAACTGACATCTTTGTAACAAGGAGGATACTGAAACGAAAAGAAAGAAACTTTATAAGAAATGCTAGCAAGCAGTAATTTACCCTCAAACTAGTAGTTGGATCCATAACTACCACGATCTTAAGAAGCAATATATTTTCAAGGCAATCAACAAATCCATTCATATATCAATTGCTGTAAGATCATCACTTATTGGTTCTTTCTTTTTTCATGATTCAATTTTTGCTTTCCATCTTTTGATTTACAAGATATAACAAAAGGGTAGCCCAAGCTCTAAACACATGAGGGAGGGAGGTCAAAGATCCTAAACTATACCTTAATTTTACACAATAATAAGTGACCAGAAAAGAAAGAAAAAAACATGGTAATTTCCCCTGTGTGAGTTGCAACATTACCTTGGAAAATGGCTTGAATTTGACTCCCAGCTGGCCACTCGAAAACTATATCCAAAATCCAAAATGGACAATCAGATACTGGATTAGAAAAATGACAAGGACTTTAATACTTGCTTATTTCACTTGTAAGTCTTAAAATCAAGCTAATGGAATATATCTGACAAAAAAAAGAGAGGAAAGAGAAAAGAAAAAAAAAAATCATATTTAACAGATTCAGGAACCACCTGAGAAGTGAATCTCTCATCAGTTGACCAGAAAAGCCGAATATCAGGGATGTCAAATAAAACCATTGCCAGCCGTTCCAATCCAAGTCCGAAAGCCCAAGCAACGTTGTCTGTTTTGCCACTTCTCCTCAATATTTCTTGTTCTGTCACCCCACAACCCAAAACTTCCAACCATTTTTCCTGGTATTGTATTCAACATCAGTTCAAAAGAAATGACAAGGGGTTTCAAAGCATGAACTGTAACAACAGAAAACTTTCCTTAACATTTAAGAACCACAACTTATATCAATGGCCACTAGTTCAACATGAGATTTAATTATCAACAGGTGTCCCAGTTCAAAGCATGTCAAAAGCACTAGTTGAATATGAACAGTAAAAATGAGCAATAGAAACAGTCAGAATAGAAAGTATGTCCTGGGAAATGCATAGATATATTTTTGATAAGTTTTACTTTTTTGTAACCAGAAAGAAAAAAAATTTATTACCTTTTCATCTACATGCATTCAACTCCTTGTGTTTTGGTTTCTAAGGGTCTCAAGGGACCTACATGTAATCTAGGACAGGCATCAAGTTTAAATCTAGTGTAAACACCTACTTCCACTCCAGAATTCCTAGATATCCCAGGCAGCATATAAAACAAGTTATACAGGCAGAAGCAGAGTTCCAAAATTGGAAGTATCCATATATATATATAGACACACACACACACACACACACACACAATTATACATACATATATCAGAAATAGCATGAAGTAGATTCACAATCCAAAACAAACACGGAATGTTAATTTGTGCCCCAAAATGATCATAGTAAGTAGTATACCTGAAAAAATATCTCAAGTTCAAATGATGGGTTGGTAAATGGGAAATATGTATCAACCCAGCGCATTTCCACAGAACCTGAAAATTTCAATTTAATCAACTTAGATGTTCCAAAACAACTGTATCATTCATATAATTTATAGATATATAAATAAAATAAAACTAAGAAAACAATTGATGAATTTTTTAAGCAAATACCACACCATATACCTATTTGCTATTTGTTGGATGCCAAAGCACTCAAATGGCAAACCAAATTATAGCTTGTCTATGAGATACCAAGCACAGTGGTTCAAGATAGATTTTACCAAATAAGTGGCGTGCTAAACCCTCTAGACATTTCTTTAAATCTCCAGCGGCATAAGATGTGCCATCTGTCCCAGATGCCTCCCAATCTTGTGGAGAAAAAACATGAACACCTTCCATCTATATGTTCAAGAAATAAATTCATTACATAAGGCAGAATCCCAAGAAGCTAAGCAGCATTGAAATCTTATTGTAAGCATTAGAGTTAAGAAACCTGATGGAACACAGGATAATGAGTTGAGTCAATGGAATCCCTGCGGTACACATCTCCAGTTACAAGGAAGTGAGTATGTCCTCTTCTCAATATTTCAGCCTGATGAGCACTTGTATGACACCTCAAAACGGTTTGAGAGTCAATATAGTATGTATCATTATAACTTCGACTCACATGATCAGCAGGAACCAAAACATCGTCAAAATTCTGAAAGAATTGAAAATTTGATTCACTGTCAAGAAGTAAGTCATACGTTCCTACAATCTTACAAGGATAGAAGAGCATTGCAATAACGCACATCTACAATTCTTCTCTTATGAAAAATGCATGACATCATCAATGAGGTTAACAATCCACAAACATAGTAGATATGAACGATAAACACTGGAAGCTAAAGATTCTTTATCCCTTCATTTGGCGTATTTCATGACCCAATTTTTAATAAAATCAAGGTCATACCTCTTTCACAGACACAATTGGACAAAGATTATCAAACTTATCAAACTGATTCGAGTAATTGGTGTCAAAATACTCGTATATTGCATTCTTCAAAATCCCAAGTGGGTGCTGATCTCTTCTGTGGAGTTGGAGTCCTAGCTTTGCGAAAATTGTATCCGGAACATTGTTTGTGGGGTCATCCCTCAGCACATCTACAAACGTCTAATCCAAAATTATTATGCCAATAACAAATCTTTCAGAAAACCAAGTCGGCAACTTTCCATTTGTACATATCCGACACAGCATCAAAAGCAACATATGATGAGAGTTCTAACATGCTTCCAAAAGTTTGTTAGACTTAGGCCATCAAACAGACATCCAACATTGGAATGGAATGTACTCGAATAGGAAACAAGTATTCCAGAGTGCAATGACTTTATGTGAGATACAATTCTAACAAGTATGCGAAACCAAATGCAAAATTTTTCAACCAACCAATTGCATACCGAACAAAAATACTGCAGCCTTAATGAATAATAAAATAAAAGGGCGAACCCAAGTTGTAAAAACGTAAAACCAATTCAAATGTAACAGTTTCACAGAAAACTACAACTTATGGAATGAAGCAATTCAAAGTTTCAGGTTGTAGAAACGCAAGCCAAGTACAAAAATTTCATCACCAATCAAACCCAATACGGAAAAACAGCAAAATCATTAAAAACAAGAGCAACCCAGATGAGGGAAATGGTTAAAGTTACCATCTTTAGCAATCCTGACGCCGCCCAGCTCGAGCACCGAAGCCACCGGCTGCCTCCATTTCTTGCTGTGAAGCTTATCGGAGGAAAGAGCTGCAGAGGAAGAAGAGAACGGCGGGCAGAAAGTGAAGCTTCTGAGGCAAGCTGCGCGGAGAGAAGGTGAGGTTTTGGAGAAGAGAGTGGTCTGCGCAAATGAGAAGGCCGATGCCATTCTCGTTGGGTCTGAGAAGAGCTGTGCGTGGCAGAGTCTCTACTCTTTATCGGCGATTTGGGCCTTTAATTTTCTTTTCTTTTTCTTGAATTTTTTTTCTCCGGTTTGGGTTTTGGTAAAATTGAAACGCCCAACCTCATTGCTTGGTCTAAAGCCATAAATGTATCATTATGGCACACTAATGAAAAGCAATGCCAATCCGGACACGATAAGTTACGCAATTTGAAATCCGTACGAATCACAAAAAAAATGTATACACGATCAACACCGTTCAAGTAATATTACGTTCGCAAAATGATAATATTATAGTCAGATTTTCTTATTAGACTTGCGCGAGTTGACATTCTTACTGCACACGAGAGGTATTTTGAAGATATTTACATACAAGCACTTGGCACTAAGCTACATAGTCAATGCATATCTTGAACATATTTCTTCCAACCCTATTCATTGTACACGGCTCTAAGCCTTTGCCTGCAGCCTATGGTCTAAAGCATCATTGGCTTTACCCACTTCCTTTGAATATTATAGCTTTCTCATAAAAGCCTTACGATTTCACATTAATATTTCAAGAGAGAATGAATCGACTCGTCACGGAAACAATCACTGAACCTCAAACACCAAAAAGAAATAGAAACCGTCTCTAAACGCAATCATCCCACAATGTAAATAGTTGAAAGACATAAAGGAAAGGAAAACATATAGAATACTACCAGATTTAAGTCTTAAGGGATAAACTATAGCATGTAGAAATAAACCAACAGAGGTATATATCTCTACTCATCTCCTTCAAGCGGATTGAGCACGTGACCGATGAATAGAACCGTTCCAGTCATTTCCTCTCTGATGAGAAACAGGAATGGGTGATCAGCCACAAAGTCTATCATTTCAATCGGTTCATCATCGTGTAGAGAAAATCCCATGTCATCATAAATAGTTACAGCTGCAGCTTTTGTGCCTTCTTCATCAACTTCTATGAAGGACTTATGGATAATTTGTTTGGCCTCACCTTGGGGGGACTCCACCATCTCTGTCAGTTCACCATCATCACTAAAAGGCAACACCAGTCCTAAATCCTTGAGAATGTTGGAAGCTTTAAAGCCGGAGGTGATCTTAAACCTTGGCATTTTGAACAAACGAACTGGGACTAGTGGTTCGGGGCGTTGGCAATCTAAGAAATCATGCTGGGAACAAACCCTCTCGACCAAAGCTGGGAGCCCATCCCTTGCATCGGGAAGTAATAAGTGCATTGCAAACTGCCGCTTCTCGTCTTTGCCTTGTTCGTAAGGAAGCTTCAAGACTTTGAAGCCATCAAAGACTTTTACAAACCGGTCCCCGTAGCTTCTCATTAATGGTGCCTTAACAAAAGTACCATCGAGAAGGTAGAAGCGACACTCTTCTGTCTCTGACGCATCAAACTGGTCGCTCCACACTCCTTTGAAGTATATTGCATTTGCAGCTATGACCGTGGTTTTGTTATTAACTGTCCCAGGACCAAGAACATCTTTGATAAGGCCCCGCGTCGCTTTTTTAACCCATGAGTTCACTTCAGCTCCCGCTTCTTCGGGGTTGGTCCGGAAATTAACTTGTTTTATAGCCGCCTTGTGTACGGTTTCCACAACCTCTTTGAAAGAAGGTTTGATGGAGACAGATTCCTCAACCCAGAGGCCATTGGCAAAGTTCAGGCTGGGACAGCCTCTAGCGGATCCATCTGCAAAGATCAGAGGGACAAGATGGGAGGCGAGGGAGTTGAGTGTTAGAACCTAACCTGCCTCTGAAGTCGAAGGGCCGAGGCCGAATGGCCGAAAAAGAAAGAAAGGCCGAATGGCCGGAAAAGAAAGAAAGGCCAAATGGCCGAGAAAGAAAGAAGAAGCCGAATGGCCGAGAAAGAAGCCTCCAACGGCTAGTCTTTTGTTTAATCTGGAGAAGGAAGTTTTTTTAATGTTTAAAATTGTCTAAACTACCTACTTCTGTACTAAGGTATGGGTGATGGAAATGTACCATACCTTCTTTGAAAATCTTGCATATTAATGAAGTATGGATGCTACAGTTAGCAGTGAGTGCGTGCAATCAAAAAAAAGGATCACTCCAAAAAATCTCTCCAAAAATCTTCTCTAAAAAAATCCCAAGAAAAAAACTAAAACAACACAAAAAACTTTATCATGGTATCAGAGCCCTATTTCTGACCTGAGAAACTTTCTGGGCGTAATCTGTGAAGAAAAAAAAGGAAGTCAAAACTTTTGGAGCACCAACGAAGTGTTCTCAACCAAGACAACCAGCAAAAATTCTGGAAATGAAGGGAGCAAGCAGCAGTGAGCTAAAAGCCCCAATCTTTGATGGAGAAAATTATGATTTTTGGAGAATAAGAATGACAACCATTTTCAAATCCTATGATCTATGGGATATGGTTCAGCACGGCTATGAACTACCTGAGATGGAGGTTGATGCTCTAGAAGAAGAGCTCACAGAAGAACAAACCAAAGCATTGAAGCAGAATCGAATGGAAGATGCCAGGGCACTTGGAATCATTCAAGGTGCTGTTTCAGACACCATTTTCCCAAGGATAGCAAATGAAGAGAAAGTAAAGGGAGCTTGGGAAGTCTTACAACAAGAATACAGAGGAGACTCTAAAGTTAGAAAGGTAAAACTTCAGTAACTTAGAAGAGATTTCGAGTATACAAGAATGAGAGAAAATGAGCTGTTAAAAGATTATTTCACTAGACTGTTTGATGTTGTAAACAAGATGAAAACATATGGTGAGGATCTGCCAAATGAGAGAATTGTCCAGAAACTGTTGATTAGCTTAACTAAACCTTATGATTCAATAGTGAGTGTCATTGAAGAAACCAAAGACACTGAAACTCTCAGTGTGCAAGATGTGATGGCATCCTTGAGAGCTTTTGATCAAAGGCTCGAAAGGCATGCAGATCTTGTACCAGAGAAAGCTTTCCAATCACTCAGCGTTGGATCTGGTAGTCAAGCTAGTGCAAGCAACCAGAAACCACAGTGGAAGGGCAAGAACAAGAGATGGGAAGGAAAAGGGTATCACAACTCTAGACCAAACCAAGGCAGCAATTACAACACAGGTCTAAAGACCAAACAACAATGCAAGCACTGTGATAAGTTCCACCTTGGGGAGTGTTGGTTCAAGGACAAGCCTAGATGCCACAAATGCAACAAATTTGGACACATTATGAAGGACTGCAGATCAAAGAATGTGCAGCAAGTGAACTGTGCCAACCAAGTAAATGAAGAAGCAAATGTGTTCTGTGCTTTCAGTGCCCAAGTGAAGAAAAACAATGAAGTGTGGTACATTGATAGTGCTTGCAGCAACCACATGACTGGACATGAGTCACTACTCATCGACATTAACACAAACTTCACTGGAAAAGTGAAAATGGGTGATGGCAACATTGTCAAGGCCACTGGTAGAGGAACTCTAGTCATCAACACCAAGAAAGGAAGAAGATGCATAAGGGAAGTCTTGCTAGTGCCTGGATTGGATGAGAACCTACTAAGTGTGGGTCAAATGATGGAGCATGGCTATTTCCTACTTTTTGGGGGAACTGCGGGTGAGATCTATGATGACAGATCCCTGTCAAATGTGGTGACTAAAGTAGAAGTGAAAAACAGAAGCTTTCCATTTGCGCTGGAGTACTTAGAAGAAGTGGCAAAGAAAGCAAGTGTGATAGGCTCTATGAAGCTATGGCACAAGAGGCTTGGTCATTTAAACATGACAAGCTTACAAAATCTGCAAAAGAATGAAATGGTGTAAGGGATACCAAAGATGGATCAATGTGATGAAATCTGTGAAGGGTGTGTCCTTGGCAAGCATCACAGAGATTCATTTGAAGCAGGAAAACCTTGGAGAGCAACAAAACCACTAGAGCTGATTCACACAGATGTGTGTGGACCAATGAAAACAGCAACAATAAGTGGAAATAGATATTTTCTAACCTTCATTGATGACTACTCACGAATGTGTTGGGTATATCTTATGAGGTTTAAGTCTGAGGTATTCACTATATTCAAGAAGTTTAAGGCAATGGTGGAATTGCAAAGTGGATACTCAATCAAAAGACTGAGAAGTGATAGGGGAGGTGAGTACACCTCACATGAATTCAATGCATTCTGTGAGGATGTGGGTTTGGAAAAACAACTTATTGTGGCATACTCACCACAACAGAATAGAATTGCAGAAATGAAGAATAGAACAATAGTTGAAATGGCTAAATCTATGATGCATGAGAAAAACATGCCATATACATTTTGGGGTGAAGCTGTGAACACCTTAGTGTATCTATTGAATAGGTGTCCTGCAAAAGCCTTGGAAAAGAAGACTCTATTTGAAGTGTTCAGTGGAAGAAAGCCCTCTGTGAAGCATTTGAGAGTGTTTGGCTCAGTGTGCTACATTCTCATTCCTAACCAACTAAGGCATAAGTTGGAGTAGTCAAGCAACAAATGAGTGTTTGTAGGGTATGGAACCAGTGAGAAAGGGTACAGAGTCTACAATGTGTCAACACAAAAAATAATTCTATCAAGGGATGTCATCTTTGATGAAGACTCAATGTGGAACTGGGAAACGAAGGTAGATGAGAAGGATAGCCTCTCTCTGCAACTAGACCTCAACAGAAGGCAAACAAGGGAGCCTACTGAGATCTCAGTTCAAGAAGAAAGTGCACAAAGTGGTAACATACAAGGGACTCCACAACAAATCACCACAAGTTCACAGTCAAGTCAATCACAGCAATCAACACCAAGTTCAACTCCAGTGAGATTGAGAAATCTGGATGAGATATATGCTACATGTAATTACTGTGTAATAGAACCAGAGTCATATGAAGAAGCTGAGAAAGACAAAGCTTGGAAGAAAGCAATGAAGGAAGAGCTTCAGATGATTGAAAAGAATGACACTTGGGAAATGGTAAATCGACCAAGTGACAAGCCCGTGATTGGTGTGAAGTGGGTGTACAAAGTGAAGCTAAACCTAGATGGTTATGTACAGAAGAACAAAGCTAGACTGGTAGCTAAAGGCTACTCACAGAAGCCTGGTGTAGACTTCAATGAAACCTTTGCTCTAGTAGCAAGGTTAGACACCATAAGGACGTTGATAGCCCTTGCAGCCAAGAAGGGTTGGAAGCTGCATCAATTGGATGTTAAATCTGCATTTCTAAATGGAGTGCTTGAAGAGGAAGTGTTTGTAGAACAACCTCAAGGCTTCACGAGTCAAGAGTTTCCAGAGAAAGTGTACAAGCTAATGAAGGCTCTCTATGGCCTAAAGCAAGCCCCAAGAGCTTGGTACAGTGAGATCGACTCCTATTTCACTGAGAAAGGATTTCAGAAAAGTCCTAGTGAAGCTACACTTTACATCAAAACTGGAAACAACAACTAGACTCTCATTGTTTCAATCTATGTGGATGATGTGATCTACACTGGAAATGATGCTGCAATGCTTGAAGAGTTCAAAGAGGAAATGATGAAGAAGTATGAGATGACTGATCTCGGCCTCTTGCATCATTTTCTTGGCATTGGGGTAATTCAAGGAGCAAGTAACATTTTCATTCACCAAAGGAAGTATGCAGAAACCTTGCTTGAGAAGTTTGGACTGAAAAGGTGCAAACCAGTCTCTACACCCCTAATTGCAAATGAAAAACTTAAGAGTGATGATGGAAGTGAGGCTGCAGATGCAAGCCTTTACAAAAGCATTATTGGCAGTCTATTGTATCTAACTGCAACAAGGCCAGACCTTATGTTCCCAGCAAGTCTACTGTCTCGATTTATGCAAAATCCTAGCAAGACACACATGGGCACAGCTAAGAGAGTGCTAAGATATGTGCAAGGAAGCATAGATTATGGGATAAAATATGAGATGGGGAAGTCATCTATCCTAATTGGATTCTGTGACAGTGACTGGGGTGGCAGTGAAGATGACAGCAGAAGCACATCGGGCTATGCTTTCACCTTCGGATCAGGGGTATTTTCGTGGGCCTCTGTGAAGCAACAAAGTGTTTGTCACACCCCAAATTCGAAAATAAGGTTGATAATCGAATTAGGCATGAATAAAAATCTTAGTAAAACAAAAACAACTTAATTTTTTATTTATTTTGTAATACAACAGAAGTATGATGGAACCAAAGCCATCTAAAAGTTCTTCTAGCTCTGCTTATTTAATACATCAAGAGTTTAAAGAGTCCACCTCTTACAACACACTCTTAAGATACTAAAACACCTTATACCAAGTACAACAAGGAGCCAACACACATATAATATGGCTAATCATTTAGAGACGAGTCATCATCCTGTTCCTCAATACTGGTACCTGCAATAGCTAATAGGGGATGAGCATTTCATGCCCAGTAGGAACCATGTACCCTTCAAGTTCATTTATCACAGTTAATCAAAGTGCCATGCATCCAACAATACGGTAAAATACAAATGATATGACAAAGAATGACTTATGAACTCACTCCCTTCTAATCCCGTTAACCTATACTTATGGCATCCAAACCCGCACGTCCCATACCATGCTTATACCGCTTGGTTCCGAACACCATAAAATATAAGTTAACTTCCCATTCATCCCTTAACCCCGAATTTTATTAGTAGTTTCAGTTTCATTAACATGGGCCCTTCCCCTGACACCCATCTATACGTTCAAGCCCTTCACCCAACGCTTGAACATATATAAGTTTTCAATACTTTGTTTAACCAGCCTTACACACCCCAACACAAGACTCTGTGACATGTAATGCAACTTGAGCATTTTAAGTTCATAGCCACAATTGTAACCTTCAACATGATCAATCCAACAACTTTACATAGCTCAACCATTCATTAAAACATAATGACAATTAATTTGATATATATATATATACACACACAATATACCGAAGAGAAAACTATCAAACCACAACACAACTATAACCATCAAAATAATTCAATCTCATCCAAGCATTTCATTACTACTATATTAATTATAAATCATAATATCACCAAGATTAAACATGATATAGATCCATCAGGAAATAGAGTCCCTACCTCAAGTCCAGCTAACTAGAATACCTCTCTAAGCCTCCGAAAAGTCCGGAGTCACTCCCAGGCCTAAAATCACATAAATAATAATAAAAGTTAGCATACAACTCAAATGAAAATTCAATTCCAGCCTATCAAAAGTTTACCCAAAAATGATAATGTCACAACTTTCTAAAGAACCAAGTTTTAAGTCCCCATATTGTGACCTCATTTTCCTCCCTCAAAACACCATGGAAAAGGATGAAATTACTTGGATTAATAAGCTTAACAACCTAGCTTCTAATCTAATAAGAGTTTCTCAAAACGGATTGAAGAGAAGAAAAATAATCAAGCTCCAAAGTTGAGTTTACAACCAGTTTTTCTGCAGAAAATCTGCAGATTTCCAAATCTTTTCCACATTTTCAAATCATATTTTTCCATAAAAGATCTCAACCAAAATCGATGAAATAAACTGGGCTTTGTTGCTTAACATGTCTAATTTCAAATAGATTAGAAGATTTTTATTTTTATTTTTAAAAGGTGCAATGGATTGAGAGAAAACAAAAGACAAAGTGAGGCTCACTGCAGTTTTCTAGAATTCAAGGTTGTAGTGGTAAGGAAATAGAAAATTAACTAACTTGATCTAACCTTTGGTACCAATTTCAGAACACACTAGGCACCTTCACAGCTCCCCTCTTCTTCTTCGGTGAGAGTTAGAAATACTCCCTTTAATCCCATCATTGCATCTGTATTTTAGGATGCTTACTCACTTCCCCTAGACTACCCACATCACCCCCAACCTCATCTAGACTACCCACATCACCCCCAAAAATTTATGAAGATCAGATTCTCTTGGCTTCCCACCGTGTGATGGTTGGGAAGAAGAGGAAAAGTTTAGGATGTCTACACGTTAGCTCATCCTTTGTCTGTTTTGTCATACTATTTTATTTATTTAAAAGCTAAAATAATTTTACTATTATCATATATATATATATATATATATATATATATATATATATAAACTTTCTAAGTGTTACATTCTACCCTCCTAAAAAAAACAAATTTCGTCCTCGAAATTTAAGCGTACCTAGATTGTCGAATAATTCAGGATACTTTTCACGCATCTCAGATTCTAGTTCCCATGTCATTTCCTCCATGCTCCCATGTTGCCAAAGAACCTTTACCAAAGGAATAGTTTTGGTACGTAAAATCTGCTCCTTGTGATCCAATATTTGAATGGGTCTGTCCTCAAATGATAATTGATCATCCAAATTTAATTCTCCCCAATCCAAGATGTGTGTCGGATCCGGTTCATATTTTCGTAGCATAGAAACATGGAAAACATTATGGATACCTGAAAGTTGAGGAGGTAAAGCTAACTTATAAGCCACTTCTCCCACCCGTCCAAGAATTTCGAATGGCCCAATAAACCGAGGAGTTAACTTTCCTGACTTTCCAAACCTTTTCACTCCTTTCTTAGGTGAAACTTTCAGAAAAACATGATCGCCATCCTTGAAGGCTAATGGTCTTCTTCTCCTATCTGCGTAGCTTTTTTGTCGACTTTGTGCTGTAATTAACCGTTGCCTGATGATTTTTATCTTTTCAGTGGTCTCCTGAATTAGATCGGGTCCCAATATTAACTTCTCACCAACCTCTGCCCAACACAAAGGTGACCTACATGGCCTTCCATAAAGGGCCTCATAAGGTGCCATTCCAATACTAGATTGATAACTATTGTTGTAAGCAAATTCTGCTAATGGAAGATGATTCTCCCAGCTCCCATGAAAATCCAATATGCATGCCCGCAACATGTCTTCTAAAATCTGAATGGTCCTTTCCGACTGTCCGTCAGTTTGCGGATGGAAAGCGGTGCTGAGACTCAATTTTGTCCCCAAAGCATTTTGTAAACTATTCCAAAAATGAGAAGTAAATTTTGAATCTCTATCGGACACAATTGAAATAGGAATTCCATGTAACCTCACAACCTCCTTGATATATAACTTTGCCAAATTTTCGGTGGAATCAGTTGTCTTAACGGGTAGAAAATGTGCAGACTTAGTTAACCGATCCACAATGACCCAAATCGAGTCATGTCCTTTTGGAGAACGTGGTAAACCTGTCACGAAATCCATAGTGATATGGTCCCATTTCCATTTTGCCACAGGTAGTGATTGAAGCATTCCAGGTGGTTTCTTATGTTCCGCTTTCACTTGTTGGCATGTAAGACACTTTGACACAAAGATTGCTATATCGTTCTTCATACCTTTCCACCAATATTGACGACGAAGATCATGATACATCTTAGTACTACCTGGATGAATTGTATAAGCAGAATAATGAGCTTCATGAAGAATCTCATTCCGTAATTCCGGAATGGCAGGTACATAGAGTCTACCCGAATACCTTACACCCTTGTTTAGGTCAATTGTCCACTTCTCGAACACACCGTCATCTATCACCTTATCTTGGATTGAGACTATCAGTGGGTCATTTTCTTGTGCTTTGATGACTTTCTCTAATAAAGTGGGTTGTACATTCAAGTTATACAAGTGAACTTCTTTATCCCGCTCATCAACATATAAGTTGTAATCACTAACGGATTCCATCATCTTCCACTTCTGAAGTTTTAGACTAGCCACCATCCCTTGAGATTTTCTGCTTAAAGCATCTGCCACCACATTTGCCTTTCCTGGGTGATAATGTAATCCGAAATCATAGTCTTCAAGATACTCAATCCATCTCCTTTGCCTCATATTAAGTTCCTTTTGAGTGAAAAGATATTTTAGACTTTTGTGATCGGAATACAATTCGAACCTTTCACCATACAAATAATGTCGCCAAACTTTCAGAGCATGAATAATCGCAGCCAATTCCAAGTCATGAGTGGGATAGTTCTTTTCATGATTCTTTAGCTGTCTTGAGGTGTAAGCTACAACCTTATCAAATTGCATAAGAACTCCTCCCAAACCTTGCAACGAAGCATCAGTGTACACCACATAACCCACACCTCTTTCAGGAATGACAAGTACTGGAGCAGTGGTCAATCGAGTTTTCAATTCTTGGAAAGATTCTTCACATTCATATGTCCACTCAAACTTCACCTCTTTTCTGGTTAGCTTTGTCATCGGTGCTGCCAAACGTGAGAAATCCTTGATGAACCTCCTGTAATAACCGGCCAATCCAAGAAAACTACGTATTTCCGTTACAGTTTTGGGTTGCCGCCAATTCAATATTGCCTCCACTTTAGAAGAATCAACAGCTATACCTTCCTTAGAGATTATATGCCCCAAAAATTTTACTTTGGTAAGCCAAAATTCACATTTGCTAAACTTTGCGTACAATTTATGCTCTCTCAATGTCTGCAAAACAAGGCGCAAATGTTGCTCATGTTCCTCTTGAGAAGTGGAGTAAATCAGAATATCATCAATGAATACGATAACAAAATGATCCAAATAAGGTCGAAAAACTCGATTCATTAGATCCATGAAGGCTGCTGGGGCGTTGGTTAAACCGAAAGGCATGACTAAGAACTCAAAATGTCCATATCGAGTTCTGAATGCAGTCTTGGGAATATCCTCTGACTTAATTCGAAGTTGATGGTACCCAGATCGAAGGTCTATCTTAGAGAAAAAACATGATCCTCTAAGTTGATCAAATAAATCATCAATTCTGGGTAGTGGATATTTGTTCTTAATTGTCACCTGGTTCAACTTACGATAGTCAACACACAGTCGAAGAGTGCAGTCTTTCTTTTTAACGAACAGCACC
The DNA here is from genome assembly GCA_963580275.1 of Crataegus laevigata. Classification (NCBI taxonomy): domain Eukaryota; kingdom Viridiplantae; phylum Streptophyta; class Magnoliopsida; order Rosales; family Rosaceae; genus Crataegus; species Crataegus laevigata. The sequence goes on along the minus strand of OY756939.1, from coordinate 10,613,082 downwards.
GGTGCACCCCAAGGAGATGTGCTTGGACGTATAAAACCTTTCTTCAATAGATCCTGAAGTTGAGCCTTTAGTTCCCTTAATTCCGCCGGTGCCATGCGATATGGGGCTATGGAAATAGGTGAAGTACCTGGATATACCTCAATAGTGAATTCAATCTCTCTTTGTGGAGGTAAACCAGGAAGATCCTCGGGAAATACATCTTGATATTCTGTTACTATTACTGGGATGTCCACTATCGGTTTGTCAACCTTTTCAGCTCTCAAGTTGGCAATCCAACTAGAGTAGTCTTTGTCTCTGATTTTTAAAATTAATCTGGGGTAGTGACTGTCTACGTTTCCATAGACCTTAAGTCTCTCTCCATCAGAGGAAAATATGGTCACCATTTTCCTTGCACAATCAATAAGAGCTTGGTGCGGAATGAGCCAATCCATCCCAAGAATGATATCATATTCAGACATATGCATTATCATTAAGTCACAACATATTTTTCGGTCAGCTAACTCTATAGGGCAAGATCTACAAATTTTGTCAATTACCCTACCACCACCCAATGGTGATCCAACTCTTAGGACTTTATTTACGAACTCAGGATTGATTTCAAGGATGGATGCAAATGATTGAGACATAAATGAATGAGAAGCACCACAATCAAATAAAATTTTTGCCCAAGAGTTAAATACTGGAAAGATACCTTCCACCATCTCAGGTTCGAGTGGGTCCTCCACGCTATTTATAGCATATGCACGTCCTTGAGTGACTTGTGCAGAACGTTTCACACCAGCATCGGACATAGGTTTTCCTTGAGTGAATGGTCCTTGTGGACGTTGTAGTTGCTGATTCATAGGTGGTCCCCGCTGATTTTGTTGAGATTGATACGGAGCACGATACGGTGGTTGAGGCATTTGTGTGACGGGATAAGTTTGTAGTTGAGGGCAATTCCGCCGCAAATGGCCAGGCTGATGACAATGGTGACAAGTCAATGGTGCTCGAGTCATAACATTTGTCCTTGATGACTGAGGAATATACTGAAGGGGTCCAAACTTCTGACGCTTACTAGATTGTCCTCCACCCATGTTCTTAGAATTCAATATTTTTCTAGACTCCGGAGCAGTTCTTTCAGCAATATATGCTCGATCAACAAGCTCTGCATAGCACCTTATCTTAAAGACAGACAGTTTGTCCCTTAATTCAATTCGGAGACCGTCCTCAAACCTCTTTGCTTTTTTGGCATCGTCAGGTATCATATAAGGTGCAAAACGGGAAAGTTCTTCAAACTTAGCTTGATATTGTGCAATAGTCATATCTTGCTGCTGAAGATATATGAACTCTTTGGCTTTGGCTTCCCGCAGTACTTCAGGGAAATGTTTCTCCATAAAGATTTCTTTGAATTCCTCCCAAATCATCCCCTCGGTATTTCGCATACCCTGAACCGATTCCCACCAATGATACGCTTGCCCCTCCAAGTAAGTAGAAGCAATGGACACCATTAATTCTTCGGGAATTCTCTGGTTGGTCATGCTCCGTTTGATTTGCCTTATCCATTCTTCTGCCACCATCGGGTCAGATACTCCTTTAAACACTGGGGGTCGGGACTTGCGAAACTCCCCATGAATTTTCATCACTCGTTCCGCCTCACTTTCGACATTGAATCCTCTGTTACTTTCCCTAATTGCATTTGCCATATCCAGAATAGCTGCCACCACTTCCTCATTTCCATTGTTGTGATTTGGAACTCCACTTGCTTCTGCCATCTTAAAAAAATTGTAACACTTACAGCGGATCAGTTTTTTTCTTTTTCTTTTGAATTGATGACTTAATCTAGTTCTAAAACACTCTACAGAGATATGCAAAACATCAAGTTTATCAAATACGAAATTCCAAATCTCACAATCAAACAAGCACATATTTCACATTTTCACATCAGATCATAATTATACAAGCACTTCAAGGTTCCTTTTGACCTGACAATTTATTTCTTACTTTACATTATCTTTAGAACTTTTCTACATTAGTCCGAAGACCATCTTACTACTAGTCAAAACACTCTTTCCCCATAATTAAAATACCCATCTACTGCCAAAAATGGGTATTTCTAACAATTAGTTCCCTGATTTGCGACATACTACTATCTAACTTAGCATGGGAGACTAAGTCTATTCCTCAGAATCCGACTCCTGAACTGCTGGTGGAGGGTTTTGAGGTTCCTGGTAAGTAACTTCAATAGCCATCTCTGGAGGTATCTCACCAACCGGTATTAAGTCTGGTGGTATGGCTAGCGCCTGATCAATAGTTACCTGCTCCTGGACAAGTTCATTAAAGACATCCTGATACTTATGGTCGAGAATCACCTCGAACATGGCTAATTGACGACTAGCTGTAACAGTTTTCTCATAAGACTTCATCCTATACTTGATTATTCCCTTAATCTGTTGTGAGGTCAGGTGTGGGGTAGCCAAAATTGTACTCTTGATATCCTGACACAGAAAGAAATCTGCTTGTCGATTGATCTGGTCATGGTAGGCTGCTATGTTATTAGGAATTACCACCCCTTGTGGAGTTACCTGGAAGGCTCCCCACATATCCTCTCCCTGAACAGGATCCATCAACTTGCTGTAAGAATTCGGCTAGGTTAGTGTCCAATTAAATCAAGAAGTATACATGACTTCAAGAGATAATTCGCTTAATTAAACTTAACATTAAATTTAACATAAACAACTTAGGATACCTAGTAAGCTTTACCATAAGTTCTATCTACCCCTTCTAAAACACTTAAATAATTCTATTCCTTTTCGAACCTAGGGCTCTGATACCAACTTGTCACACCCCAAATTCGAAAATAAGGTTGATAATCGAATTAGGCATGAATAAAAATCTTAGTAAAACAAAAACAACTTAATTTTTTATTTATTTTGTAATACAACAGAAGTATGATGGAACCAAAGCCATCTAAAAGTTCTTCTAGCTCTGCTTATTTAATACATCAAGAGTTTAAAGAGTCCACCTCTTACAACACACTCTTAAGATACTAAAACACCTTATACCAAGTACAACAAGGAGCCAACACACATATAATATGGCTAATCATTTAGAGACGAGTCATCATCCTGTTCCTCAATACTGGTACCTGCAATAGCTAATAGGGGATGAGCATTTCATGCCCAGTAGGAACCATGTACCCTTCAAGTTCATTTATCACAGTTAATCAAAGTGCCATGCATCCAACAATACGGTAAAATACAAATGATATGACAAAGAATGACTTATGAACTCACTCCCTTCTAATCCCGTTAACCTATACTTATGGCATCCAAACCCGCACGTCCCATACCATGCTTATACCGCTTGGTTCCGAACACCATAAAATATAAGTTAACTTCCCATTCATCCCTTAACCCCGAATTTTATTAGTAGTTTCAGTTTCATTAACATGGGCCCTTCCCCTGACACCCATCTATACGTTCAAGCCCTTCACCCAACGCTTGAACATATATAAGTTTTCAATACTTTGTTTAACCAGCCTTACACACCCCAACACAAGACTCTGTGACATGTAATGCAACTTGAGCATTTTAAGTTCATAGCCACAATTGTAACCTTCAACATGATCAATCCAACAACTTTACATAGCTCAACCATTCATTAAAACATAATGACAATTAATTTGATATATATATATATATACACACACAATATACCGAAGAGAAAACTATCAAACCACAACACAACTATAACCATCAAAATAATTCAATCTCATCCAAGCATTTCATTACTACTATATTAATTATAAATCATAATATCACCAAGATTAAACATGATATAGATCCATCAGGAAATAGAGTCCCTACCTCAAGTCCAGCTAACTAGAATACCTCTCTAAGCCTCCGAAAAGTCCGGAGTCACTCCCAGGCCTAAAATCACATAAATAATAATAAAAGTTAGCATACAACTCAAATGAAAATTCAATTCCAGCCTATCAAAAGTTTACCCAAAAATGATAATGTCACAACTTTCTAAAGAACCAAGTTTTAAGTCCCCATATTGTGACCTCATTTTCCTCCCTCAAAACACCATGGAAAAGGATGAAATTACTTGGATTAATAAGCTTAACAACCTAGCTTCTAATCTAATAAGAGTTTCTCAAAACGGATTGAAGAGAAGAAAAATAATCAAGCTCCAAAGTTGAGTTTACAACCAGTTTTTCTGCAGAAAATCTGCAGATTTCCAAATCTTTTCCACATTTTCAAATCATATTTTTCCATAAAAGATCTCAACCAAAATCGATGAAATAAACTGGGCTTTGTTGCTTAACATGTCTAATTTCAAATAGATTAGAAGATTTTTATTTTTATTTTTAAAAGGTGCAATGGATTGAGAGAAAACAAAAGACAAAGTGAGGCTCACTGCAGTTTTCTAGAATTCAAGGTTGTAGTGGTAAGGAAATAGAAAATTAACTAACTTGATCTAACCTTTGGTACCAATTTCAGAACACACTAGGCACCTTCACAGCTCCCCTCTTCTTCTTCGGTGAGAGTTAGAAATACTCCCTTTAATCCCATCATTGCATCTGTATTTTAGGATGCTTACTCACTTCCCCTAGACTACCCACATCACCCCCAACCTCATCTAGACTACCCACATCACCCCCAAAAATTTATGAAGATCAGATTCTCTTGGCTTCCCACCGTGTGATGGTTGGGAAGAAGAGGAAAAGTTTAGGATGTCTACACGTTAGCTCATCCTTTGTCTGTTTTGTCATACTATTTTATTTATTTAAAAGCTAAAATAATTTTACTATTATCATATATATATATATATATATATATATATATATATATATATATATATATATATATATATATAAACTTTCTAAGTGTTACAGTGTTGCACTGTCCACAGCCGAGGCAGAGTATGTGAGCGCATCAGAAGCTACAACTCAAGCTATTTGGCTAAGGTTCATACTTAAAGACTTTGGTGAATTGCAGGTTGAAGCCACACCTCTTTTGTGCGACAACACCTCTGCAATTGCCATGACCAAAAACCCAGTGTTCCATCAGAGAACAAAACACATCAAGAGAAGATATCATTTCATCATAGAAACATTGCAGAACAACACAATCAAGCTAATCTATTGCAACATAGAAGATCAGATCGCAGATATATTCACTAAGGCATTACCGAAGGATAGATTCAATCACCTAAGGAGTTTGCTCGGTTTGACTCCAAGAAGCAGTTTAGAAGGGAGTGTTGGAACCTAACCTGCCTCTGAAGTCGAAGGGCCGAGGCCGAATGGCCGAAAAAGAAAGAAAAGCCAAATGGCCGAAAAGAAAGAAAGGCCGAATGGCCGAGAAATAAAGAAGAAGCCGAATGGCCGAGAAAGAAGCCTCCAACGGCTAGTCTTTTGTTTAATCTGGAGAAGGAAGTTTTTTTAATGTTTAGAATTGTCTAAACTACCTACTTCTGTACTAAGGTATGGGTGATGGAAATGTACCATACCTTCTTTGAAAATCTTGCATATTAATGAAGTATGGATGCTGCAGTTAGCAGTGAGTGCGTGCAATAAAAAAAAAGGATCACTCCAAAAAATCTGTCCAAAAATCTTCTCTAAAAAAATCCCAAGAAAAAAACTAAAACAACACAAAAAACTTTATCATTGAGTTCGTCGACGGACTTGGACTTGAGGAAAGAGAGCAACTGCTCCTTTGTGGGTCCCTTTGACCCTGCCGTTAACAGCCACAAGACAACCTGAATGGACAGCGGCGAATACACCATGTTCTTGTCTTTGCCGCAAGTGGTGAGCAGTTGCTTAGTAATTTTGAGAGAGACATCGGTTAGGTTGCTGATGGATTCTTTGGTCAACTGAGATACAAACAAACAAACAAGCAACCTCCAGTTACAAGGAAATTAAACACAAATAATAGGGTTTAGAAATCAACCAGAAATCATAGATATTCAAAAACCCCAAGTGAATTAGCAATGCTTAATTCTAAACTCCAACAGTCAAAAGTGCTACACAAATTTAATTATTATCATCCAGAAATATTATATTATAAGAACAATTAAACCAGCATTGGGTTGACCCATACATAGTTTAGGGAAAACAGATTTAACATACATTAAACCCTAAACCCTAAACTCTAAATCCCATATAGAGAAACAACTAATTGCCCAGCGGTGAAAGCGGCATGCAATATTTGGAATCAAAACCTAAATAGTAAAGTTCTTAATTTCAAAGAGTACAGAGCTAGGGTTTTGAAGGAAGAATACTGAAAAGACTACTCACCATGTTGTACGAAACAATTTTGGCAGCCACGCTGGTTTTGAAGTAGTTTTGGAAGGGGGTAGGAAGGGAGAGGCGTTTAAGTGAACTTTATTTTCTGGAAGGGGGTAGAATTTTCGTTTTAATATAGAAAATTGAGAAGGGGCGTGAAAAACTTGGACGCCCTTGATAGCCAATTGGGTCCAAACAGGGCCTATTTGCGAATGTGTTTCTGTAGAAAGTATTTTAGCTTCCTGTCACTGTAACGAATCGTCCCAAATTATTATATATATTTTCTTTCTGAGTGTGTTAAGTGACAATTATGCCCTTGTGGTTTAGTGATGTGGATGTACACATGTATTTTTAGATTATTTTTCTCGCTAGCGTAATTAAATCATACTTAACGTCATGAGCACGTCGACGCGAGTTAGGGTTGATTTGGATTTCTAACGAAAATGTTATGACAATTTAAGAATGAGATTGGGTAGAAATATATTGTTGGGTTGCCTATCATTTAGTCACCTATCACATTGGTTCCTATCTTTTTGGACCCAATTAGTTATTGGGTTATTATTTCTCTTAGACCTTAAAACTCTCCATCTTTCTCCTTTTCTCTCACGGTAACCCAATTAGGGCCCTGATATTTCCTTTTCTGGCTAACACGTGACCTCACTCACACACACGTGCATATCATTACCCTTTCACCCTCTCATTTCTTGATCCTTATCTGTCTGTACACCCAAAACTCTTGCGCACACACCCACCTTCCTTAAAACACCCTAGATCAAACATAAACTCGTCACCATCGTGTTCCTCGTGACCTCACGAGTCTAACTGTACCATTAAATCGTCGAATGGACGACGAGAACGTGAGGAACCAAAAGCTCCGACGAGGAGCAAGCGTACTCTGATGCGATCGCCTAAGTTCTACAAGGTTTTAAGGTTTGAGGAGGGTCCTAATAAACTCTATAAGGACCCTAGGCTATTTTTGGAGTGGTTTGAACGTCGGAACACTCGGGTTGTGAAGTTGTAACTTTAGCTAGATTTTCTAAGAGTTTTTCCGACCACTTTCCGTTGGTTTTAGGACCTCAAATAGGTATGGTTTTGTTCTATTCTTCAAGATCTTCAAATCCATATAAAATTCATAGATTTTGGTTGAAAAATGAAGGAGATATTGAACTTTGAAATTTTTCTAGAAACCAGACGATGGCCGTCAACGGATTCTAACAAATCACCGGAGAAGAAGGAGAATATTTCATCAAATTGGACGGAATATATTGACGACGTCAGGTAACTCCGTTAGTTTTAAACGAAATATTCTATTATTTAACAAAATATTCTTTAACGTCGTTATGGGTTCCGTCAGTGTACCAGGCACTTGCCTGCTCGTGACCGGTGTGTATGGCCGTACCTTGGCTTGCGCGTGAGGGCGAGTGAGACGTCGGAATTTTTTCTAAAAATATGGGGGTGTTCGTGGTGTTGAGTAGGTCACGTTGGTATATTCAAACACCCCAATTGAGCAACGTATGAGAAGTTAATCCTAGGTTTTGTTTATGTGCTTAGTGATTAACGTTAAATTAGTTGTTTCGCATATAAGTGAAACGTACCTTGAGGACGAGCTTGGCCAAGCGAGACTTAGAGGCTACGACCCAACTACTTACCAGTTAGTGGGCCTTTGTTTTCTATATATACGTATAAATGCTTTACGATTCCCATAAACTTTTTTTCTATATATATCATTCACCTCCCACACCGCACCCTCACCTTGGATCCAAGTTTGGTGCCAACCTGTCGTACAGACCACCATAAGTGGTTTCGACTCGTAGGTGACCCGCGATTCATCGCACAACCTTCACATGATCGTAGCACTTCAGCGTACCTATTTACACCCAGCCTGTAGTACAGACCACAATAAGTGATTCCGACTCGTGTGCAAAAATAGATTGATAAGCTATAGGTTCAGCCGTACAGGTCAAGTTAAGTGACTCCGATTGACATATTATTTTACATTGATTTATTTCACCTGCCTTACATAGTTATGGCTAAGAAACCTTGACATCACATACCTTGGTTTTTGCTGCATTTAAGCATGATTTTATATACGTATGTATTATTATTTTTTGTGAAATTATATGGGTTTTACAGTGAGGGGTTAGTACATTCAGAAAGATAACTGTGTTTTCAAAACCTTTGTTTTTGACCACTCACGTTCTCTGTTTTGTGCCCCTCCAGGTTCTAGCTAGTTGTTTGTGTTGGTGGCTCACGAGGACTCTACAGCGGTTCTGACAATCATCCAAATAAATGTAGAAATTTCTTTCATGTTCTATATAATCAATACTTAGTTTGCTGGACTGCACTTAGGTTGCCTATACTCTTAATATTTGTTTATCTCTAGTGTAAATTAGTTAGTTTGGTTTTTATTTACCCATATTTTCGTACTATTATCACTTCCACCTTGCGCACATAGCTACGTCACCCTCATGTGACGGCCAGCATGCCTCGATTCCGGTCGAGGTGTGTCAATCACAAATCTCGCCGGATTCCCGAAATTTATCTCTCATTTATTGTAATTGATTGTAATCAATTAGCTTAGCCATTCAAGTCAACTTACATGGAAATTGATTTTTGTTGAATTGATTTTTTTTAATAGTACAAACATATATAGTATACAAGAGTTGACCTGAATGGACAAGGGCAAATACACCATGTTCTTCTCTTTGCCATCGATTAGGTTACTGATGGATTCCTTGGTCGACTGAGATAGAAACAAACGAAAACCTCCATTTACAAGGGATACAAACACAAGAATAATTCACCTAACAATGAGAAACCCTAAATCCGATATAGAAAAACAACTGATAGACCAGCGGTGAAAAATAAGTGCAATTTTTGGAATCAAAAGTTCAAATTGAATTGTAAAAAGTAAGGGGATTAATGTTCAAAATTTAAGAAATTAGAATTCAAAATCAAAAGGAAAATTGAAAGCTAGGGTTAGGGGTTTGCACTGAATAATAATCAATAACCAAACGGAAAACTTACTTGAATATCGCGATTGGGGAGGGAGAAGGGGAGAAGAGCAACAGGATCAATCTCACTCATCAAATTGATGTCAGGGAAGGGCGTCGGTTCTTCAAACGAGGGCATATAGAACGGACCCTCAAATTCTAAGGCGCCAGGAGATTAAGGCTGCTGAAAGTTAAACAACGGCGTTTGCTGCTGAAACGTCGACGACGGCATTCCCAAGGCTGGGGTCGACGACGGAGTTCCCAAGGCTGGGGTCGACGACGGTGGCCCGAAGGCTGCAGTCGACGAAGGCGTCACGTACGGGGACGACGAAGATTGATCTCCGAACATCGTCTCTAGCTGTTGAATGTAGAGAGAGAGTGGTATAGCTAAGGCTGCTCAGCTATTGGACGTTTTGGGGTTTTGAAGTAAAAAGCACCAAATCTATGACCAAAACGGTGTAGAATTTTGATTTAAACTTATGCACAATGTTTGCAATATATAGAGAGGGTTTTAACCTAAACCTTGTTGCTGAAGGAATGTATCCAATTATAATAAAATATAATAGAGAAATGATGTTTTTATTATTTGTGTTTTTATTTATAATAAATATTTAAAGTGGAGTTTGAAGGTGATTCGGTATTGACAGCTATTGCGCAAAATGGCGATGAACCATGTTCGAAGAGATGCTAACCATGTGGCACATTGGCACAAGTTGATCTGGGCCAGCAGGTAGAGATGCAATGGAAGGATAATCCTTCTGATTTGATCACTGATGTACTTTTGCAAGATTGCATTCTTGTGCTTAATCCCTTTTCGTGGTGTTGAGGATAGCTTTCTCTTTGTAAGTGCCGGACACATTTTTTCTCTTCAACCGGGTTGTAATTTTAGGCCATGTTTTTTATCGAAGCCCAATTATGCACTCTATCCTCACCTTTTAGTTTGTATGTTTTCCCGGTTTATTGAATATCATTTTTACTAATAAAAAAATTATAACAGACTTAATTATCTTGCAAGTAATACAAAACTTTAAAGAATATCTAGATCACCTAAGAATTCTAAATATAATATACTAATGATTTATACAATCACACATATATTATAATTAATATCACAATATTAGGGAAATTTTCTTTTGGAATCCTTTTTCTTTTTCTTGTAATCAATGTTCTTTTTTTTTTTTTTTTTTTGTGTGAAGTTGGAGGGGGCATTTTTCTTCTTTTGTGTCGATTGTATGCTCTAAATGTGGAAATTGATTTTCCTTGGATTGATTTGTTTAATAGCACAAACATATATGGTATACAATAGTTGAATGGCTAGGCTAATTGATTACGATCAATTACAATCAATGAGAGATCAATCTAGGTAAATCCGGCGAGATTTCCGATGGCGAGAGAATCTTGCTGACATGTATGTTTATGGTCTAATTGTTTTTAGTATAAACATTTTTGGAATTGTTATTAAAAAATTAATTTTCCTACAAAAGCGTTTTTGGCTGTGAAAGCACTTTTAAAAACAATTAGAGCTCGTTTGGTTGTGCTTTTGAAAGAGCCAAAAGCGCTTCCTAATGAGTAAAAGCGCTTCAGTTTTAAAAAATAGTCGTTTGGCAAACATTTTAAAAGTGCTTTTAGTAAGAAGTAGAAGCACTAAGAAACATTTTCTAAGAAGCACCTAGGAGGTGCTTCCTCCTAAAAGTGCTGCACAAAGAAAACAAGGGAAACACTTTGCTCCCTTTAATGAATTTTTTTCAATTCCAAAATTATCCCTATTTTTTAATTTGCAAAGTCTAAAATGCCATTCCACTTTATAAAATCATCAAAACTACCATCACCAATTTTTTCTATTTTTTATTTTCTGATTATTTTGAGGGCTCGAGCAGTCGACTTGGTCTCCATCTCTTCCTCTCCATCTTCCCAAATCTCTCTACATCTTCATAACTTGAAATTTTTGTGGAGGTATGTATGTTATTTCTTATATCCAACGAGAAAGAATTGCTAATCTTCTTATATCTAGTTAATACTTATTTCACATTTAATTGTCATGCAGCTATAATGTGTTCTTTTTTTTTTTTTTTTTAAGAAACAAACATATATTCTCAATAAGTATGTATCATTTTGTTAATGATCATTATTTCTTTAATTGAATTTTCATTAACACTTTAATCAACTTGTATGCTAATTATATACAAAAAATATTCATGAAAAAATTATTGAGAATTATTAAGGAAAAGTGCTTTTTTTATTTGATAACCAAACACTCTATTTAATATAAAAAAAACGCTTCTATACAATACAAAAAGCACTTAGTCGTTGCATGCCAAACAACAAACTGCTTCCTCATAAAAGTGCTACGCAAAAGTGCTACAAACAAAAAGCGCTAGTGAGTAAAAGCGTTTTCTAGAGTAGCACATCCAAACGAGCCCTTAATTATTTTGTATAGCGCACTTCATTTAATGACACCTCAAATGAAATACATTTGTAACTTGCGTCAAATTAAAATACAGCGTTATACACATTAGTGTTCGACTCTATCCGGCAATATCAATTGTTGTATGTAAATAATTACAAATAAACAAAATTTTGCATGGTGATGGGGAGATATTTTTTTAGTACGCCTAAAACACGGATGGTATATTATGTGTCACTATATAAATAGTGAAATATTTATATTAAAAAATTAACAACTTAAAATATAAAACTTCTCTCGATTTATATAACAGGTGGTGTAAGATGGTGTAGCTCATCTTTTCAACGTTTTGCCAGCCACACTAGGGTTTTGAACCCAATTCTCTGATCAAAACGTGGTAGACTTTGGTTTTAATTTTCTGTACAATAGTTAGGTCAAACACTAACCACCTGTTTCCTAAAAAATAGGAATTATTAACAGAAGCAAATTAAACTAACAAAAGCTCAATAAAACTAAGGGATAAATACCCACATACAATAAAAAAGCGGGGTAGAATTTTGGTTTTATTCTTTAGGTTAAACTAAGTCTTTTTTCCAGACGGAATTCTATATTGATTACAATTTTTTGAATAAACGATATTATTTACAGTAAAAGAGAGGGGCTTAGCCTTACAACAGGTTAGTAATGTAGTTCAAATTTGTCTTTGGCGAAAATCAAACCTTCGAACCTGAGACCTCTCTTTTATACGTTAAGAGAAATACTAATAGACCGTAGTATTAAGTGGTATATTGATTACAATTTTATATTACAATCATAATCAACTTGCAAGAAACGCAAATAAGGGAAGAGAATTCGGGGACAGGTTTCTACTCCAATAGCATCCAGAAAAAAAACAGATTAAAAAAGAGAGTTGCCCTAATGATAAATCATATTTCAAGCGGATTGAGAACGTGACAAACGAACAAACCGTTTCAGTCATTTCCTCTTTGATCAAAAACATGAATTAATGGGTGATCAGCCACAAAATATATCTTTTTGCGAGAAATCGGAGGATTACCAGAATTGAAACAAACACCTACATAACTAGAAACAGTCGCAACTTCTGTGCCTTCGATTTATGCTACACTGTGGCCGCATCTGGTGATGACTCCACCATCTCGGTTAAATTACCACCATTGAAAGGCAACGCCAGTCATAAAGCAACTTTTTTTTAGTACGTATGAAGTATGTGTATAAACAAAATTGTGTGGTGGTTGGTCTTTGAAAAAAATTATTAGTTATTGGTTATCACAACACCTTTTATTTGAGTTCACCGACACTTTTATCTGTGCCAAGTTTAAAATTAAAACTGAACTCGTTTTATTGGCATCCGAATTTTTATCCACACCCACAAACACTCATACCACCGAAATGATGTTCCTTCGGGCTCTGACTCTGGCGACCATCTCTTGCATCTCGGCAACCATCCATCACTGCTTGTGAGGCATTTACAGTTTTAATTTTTTTTTGAAAAAATAAATAAAGAACAAAAGAGAAAGGGTGGACATAGAAAAAGGAGAATATCAAAGACCGTGAAATAAGGTTTTTTTGTGCCAAACAATCCTCACTTGGGTTAAATGAAGAACTCAAAAAGGTACTGACAGACCTTTCGCCGTGGGGGAGGTGTTAATAAGAAGAACTATAGAAACCATAGAGTTAAGAGAGAGAGAGAGAGAGAGAGAGAGAGAGAGAGAGAGAGAGAGAATTAAGAGGATAAAAGAGAATTCAGTATTGTTTTCTTAATGATGAAGTAATTACAAGAGTATGTATTTGTCATGAACTAGTCACCCTAACAGAGTTCTTAACAAACAACCTAAGTAAGATCTCATTCATACAATATTATACTCCTAACAGGATTGGGGTTCAGCTGTAGGGATCGATATACGAAATTTTGTTTTCATTTAGATGAGGACTTGAGAGTTGAGAGAGTTCAGAGAAATACTTTCGTTTTCACAATAAAATATAATTAAAAAAAACACAAACGAGAAGAGAGAAGAGATTGGATCAACCTGTCGAGGGATTACTGACTCTTTTTTACTTCGGATATTGAATATTATACTGTTTAGATCACAGTTTATCTCATCATCGTGTTCGTTCATTGCCTATCAAAAACCAATAATTTTCTAAGAAACACCAAGCAATCACTGAACCTCAAATGTAAAAATTCTGCTCCAAAGAAAACTAATGAATAAAAAATAGTAATCATCCCCACCGCAATCATACATCCAAATTATATAACATATAGAGCACTGGACGTTGTTTCCTTTCAAAAAAGAGCAAAACTACCAAATCTAAATCTAAGGGATAATCAAACCTAAAAGAGAGATAGAACAAGAGAGATTTTGTGTTCCTATCTATGATAAAATCATTCTTTAAGAGGATTGAGCACTTGACCGATAAACATAACCGTTCCAGTTTTTTCCTCTCTAATCAAAAAGAGGAATGGGTGATCAGCCACGAAGTCTATCTTTTTAATCGGTGCAATCGGTCCAGCCGATCCAGACTCACCGAAAAAAGTAGAAACAGCCGCAGCTTTTGTGCCTTCTTCTTCAACTTCGATGAAGGATTTATGAAATATCTTTCCCTGATGTATATCTGACTCCACCATCTCTGTCAAACCGTCAGTGAATGGCAACACCAGTCCTAAATCCTGGAGAATATCGGAAGCTTTAAAGCCAGAGGTAATCTTAAACCTGGGGATTTTGAAGGCACCAACTAGGACTCGTATTGCTGGCCGATGACGATCTAAGAAACCAGGCTCGGAACAAACTCTTTCAACCAAAGCTGGCAGCCCATTTCTTGTATGTGGAAGAAAAAAGTACATAGAAAACTGCCTCTCCTTGTCTTCGCCTTGTTTGTAAGGAAGTTTTGCAACTTTGAAGCCGTCAAAGGCTTCTACAAACTGGGGGGCCTCGTAGCTTCTCATGAACTGTGCCTTAACATAATGACCGTTGAGAAGGCGGAAAAACTCCTTTTTGGTATTTGATGCATTGAACTTGTTGCTCCAAAGGCCTTTGAAGTATAAGGCATTTGAAAATATTAGAATGGTTTTCTTGTCAACCATCCCAGGAGGAAGAGCCTCAGTGATAAGGCCTTTCGTTGCCTTTTCTGCCCATAAATTCACTTCAAGTCTCACTTTTTCAGGGTTTTCGAAACTAACATGGTTTATATCTGCCTTGTAAGAAGTGTCCACAACCTCTTTGAAAGAAGGTTTGGTGGAGAGAGACTCCTTAACCCAAAGGCCATTGGCAAATGATAGGCAGGGACCGCCTCTAGGGGATCCATCTGCGAAGACCAGAGGAACAAGATGGGTTGCGAGGGAGTTGAGTTCGTCGACGGACTTGGACTTATGGAAAGAGAGCAACTGCTCCTTTGTGGGACCCTTTGACCCGGCCGTTAAAAGCCACAGGACGATCTGAATGGACAGCGGCGAATACACCATGTTTTTGTCTTTGCCTTCAGTGGTGAGTAGATGCTTAGTAATTTTGAGAGAGACATCGGTTAGGTTGCTGATGGATTCTTTGGTCGACTGAGAAACAAACAAACAAAAACCTCCGGTTACAAGGAATTCAAACACAAGAATAATTAACTTAACATTGAGAAACCCTAAATCCCATATGGATAAACAACTGATAGACCATATATCGGTGAAAAAGGCATGCAGTTTTTTGAACCAAGAGTTCAAACCGAAACGTAAATAGTAAGGGGCTTAATATTCAAAATTTTAAAAATTAGAATTCAAAATCAAAAGGAAAATTGAAAGCTAGGGTTAGGGTTTTGCACAAGAACAATCAATAACAAAAGGGAAACTCACTTGAATATCGCGATTGGGGAGAGAGAAGGGGATATTGAGACAGGGGAGAGAAACATGATCAATCTCAGTCATCATATCAAAGTCAGGGAAGGGTGTCTGCTCTTCAAGCCACGGCATATAACTCTCAAATTCAAATTCAAAGGCGCCAGGAGAATGAGGCTGCTGGAAGTTAAACAACGGCGTCTGCTGCTGAAACGTTGACGGAGTTACAAAGGTCGGGGTCCAAGGAGTGACGAAGGCTGGGTTCCAAGACGGCGGCCCGAAAGCTGGGTTCCAAGACGGCGTCCCCAAGTCTAGGGTCGACGAAGGCGGCCTGAAGGCTAGGTTCCAAGACGGCGTCCTCAAGTCTGGGGTCGACGAAGGCGGCCTGAAGGCTGGGTTCCAAGACGGCGGCCCCAAGGCTCGGTTCCAAGACGGCGGCCCCAAGGCTGGGTTCCAAGACGACGGCCCGAAGCCTGGGTTCCAAGATGGGGGACCGAAGCCTGAGGTTGACGACGGCGGCCTGAAGGCTGAGTTCCCAGACGGCGTTCCCATGGCTGGGGTTGACTGCGGCGTTTCCAAGGCTGGGGTTGAAGACGGCGGCCCGAAGGCTGCGGTCGACGAAGGCGTCACGTATGGGGACGACGAAGATTGATCTCCGAACATCGTCCCTCGCTTTTGAATGTAGAGAGGGAGAGTGGTGTAAGTCAGCTGTTGGACGTTTTGGGGTTTTGAATTTTGGATTAAATTTCTGAACAATGGTTGCAATATATAATGTTATTCATACCATATTTTTGTATCACAAAAACATGGTATGAATAGCATTACTCATGTGAGGGTTTAACCTAAAACTTTTTGCGGAAGGAATGTTCCAAATTATTATAAAGTATAATTGAGTGTTTTTTTTATGAAAAAAAAAACAATATTATTTATAGTTCTATATTAGGAGAGGATGCACAATAGATTAGCAATAATATAGTTCAAACTTACATTAAACGAAAATTGAATTTAAATTTTTTACTTACAAATTAAGAAGAATACCACTTATAATTGAGTGTTGCAGCATATTTATTTTAATGAAGGCCGGCGGTAGAGATAAAAACAAGGATTGAGAAATTTATGTGGAGGATATTTTTTATTATTTATGTTTTCATTTATAATAATGATAGCGTATTTACTTGTCTTGCAAGTAATACAAACTTCAAAGTATAATCCCAAATACAATATGTTGGTGATTTATACAATCGTATATATATATATATATATATATATATATATATATCATAATTAATATCACAATATTAAGAGCTTTTTCTTTTGGAATTTTTTTCCTTTTTCTTGTGACCAATTTAATTTTTTTTTCTTGGGATCCTTTTATAATTAATATCAAAATATATATCATGCATACTACGATATTGTCCAAATAATCTCAATTTAATATATAAAATTAAACGATTCAACATTTTTCTGCAGTCGTTGATTAACAATCACGAAAGAATAGTGTCCAAGGAGGTATTGATTGATTACCATTATAATAAAAGATATGCAATAAACGTAGATTAAATAGCATTCCGAGACAAAATTCTACTCTAATAAGGCTTGATCATTTGGAGAGATTTTTCAGTGTGTCGAGAAGATGATTCACAAAATGTATAATAATACAATGATTGGAAATTCATGTTTTTGTTGATCAATTAGGTTTGTTCGGGGTTATTTATCTAGAGAATACTTTTGTTCTTAAGCAGTTATATTCTTATTGTGTTTCATACGAAAGATAATTGGAAGTGTTTCCTAACACCATCTTCAATATAGGGGCAAAAAACTTAAACTCTGTAGCCTTTATTTTTAACTATTCATCTATACGTATGGGTAAATTAGATTTTTTTTCCTTCAATGATAGGAGACTCACTAATTAGAGTTCCGAACTTTGTAAATTGTTTAACTTTTGTTTATCTCTAATTTTTTGCCAAATCTTTTTTGTGCTTCCCGTGGTGTCACAACATTTTCACTGTCACCCTCGTCATGAAAAAGTAGTTAACTAAACTCTCGTGGTGAACCTCGTTAGCAATTGTGATCCAAATCTATACTTTTGTAGTCTCTTGTTAAATAAGCCCACGTGCATCTCACATGGAGAGACGAAATTAATCTTTTTCAAATCAAATCAAGAAACCAAAAACATATGTCATGTATACTAGGGTTCAAAACTAAATGGCACATACATGCAGGAAATGTTTGAGCTTTGGATAAGATATTCAGAACTAATATCTCCAGGCCCAACACCAAAACTAAAAGCCACACAAGTGATTCAAAATTTGAAGGCTGTTTTAATTACATATATACCAAAGAGCAAGGGATTGGTGGAGTAAACCATGCAACCACTAGGACCAAAAAAAAAAAAAAAAAAAAACCATGCAACCACTGGGCACTTTAACGGGAAGATGGGGGGAAGGGGATTGGGGAAGGGGGGAGGAGGGAGGGAGGGAAGCCTTTATCTCTTGCCAAAACAAATACTACCAAGGGGTTGTGACACCTAACGCATCAGTCTCACTCTCGTGTTCGCTAAGGATGCAGCCACAGGAGCTGCTAGATTTGTTGCGATGTCATAGTTTTGCCGGATCCATCGCCAGCCACACTCTCATCCTTGTCGTTCAAGTTTCAAGCCTTTTTTTTCATCAAGTCAATTCCAATTTCAGTTTAACCCTAGTATCTGACAACGTATGTCTTCTAGTTTCTTGATTTGGTTTGAAAGAGGAATTTAGCCTCTCCACATAAACTCACGTGGGTTTATTTAATGGGAAATTAATGGAAGTTGAAGTTTGGACCTCAATTGCTAACATGGCTCACCACGAGGGTTTAGTTAAGAATGTTTTACCACAAGAGTGACTTTGAAAAAATCATGACACTACAGGGCGATACAAAAATTTAGCATAATTTTTTTGGATAACAATATTTGAGTTAGTCCTCTATAATCTTCCTTTTTTTGAAGAAAAATGCTGGCAACCTTTGCACTAACCTTTATATTTGGACATTTTCACTTCTTTAAATGACATAATTAAGTCATATTTTACACAAACACAAGACTACAATCCAATCCAATCCAGTGAAGGCTAAGAAGGGTAAACAAACGCAAGACTACAATCCAATCCAATCCAGTGAAGGCTAAGAAGGGTAAACAAACGCCCCCATAAGAGCAACTCCAATGTAGGAGCCCTCCCCCCAAGCAATACACTATTCAATCCACCCAGTGAACAGTAACTGCCCTTAATGAACAGTGTATTCCCCTGGCAATTGCCTTTTGAATCTCCACCCCTGCACTTGAATAGCCCTGGCAATTGACAATAAAACATTAGTATTTTTTATTTATAAAATAATACATAATAATTTTATTTGTCATTATCCGAAAAGCCAATAGCAATTAAATATGGAATTGTGGTGTAAGGTAGATGTTAATGACAAGGTATTTATAGAAAAGTAAAAAAATAAAAAATAAAAAATATACAGATTTTTTACAATTTTTTTACAATTTTTTTACAATTTTTTATAATTTTTTATAGATTTTTTTTCAATTTTTTATAATTTTTTTTCTAAAAAGCGCCTGTTTTTTCTGAAAAGTTGTTGGGCGACGCGCCCCCACTCGCGAGTGGGGTGCACATGCCTGACAGAAAAAAAATAAAAAACTGGCGTGACGCCAGGCTGACGTCACATCCACTAGGGGGCTGGTCAGTCAATTTTCCACGGGCCCATTGCTCGGGCCTCCACCTTCACACCAGCTGCTGCACGCTGGAGCAAACCCACAGGGCCTCGGGCCCTTGTTTTTTGCCTGTCCCCAGAGCAAACTCCACCGGTGGAGTTGCTCTAAGGCCCACCTTCCATTTTATGATAATATAAAAGGCGCAACAAATATTATGGGCTTTAAAAACGATACAAAACTAACAAAAAGAGTCCATAATTTTACTTACAAACATATTTTACAATTTATAATAAATTTAATTAAAATTTAAAAAAAAAGCCCAAGCTCGCACTAAACTTTTCTCTGCCGCTCAACTACCGCCTAACACTTTTTAAAACCTTGATACATAAGTATGTCAACAAATGGGGTGTATTTTTCCTCACCACCCTCAAGTGAATAAATTTTTCAGTGTAACCGGCAAATGAGGTGGTACACCACATGTCACTATACAAATGGTGAGATATGTGTGTTAAAAAGTTAATAACTTAAAAAATAAAATTTCTCACCACTTACATAAAAACACGTGGTGTACCATCCATGTTCCAGTCACGATGAAAAATTTCTCCCTCGAGTGGTAGTAATACTCACTACCCTACTCATTACTATTGGATGAATTTAAATTTTAAGATTCGTATCTATTCAATACACAATAAATGAGCAAAAATATTCCCCAACAAATGTGCCTAAATAACATTACTCACATTATTTTAAGACCTAGAAAAACTCACCCATTTCATAGGATTCAACAATCTTTACTTTTCAACATTGAAATTGAAAATGATCTTGCTACCAAATTAGAGAATAACAAGAAGTAAGGCTATGTGGTGTGACTTGAACTTTTTTAACACTGTGGTCTCGTTTGATAGGGAAAACTATTTAGATAGATTATTCACCACATTGAAGGGCATTTTAAAGAAAGAAATGGATGAGAACTTCCATATTTTGTTCAAATCGGAGGGCACTCATGAGTCATGAAGAAAAGAAATCTCTACCAATCTTCACAAAAATGGTAGGATCAAAAAGAAAAACTTGTCTTCATGAATAATCTTCAATTTGGACAAAATATAGAAGTTGTCACCCATTTCTCCATTCAAACAGCCTTAATATAGTGAATAGTCATATCCAAACTAATCATCTCTATCGAACGAAACTTGTAGAATTGTTCACTCTAGTCATTTCTCCATCCATTTGCTATGATAGCTATGAATTCTTTTGTCTATCCCCCTATACTTTCCACCAAAATTTGGCAAGGTTGGTATGCAAGCTTCTTACATAAATGTTTGGTCTATGTAATTCTAGACTCTCTAGTTAATAGGGCTCCATGAGTTTGATCCATGTACATACATACATACATTCCTAATAGACTTAAGACGGTGCACTTGTACGATTTAGGCCTAATTTGCTCACAGCAGTGCGTCCATCTCTTTACATTTAGTTTAGTTTAAAGCATCGCCTGTTTCAAAGAAGAATAAATACACTTAGCGCCAGAAACCCGTTCGCATAATTGGAAAAAAAAAAAAACTATATGAGATTGGATCAAACACGTGTTGGACATCGATCCGTGTCATGTAGGACTCCTAATTGCATAATGATATTATTTTCTAGACTAACCCATCATCATCCCCAATTCCCATTCATTGGCTTATCAAAGCAGGCAGATTGTTTGTCCTCTTTTTATCATGCCATTTTCATTCTTTTTTACTTGTGCAGTCACGGACGTCAACATTTTATATTTAAATTATCTTTTGTCTTATTATTTTTATAAATAAAAAATCAATATAAAATATTGACATGATTTAACACAGAACAAATAGAAAATGATGAGAAGGGCACAGTAACAATCTGCCTCCCTTATCAGAAACCAATAATTTTCTCTTATACTTCGAACAGACACACCTACCCCTTTTCGGGTCGCACCCACCGGGTCCCCACCCGCTAACAGGGGCAAAATCGGCAGAGTGACCAAACTGGTAGTTGAAGCTTTTATCTCTGTGTCCCAGATTTCCAACATAAGAGTAACACACACAAAATGAGTCCCACACGACCGGGCCCCACAACCCAAATCTGAACGCAGTCGCAAGTGCCCATGGGCCATGACCCAACTGGCACTTCCCGGATCGAGGGCATTTTCGTCAATCCGGCACAGTAGGTGGTTACTCTGCCCACTGACAATTGATCCTTGTCTTCCTCGCCACTAGCCCACTACTACTGTTAGCTGTCTGCTGATGCTTTCCATCGTTTTCTCTATTAAGCTTCAGAGAGAGAGGAGAGAGAGATCTAGAGAGCGATTTAGAGTTCTTGAGAGAGAAAATGAGGGAGCCAGCGAGCGACGTGTCGTCGGCGCCACCGCCGCCTCAGGGGTTGCTGGAGAGGCTCAAGGATTACGGCCAAGAAGACGCCTTTGCACTTTGGGACGAGCTCTCCCCCGAAGAACGCCAGCTTCTCGTCAATGAAATCGAGGTCATTTTTTTGCTCTGGATCTCTCTCTCTCTCTCTCTCTCTCTCTGGTTTTAATTTTCTCGGCAACCAAACAGTTAAGATTCTTAAAATAGAGCTCGGCATTGATGGAATTCGGAACCAGTAACGATAATTCAGCTGAATTTTCATAAATGCGTTGCATTTGAATGCCAATCTGGTACAATTGATTTGATTGCATGGTAAATTTTGCTTGTGAATCGGTTGATTGATGCAATTTCCTTTACATTTTTGTTTAGACTTTGGATCTTTCGAGAATCGATCGGGTCATACGGTGTTCACTTCGATCTCACGGTCAGCATCTAGCCACGCACGCAAAGATCGCATAATTGGAGTATGATTAATAGTTCTGATGGATTTTGATTGTTTGGCAGGGCTGCCGACGGCGGCGATTGAGCCGGTGCCGGAGAGTAATGTGTCGTCGGTGGAGGAGCGAACGCTCGAAGACAGAGAGAGGTGGTGGAGGATGGGATTGAAAGCCATCTATGAGGGAAAGTTGGGTGTCCTACTTTTGTCCGGTGGACAGGTGAGGTCCAATTTTTTTCAATCATGTTTTGTAACTTTTTTTTAGATATGTTTGCTTAATGCGGCATTGCTCGGCACTTATTGCTTTTGCTTAATGTTAAACTTTATACTGATTACTGCATCAAAAGAGAATTATTAGTTTAATGGTGCTTGTTTTTTAAGTGGGGTGTTACATTTGGAACCTCTCTCTCCCCTTAAAATTATGACTTTCGGTTTGGAGTTGCTTTTCGGGGTTTTGTATATGTAAAGATAACTTGATTACAGATAGGGTTTGTCCACTTAATGTTTAAAGCAAACTTTTTTAGTCCATAATGCACGTAATCATCCTCTCGTTCTCTCTCTCTCTCTCTCTCTCTCTCTCTCTCTCTCTCTCTCTCTCTCTCTCTCTCTAACTATTATTTGGCTATGATGTCGTTTTATGGAATTATAGGTAATCTTACGAATAATGTCTTTCTCCCTTTCTCTGGTTGGTAGGATGTTATTTTCTAAATGTCCGTGTGGGACAATAGTTGAGAGCACTTAGTGATGGGAAAAGAATTGGAATATGGTTTTCCCCGTGAGTACTCATTGTTTACAGCAAAGTTGCTTTATAGGATTCCAAAATCTTTATTCTTTCTTTCTATTCTTATTCTGGTTTTTGTTTTAAGGGGGATGGGGGATTTATGGTGCAAAGTGAAAATGTTATACACTGTAGTTCATTCTCTGGTCACATTGGGAAGTGAAATACCGACATGTTCGGGTTTCATATCTGGGTGAATGCTTTTAAAGAATTTGAGGCTCATGTCAGGGTCCCATCATTCTCAGCTTCCTGACTTACTTAATCTCATTTTAAGTGTTATGTGCACAAGTCATAGTAACAGTTAACTACTCAAGCCTAGTAATTCTCTGGATAATAAACATCATGGTAATGGAAGCTACTAGAAATTTTCATTGTGACTAAAATGACTATGCCCATTTGACCATGTTTGCCGATTGAGGCTATGTAGTATGTGGTTGAGGTAACTTAGTTATGAATAAATTTGCTAAACTGCTTCCAGTTGGGCTGCTTCTGCACATTTTCTTCATAACTTATTGAGTTGTTTCAACTCTGCCCCATCAGTTTTTCAAGTATGTGTTTAGTAATTTTGCAGGGAACCCGGCTTGGAAGTTCAGACCCGAAAGGATGCTTCAGTGAGTAGTAGTATTCTTTTCGTTCTTTACCTTATTTTAGAGAATTTTCCGTATCATACCTTTATGTTACCTTTTACCTGAAACGTTTATCACCTGTGTAACTTTTATTCATATTTTAGACATTGGACTTCCATCTGGAAAGTCACTCTTTCAACTCCAAGCTGAGCGGATTTTGTGTGTCCAAAGACTAGCTGCTCAAGCTATAAATGAGGGTATGATTTATTTCTCTGTTTTTTCCTTTCCTCTCTCTTCAGTCCATGGGCTCGGTTACGAAACAATGTAGCTTCCTACCATAAATGAACCCCTAAGTCTTGGTGAAGGTGAAATTTTTTTCGTATGACAAGGCCACTAGCAGCTAAGCTGGCACTTTTATGGTTCATTGCAAGAGGTTCTTTATGGTCTTAAGTAATTTGGTTTTCATACTAATTACTATATTATTCAGGTTCTGCTGCTCCACTGCAAATACACTGGTATATCCTGACCAGTCCATTTACTGATGAATCCACACGGAAATTTTTTGAAAGTCATAAATACTTTGGTCTCGAAGCTGACCAGGTAAGAATTTTTCAGGTTCATTTTTCTTATATTTTGTTGATAATCTGGGATGCTTTTGCTTAATATGAAGGAAACGGGGGTTTTGCTTACCTTCCTTGTGTTCAAACTTCCTTGATTCAGGTCACCTTCTTTCAGCAAGGCACCATACCTTGTGTTTCAAAGGATGGCAGATTTATCATGGAAGCTCCATACAGAGTAAGACTTCTTTTTGAACTGTTGTTTGTTTGGGAATCTCATTTTGTTTTACCTCTTTTTTTAAGGCTTTTTAGAATCACTTACTTACCTTAGGTATGCTTGGAATAGACCAATAGGAAAAAAAATTCACAATATATACATGTGTGTGTGTGTTTGACAGGCACTGTTTGCCCATTACATAAAAGATTGTGATATACTGCCACCCGCAAAAAAAAGGCCTATGATTAACTCCAGTTTATTCCTCTAAGTCAGGTAGCTAAGGCTCCGGATGGGAATGGAGGAGTATATTCAGGTATTTTCCATAAGATTTGGTTCAACATGTCAACTACTACTGCTGAGCTTAATTTCCTCAATTTTCCTTAACTGCCGATAAGACCTTCCTTAATGAATTGGACCCATATATTTTATCAGCTTTAAAATCATCAAGATTATTAGAAGATATGGCTACAAGAGGAATTAAATATGTGGATTGCTATGGAGTTGACAATGCACTGGTGAGATTTCTTCCTTTCTGAATGGCGTCTGTAGTCTGCAAGGAGGAGAAAAAAGAGGGGGAGCAATTGAAATTCCTTCTCTTCCATTATTTGGTTGGTCAAGGAAGAAAATACTCATCTTTTTCTCCTCTCAGTCCCGCCTAAAGTGTCCACTGAAATAGATGATGCATAGTAGGGAGTTGGATAAAGGAACCAAACCTACCGAGATGTGACTTCGAATTTTTTTGGTTCTACATTAAACAAACAAAGAGAGAGAATAAAAATTCTTCATCTCTTTTCCACCAAAAGCTAAATCAACTGGAGCTTAAAATTGTTCTTAAAAAAAAAAAAAAAGAGTTGGAAGTTTTTCTTATTTTAGAGGTATAATGATTAGGTTATTGAAAGCAGGTTCGTGTAGCTGATCCAACGTTCTTGGGATATTTCATTGATAAAGGTGTTTCAGCTGCTGCAAAAGTTGTTCGCAAGGTAAGTGATAAGAATTTATCTCTCTCTCTCTCTCTCTCTCTCTCTCTCTCTCTCTCTCTCTCTCTCTCTCTCTCTCTGTGACACACATACACGCATAATTACTTTTGCTCCTTCATTTTTTTGGAAGAATATACTTTTTTCTGCATAACTATTTTACTGATATATCAGTTTTACACGAGTTCTGAAAGTTTGTATCATTCCATACATATTGAATTTTTAAATTATTATGATATCACATTTTGAGTTATTTGGGCTTTTTGGTTACAGGCAT
The DNA here is from genome assembly GCA_963580275.1 of Crataegus laevigata. Taxonomy (NCBI): domain Eukaryota; kingdom Viridiplantae; phylum Streptophyta; class Magnoliopsida; order Rosales; family Rosaceae; genus Crataegus; species Crataegus laevigata. The sequence goes on along the minus strand of OY756939.1, from coordinate 10,587,705 downwards.
ACCCACAAGAAAAGGTTGGTGTGTTTGTACGTCGAGGAAAAGGGGGACCTCTAACTGTGGTTGAATACAGTGAGATGGACTCATCTCTGGCATCTGCAATCAATCAAGAAACTGGACGTCTTCGTTTTTGTTGGAGTAATGTAATGCTTATTGTTACCTCTGATCTACTTTTTCTTTCTTTTGAAATAAATACTGTCTTGTAAGTTCTATGCTTTCTTTAGTGGACTGAGGTCCAATTACCTGAAGAAGAGAATTCATGTCCCTTTAGCTTATAGTTTCAATTATGAGTTATGACAGCTTCTTGCCACTTTGCGTTTTTCAGGTGTGTTTGCACATGTTTACCCTGGATTTTCTAAACCAAGTGGCTAATGGCCTTGAGAAGGATAGCATGTCAGTCTCTCTCGATCTCTCTAATTGCCTTGCGTTTGGAATTTCTCATAGATAGTTTTGGCTATTCTAACAATAATATTGCAAACACGTGAATGCAGTTACCATCTTGCTGAGAAGAAAATTCCTTCGATCCATGGACAGTCAATGGGATTCAAACTAGAGCAATTCATATTTGATGCGTTTCCCTACGCTCCCTCAACTGCGCTTTTTGAGGTAACTTCATTACCCCCTGCTTTTACTCTAATCCCAACTATTTCCTTTCTTGATGTTGCGGTGCTAAGGATTGCATTTGTTTGCCAAATATTCAGGTATTGCGTGAAGAAGAGTTTGCACCAGTAAAAAATGCAAACGGGTCAAATTTTGACACTCCAGACAGTGCTAGGCTTCTTGTTCTCCGACTTCACACTCGTTGGATAGTTGCCGCTGGCGGATTCTTAACACATTCAGTGCCTCTATATGCAACTGGTAGTTCATGCACTTTGCTTTCATTTGCATTCTAGTATGCGCATAAACGTAGGGGAAGGAAACAAAAAAATAAAAAATAAAAAAAAAAGGGAAAGTTGCATTGACACAATTGATGTTGAATGCAGGTGTAGAGGTTTCACCTCTTTGTTCATACGTTGGAGAAAACCTCGAAGCTATTTGCCGCGGAAGAACCTTCCATGCCCCTTGCGAGATTACATTCTAATCAGTTGACAGAATCGGTATTTTACCCTTGATTTGTGCAGCTGTATTTTACTGAAAAACTAGAGTGCGAGTTAGGTCCTATATATTTGACTGTTTGTGACAAGATTAGTGGGTGATTTGCAGTGTATAAAGTGAATGTCTTTGGGATACATATATTTGGTCATGCTTCAATTCTATCAACGTGTTTTGCAAAAACCAAATTCTAACTCTAAAAAGTGATTGTGGGATGGTGAGTTGAGTCGAGCACGGCTAGGCAATGGCAGAGTTTATAAACATTTGGGGCCAAACAACTTTATTGTCCTACTCAGTTACAACAAGTTCACGTTACAAGGCTCGGCAATTACAAAATCCGGTATAACTCCTTATAAGCATTTGTATCATCCTATGAATTTCCAATGTGGGTTATCTAGCATAACAAATGTTTATCAAAAAGTCAAAAATAGTCAGCTACTATTCACTCTAACGTGCAACGATTGTAACTAATAATGTAATGCACCCATGGAATGGAAGAAACCTGCAGGTTGCAATACTTTTTTTCTTTCTCTAGCCACTCCGACAAGCTTACCGTCCGGTTAAAACCATCTCCGTCCAGCCACTGAATCATTCGAAAATGATGGGCAACAAAAGGATGAGAATCATGAAGCATCGTACCGTCACTCCAATGTTCTAAAAATCGGAAATAGATTTTTTTTTTTTTTTTTGTAAAATGATAAATTTTGTTATATAAGAATTATTAAATGTTAGAATACCTACTAACGAAATTCAAACTCCTATCGTCATGCAATAACTCAACTCTTTTTCACAGTAGAGGACCACTTGCAATCGAAAACAAATTTGAAGCAAAAACATGAAAAGAGAATTAAATGTAGGTCATGGATCGTGTCATAAAAACGATTTAACCTATTGAGGAAAGCGATGTGATATTCACATATCCCATTTTACTTCTTATGCACCCTTTTAATTTTTAGCCGTCAGAAGTAATTTAGGATGGGTGTATAGCACACCTCTTGAGAAAAAAACGAGACTGAATAGGGGGCACGTGTCTACTCTTGGGTCGGGTCTTACGTGACCCGGGAATTTTATCCGGGTAAATGGCCTTTAATTCTCCCTGTATTTTAGCAATTTTCTTTTCCTTCAAAAAACATATACAAAAACCCTGCTTTCTCGCTCAGTCTCTCTAGGGTTCTAAGGTACTCTCTCTGTAATGATTGATTTTGGACTTGTGAATCAGAAAGGGTTTCATGTGATTGCCTAATTGAGTTTCCATCACGCTCCGGAAATGGGCTCGTCTTTGTTTGTTAGTTTCATAAATTTACCTTCTGTTTGGTTGCTCAGAAAATGGGATCAGAAAATTTCAATCAAAAGTTCGAAACTTTAATGATTTCTTGCTTCCTGTCTGTTATGCTTTTGATTGTTGAAGACAAAAGTCTGAATCTTGTGGTTAAAACATACCCGAAATACACACAACCAATCTCGGAATCCAAATGATGGAATTCGGGAATTCGATTCCGCCCCTACCCTCAGAAACCAAGCATTTCCCCTCCCCGTTTTAGTTATTTGTTGATTTTTAATGGGAAGATGTTGAAGACAAAAAATTTGGATATCATTACCTCCCAATGATAGAAATTTACAACGAGTTGGCGGAGATAAATTTTTTTTAATGGGAAATGATGTGCAAGTAGAAGAAGGATTGTTCTGTTTGTTTCTGAAAGTGTATTGGTTCAAGCCTGTTTTGTTAGCTTTAACGTTCGATTCTTTTAGCATTAGAAACTCTATTAACCTTGGAAAATGCATCTGACAGGTTTTGTGTGGATTCCGGATCCAGATAAGCGATGGTGAGAAGTGAAATGTGTTCGGCATAGGTTGATTTCCCTGTGTTAGAGAACCGACTCTTGTGCAAACCTTGAAAAGATGAGTTTGATCTTAAGATTACGGAATCATTTGCCTAATGGGATTTGCAGAATAACCTTTATTTCGTCCCTTGGAGCACTGAATCCTGGTAGCTTAAATGGGTTTTGTCGAAACTTTGGTCAACCTGCAAGGCAAGAAGAGGAAGAGGAGGAGGAAGTGGAGATTGACCAAAGAAGGCTCCCTGCTGATTATGATCCAGCAACATTTGATCCCACAGAGCATCGTAGTCCTCCAACTGATCGGGTTTTTAGGCTCGTAGATGAAATATCGTCGCTCACACTGGTTGAAGTTGCTGAGCTGGGTTCCATTTTGATGAGAAAAAAGGGAACGACGGAACCACCGGTTGTAGGAGTCATGAAGCCGGGAGCTGCTGGAATAGGATTAGCGACGGAAGGGACCGTCGGCAGCTAAGGAGGAGAAGAAACCAGAAAAGAATGTATTCGAATTGAAATTGGAGTCATTTGAGGCCGCTTCTAAAATAAAACTGATCAAGGAGGTAAGGAGCTTCACTGACTTGGGACTCAAGGAAGCAAAGGATTTAGTGGAGAAGACGCCATCAGTGCTCAAGACAGGAGTGTCAAAGGAAGAAGGAGAGCAACTAATAGAGAAGCTGAAAGCTCTTGGCGCAAAAGTTTCGCTTGAATGAAATAAAAAAGACGATCCAGATGTACTCCTCTTCGAGGTATTGCGAGAGTAGTCAATGTTTCTTGGGGAACACCACCAGCTTCTCTGGAAATTTATCAATCCTTATGAATCACATCTCAGATTTCCTCCAACTGTTTAGCATTTATGCGTTAGCTTGTGCCTGCCATTCATAGCGTTTATAATAACAGAAATTTCTGCGGTTCCCTTTTTTCCCTTCTGCACTCATCCCTCGATCCTCCTTTGATTTGTTCAATTGAACTAGTAGGTAAAAAGGAAGGAGCGCGTGAAAGAAAAAAGAAAGTGCGGAAATCACTTCTCCTAACATCCAGTGCTTAGTCGTGTTTTGAATATGGAAAACGTGGAAATTGGATTAACTCAAGAAATTGTACATTTGTATTTCACAAAGGGGACGGTCATCTATACAGAATAGCAGTAGCTAAAAAGTGAAGAATCGGATAATATTTGTTCTTGGACTTCCGGGATTTTCACATCTCTACCAGGACGAACACCGATGATATTTCCGTCTTCATGATCATGATCGGATCTTTCCCTGTTCTCCGAAAAAGTAACGTTGTCGATTCATTCAATTTTGGATTCCACAGTAGCCGTAGAGGGTTGCTTCATCTCCAGATTCTTCACCTGTGAAATAATAGATTTGCAACATCATAATCTTATGATTCCGGAAAACAGAAATCAAGGAAAAAACTGCACTAGGAAACGAGGTTGGTTTCGAAACGTTTGGGACCAGGCAGCAAATCCCTTATAACTCACCTTTGGTAGATGCTAGACGGGTACTAATGCTTCGCTACTGATGAGACGGGTGTTTAGAATGCAAATGTTTTGATGACAAGCCATGCGCAGTAGACTGGTACTGGAAGAAGAATGAAAACCGATGTCAAGAATCACGCCAAGAAAAAATCCAGATAACCTAGGTTAGTATTTGCATACCATATCTTGCAAACCATCCTGAATGTCAAAATAACTCGGAATAGATTGTGGTCTGAAATGCAACTGCGCCTGCACAAAACAGAGTATCATTACTATACCAAGAAATGCAAACAGGACTATAACAGTAACAAATGACGTCACCCCTCAAATGAATGGACTCTCCTTTCGTTTATGATTAAACGGAAAGAAAAAAAATGAAGAAGAAGAAGAAGAAGAGAATTCTGTACCACCCCAGGCAGTCTTTGCTGAGTCATGTAGTGAGCATCATGGATGGGCACAATTGAGTTTATTAGACCCTACGACAGAAACAAAAGACTTAGTGAAGAAGTTGAACTGTACTTTTTTTTATAAATAATTAGAAATTTATATGAAAATATCCAGAAAATTGAGTTTCTTAAACAAATAGGAAATGTGCACTACCGGCCTTGGCATATGCTGATTGCTATGATATTCTTCACGGCTGGAGGGTATCGTGTTTAGCTGCCCCTTCAAGAAGATCCAAGGGACACAGCTCAAATCAATTTTAAGCATGGGATAAATTGTTGTACAGTAGCCTTTTTCCTTGAACAGAATCGCAGTTTTGTAATTTCGTGATGAGAAAAATATCTTACCATTCCTTGAACAATTTGTTGACTGCCATAATAACCATCGAAGTTTGGAGCTCTTGAGGTGAGTTCTTCCTAAGAATAAACACGCCACTCTAAATTTTAGGAAATAATAAACAGCAATGTGAATAATTGTTTTGCTAAACATTATGACTGCTGCTAAACTATATTGTACCATCTCTTGCATGCTCTCTTGCGATTTATAAAAACAATCAAGGGCTGGAATTCGTAATTTCAAGTGCCCCACCAACAAGTTTGGAACCCACATAAAGAAATTCCTTTTATAAAATGGGTAAGGTTTAAACAATAACATAGCATGACTAACCACTTGTTGCCAGCTTTCTTGCATCCCAATGGTTATGACCTCTGGCTCCAAATGCACCTAAAAGAATTCAAAAGACATACCAAACCAAATGAGCATTCAAATTTTCCAAAAGAAAACACAACCAGGAATATAAGCATAATAATCACCACAAGTTCAACTAACCTGTCCTTTCTTGGATGCACCATTGTTTTTATTTGTCTCGATATTGTTGTTGCCTTGGTTCTCTCCTTCGGAGCCTTGAGGACCATGAGTCTTTGGCGAGATTGGCTCTGTTACATTCTGAATTGAGTTATTTATACTCTCACAACTTCTCAGGGCTTCTTCCAATGCATTAAACGCAATACTGTAACTTTCTTGGGATAAAGAACCTTCATCACTCAAATTAAAGGCTCGTCGGCATAGATCATTGTAACGTTGAACTCTAGACTCAGCTGCATCAGACCCTTCTCTCGTTGTTTGCCTATTCTTTGCATCTTTTGTCCAACGTTTTAATATATACTGAGCTGGAATACTGTGTACACCAGACATTTGTAGTACAATCAACACATGTCTACAAAGAAAACCTTTGAATTCAAACGAACGGCATAAACAGGACACATCCGATGTCAATTCGTTCCACTCCACTATGAAATCTTGACTCTCTACAAAATCTTGAACTCTGAAAGTTTTGATTACTCCATCTTCAGTTTCTTTCTTTGGATGACAAGCAACTACTCCCAAAACCTCAACTTGGAATTTCTTAAATACTGCATGAGTATACATAGTTGCCATTTGTTTACCATATGGTGATGGAGATCTCAATGCTGGTTGCTTATGCCATGTTTCAAAATCAGCTTTTACTTCCTCTTCATACTTCTCACGAAGGATTGTTTTGTATTGTTCTAAAAATTCTTTCAACGGAGTTTTCCTCTGCATGAATTTGTCGAAGAAACAATTTATACCTTCTAACCGCTGGGTTGTAGACATACCTGCCAGAAAAGTGTCTCTCATGTATGTTGGTATCCATCGTACACGATCCTCATACAATGACTGGAACCATACGTCATCCCTTAAATTGAATCTGTCAACCATTTTCCACCATCTTTTTTCAAACTGTTCATTTGTCCAAGACTTAAAAACGCATTTGTTAAACTTGACCATAAATTTTTCGTGTTGCCTAATCACATAACCAAGCTTATCAGGAATCTTGCCGAATATGTGCCACAAACAAACACAATGACGAGAACCAGGAAGGACCTCTGTAATTGCTTCTTTCAGGACTTTATCTCGGCTACTAAGTATTACTCTTGGAGCACGTCCACCCATTGCTTTTAGCCATGCCCGTATCAGCCAGACATAGGATGATTTACTCTCATCAGCTAGTAAAGCACATCCAAGCAAAATGAACTGAAAGTGGTGGTTCACGCCAATAAAGGGAACAAATGGCAATTTGTATTCATTCTTGATATATGCGGTATCAAGAAATACTACATCGCTAAAATTCCCATAATCAAGTCTACCTTTGGCATCAACCCAGAAAACATTCTTCAAACGCTGCTCCTCATTCAGATCAACTGCATAAAAGAAGTTAGGATTCTCATCTTGCATATACAGAAAATGGTCAAGCATAACTTGAGCATCTCCTTCCTCTAAATATAAATGCTTCCTGCTCAGTGATTGATTTGTCCCACCACCTTTTTTATTATCTAACTTCTTGAAGCCACCGGACTGTTTGGCCATATCAACATACATCTTCTTTGTTCTTCTCCGGATAGCAAGTAAGCGATCAACATCACATCGACCTAGATCTAAATCCCTATGCCCCCGAAAATAATAGGCTTCATCAGGAAAAATTTCATGATTATGCTCTTTTATGAAACTACGAATAATCCATCTACCATCTTGCCTCTTAACATGCATGGAGGCTTTACAATCTGTTTTCTCCCAAGATCGGTTAGAGCGACCTCGTTTTCTCTTAACAGAGTCACAGATACTAGATTCTCTGGGGTTTGAAACAGACTCTGGTGCTTCAGCTGTATTAGATTCTCGTTTGCTCCCATGTCTAGTGCATGCAAATTTTGCATCAATAAACTTTCCAGATACTCTTGATCGACGACTGGCCTTTATTACAGCAGCGAACCCCACAGACTTGGCATATTCTCTATAGAACAAAAAGGCATCTTCCTTTGATTCAAACTCCATTCCATCATGAGGTTCTAAATCTTTTGTAGAATTCAAATTGATTTCGTCTCTGGCAACCGCCTTGTTTTCAGTTGGTCCTGTATCCTCTTTATCATTTGCAGGACCATTAGTTGCTTTCACAATGCCATGGTCTCTAATACCTTCCTTACGGCATTCTCCCGAAGGCCGTTCAAGATCTATCCCCATTTAAAGAACCTAAATTTTCTAAGAGAAACCTGTTCAGATATGCACCCGGCAGCAAAAAGGGGTTAAATTTAGTACAACCGGAAACTAGACGCAGTACCAAAAGTGACAGGATCATCACAAGTCAAAAACTTTAACAACATTTCACTGCAGTACCCCAGGAGAATGAAAATTATAGATACATACACAAACTGAAATACCAAGATACACACACAAAAATGAAAATTATAGAGAGAAGAATTAATTAATTACTACTTATCTACTTCACATCACACATAACACTCAATGCAGAAGATGTCACCCACAAAAACAAAAATTAAAGAATCTAAATTTCAGCATAAAACATCACAATTCAGCATAATGCCAAATACCCAATTGTAAGAACACAAAAACCAAACAAATGGCAGTCAAAAAATGAAAACTTTCACACAAAAAACCTACATGTGAGAAGTAAGAGCGCATGATAATACTACTGATCACTAATTAGAACAGAAATTCCACATTAATTAACGAAAATGAACCCAGAAAGAGTAATTAAGCGTTCACAACAGCTAAAAAAGGAGGAAAAAATAAAATTCAAAATAATTAGAAGCAAATTAGGAAAATAAAGCTGCAAGCAATCACTGAAGTGCAGTGCTAATAAGTAATAAATTAAAAATCACAAAAATAACAAAAAATAGGTAAACAAAATTGAAAATTTGGGTTGATAGTAATAAGGAAAGGAGAATTGGAATTACCCGAACTGAATCGGCCAGGGTCCGGAGAGTAGAGAGATCAATCGGTGGCGCGAGTAGGAAAAGCTTCGAACTATGAAGGTTAGGGCTTCAGTTGCGAGTTGCGACTCGTACTCGCATTCCATTTTGCTATACTCGCTCTTATTCCCTTTCACGTGGGACCCGCCTAAAATTTCCAAAAGATGGTCTCTTATATTAATAAGTAGTAACTTTGTTTATGTTGTGGCCTATATTTTTTAGAGAGGTGCAGCAAAGAGAAGAAGAGAGATTAGAGAATAGTCTTGAGGAATTGTGTTGTTATGTTATTCTATTCCCTAGTCCTTATGCCTTTATTTATAGTAATTAGGAGGAGAGAAACTTGCTCTCCAAGTAATACAAAGTCTATTAGGAAAGATCATCTAAATCCCAAAGGATTCCTACTTTATCTCTACTTAGGATTTACACAATCACATATTGATAAGAACATATGTCACAACACTCCCCCTTGAGTGTGCAAATACTCAAGTAGATGGTGCATCAGATCTTCAGGCTAATGTAGAAGCAGTTAGTCTCGTCTGGTTGGTACAAGTAGCGAATGCGAATCTCAAAACAAACGGAAGAATGCATAGGTAGTAAAACTCACAAAACCTCGCTATGGCAAAACCCAAGGTGGGAGAAAAACCCATAGGCTAAGGAGAAAAGTGAGAAGTTGCATTAAGTCAAAACTATACGTCTTCTGGAAGCAAGTAGAAGAGCTCACAAGGGTATGATCAGCCCAGGATGGGTGCCTCGTTAAAACCTAGTTAGGTAGCAAAAACCCAGTGGGAAAAATGCTCCTAATCGTAGGGAAAAAGAGTACATTAAGATTAAGTGAGTATACTTCTGGATACTCCCCCTGAGTTTGACAAAACTTTCGAATGAAACTACAAGCATTGCAAATGAGAAAGTTACGCATACCAATTCATCAGACAAGCTTCTGGAAGGGTAGACTTCGGTAGTGACTCTGTGTAGATGTCGGCAAGGTTGTCTGGGATTGGACTGCTTGACTTCAATCTTCTGATGCTCATGTTGATGTAGACACAATATTCTTGGTGTTGACTTGTTGGATGTATCATGATCTAGTCGATACATACAGTGTTATCTTCATGGATCGTTGTTGGGACTCAACGATGGATGAAAATCGCAGGGATTTTGAAGATGCTCAACAAGAGTTCTCGACTACATCTCTCACGTGATGAGACATAGTGAGTCTTGGAACGATTCAAAGGTTTCGCAACAAAAGGTCTATCTGGTTGACCTCCAAGATATTGCGGTGTTCCTTAATGGTAAAGACATAACCATGCGGGAACGTACCTTGTGTGGTCAGGCAAACGGTCTGATTCAGCGAATCCCACAAGGTAGGCATCATTCCGAAGATCAAGGGGGTGTGATCTATTCTGAGATGCATAGGGATAGATAAGCCCAAATCCGTAGTAATGGAAAACGTCTTTATCACCAAGTTTGGTGGTAGCGTGTTAGGCGCAGTGCTGCTTTATGCCAAAAGATTATCAGCACATAAGATGTCTGACCTAGTGCATTTGAGCTAAGTACAACAAACGCCAATGGTACTTAGATATGACTGCCTCACGTTCCAATATAGAACCTTATGCTCCATACCCTCCGTGAAGGTCTTATTTGCATCTAGCATACAGACGATCAGGGTATACTTAGACATAACACCTTCTGGGTCTAGTTTGAGTGGTGGACCAGAATACCATCAAAACTAGCTTGAAACTTCAGGTCGAGGAAATGTCAAGTTCTCCCAAGATCATTCATCTTATAGTCTGACGTGCGAGAGATAGGGCTTGCGGCAGGTAAACCCAAAAAAAAAAACCAAATCTGAGTTTAGATTTGGGCCGAGAAGAGCCAAAGCAGGAAGGGCTTGGTGTTTAGACCAGAAGAATAACCCAGCTGTGTGCTGGGTGTGCTCGTTGTCGGACTCGTCGCTTCTGGTGGCGGTCGGAGGGGTATGATTTACCATATAACCGCTTCCCAGGTGACGGAAAGTTAAAACTCTACATCGACAGACCAAGAAACCCTCATGTTTGAGTTTAGGGTTTCGAACTCTGGCGAGATTTCAAAGATCTCAGCCACGATTGCAGGTCGTCGGGAAAAGGGCAGCCGTGGTGGCTGGGCATGGCTGCAGGCCATGTTTTTGTCAGAAATCGGTGGTGACGCCGATGATGGCATCGGGTTCTGGGTTTGGAGACTTGTGGGGCTCCTATAGTCTCGGCTTTGCTCTCGGATTTAGGTTCAAACGAATCCAAATTTTTTTTTTTTTTGGTTAAATTAAATTCAATGGCATGCATGTATAATTCAATGAAACACATATGTAATTTGATGCATATGCAAAATAATAGTTTCAATGTATTTACATATGTATGTTTCAATTCATAACCAATATCAAATTCACATAATTTAAACAATTATGGTTATGAGGCATACACAATTTATGTAGAATCTAAAATACGTTAAACATAAAGTTTGGTCATGCATCATGGTGAATGTTCATGCTATCAGGGCTTGCAAAATATCGAGTTAAAAACCGTTGTTTTGAAAGAACCTGATTGCGTGATGATATGGATGAACTGGTTTGATGCAGAAAATTTCGGCTTTCATCTTCAAGCTTGTATCGCGTTTAACATAAGAAAAAAAAATTGAATCAATAAAAGTATATGAATTCAATAAAATCAAAATTTAATCAATTAAAATAATTGAAACGTAATACTCCCCTGATGAAGACGAATAAATTCTCTTTAAATTCTTCTAAGCACAGCGTGAAGAGCGTGCTGATAACGTGTTGTGGCCTATATTTTCTAGAGAGGTGCGGCAAAGAGAAGAAGAGAGATTGGAGAATAGTCTTGAGGAATTGTGTTGTTATGTTATTCTATTCCCCAGTCCTTGTGCCTTTATTTATAGTAATTAGGATGAGAGAAACTTGCTCTCCAAGTAATACAAAGTCTATTAGGAAAGATCTTCTAAATCCCAAAGGATTCCTACTTTATCTCTACTTAGGATTTACACAATCACATATTGATAAGAACATATGTCACGACAGTTTATATATTTTTTATGGTAAGAAATGTTTTATTTTAGCACCAATAGATAGTATATATTAAGCTGTATAAAAGCTATTTAAAAATCAAACGTGACCATTAAAAAGTTAAAATTGTGTCATTTTAAAAGACCGTTGCTTGAAAAATTATCACGAAGCAAAACAAAATACAAACCAACATTGTCAACTACGTGTAAAATACAATGCCAACCAAACCAAAGTAACAATTATGTGGGTCTCGGTGATTAAATCTCCCTAAAGAAAACTTTTTAAGACAAAACTTCATGATAGAAAAAATAGCGCCATACATACAACAATTATAATATAAAGACAAATGCTATCATAAATTTAGACTTTTCTCTATAAAAAAAATTGGTATTTAATATGATATAAATACTAAATGATGTGACAATTAACATAACAAAACGATCTCTTTCTTCACTTATAAAACGTGAATTGGTTTATAATGTTTAACAATATAACTTTTTATGATTTTGGGGACAAAATGTAGTAGTTAATTAAGAGCACCATGTTCAAGGTGACCAAAGAAATACAATGTATAACCAGGTGATGAGTCATGAGTTTTCCCTTGATTAATTGGGATTAATATCTTGATCAATGCCTTGTGTTTGAAGATCAATGAATATGCATTGCACAGTTGCATGGATGTCGTAGAATGATTAACTGTGACAGCCCGTCCCGACGCATTTTATTTTGAGACGTAAATTGACGGAATTACCCCTTCGGGGTTGTGTAAGTGTGGATGTGTGTATGTGAGGATGGCCAATAATGAACTGCCCTCAATTATTGGGGCCAATCAGATCCTTTAGGATCTCTTGTTCTGATTGGTGATTGACCATACTCAACCATCTTCTCTCTCTCGATCCCGTAACCTCCCTCTCTCTCTCTCTCTCCTCTCTCGAAAACACTCTCTCTCTACCATATACGTATGGCACACCCATAACCCTTGCAAAACTTCACAGATCGATGCAACCAAGACCACCATTTGAATCCTGAGGACCTTGCGAGTCCAGTGACACCATTTTTAGGTAAGAACTATATCGTTTTCACGTTGAAAACTCACTCCCCGAGTTTGTCACTGTTCATCAAGTTTTTGTTGGTTGACTTTTAGGGGAATCCAAGCTCACCACGAACCTTAGAAGGCCCCCACGAGGCTCAGAGACCATCGTTTGCACAGCTTGGACGTCGGGATAGCCCTGCACGAGTTTGGCCGATTTTTTGGAGGATTTCCAGACGATATTTCAGGCGTTTTTCGAGGTTTTTGAAGGTATATACTTTCTCATTTGATTTTGAGCATGCAGGAAGAAAAATGGGACAAAATGGTGCAAAAAAGAGTGAGAAAACTCGAGTTGCAGGTTCCCGGCGCCGACAAAATTTTCCAGCGAGCTGGAGGTAGGGGACGACACGTGCCAGGCACGTGCCAGGCACGTGCCGCGTGTGGGGGGCGCGTTGCACCGTGCCCTGGCAGGCGCGTGGGCCACCCAAAAATTGTTTTACAAATATGTTGATGTCCGTGACGTCGAATAGGTCAAGTTGGTATATTCGTATACCAAAATTAAGCTATGTATGAGAAGTTATTTCCGTAGTTACGCATATGTGCTTAAATAACGTATTTTTAGTAATTTCTCATATAGGTGAGACTATTCCGAGGACGAGCGTAGCCAGGCTAGACGTGGGGGCTACGACAAGACGACCTATCAGTGAGTGGGCAGCTATTTTTCTGTATAAACTTATATATATATATAATGATTTTCCCAGAATCAGCTTTTAAATGAAAAGTACGTTTTTATCGTCATGCATATAACTTAGTATTGATGCATGAGTATTCATATATACATTTCATGCATATGTTGGTGTCGAGGACGCCAGGTAAGTACCAGGTAGGTGCATGCATTGTTAAGAAAGAACAGACGAGATATGATGTGATATGTTAGATCATAAACCTGCACATATTGTTAGTGCTCTCATGTGTCGTTCACCTCCCGCACCGCATGCTCGCCTTGGATCCAAGTTAGGTGCACAGTCCTGTCGTATAGACCACCTCTGAGTGGGTTCGACTCGTAGGTGATCCGCGATTATTCGCACAGTCTTCACGTGATTGTAGCACTAGAGCATTCTTATATTGATACAGTGATGTGATAATGACCTCATGAGGATATTGATGCATGTGCAGAGTATATATATGATGAGATTGAGATGTTATGAGATATATGTACGGCCGATGGCTGAACTAATGCCTAGTAGCTTTATGGTTATCGAAATGCATCATATGTCATGGTTTTTGAGATTCAGAATGATATTGAAATGCATTGCATGGCGTATTACGAGATACGTTTGATAATGAGTAATGCTGAGCATGTTTGAGATATATATATATATATATGTACGTATTATTTTCTGGGAATTTATATAGGTTTTACGGTGAGAGGTTATACTTTTGAGAAAAGAAGGATTTTGAAAAGAATTGTTTTGCTGACCCACTCAATTTTGTTTTTCACCCCTCCAGGTTCTAGATAGCTAGAGTATCTTTGGTGGCTAGCGAGGACCCTTCGGCAGTTCTGACAGACTCATTCTTATGTAGAACACCCGTTGGTGTTATTCGAATTTAATTATTCATGCTTGACTACACTTTGACTTAGTACGCTCTGGTTCTGTATAAGTACTTTAATTTCACTCTAGCACACTATCTTATTTAGGTTGCTAGTGGATTGGTTTTAATCATGGATTAAAATGCCGATAATATCGGCGAAATATCGCCGATATTATCGGTTTTTAGAGACATCGATATTTAAACACATATCCATACGGTTTTCGGCAAAAAATCGACGAAATATCGAAAAAATCGATAATATCGCGATATTTGCGATATTATCGACATTTCTCTTGGTCTGAAAACAGCTGACGGATGGGAAGATGCGGACGAGGAGGAAGGCGAGGGAGGGAGGTCTGTGCATGTGGGAGAACTTCTGTGCGTGAGTGAGGGAGAGAGGAAGGTCTGTGGGAACTTCTGTGCGTGAGGGAGGGAGGGAGGTCTGTGGGAACCTGGGTGTGGCGTGTAGAAAGGAAGGGAGGGAAGAGAGAGACGGAAGGGAGAGGAGAGAGAGGAGAAGGGAGAGACAGAAGGGAGAGGACAGAGAGAGACGAGGGGAAGGATAGAAGAGAGGGACGGAAGGGTTTTTTTTTGTGGGGAGGGGAATCACAGAGTGCTTTTGTGTTTTTGTGGGGGGGGGTAATCAGAGACTTTAGAAGGGGGGGTAATCAGACTTTAGAGTCGGCTTTTTGTGTTGTGGGGGGGGGGGGGTTAATGATGATGACAGAGTAGGGGGGTTAATGATGACGACAGAGTAGGCTTTTGTTGGGGGGGGTAACAAACCAGCTTTGGTTTTTGGGGGGAGGGAAGTCAGTGTGCGTGAGTGGTTTTTTGGGGGTGCTGACATAAAAAGAATCCAATGCAATGTGTGTCAGTGTAATGTGTGGTGGTGTGAGGAGAAAAAAAAATATCCAGTGCAACGTTCAAATAAAAAATATATATAAATAATTCAAAAGTGTTTGTTTAATAATTTTGACAAGACAAAAAGTAAAATCTTTTTCATACACGCGTGATGTTATTTTACATTCTCAGTCAGAGGTAGCTAAGCAATAAAACTACCTCTCCCTATGGTCGAGCTTGTTTTATTTCAGAACCAGAAGTAGGAAGCAGCATAAACAAAGAAGGATTTGTCATCACACATTTTGTGACCATTCAAAAATTGGAAAACCTCTACCACCTTTTCGTTTCTTCTTCTTCTCGGCAATCCAGAGCCATTCCAAAATCCAGAGTAATTGTTGCTCCTTTCAGATTCTATTTGGCCTTTACAAATTACACAAAGGGTTCCATATTTAAGGTAAGTTTACAAACTTATATTTATATTATTGTAATTTGTAATTTATACAACAACAAAAAAAAAATTGTGTGAACCTATGCATGTGATCTAAGAACCAAAAAATACTTGCATGTTAAAATTTTGAAGTAATTAAGTAATGTTGTATAATTATTTATTCCCTAGAATAATTTTAATATGTTTAATGTTATTTATTATTTTATTAATATTAGGTTTTATTATCAAATTGGATTATTATTCATTAATATTAGGTTTTTTTATTATCAAATTGGATTATTATCAAATTAGATTATTCATTAAATTGGATTATTATTAAATTAGATTATTATTAAATTAGATTATTATCAAATTGGATTATTATTCATCACTATGTTTAATATTAGGATTATTTTTTATCAAATTGGATTATTATCAAATTGGATTATTCATTAAATTGGATTATTATTCATTAAATTGGATTATTATCAAATTGGATTATTATTCATCACTATGTTTAATATTAGGATTTTTTTTTATCAAATTGGATTATTATTCATTAAATTGGATTATTATCAAATTGGATTATTATTAAATTAGATTATTCATTAAATTGGATTATTATTCATCACTATGTTTAATATTAGGATTTTTTTTTATCAAATTGGATTATTATTCATTAAATTGGATTATTATCAAATTGGATTATTCATTAAATTGGATTATTATCAAATTGGATTATTATTCATCATTATGTTTAATATAGGTACGTTTAAGATGTCTAGTGGAGCTACTAAACGTGATCCAGCTTGGGAACATGGAGACCCAATAGACGGAAACAAATATGGCACAATTTGCAAATATTGTGGTCGGGTAATGAAGAGTGGTGGAGTGACACGACTTAAGTACCATCTTAGTGGATTAGATCCAGCAAAAAATGTCCAACGATGCGATAATGTCCCCCCAGAAGTGAAGGCATTTATCAGCTCATTATTAAAAAATAAAAAACAGCTGAAGGAAAAGAGAACACAAGGAATGGAAAATATTCGAGCTGGGCTACGAGGAGAAGTCATTGGCCAAGCGGTTGACAGTGATGATGATGACGATGAGGACGAATGTGATGATGACATGGGACCTGAAGAACGACGCAATTTGGAACAAGGATTACGTGCCTCCAAACAGTCAGCATGGGAAAGAGAACACCTTCATAAAATTCCTAATAGAGCACAAGGTTCCAGGACAAGTGGTGGTGCACAAATGAGACGGGGAGGCAGTCTTAGAGAATCACAACCAACACCACCAATAGCCCCAAGTTTATATAAGTCATCCAACGCACGTCAAAAGAGTGTTTGGAGTTATTTCAAGGGAGGTAATGTGAAGGAAGGAATGGGGCGTCTAATTAGCAAGTTCTTTATATATGAAAATGTCCCTCCTGCAAAGGCATCATCACATCATTTCAAAAATATGGTAGTGGGATGTCAACAAGCTGGTGTTGGAGTACAACCTCCCACTCCCTATGAGATAAGAAACAAATATTTGGATTGGGAGTATAACGACATTGGCGAGTATGTTAACAAGTTGAGGTCAAAGTGGGAAACACATGGTTGCACAATCATGTGTGACGGATGGACTGGGCCGACCAGATTGTCTATCATAAACTTCATGGTATACTCCAAGGGAAAAACAGTTTTTTTGAAGTCTGTTGATGCTTCAGACCATATAAAGAACTACAAGTATATTTACAAATTATTGAGGGATGTAATCATGGAGGTGGGAGAGCATAATGTTGTCCAAGTCGTGACCGACAACGGTTCTGCATTTGTCAAGGCTGGAAAAAAGTTAATGAAGCATCATAATGTGTTTTGGACATCATGTGCAGCACATTGTATTGATCTCATGTTTGAGGCAATGGGGAAGAGAGAGAATGTTGCTACTATGGTCAAAAGAGCTAGAACGATCACAAATTATATTTACAATCACAGTTGGTTGTTGGCAAAGATGCGTGAATTTTGCAAGGGGGAAATTATTCGTCCAGCTACCACTCGATTTGCCACCAATTATATTGCATTAGACAGCCTAGTTAAGAAGAAAGCAGGGTTGAAGCAACTATTCACTAGTGACGATTGGGCCAACCACAATTTCAGCCGCTCAAGTACAGGTCGTATGGTGGAAAGTATAGTGCTTGATCATGTTTTTTGGACTGAATCAGAACATGTGTGCCAAGTGTTTGAACCTCTGTACAAAGTTTTACGGATCGTTGACACAGAAGTGTATCCTACTATGGGGGCAGTATATGAGTTGATGCGTGTAGTGAAGGATGAATTGCAAAGAGAACATGGTGCAAGGTGGGTCATAAAGATAATTGATGACCGATGGTATAAAACATTATACCACGATTTGCATGCAGCAGGTATAAATTATGTCATAATTTGCAATTCATTTCTTTAGTTGCATAAGTATTATTTCTCTTATTAGAGTATGTGTTTCTTTGAACA
Organism: Crataegus laevigata; assembly: GCA_963580275.1. Classification (NCBI taxonomy): domain Eukaryota; kingdom Viridiplantae; phylum Streptophyta; class Magnoliopsida; order Rosales; family Rosaceae; genus Crataegus; species Crataegus laevigata. Next base: position 10,569,650 of record OY756939.1, on the reverse strand, counting down.
ACATATTATTTGAATCCCCGATACCAATACAGACCCGGTGTTGGAGATGATGGTACCCTTATACGTGCTGTACATAATGTATTCTCTAAATTAGACCCTGCATCACCAGCAGTTGGCCAATTTGGAAATGAGGTACACAATTACTTAAATTATAATAATTACTTTGTTGGATTAAACTAACACGATTTATTGAATTCAGCTAACATGGTTTAAAGATGCAAGAAGAACTTTTGGAGAACCAACATCAGTTGCTGCTCGAACAAATATGTCTCCTAGTGAGTATAAACATATTTCACTATAAGTTTATAATAGACTTTGTTGGAGTTATTAGGCTTATCAATATTGTTTTTCATTGTAGCTGAATGGTGGATCATGTATGGGACCGATGCACCAACTGTGAGAAAGTTCGCAATTAAAGTATTATCACAAACAACTTCCTCATCTGCTTGTGAAAGAAATTGGAGCACATTTGCACTCATACACACAAAGCAAAGAAATAAGTTGGCTCATAGTAGCTTGGAAAAATTAGTTTATTGCTACTACAACATGAAGCTTCAACTTCGAGATAAGGAAGCAGAAATAAATCATGTCGACCGTGGTGACCCACTAGATGTGTTTGATATTGTCGGTGCAGATGATCATACACAGGATAACCAACTTTATCAATGGATTAGACCTCTTCATTTAGATGATGATGAAGGCAACCCAGCTCCCAGAGTTGCTGAAGAAGCACGTAATGAAGGGATAAATGTAGAAAGAGTATTAGAAAAGGAGGTGGGATCTAGCAGCACCGACTCTTTGGAAGAACATTTGCGCCCAAGACCAAGAAACACTGGAATTCCACCTTCTTCCAATCCTACACAACCACAACATCGTGCTGATACTAATGATAGCTCTAGTACAAGATCAGGAGACTCACCTACCACCGGAGGTGGGAATGATGAAGGATACAGTGGAGCTGGAGGTAGTGGAGCTGGAGGTAGTGGTGGTGGATATGGAAACTATTATGGACCACCTCCCGGATTTATGACCCCCTTCACTGGTGAGGCAAACTTCACGCATGCAACACAAGATGATGACCATGGCAGTAGGCGGGCAGGACCAGGAATTGGTGCCATAGGGAAGGACTATACTCGTAGAGAAAGAGGCAAGGGGATTTTGTCAAGTCAAGAAGATGACTCGTTATCTAGAACTTCAGACTCTGTTGGTGTGGGAAGTAGTAACTATGGTTATACTCATAGCCAACCATTTCCCTACCCTTCATATCCCATTCCTGTTGGGATGGAATCGAGCGAGTCATGGAAACAATCCCAGACTCAATCTTCAAATGATTTTGCTTATGGACAACCTCAACCAATCTCAGATCCATATGGGTGGCATGTTAACAATTACATGCAAAACTATTTTGGGGATTTATCATTTGATAACTACTCTTCACAATACACTCACTCTACACGTAGAGATGATGAAGATAGTGAAAATTTTGAACCTCATAGGAACTCTATGTGGTACTAAAGTGTAAACTATTGTACTAATTCATTATATATAAATGATTTATGGTGTGTTTAGACTTCTTTCATTAATTACTACATATTTTCTACACTCACAATGTTTGTCAGCTCGCTATATAATCAACTTGATAATGTTAAATCTATCATGCAATGCATTTCCTTCTAATTTTTTGTGATAAACTAATAGATAATTGACTAAATAAACATCCTGCAAAGTTTCAATAAAAATTTCCAAGTTTTTCTTACAATTTCCGTGGTTTCCATGTTATTTTTATCGATATCGATATTTTATCGATATTTCCATCGATATTTCCGTGTTTTCGGACTACCGATATTTCCGATATTACTGATATTTAAATCCTTGGTTTTAATTAGTTCGTATTCTGTTAATGATTCTTGCTTCCGCACTGTGCACTTGGCTACGTCACACTCACGTGACGGGCAGCACGCCCCACTTTCGGGTCGGGGTGTGTCATTAACCAACTTCCAAGTGAATTGAACCCTAAATAATTAACTTATTAGTTTTCAGGCAATTAGAGAGAGGAGGGGGGGTGTCGATTGTTTTTGTTTTCACTTTTCAAGGTGCGACTTAGACCACGACGTGTATTTGCGTAGCAGCATAGGTTTCAAAGTTTTCCACTGGCATCCAATTATATTGAAGAACTTCATTAACCGTTAATTAGGATGATTATCTTTCATAAACATGGTTTACAAACCCTAGTACTAACCCATTAATTAATATGTGTACTGGTTTAGTGCCTAGCAAGATAGATGGTGGCATTCATGTACTACTTATTTTTAGCTGCTGGGTCTTATCAGTTTTGATCGTTTGATTGATACATTTTCTGTGGATTTGAAACGTATACCATGGTCTAGCTAGGTTCTCGAATGGTATTGCCTACTGACTTTTGTCATGCTCTTTTTTGTTGGACAAGTTTTGTCATGCTTTTATGCAACTATCACATTTTAACTATAATAAATATATATATATATATATATATAATTTTATTTTTTTGCATTGTACTATTCACTTTAATAAATGATACAAAACAAACAATTTGTACAGAGAACTGCTCTAGTGAGCAACACGGTTGTTTAAACTATAAACTTTATACATAAATGATATCATAATCTTACTTAAAACTTTACTTGAAAAATAAAATGTTGTTTTGAAACTAATTTTAAAAGTAGGTGAGAGAGAGGGACATCAAAGAAAAGAGCTATGTATGAGAATTGTGTCGCATAGCTTTATTTATGTTAATCATGATGATTTTTTTTAAATTATATTTTAAATTTACACAATTACGTTTATAATTAATAATTATATTCATAACAAATGCTGCATTAATCCTAAGGAAATATTATTTCTATGGATCGCATATAAATCTGTTTCGGAAAGAGTCAGTATAGTATGCACGATGCATCTACATACCCTCTCGTTAAGTGTCAATACACACAAATATATATATATATATATATATATATATATATATATATATATACATACATATATGTGTGTGTGTGTAGCCCCTACACAATATTGGTCGGTTGGCTTGGACTTGGAATGTGAAATCTTGAAATTTTCCATCTAGTTTATATAACAAGTATACTCCCATTTGAACTTGGTACTACTATCTATATATGTATGCAGCTGGCCTACTCCAAGGCATGTGGAGAAGATTACAATATACGCAGCCACATAAACTTTGAGAAACCCTAGACATATATAGACACTTAGCTCGAACATTAATGTACCCATAAATATATGTGTTTCTTATATACTATTAGGATAATGGTTGCGTTGTTCCTTGAGAGAATGAGCTCATTCCACCGCTTGCAAATAATGTATTTTTCATGAAAATTTTATAATCAGGATCGTTCAATTTATTAATTTCATTAGAAGATTATTCCTACAAAAAATCGTTTGAATTGGTGTTCGTTTAGTTATTCAAATGTATCATATACATCAAGGTTGTAGGTACCAAAGTACTCATAACCATCCATTTATTGATACATTTAGATAACTAAACGATTTTCGATTCAAATGATTTTTTGTAAGAATAATCTGTCAATGAAAACTAAAAAAATTAAATTGTTCTGATTATAAAATTTTAACAAAAAATATACGTTCTTTAAAAGTGGTGGAATGAAAGTAAAAATAATATTATGTTCGTGCAACGAGCATGATCTAACCACAAATAGAGAGAGAGACAGAGAGATTAGAATAACAATTAGTTGTAGCCACTACCTAATTAGAATCCCTAATTAATTAATTAATTAAGATAATTAATCTTTGTGAGCAGCTGATCACCAGTCAAGGCTTATTATATATTTGATATCGAAATCTTAATTTCGTAGTCATCACTATCGTTTTGACTATAAAAAGTGGAACCAAAATCCTTCATTTAAGTAAACTCTTGTTTAGTCTTTGACGAAATTAAGAGGAAGTGCTAATTAAAATTACGACAATTATGCTACGTACGTGCTCTAGGAAAATGTGTTGAGAGAAGTTGTAAACTGTAACCTGTATTCACACCATATTTGTCACATGATTTCTTATTTTCTCCCAAATTATTTGGGATGCAAGTTTATTGATAACATTGCACTATATATTATCTGTTGCAAAATTTAGGCATAGAAGTCTTTGTTAGGGCTGCCTCTGCCTCACGGCACCTCATTTTTCAGGAAGTGAGACTCCTATTTGTAGGTCTCACTTCTCTGTAAAAAGTGAACCGATGCAAATAGTAACTCTATTCAATACGTTTTTTTCAGTATTTCCTCCTTAACGAGTGTAGAGTCTGTTCATCTGTATGGTTGTACCTCCATAAGAATTATTTTCTTAGTATCTGGACATGGTCTGTCATCCAACAACAAAAGAAAGAAGTAGTCTGTTTTCATGATTTATAATGGATTGATGGAGATCACTATAGCAACTCAAAGATGGAGTAGGATTTTCTCCCCTCCTATTCTTATCTCCTTTCTTTCTCTCATCTCACAAAACATTGACGTGACTTAATCGTAACCGTTCAATAGGAGGAGAAGGAGATTAAGATGGAAGCGTGGCAGTAATTGAAGTACAGCGGCAAAAGAAGAATGGGAGCTCATGTCTTATGTTAAAAAATAATGTTTTTAAGTTTACATTTTAATTTCTATGCCAACCAAACCATTAGCAGTTGTGGTTTTGAGCATGTGCTAGATAACCTGATATATGTAAAAAAAAGGGAAATCACTTTTATATTTTTAATTTAGTTCTGCCGGCTTTGATATAAATTTTGTTGTTATTTATTTTTTTCATGTTTTTGTTTGATTTGAACTATAGCTCAAGCAATAATAATTCATCTAGATTCTTTATTAATACAACAATAGACATATAAATTAGTTTTGTAGCAAGAATTTTTATATAAGAACCCAATTATTATCTTTCGCACTGAGCACTTAAATCTCATAACCAACCTTGAACAATAGTTAGTATAATGAAACCTCAGCCCCTTGAATGAAAAAAATGTAAACAAAATCTAAGACCGAACCGAGATCCTAACAGTCAAATATATATGCCCGAATGCTAACTTTTCGTGAGGAAGAAGACATTTATCAGAGCAACTTGGTCAAAGGATGATGAAACTCAAAGAATTACACATTATCATTTATAAACAAAAAAAATTAGAGAATATACATGTATATTGTGAGAATGCAAGAACAAAGCTTCACATTTGAAAAGGGACTAAATCATGCAAAAACTTATCAGAGATTGAATTATTTTTTATATTATCAATTAATTTTTTGATAAAACTTTAACCGTGATAATTTTTGTAAGCATATGATATACCTGAATATGTTATTCATGCTCTCACATGTTGGAAGAATATGCACACCTCGTTCTTATCCCACCATCATTATTTAATCCACGAAAACAATGAAAAAGAGAAGAGTAATGCAACTTAGGATTCAATACGAATTATTTAGGTTTGTACATATAAAATATTTTTTTTGTAAAGACATAATAATATGCTGAAGGTCAGGGCTTACTGGACCGGAAAGTAAACAGTCAAACTGTCAAACATGTAAAATAATCAATCTGACAAAAGGAAGATAAAAAATTCAAGCAATTGCCGTAGAAGTTAACAAAACAAGAACTTCAGCCGTTGGTATTACTCCATTGATCGGTCATGTCTCTTTCACACTCAATCAAACGTGTGATAAATTACACAAAAGTTTTTACACTATATCTATAGTGTTTCTATGTTCGGTTAAAATGCAGATATGTCTTTGATAAGGATTAAATATTCATTGGTATGGTTCAAATTAAGAATTTAAAATTGTTACTATCGATATATTATTTACAAAAAATACTTAACCGCTACATAATAACTTTATATATAAATTTATTGTGAGTCATATTTGAACATGTAAAAGTTAAACACAAAACATCGAGTGCATGAAACCCTAATAAATTTTCTTTACGACTTGAACCTACAAACCCAATGCACAATTCAATTCTCTTGCACTATGCTTCTCATTGATCTCAAAATCTTATTAACTAGGTTCAGAAATTTTCAGGACACCAGAATGCCCGGGTATTAGGGTCCATATATAATAGAGGTCAGAAAGAACACTTAGATTTGATACTGCACAAATCTTACCGTGCCCCAGTAGCCAAGTGATCAGAGATTCAGAATTCTTTCTCAGATCTCAGAGAGAGGCAGGGAAATAGGGTTTACAATGCATGAAAAAACAGTAAAAATTGCGTTAAAGAAAACAACGATAATAATAATAGGTCTTTGGCCTTTGGATTTTGTCTTTTGGCCTTTTTACTTCAAGTAAATGTAACCGCGAGGCTTACAACCACAGAGCGACTCAGAGGACATATATATGTATATAAGATCCAGCTACCCCATGATGAAAGGAGAGGCCATGTGCAGCTTTGCATGATCTTCGACTTTTTCTTCTTTCTTTTTCTGTGTAAACCGATTGCTGACCAGGGCCACCACGTGATCGACGATGCCCTAGCTCTCCTCTCTCTCTCTCTCTCTCTCTCTCTCACCCATCTTCTTGGGTCTTCGTCTTTACACACATGGACATTGACTTGCATGCTTTCTTCAATTCAAAACCCTAAAACACTAAAGAGCTCCCATCAAACAAAAACAAACAAACGCTAGATGCTTTGATTTTCGGACATGTGGATTTTGGTGTCAAACCCAAAAATAAGAACACTTGGTTATGACATGGATTTTTGGATGTCATCAACTTTCAACTTTGTAGTAATATTTGAAAAGAGATAAGACCTGAGTTTAACATTAATTAGGCAATAGAATTTTCCATCAACAAGAGGAAAATCAGAGAATCTAATGAATCGTAAACATGATTTTTTTTTTTAATTATTACTCAACAAGAAGAGATCTAGAAAGAGCGAAAAGAGAATAATGAGAATCATAATAAAGGACTCATGAGACGAGACGTAAATAAGAAAAAACTTGCTTACAATATTATATACAACACTTGATGCAAATTTGTATGTAATGGTGCATGCAAGTCTTTTGTGAGCTCAATAAATATTTTAAATATTGACGTTAATAACTATTTTCTTTGTAGCTCTATTTCTTACAGAATTGTAATTATCATTTAGCCATTTACTATCAAGAGCATGTAAAAAATTGAGTAGTGCTATCCATACGCTTCTGTTTATCTTCCATACACTTATTTTAATTTTCATTCGTCAAATTAAACGAGCGAAAAAATATCAAAAAATAGAAGTTAATATAAACATAGTTCTCAAATAAGTCTAATAATTAACTCCTTTTTTTTCTGGTAACATTATAAAATTACAGATTCAGATCTTTGATCCTCGACATTTTGGTTAATAGGTGGGACCTATACAAAGAATATATACCAACCGAGGCTGGCCACTTGTGTCTTTTCAGTCAAATTATTTATCCGCTCTCTGACAAAGACTGGATTGGGATGCCACTGCCTCACTGCGTCACTTCCTACACTTGCTTTAATCATTTTTTCTCTTAATCATGGTGGTTAATGATCTACTCAAGTTAACCTTGCTTTTACGCTCAACTTAAGGACAGTAGTTTCTCCCCAATCTCATAATCACATTCAGATATAACTAACACAGGTCCTCTACAAAGCATATGAACACGTTGTAGTCATTGAATTGTTGAGTTCACTTGTAGTTCGAGTTCACTAAATATTAAGGTAAACGATTCACAAACTATTTACAAATGTTATGATATACTTGTACGATATGTTTTAAATTCTAAATTCTCTTAATTAAAGTATATTTGTTAAATGAAATTCGCACCTACCGCAAATGAACTTTCATTTTATACCCAAAAAGAAATATTAACATTAATAATTTAATTGTGATTTAGATGTTGTGCTCGAGAAATAATGTTTGAAACCAAACTTTTTTTATTTTATTTTTTATTTTAATGAGAATGATAAACGATTAAACCAATCAAATTACTAATAAAATTTGGTCATGAAAAAGAGAAATCTTAGGGATCCTGCAATCGTATATGTTCATCGTATATCGTGTAATTAGTTTTTGTTATGTATTATTTATATTTTTAAATTTTAAATTTTAAATTTTAAATAATTTCTGATTACACAATATATGATAAACAGATACGATTGCGAAATTTCAATGATCCCTAAAAAATGATTCCGCGAGAATTATTTTCTATCAAACTATAAAATTATAATCCTCTAATACGCATAAAACAGTTAAAAGGAACCAAGACTTAGAATTTAGCAACCTACGAATTTTGGTCATTGAAACCAAATTAAAAAGGTTCACATTGGCTTTCTGTCATGTGGATGATACATTTTTTATACGTTGAAAAGTACCACAAAACCATTCAAAAATTTGGCATTGCATGCAACTTTTTATTTAATTTATCTTCTTTTTTTTTAAGCTTTTAAAGGTGAGATAACACCTCCCTCTCACGCCTCCATATATAGAAGCATCCAAACTCACTTCCATCGCCACATCATTCGCTGTAATCATTTTCAACTCACTAACTCCAAAATTCTCAAAAAAACTAGAGAAGTTCCATATTTTCACAATGTGGCTTATTTCTTGGCCCAAAACCACTTGCCCCACCAAGACCGGTGGCCGAGAAGGTGGCACCACCACAGCCACCGCCGCCGCCGCTGCAGCCGCCAGTTGGTGTATCAATGTTTCATCATCCCACTGCACTTGTCTAACCAAACTGGTGAGGAAGCTAAGGAAACATAGGAGAAGGGTAAGGGCTGCAGCTATTAGGCAAAGTTCACTGCAGTGCCACTATGATCCACTGAGCTATTCTCTCAACTTTGATGCCAGTGGATGTGGGAACTTGTTGGATGACCAAGATTACTTCAAGTTCTGTGCATTTTCCTCCAGGTTTGTGGCCAACCCCTCAGGAAACTCAGCTTCTACTCCAAGGCTAATCACCACCACTCCTCACTAGAATTTTAAATATATATATATTGAGCTTGTAATCTTTGACTTGGATGTAATGGGTATTTTGTATATTGGAAGAGGTTGGCATCTGAGATTTCTGATGAAATTAAAGTTCACTGTAAAATTCTAAGATCATTTAAGTACATAGTAAATCTTGTCACTGATGTGAGATAACTCTCAACACGCTCTCGCACGTGTAGCAGATTTCCAAGTCTACACATAGACAACAACTGGGTGACGTAGAACGCGTGTAGCCGTTGAGTTTCACATGTGGACAACCTGGCTCTGATACCATAATGAAATTAAGGTTCTACTATAAAACTAATTGAAAATATGAAAAGTAGTTCAAGATCATATAAGCACATAACAAACTTTGTCCCTTAACGATGTAAGATAACTCTTAACAGTTTCTAGAGAGAGAGAGAGAGAGAGAGAGAGAGAGAGAGAGAGAGAGAGAGAGAGGGAGGTAGTTGATGATGATGGGGTAGCTAGCTAAGCTTATACATTTTTGTACAAGTAATTAATTATTATGCTGACTAGTAGATAATAATTTGATGATCAATTTTCACCTTCTTATTTTTTTTCTTCTTTTTATTTTCGTTCTTTACTTTCTTTGATTTGTGATTTTTTGTTTTTGTGGTATTTTACTGATGGCAAGCTGATATAAGTTTTCGATGATATTTTTAATTTAATAATGTCGTCAGTTCAGAAAATCAAACTTGCAAGGACAAAAGATAGCAAAATTCCAAATTAAATTTGTGTCCGCGTCCCACTGCTAGGTTCACATGAAAATTTTGACCCCCAAGCAAAACAAATGACAAACTTTGCGAGTACTTTTGCTTTTCTCACCAGTTAGTAGATGGGGGAGCCCTACCACCATAAAAGTTTTGGAAATCAGAAATTAACTAACAGTTAAAATTAGATGGATGAGTGCAAAATGTTCAAAAAGGAAGTTACGGAAATCACTTTTCTTTCCACAATCAGTCATGATAACAGAAGAAAAATAATAATCACGCATCGATTTTTCCTTCACACCCGCGCTTGTCTAATCTTATTCGTTGTTTTCGTTTAATTGATTCTATTGAATGACCAGAAATAACAAATGCATGAGACGATAAAAATAGTATAGTTAGATCGAATTTCTTCCTGATCAACCTTTATCACTTTGACCAATCAAATCTTTAACAATCAAAACAAAATATACACAAAAGCAGGGGAGATTTGGTTGCACAAAGCAGCAACTCCTCTAATTCAACTATAAACAAATCAACAGTTCACAAGACCGCCGAATGGAAACGGCCACCAGAGATTTCAAAGTCCAAAACCAGCCCTTTTTTTTTTCAGTAATCAGACCTCATTGATGAGACCACAAGGAGGAAGAAAGCTCCATGGATACATACATTGCCAAAGAAGGCAACAACACTATACTTTCATTCTCTTACATGAGCTTTACACAATTATCCTAAAACAACCCTATATCCGGCTAGTTTATCATGCACTACTAGAAACCTACAAAATTTTAAGCACGAAGGAGCCTTGAATAGCACAAAAGAATATTTATCTTCTAATTTTCGCTCCGCATATTGCAGCTATGATTCCCGATCACTCATGGGATGATCCGAGACAGTGCCCTCAGAAGAAATTTCCTCTGCATCGGGTCGTTCTGTCCTAGAGGGATCTGACTGTGTCTTGCTAGAATCCGCACTTTGAGTATCACATGTTCTAACAGGCGAGCCCTGCTTAGCCTCCGTTCTTACCACTGCAGTCGCAGTTTGAGAGTCCAAGGGTTCTAGTTGGTCAACAGAGTTCGGCAATGAGAGTTTTGTGTCATGGACGCTTGAGCTTGCCATGCCGGAAGCTGCTGACAGGTGTGAACCTGGAGCAACACAGGATGCTACCAATTGAAGCACTTCAGGGGAAGGCGACAATCCCATGGTTGTTTTCTTGTGCTGATTCAGATGTGGCGCTGCAGATGATGGGTTTACCACATTTAAACGCAGAGGCTCACTGAGGTCGGATTCAATCAGTGAAAAGCCTGAAGTTGCAGCCATTGCTTGTGAAAGAAACGGAAATGATGGGACCATAGGAATAGAGCTTGAAGCATTGTCACCAATGTGCCTGCTCTGAAAGTCGTGGCTGCTTCCAGCGTCTAGTTGAACCCGCCTGAATAGACGTGATTTCAGCTTTCTTTTCTTCTTTATACTCCGTCTTGGATCCTTTGGTAGCGAAGGAGGTGGGCCGGGAATCACAAATGGAGGAATAGTTCGCTTATCCTCCCCATATAACAACCGGACGGATTGAGCTATTGCTGATACTGTGGGTGGCAGGTCAGGTACTGGGGGTTTAGCAGGAGCACTTACAGCTTCCCGTAGCCAATGGGGTAGCGTGTCCTTTGAAGAACTACTTCCAGCAACATCATCTCCCTTTAAGATTCCTCTCTTGAGATTAGACAGCAATCCTGAACTGGAGGGTTCACCTCTTGCCAAATTATTATTCACATCACGCAGGGCATTCAGTGATCTATCAAGCAGACAAGGCAACTTCCCGTACCTATGGCCACCCTGTTCATCTTCATTCTTCTGCACATCATAGCTGCTTGAGGAATTCAAGCCACCTAACGAACCCAAGCAACTGGTACCAAAAGAAGTGACAACAAATGGCTGCTCAGCGGGAACACTGGAAGACGTCCCTGCTCTAGCAGAAGCTACGGCAGCAGAATCTCCGGAAAAATTAGTCCTGAATTTATCATGAAACCAAGATGGAATAGGGGGATATTGCTCATTTTGCAAACCGAGTCTATCTGATGATTCAAAATGTGGATAGCCAGATGAAAGTTCGGTAAAACCCAGCTTTATATCTGTCAAATGGGATTGAAACTTTGGTGGTGTAACAAGTCTACTACCATGCAGTGCCCGTGCCATCATTCCATCAGATATGCTTGGAAACTGTGAGGATTTGGTAGCCTTTTTGGTTGACTTAGACACTGCAAAAGCTGACCCGTCTAAAATCTTGAGTTGTTCCTCCTCCCATCTAGCTGATAAATCTTCTGAAGTTTTAAACTTTGAAAACTTCAACCTCGGGTCTCTCAGCATTGCATCCCAATTGCCCCTTCCATGCCTACGAACACCAATCCATAGAAAATCAAGTTCATCTTCCGTCCATATATCTGCTTTAAATTTCTTTTTAAATAAGTTGCTCGATCCAGGACCGGTCCTCATCATTATGTTTTCGAGCACCTTCCGGTGGTTATCAGGTAAAGACGGAAAATTAGTTGGCATGTGCCCCAAACCCAATGAGGGAGGCACATCTCTGTCTTGCTGATTATATCTGGGTGCATCTGGTGGCAACTGTAAATTTGGAAACAATGACATTGTTGGAAGTTCTTGCAAGGATCCACCAGCAGATTCAAGTCTGCTACCTAATGATAGGTTAGGTAAGAAGTCCAGATGTGGACTCAGCATGCTCTTTGCTCCAAGTGGGAATCTTGGTAGCAATTTCTCATCGAATGGTAAGTTAGGCAATGCCATCTTTTCTTGGAAATCAGAAAAGGAAGCACTGGAACTTTCTGGACAATCATGACTATTCCCTTGAAAAGTTGGAGGATACTGCAAACAGACCAAGCATTGTGGTCATGCATCAACAAATTTTCACACACACGCACAGAGACAGAGACATAGACACAGAGAGAGAGAGAGAGAGAGAGAGAGAGAGAGAGAGAGAGAGAGACAGACAGACAGAGAGAATATGTACCGGCCTAAATGGGAAACCACCATTTGGGATGCTATTCAACTTATTCTTGAGATGTGATACTTCAGCTGGTGCATCTGATAGTTTCGTGTCATCACCATTTACTACTGTCTCATTCAAAGTCCCAGACTGAGGAGCCAGACTAAATGGAAACTCTGGCCGACCTCCTTTTTGTCTGCCATTTGACCTTGAGAATTTCTTATTTGATGATCCTATTTGACTAGCATTGGGAGCACACAGTCCCAGAACAGGTAATAAATTATTTGAGGGCAGTAAGCTTGTTCCCGGAACCTGGTGACTGGGAAGGAACATGTCAGGTGACATGTAGTCAAGAGAATTAACAGAAAGATCAAGGTGACTGTTTTTATGCTTCGATAGCCGGGCCAATCGTGAGGGAGAATCTGTCTTGGCCTTGGGAGCATCTAACTTATCGTCCTCCAAGTCAATTACTGAAGGTCTCTCTCTGAAAAACTGAACTAATTCAGTTGCTTGATCCCCATCTTTGGAAGTGTTGGTGGGACCCGGAGGAAGTGACTCAGGTGGTCCCTCACGAGGTTGAGGTTCTTCAACCGCATTCCTCTGAGCAAGCCGCTCTTTTTGTCTAGCTCGGAGCTTAGCACTGTTGAGTAAAAATAAAAGTTATTAACGAGATTCGCAATCCACCAAATAGTTCATAGAGATTAAGTTCAGATTTGATAATCCATATATTAAGGCTCCAGTTCTAAAATCATTTAAACTATCAAAACCTGACCCACGTAGCAAAGGATACTTGACTCAAATGAATAGCGCATCTTTTGAAAATGTGAAAGTTACACATGTATATCCCTTTTACAGAACACAACTAGTTACACTGCAAAGCTGCTGAACCAAAGCAATTACGGTAGAACTACTAGGAACTACTAGAAGGTAATCTGTACTTACAACTTGTCCCTTAAAGCTCGTCCAGCAGGTGTGTACTCCCTCTCTGGCTCTGGTTCGGGCTCATGCTCCTCATCAGCACCCTGCTTACATGCAACCAATTAGATCATTGCAAATAAGAAACTTAACCCAAAGTAACTATGCAGTAATAATTTGCCCAGATGGTTCAAGTGTATCTACTGTTGAAAAAACAAAACGAAAGAGTTTTCTCAGCAACATTTTCAGCAGCAATGTGAAAGTGCAGATACAAAAGAAAGGTAGAGTAGAAGAAGCAACATGCTTCAATCAAGCATATATCTAACTTTGAGTACCTCACTCAATGTTTCAGTTGGGTGTGCAGCATATGCTTCCCTGTAAGAAACAGCTTTCCGCAGGCGCTTCCCACGACCAAGAGCTGCTTCTTCCTCACTTTGATATTTCTCCCATCTACAAATCCAACAAAATGCAAATAAGTCCTCAATAAATCAAGAAAATGGGTGATGGAAAGCACCTGGTACACAGGAAACCTCATCAGAAACATTAAAGTTTGGATGCAGAATATCAATTAGCAGATTAAGCTGTGAAAACACACATGGAACAGTGAACATGGTTTACAGAAGAATTTGTTACCTAAGACGCAAAAGTCTGTCCCATTCATTTTCTTCCATAACCATGCTATCCTCTTTCCTTTCAGTATTTGGTACCCCAGTATCATCACTTGCACCTGGAGATGATTCAACTCCCTGCTCTTCAGCAGGCTCCTCATTCCATTCGGTGGCCTGGTTAAAATATAAGTTAGAAACTTTATGAGATAAACGACACAGACGAAAATCGAATTTCCGAATCTGCTGACTATCAGTCTTTATGGTAATTTTCAAGAAAGGTAAAAACAACATAAAGTAGGATAACAAGACCAATATGCATGCAACAAAAATGAAAACAATGAACTTCTAATAATAAAAAAAAGCTTAATAAATGCATTAGATAAATTCAACATGTAGTTTACCTTTACTGAGCCAAGCATATCATTTTCCATTTCTCCTTCAGCAATATCACTTGAACCAGACTGAAGGTCTGAACGGTCAAGTAACTTTGAAATTGTACTTTCATCCCATACAATCTTGTTGCCGCTATCTGTACATTTATCTGTATACACATCCCCCAAGCCACCAGTCCGCTTCCTATGCTTATGCTCAACGTCTGCCACTGCCTCATCTTTGTTACTGTTATTTTCATCGGTATCTTTTCCATCAGTGCTTGGAGAATCATTAAAAAGCTCCTCAGTTCCCCATTTTATAATATCCTCCACTTCTTTTTGGGATCCCGACTTGTTCACAAAAAGCTGATCAAGCATAAGTTTCTTCTTTGCAAGCTGCAAGATGCGCTCTTCAACACTAGCACGAACAACAAGCCTATACACCAAAAGTCGTTTTGACTGTCCAATTCGATGTGCTCGATTCATAGCTTGAATATCAGCGTGCGGGTTGAAATCAGAATCATAGATAATGACAGTGTCTGCTGTTGCCAAATTGATACCAAGGCCGCAAGAGCGTGTTGATAACAAAAAGACAAATCGGCTTTGATCTTGGTTAAAACGCGCAATTGCGGATTGACGCTCAGTCACTGAAACAGAGCCGTCTACTCTCTCATATGTTTTAGGTCCAAATTCTATGGCCAAATAATCCTCAAGGATATCTAGCAGCTTGGTCATCTGTGAAAAGATGAGGACTCTGTGACCCTCTTTGTGCAAAATCTTAAGCATAGAATGCAACAGAGTCAACTTGGCTGAAGCTTTAATTCGCATTTCATGAAGGAACTCAGCAGACCCAGAGTCGGGTTCAGTGCCTGGTATGAGATACGGATGATTGCAGACTTTCCTTAACTGCATTACGATGTTCAGCATCGACTGCTGTGCCACCCCTTTCCCAATATTCCGCAATATCTGATAATTCTTTGTCAGCATTGCACGGTAGTATTCAGCTTGGATAGAGGACAGCTCAACAGGAACCATCCGTTCAGTCTTGGGGGGGATATTTTGCATAGCGTCCTTTTTAAGCCTCCGAAGCATATGTGGAGCAACAAGTTTTTTCAATTCATCCACTTTTTCTGCAGTTGTAAGATCATTAAACCTTTCCTCAAATGCAGATAGGGAAGGGAATGATGCCGGCTGCAAGAAGTTAAGCAAGTTATACATTTCACCGATGTTGTTCTGAAGAGGGGTACCAGTCAACAGTACGCGATGTTGGAAAGACAAGGAGTTAAGCAAGCTGAAAAGCTTACTTCCTGAATTTTTTAAACGATGACCCTCATCAACTATGAGAACTTCCCAAGGAACCCCGCGGAGATGTGAGGAATCAGCAAGAACCATTTCATATGTAGTTAAAAGAACATTAAATTTATACGCAGATGTTTTCTTATTCAACAAATTTGGATCACTAGCATGCCATTCATGCTGGCGTATTATGGTTCGTGCCTTAGCACACCCATGATATTCCACGACATTCAATTCGGGTGCCCATAATGCAAACTCAGCAAGCCAATTACGCATTGTGGAAAGTGGAACCAAGACTAAACAAGGGAGAGTGGCTTTGAACTCGACGTATAATGATGAAATAAAAGCACAAGCAGACACAGTTTTACCAAGCCCCATCTCATCGGCTAGTATTACATTCTTGGATTTATGCCAGCATTTCCGCAACCAATTCAGAGCTTCAAGCTGATGAGGAAACAATATACCCTTCAGTTCCTTAGGCTGCTCTGTCAGAGTAACTATTTCACTTTGCTGACAACTAACCTTCCCCTTTGATGAATCATCCTCAGAAGCATTGTTTTCCAGTGTTTGGCGTTCAAACTGATAAAACTCATCAATCAGATTCTGGGAATTTTTAATGACAGGCTCATCCAGTCTTTCCCAAGTGCATTCATCGTAAGGGAGACCATTCCACTTTATGAAAGCTTCACCTGAACCATTTTCAACACCACGGAGACCAATCACCCGCTGTGGTTGCTTCCAACGTTCCTCACATATATTTATAACAGCAGTTCCATACTTAGCCTTGTAATTTTCTAATTTTCTCTTGGCCAAGGATTTTAGCTCAGATTCAGAAATCCAACTATTATGAATATGAGAACTACCCACCCACTTAACTAAAAATTCATACAATACCATTCCATCACTACCACCTGCAGGCTCAGCTAGTGAAGGCTCCGCAATTTTGGTTTGAGGGCTGCTACTGATTCCAGTTTCTGTATCTACATCTTGTTTATCTTGGGTGTCAGGAGATGCATGCATTTCAATTTCAGGAACCTCATCATTATCATGACTTTTCAAACTAACTTCGATATTCTCCAGAGTCGCTGTTTTTTCAGAGTTTTTTCCTGAATCATCTGCAGTTACAGCAGATTCATCTTGATCTTTACAAATTAAGGTAGCAGGACTCGAATCCTGAGCACCCGTCCTCGACAAATCCATGAAATTAGCTTTTTTACCTTCTTTGTTCACAGATCTTCTGTACACATGTAATTTGTCCACTCGAACATCATCCTTTGTGCTTTCATCCCCATTGGCACCACTGACAACATTTTCGCAAACCTCAGTGAGATTTTCATCCTTCATGCTTTCATCCCCATCAGCACCATTGACAACATTGTCCGCAGCTCCGACATCCATGTCATTATCAAAAGCAGAATTTCCATCAGATAGTCTGTTTTGAGTCTCAGAAACTTGCAAATCAGTAAGACACAGGATAGGGGCAGCTGTCACACATAACTGACGAGAAGACTGAGCATTATCACCCTGAACTCGACATCCCAAAACCCGATCAACCTGTGACATGGGCATACAGGAAATAAATTAATCTGTATGGCGACATCAGTAACCAAAACAAGAGAACATATTTTCTATAGATCCAGTGATAAAAACATTCTGACATTCTAGAAAACTCATTCACCTGCAGAGGTTGAGCAGTAAAACTATCTCTAAAAATTGTTGTTTCAACTACATGACTTCCAGCTTTATCTGCATTATGTGATGAGTCTTTTGCTCCCTCAGGAAGCTCCTAAAACAAATCAATGATATTACTACGTATAACTATACATAACAAAACAAAGGACTTATCCCAATAGCAACAGTTTATCGACATCAAGAACATGAAATTACTTGATGGAAATAACAGTATAAAAAAACCAGCATGATTCAGAAAACTATTAAGAAGTAATCAAAAGGCTACTGACAATTTCTACATATAAACATGTGTCCAATATAAAAATCAGAAAATTTATACCTCGTCTTTGCTTTGGACATCTGACTTCTTGGTTCCAATTTCTTCTCTTGACAAAATAGCAGAAACCCCATGGTTGATAGATTTATGCTTACGAGGTGCTTTACCAATCCTCGGTTTTGTAGTATTTGCTTTAGATCCAGATTGTTTGGAAATACCAACAGACTTTCCCTTATCAGTCCTGGGCTTCTTTTTACTTTTATCATTATTTCCTTTGTGTTTTCTTTTTTTAGCCTTGTCAGTGGTAGCACTGATCGCAAGAACAATGGTCTTATGTGGAGATCCATCAGTACAAGATGGATCCGGCTTCACATCAGGAGAGGCAGATGCCTCAGGAGCTTCATCATTCGTCTCTGACAATGTAACTTTAGAAGGAGATGCAACTTCTTTAGCAGGAGAGCTTGACTTTCTGTCCGTGGAATCCTCTTCTGGGACAATGCTGGATCTTTTTTCATCATCAACATTCACACATGATGAAATACCGTCTGCAGAACCACCAACTGTTGAATGAGTCGGCTTGGTGCTACATATACCTATCTGGGAGTTCTTCTCTAAGGATTTGACTCGGTGGGTTAAAACAGCTTTTCCTTTGCTTGAAGATCTTTTCTTTGCAGCAATAGAGTTTCCAAAAATCTGTGATACTTTCTCCCTGTCAGATGACTTCCTTCCAGTTTTGGACTTAGTAGTGACAAGTTTTGTTCTTGCTCGTTTTGAGATGGTCTCTGTCAAAAAGTTTCTGGGTTCAAGCAGATTACTTTTCTGATCTCTTTTCTGACAGCAAGTTGGACATTGCCACTTCCCATTCGGAATGCGCTTCACGTGATGAATTCACCAATTAAAGATTTTACAATAAGGGGAAAAACAATAATTACACATTAGTACAGCTAAAAAGAAAATTGATCACGCAAAACAAGCTATCGTAGTACAATCTAAATATATATCTACCTTAAGAGGTGGATTAAGACACTGGAGATGATAGGTTCGGGGACAGCTATCACAACATAACAAGTTTCCGCCAAGGTCACAGACCACGCACTCGTAGAAATACTGGATGAGAGAGAATTAGATTAGACAAAAATTTGCATGAAGTCAGAGAGAACTTAAGAGAAACTAATACTACATAATAGGCATAAAACATAAGTGGCTACTCATTGCCCTAATGCAAACATCAGAGTGCTAATGTGCACAATATTATGTTCCATACAGATGCAATAACTGCAGTATAAATGCTGTTACTGTATCTGGGACAACATGTTGTGCCAACAAACTCAAAAGGAATACAAAACCCAAAAAATATGAGCCCATTCTTTATGTTTATCTAACCCTTCGGCAGACCAGGAACTCACAGTTCAGCAACTAAACTGAACTTCCCAGTTGCATATTCTAAAATAACCGTTTCAGTCAGAAATTAACTTTGACTCTTCAGTCGATCAAGCCTCCTATGATGATCGTCCACATACCATGTACCCAGGAATCAATTTAACTGTATATACCGATCTCTAGATTTCAATTGAACAAACTCGATATTGAAATTGTTGAGCTATTATTCCATTTCAAAGCTTTGTGTGTGAAAAGAAGTATAGCGTTTCAAATCACAAAGAAATTGAGTAGGCTGCAGAATAACTTTTGTATGGAGAACCAGAAACCACCGGTTGAAAATGTTTGAATCAAAACACCAGCACCACCATTGCAAACAAAGCCCATGCTAGAACGACTGAAGAGTAATATAAAATGAACAAAATGGAAAACAAATTCCACCCAATGATAAAGTTATTCCAATGAAGATTTGCTTTCAGGTTAAAGAAATCGGTTGAGTAATTAATCAATTATGCAAAAACTAACCCCGTCATTTCCTTTCTTCTTGGATTGAAACCGCTCAGAAATTAATTCATTTTTCAGCTTGCGCTTAGCTGAAGAAGAAGTCTTCCCTGGAGATTCTGAGGCCGCTGAAGTGTCTTCTTTGCCATTAGACTGATCAGGTCCATGAGGAAGCTTTCTACGTTTTCGTTTCAAGACCCAATTTCTGTTTATCATTTTACTAGGTGACGAACTGTCTTCCTTCATCTTTAGACCTGGGTCTTACAAACGTAGTCAACAGTGACAGGACGCACGTCAGGAATAATGGATTAGTCAACACATCAGAGCTTCTACATGCACACTTGGGCACTGCAGCTTCTAGAAAAACACTGGCACACAACTCTAATTTAATAAAGTGTTTGAAGCAAAAAGCATAAGATTCTTTATCGGCTACCACGGGCCACAGTGACAGCTCCCAAACAACTCAACCTTAGCACCTGCTACAAAAGCATAATTCACTTCAGTATGATATTGGATTAACATTTATAAGGTACATTGCCAAACGCCAACTTTGTAGCAGTATGGGATAACAAGATAATCTAAACACACCGAAGAAACTAGCACATATACTGCAACATTACTGCAAAACCAACACACTATACAACCGACAATCGAGCAATTCAACCATCTTTCCCAAGCTACCACTTTCAAATGCCAAACGCAAACTACCAAAGCAATGACAAAATTAACAATCAAATCAACAAAAACTTAAAACATGCAAACACATTCAGCTGCAGCTAAACACAAACCCCATTTCAACACCTATTAATAACTTATTACACAATCTAGATTCTACAAAAACCAAGATTCCACTAAACAAGCACACCCCACTATTTTCCACCGCAATCAAACCTCAAAAGACACAATCTTTCATCAATCAAACAAAACCCACATCAAAACCAGCGCAAAAACACACACGGGCAAGTTCCTACTCACACGAATTCAAAAAACCCAGAAACAACCAACAAAGAAATGAGCAAAAAGACAGAGAAATAAAGACTGCCAAGATGAATTAAGAAGCTTACCAATCAAGTAATGGATCAAAAACCCAAGAAACAGAGCAGAAGTATGAGGCAGCTGGATTGGGAGGAAGAGCTGGGGAGGTGGGGAGGTTTAGGGCATGGAAGGCAAGGCTGTGGGCGATACGAGGAGAGAGAAAGCGAATGGGAAACAAAGGAAAATAAATAGGGTGAGAGGAAAGAGAGAGTTTTTGGTTTTTCCAATCTTATTTATTTTCCTTCTCAAATTTTTTTTCTAGAGAGAGAGAGAAAGCATACAAATACGGATTCGCCGGTGTCATGGGGACGGGGTTACACTCTGACATGGCAGGAGAGAGATAGAGAGAGAGAGAGAGAGAGAGAGAGAGAGAGAGAGAGTTGGAGATAGAAAGAAAGAGAGAGAGAGTAGTGCGGGTACTTTCTCTCTCCTCTTCCCATCTTGTTCTTGTTTTTTGGTTTTGGTTTGGTGATGTTGTTGCCATTTGATTTAGTTGAAAGCTCAACACCACTCAAAACTAGCCACGTGGCGGATCCAGAGACCCTTCGGCACTCTCTCACTGCCCATATTCTGCCCTTTTTCTCTCTCCTTCCCTCGTTATCCCTCTCTGCTTTTCTCCTTCCACTCCATCACACCTCCACAACTCAACCCTCTTCTGTGTTATGTAATAGCTTTTAGAGAGAGACAGAGACAGAGACAGAGGAGAGAGAGAGAGGGATGTCATTCACTCTCTCTCTCTCTATTCCATTTGCATGATCAATTCGCTAGCTGGTTTTCTTTGAACGGAGTGGTTGTTTTCTTGTTTCCAAAACCTCCTTTTTCTTCTTTCGTCTGCAGCTTCCTCTTTCTTACTTTCCCTTTTCTGCTCAGCTTTTGTTTACTATATTTTCAGTGAAATCTTAGCGTAAGTTTGGTAACTCGGATTTGGTGGTGCTTGTTTGAGGAGCTAAAAACAAGACTAGGGATATTGAACCAAAAGAGAAACAAGGTTTAGGGGTGAACATTTGTGTACGGTGGAATTGGACTTGTAAATTATATTAGGCAGGTGGTTGTTTACTCGATTTGGGTACAAATCCAATTATAGATTCTTTTTTCTTTTCTTTTTTTCAATTCATATCTCACAATTAAGTGTTTGTGAGAGACTTATTTTGTTGTTTAAACCACTTTGGAGATTCGGTGTTAGAAGTGAGTTTACATTATGCGGTGAATAGTATTTATGATGTGTGCCGTTTATATCTGGATTGGAGCGCAAAGCACACTGAGCGCGAATAATTTAAAACTTACAGTTAACGAAACTTGTCGTTATTAGCAATTGTTAGGAGTTTGTCTTCTTTTTCCTTTTAAACTACTTTTGAGATTCGGTGTTGAAGTACGTTTACGTTATGTAGTGGGTCGAATTTATGATGCGTGCTGCTTATATCTATTTTAGAGCACGGGAATACACTAAAAGAGCGCAAATAATTCAAAACTTACAGTTGGCGCGACTTGTCGTTATTGTCAATTATTGGGAGTTTGTCTTCTTTTTCCTTTTAAACTACTTTGGAGATTCGGTATTGTACATTTACGTTATGCAATAGGTTGAATTTATGATGCGCGCCACTTATATCTGTTTTGGAGCATAGGAATACACTGAAAAAGTGCGAATAATTCAAAACTTACAGTTGACGCGACTTGTCATTATTGTCAATTGTTAGGACTTTGTCTTCTTTTTCCTTTTAAACTACTTTGGAGAATCGGTGTTGAAGTGCATCTAAATTATGTTGTAAGTCATATTTTATGTTGTGTGTCCCTTATATGTGTTTCGTAGCGCAGGAGTATACTGAAAGAGTACGAATAATTCAAAACCTAAAGTTAACGAGACTTGTGGTTATTGTTAGTTGCTAGAAGTTTGTCTTCTTTTTCATTTTAGTAACGACAAGAGTGACCGTTAACAAAAAATACATCGTAGTAACAAAAACTACTTACTAAATTAGTATCGCCATCTTTTCTTACGTTACAATTGATCTATACCCAATTTGTGTCATTTATATTAAACATTTGTGTCTTTCTCATAAACCTAAAACATAGGTAGAATTCAAAGACAATTTGATTTATTAAAATTCAACTTCACCAAACCATTGTGATTTAATTTTTATAGAAAATCATTAAACTATTTTTCCTTGTTTTTCCAATTGAAAATTTAATTTGTTACAACCTTTGAAGGACATAACAAGGATACAGCTTAGTGATGAGGGATATCAACTAAAAAGGACAAGTTTAGGGATGAAGATTTGTCCAATGGAATTGGACTTTCAAATATGCTATGCCGGTGGTTGTTTACTGATCTGGATACAAATCCAATTATAGATACTTTCCTTCTTAGTTTTCAAATCACATCTCACGATTAAGTGTTTGCGAAACACTTGTTTCGTAGTCTAGTAGTCTAATTACTTTTAAGATTCAGTGTAGAATGACATTTATGTTATGCATTAGATCGTATTCATGATGTGCATCGTTTGTGTCTGTTTTGAAGTGCAGGAATACACTGAAAGGGCGCGAAAAGTCTTAAACTTAATGTGAACAAGACTCGTCCTATGATTAAATATTATTTTTTATTTTTACAATGACAAGAAAGATTGTGAAAGTGTAACATAAACGCATAATATTACATAAACCACTTACTAAATTTGTACTCCACTATTTTTCATAAACTAGAACAGATCATATCTAATTCTTGTCATTATCTTAAACATTTATCTCTTTCTTTAAAACCTCAAACATAAATAGAATTTCAAAGACAATTAATTCATAGAAATTCATCTTCACCAAACCATTGTCATTTTTATATAAAAGCATTAAACTATTTCTTCCTTATTTTTCCAATGAAATTTACAACCTTTAAAAAGACAAGTTTAGGGATTAATATTGTGTCCAACGAAATTGGACATTCAAATATGCTAGGCAGGTATTTGTTTACTGATATGGATACAAATCCAAATATAGATATTTTCCTTTTTTGTTTTCAAAATTAAGTGTTTGTGAAATGCTTGTTGCGTTGTCTAACTATTTTCAAAATTCAGTGTGTAAGTGTATATAAATTTTGTGCTAGATCGCATTTATAATAAGTGCAACTTATATTTATTATGAAGCACGAGAATACAATAACAGAATGCGAATAATCTAAAACGTAATGTGAAATAAAACTTGTCGTTATTGTCACTTGTCAAGATTTTGTTTTCTTTTTATGTTCTATAACAAGAAGAATGGCCATTATAGCGTAATAACAATGCACGAGAACAACATAAATTATTTACTAAACCACAATAGTTGACACCCAATTTTTATAAATCACACGCACTTTTAAGTGTTGAAAAAAATATCCTATTACACACTTAATTGTTTGTCAAACACTTTATGTTGTTTAACTACTTTCGAGATTCAATGTAGAAGTGCATTTGCGTATGTGTTTAACTGCTTTCGAGATTCAATGTAGAAGTGCATTTGCATATGTTGTTTAACTACTTTCGAGATTTAATTGTTTTTCAGACACTTTACGTTTATAATGTGCCTTGGATCACATTTATGATGATCGGCGTTCATATCTGTTTCAAAGCATTGGAGTACACTAAAGGAGCCTTGAATAATCCAAAACATAAAGTTAACGAGACTAGTCGTTATTTTCATTTGTTAAGAGTTTATCTTCCTTGTATTTCAAAAACGACAAAAGCGATCGTTAAAGTATAACAACGATAAAAGCGACCGTTAAAGACTTAAAGCGGAACAACATCACATTGCCATAACAAAAATACTTACTATATTTGTGTAGTTTGAACATTACTCTCACATTGTACCTTCTACTTCCTTTGCGGTACTAAAAGTAAAAACATCTAAACCTCTTTGTGCTTATCAAGGTGCTCATTGTTGAAGCCTTGGCCTTAAAAATTGAACTTTCATGCTAAATGCACGATACAATAAGAATATTATGTTGAAGAGTATTTCAAGATGCTAACTTTATTGATGACTTTTTTTTTGTGGAGTAAATGATAATATCTACACTAAGGACGATGAGATTGGTTTTAGCCTCACAAATGGGTTAGTAAGAATGTGGTTCAAATTTACCTTTGAAAATCGAACTTAAGACCTCTCATTTCAAACGAATAGGAATATCACTAGACTATAGTACTAAATGACAATTTTGTTAATAACATGTTAAGCTAGTTTCATAAACAAACTAAGACTGTTTTGTACAAGATGTTCTCGTGGCTTTGCAATTTAATTATGTTTTTCCTCCAAACAAGTTTATTTATTTTTCATTATTTTTGAAATAAATAAATAAACCAAATGGATCAAAGGTTTGGGTTTTTGGTTGGCGCTAAAAGCCCAACCCGCCAAAAATGCCAAGTCCCACTTCCCACCACACAATTTCAAGTCCACAGAAAACGACACCACCCAAAAACTGGTGGTTACCAATTAACGGTCGAAAATCCAAAAATAAACTTCCACCCTCTCGCTATCTCTCTCACTCTCTGCTTTCTCACTCCCTCTCACAACCCCCATGATCGCCTGCAAAGCTTCAAACCCTAACCATGGAGTTCTCTCCCCACTCCACCCTCCAAAAAGACCCCTCAAACACGCCCCAATTTACAGAATATGCCACACTCCCCACACCACCACCACCAACACGAACAACAGTTTGTGCGTGGTATTTTCGTCCTTAGCAGACGGACCCAGATGGAATCAGTACCACCAATTCACGAACGGCGGCAGCAAGAATGGAAGCAGCACCGTTTACAAGAAACCCAGAAACGCGGAAGAGGCGGAGGAGGAAGGAGGAGGAGGAGGAGAGAGGAAGGTGCAGTGCGAAGTGGAGTTGATTTCGTGGAGGGAGCGCCGAATCAAGGCCGATATTTTGGTCAATGCCGATATAGGTTCGGTCTGGAACGCTCTCACTGATTACGAGCGTCTCGCTGACTTCATCCCCAATCTTGTTTCGAGGTACTAACGCCTTCAATTGTTCGATTTTAAAATTTGTTTTAAAGATTTGATTTTTTTTTAAAGTTTATGAGTGACCTTTTGCTTAATGTTTGATATCAGCCGGAGAATTCCGTGTCCGCATCCGAGGCGTATTTGGTTGGAGCAGAGAGGCTTGCAGAGGGCGCTGTATTGGCATATTGAAGCTCGGGTTGTTTTGGACCTTCAAGAATTTCCTAACTCAGTGAGTGTGTCTAAATTGAACCCAATTTTTGGATTCTTGATGCTGTTGTTTGTTTCTAGATGCAGTTTTAAGTCCAACTGGCTCCCTTGCACCCGAGTTTGAACCCCTCCTGGTAGAGTAGTTTAGAATATCGCCTTGTCCAAGATAAAATGATTACCATTTGGTTCAATTTATGGTTATGTGGGTTTGATGGTGTTGTTTAACAAGCAAAGCGAGTTGCTTTAAAGTTCTTATGTTTGCATCTTTTGTTTCGTTGCACTTTGTAATTTGAAACTTTTGTTCATTTTTCAGAGTCATAATAATCGTGAGCTCCACTTTTCCATGGTTGATGGAGACTTCAAAAAGTTCGAAGGCAAATGGGCCGTTAGATGCGGGACAAGGTAAGGATAGAGTACTTGGTTTGTAATCTTAACTGGTTGTACAATGTGCTTGCGTTTTGCCTGCTTCGCAGTATCAGCTCTTGAAGTTGCGTTTTATTTTCTAATTTCCCATTTTCTCATTGATTGCAGGTCATCGTCAACAATTTTATCATATGAACTTAATGTAATACCAAGATTCAACTTTCCTGCCATTTTCTTGGAGAGAATTATCAGATCAGATCTTCCGGTGAATCTTCGGGCCTTGGCTTGCAGATCAGAAAAGAATTTTGTAGGGGATCAGAAGATAACAATGACAGAAAGTTCCTTGCCTACCACATCCATGGCTGCTACTAGTTCACTCCCCAAAAACATCGATGGTTCTTTGAGTGAAAGGGATTATCCACTTAATGAGTTTAAAGAGAATATTCCTGGCTCTAATCCTGGTCCATTGACCCCATCTTCAACCGAGTTGAACAGTAACTGGGGTGTTTTTGGGAAAGTGTGCAGACTTGATAAGCCTTTCTTGGTGGATGAGGTTCATCTTCGGAGATTCGATGGTCTATTGGTAACCAATTAACCCTACACTCTCGCCTAAGCCTTTCTGTCCTTGAGAGAGACTATTCCGTTTAGCAATTGACGATAAAATGATTTTGGCTGAAGGAAAATGGAGGCGTTCATCGCTGTGTTGTTGCTAGCGTAACAGTTAAAGCTCCTGTTCGTGAAGTATGGAATGTTTTGACTGCTTATGAAAGTCTTCCTGAGTAAGTAATGCCTGTTCACTCTTCATTTGAATTTTGAGTACATGGGATGCAGTCCGTGCTCAGGCTAGTTTCTAAAAAAAGCACGCTGTTAATTTCTACAAATTTTATTGATTTAAAATTCTTTCATACCTGATTCTTTTTATTTGTGAAATTACAAATTCCAGAATCGTCCCAAACTTGGCAATCAGTAGGATATTATCAAGAGAAAACAACAAAGTCCGCATTCTGCAGGTACTGGTTGTCTTTTTCATCAAGATCATACGTTTTCTAAATAGTTAGTATTTAATTTTGGGATCAGATTATGTGTCAATGCCTCATCTCTAAACTTACATTTTGTGGGTCTTATAAATTCATTAAGAGGTTAAGCTCTTTCTGATCCTTAAAAATTTGGTGCTAAAAACATGTCTGTTAAGTACTGTAAGTGATGCGAAGGCGGAGATCATCTTATAAGTGATACAAAAGTCAACTTACCTTTCTGGTAATATGCAGGAAGGATGCAAGGGATTACTTTATATGGTACTTCACGCACGTGTTGTCCTAGACCTGTGTGAGCAGCTTGAAGAGGAGATAAGTTTTGAACAGGTTGAAGGGGACTTTGACTCATTTCGAGGTAAATGGGTTCTAGAGCAGCTAGGAAGTCATCACACGCTGTTAAAGTACTCTGTGGAATCAAAAATGCGCAAAGACACTTTTCTTTCCGAAGCTATTATGGAAGAGGTTGGAATACTACTTCTCAACGTTATCATGCCTATACTGCCATGGACTGTATGCTAAATGTTTGTCTTCTGGTTGCCTACTTCTTTCAAATATTAGTCTTTTGATAACACTGTCGGCGTAGATACCTCATAGCTTGCCATGAGGCTAGAAGGAATACTAATTTCGCGAGCGTTTCATATGAAGAAGTAGTTGGTGTTATTGGTGGAATGATTAACTCTCTTGTGAAATCAAGTCTGCATTCCATTTCTAATCTGTAATTACATGTTGAGCCTTGAAAAGGACAGTCTATTGACACATATCTGTGGCATTGTAGGTTATATATGAAGATCTCCCTTCAAATTTATGTACCATACGGGATTACGTAGAAAAAAGGGAGGCGGCACACTCGTCAAAAGCATCTGATGAAAATATATATACGGTGGAAGAAACCGCTTCATGTAGCACTGGCCATGATGATGAAAGAAGTGATACAACAGTTGACCAGATTTCTGATACCGATGCTCAAAGTTCATCTTGGAAAAGGCCGAGAGTACCAGGCTTGCAAAGGGATATTGAAGTTTTGAAGAGTGAGCTCCTGAAATTTATTTCAGAGCATGGGCAGGAAGGATTTATGCCCATGAGAAAGCAACTTCGTGTACATGGACGAGTAGATATTGAGAAAGCAATTAGACGCATGGGCGGATTTAGAAGGATCGCATCATTGATGAACCTCTCTCTTGCTTACAAAAACCGAAAACCAAAGGGCTACTGGGACAGCCTTGACAATATGCAGGAAGAGGTAAGATTTCTATGTTGCAACTTCTAGCAATCCCCTAGTGATAGGCACGGTAATCAATCATATTGTGCTAAATTTCTTGCTATCGATGGAAAAACTGTGCTATAACCGCGATATTAATAAATTTCCGCTTTGCATACAGATCAACCGGTTTCAGAGGAGTTGGGGAATGGACCCTTCATTCATGCCGAGTAGAAAGTCATTTGAGCGCGCAGGTAAGAAATGGGACAGAACACAGAAGCATGAAATATTCATACTTGGTTAGATGTTTTACCCTGGCATAGCCATTGTGTTTCTTCTATGACATTTGACAGGGCGCTACGACATTGCTCGTGCATTGGAGAAGTGGGGCGGGCTTCATGAGGTTTCCCGTCTTCTGTCGCTGAAGGTGAGGCACCCTAATCGACAGCCGAACCTGGGGAGGGATGTGAAACTAGATTATGTGGTGTCAACCGATGTAGAGGAGGAAGAGAAAGTGGTTGCATCTAATCCCTATGTATCTCAAGATACACAAAAGTGGATCTCTGAACTAAAACATTTGGATATAAATTGGGTCGAATAGAACGTGCAAATCATTTGATTCTGTCTCCCCCTTCGCTCGACATTCATACGATGAATGAATGCATACATGTTCTTATATATGCTTGAAGGCCAACGTAAAGTTTTTGCAACAACAATAGAGGTCAGTAGAAATTATTTCCGTGATTGTAATAGGGCAGCACATTTATTGTTTTTTTTTATTTCGAGGGCGGTGGCCTTCATAGATGGGGCTGTTTTGAGACGGAATAGTTGTATAATACTTTGCTGATGTAAACGTTTTCATTCGAATTGAATTAAAATTTACATAGTTTGAATAAAAAGAAAGAAAAACAATTCAAGACAATAAACTTCTGGTCGTTATAGTCTTTCGATAATTACTTAATAACTAGAGTGGCTTGATTTAAAGAACAAAAAAAGAAGCGGTTTGAATTGTTAAAGAAGGGAAAAAGGTTGGGTACCTTTTAAAAATGACCCAAAATTAGAGGGGTGGATTTCGCAACTAGCTCTTATATAATTAAACATTCATCCAAAATAAAGTAAGAAAATGTCAAATCTACAGTTTCTTCGTACACTTATTTTTTAATGAACCCATCATCTCACATATCTAAATGCTCTATTTTGGATGTATTTATAATTAAAATATTCTACTATTCAATATATAATATTTAAAAGCTCATTTGAAAATATTTTTCAGATGACTTCAAACGTCTTCAGATAAAATGTTCAAAGATTGCAAATTATTCACTTGCGTTGTTATTAAATATTAGTTTCAAAAATATTTTTATCAAAAGTGTTTTCAATCAAATTATTATATTAAACGTAATTATAAATATTCTCATTGCAGTTAAACTCAACGCTAATACTATTGTCTAGCAGTACTTATAATTGAGATGTTCATGATTTAACTCACACGTGTCGATACCTAACGATGATTGAACTAATGAAATATTATAATTAGTGATGTTTTTTTTTGTCTGAAAAAATAATTTAATTAATCCGATAGAATGTTACAAGCTAACACAAAAGAAGGCAAAATAACTCAAATACATTAGGGGAACAAATACATAAAAGCTTAGCCCAATTAAATAAATTAAAACAGAAACCCAAATCCTTAATTTCTGACCACAAAAAGCAGTGTTCGCCACCATCACCGCCACAAAAGTCTTGCCAACAGCCAAAGCAGCAACACTACAGAAAAAACCGAGTGGTGAAAACAAACAAGACATCACAGCACAAAAGTACCAAACTTGCAATAAGAAGCTAAGGGGTATGTACAATACCTTTACTTTGACTGAAGCCGCAGTACACTTGGACTCGATAGAAATTCGGCAAGCTATTTGGAGGTGGGATAGTGAGGGAGGGAAATAAATTTGGAAATCACATTCGCCCTGGAGTTTGCAGATCAGAGCAAAGGATGGGGTGGGGATGGTCTATGAGGTAGGAAGGCAGAAGAGAAAAATGAGGGGAGATAGAGTTTTGGGTTTGGAAAATAATAGAGGATAGGGATGGACATGAAGCCTAAAAGTGAAACAAACTCATAGAAAAATTTGAAACAAAGTTCAAAGAAACCGAGAAAATCTCATAAAAAAATTGAAAAATAGAGAAGAGAGAAGAGGATCAAGACAGAGGAGAACAATAATCTTAGACAAGAATAACCATGAGCACCTAAGTTAAACGCCTAGCGGCAAAGGAATTTGCAAAATTGAGAAACCATAGTTTGACGCCGTTTTATTTACTTAATCTGTAAGTAAAATTTTCTCATATTTAGATTGATAGATTACGATTGAAACAAATATTTTTGAGCGGAAATATTTCATTTTAAATCCACCGAATTGGGTCATATCATATGTGACTGTGTTCACACCTGGGTACACTCACGGGACCTCCAAAAACCTGCGAAGGAATATCCCCTTCCGGCTCCAACTGGCATGTGTACTCAATGTCTAAAATATCTATAATATTTTGATATTTTTATTGAAATTTCCGTGTTTTTGGACTATCGATATTTCCGATGTCATCGATATTTCGGTGTTTTTTAAATTTCTATATTTAAAAAAACTCCAAGAGAATTCGAACCCCTCCCATTTTACTCTTTCAACATCTTGACCACATCACTTATGTTTTTGTGAAAATATGCTAAAATATTTATATATATGGTTTTGTTTTGAATTCTTTTTGCAATAAACAAATTTGCACATGACAATAAATATTTGACAATTTCTTTTCAAGTATCTACTTTTGAACTACTCACCTCGTTCACTCACCTAACTAATTAGTTGTAGTATTCACCCAAAAAAAAAAAACTAATTAGTTGTAGTCATATTTCTATATATATGGACAACGTCAACCAATCTCGGATCCATATGGATGACATGTTAACAATTACATGCAAAACTATTTTGGGGATTTATCATTTGATGACTACTCTACACATAGAGATGATGAAGATAGTGAAAATTTTGAACCTCATAGGAACTCTATGTGGTACTAAGTCAATCATATATCTTACCATGCAATGTATAAAATGTCAAATATTGTACTAATTCATTATATATAAATGATTATGGTGTGTTTAAACTTGTTTCATTAATTACTACATATTTTCTACACTCACAATGTTTGCCAGCTCGTTATATAATCAACTTAAATCAGTTAAATCCATCATGCAATGCATTTCCTTCCAATTTTTTGTGATAAACTAATAGATAATTGACTAAATAAACATCCTGCAAAGTTTCAATAAAAATTTTCAAGTTTTTCTTACAATTTCCGTAGTTTTTATTCAATTTTTATCGATATCGATAATATCCCAATATTTCCATTGAAATTTTCGTGTTTTTAGACTACCGATATTTTCGATATCATCGATATTTTAGACCTTGTGTGTACTACACGCTCCATTAAAACGCGTGGCTCTCCTTCTTTCATTTTTTGTAAATGTTTTTATTTTTGTCTGCCGTGCAAAATAGATTATCGTTTAACTGTGCAGAAAGGGACGTAAAATCAGAGACGCCCAAATCCTGTTAAAAAACAAATAAAAAGAAGAAAATTGTAGAAAAAAGTGAGTCTTTGAGCTCAGAGGCAGTTCAACTATCATCGGAGAGAGAGAGGGGTCATCACAGTGGGTGTTCGTGCTCTTGATTGATGGATTGTAGTTTTTTCGGAGGTAATCATTGTATTAATCTTCTTTATTTTTTAATTTTCGGATCGTTTTTGTGTTTGTTTATCCGATTATTGTACGGATTTCAGCTGGATCTCTCGCAGGATTTTGTCTTTTTTTGTTAATTTGGGGATTAGATGTTTAATTTCGAGCTAATTTTGTGTGAGGATGACTGGGTCGGAGTTCGTATGCTGATATCTTGCGTTTTTGTTGTGATTTTTTTTTAATATTGGGATTAATTTGGTGGGTTTAGGATCTTGAATCTGAGTTGCATGCCGGCGCCTCAAAATCTAACTGAAGTCTCCTCTAGTCCTTTCTGGTCCAATGATTTTAATGATTTAGTCAATTTTGCAAGTTATGCATTTGTTCGTGGATTGTCGAATTTTATTAAGATTGTGTTACTGGCATTGACTGTAGCGAAAAACCGAGCAGTCTTAGCTGTGTGATTGTCAAACATCTGTATACGGTTTGCATACGATGGAAGTCTTGTTGGTCATTGATGATGCAGTCTTTAGTTGATCCAGACAATGTGAATTGTAGGATGTCTTTTGGATTCTAGTCGTGTTGATTTATTGCCTGTTTGATCACTGAGAATAAGAATAAATAATTGAGAAATTAGGAAATCCTATAAACGACTTTTTGCAACTTTTGTCTTACTTAGGGAGAAGTGTGATTCGAAGCGTATGAATGTGCTTCAAGTGCAATGTTTGTGAATATCATAGCATTTCTGAAAACTACATAATTACGAGAGGTTGTTGGGTTAAAATATTTGATTATGTGGTTTGCGCTTTAGACTTGGATTATCTGTATATGGATTACTTTTTTGTTTTTCAGATCAGTGATGCATTTGAATTCTAATTCATAGTTGTTTAAGGTGCTTCAAGTTTCTGACTGCTGTCTTGTTGGAGAAGGTTGTGTTCTTAGACGTTGCTCATGCTTAGAAATTATCCTTATGGTTAGGTTAACTGATCTAGTGATACCTCATTTGCTCCCTCAGGTTACTAGTTAAGGATTGCTTTGTTGGAAGAATGTTTGCTGTTGGCAAAGATTGCAGTTGGCTACCCATGGGAACATGCTTAAGTGTCATATTTACTGCTTGTTTGCTTGGATGTTTATCCATGTGACTTTAGACAGCATGGATAGAAATATGGGTAGAGGTGCAATTGATCAACACAAAAACTATGAGCACGTTCGCTACAATAATGTTGAAGCTAGAAACGACGGAAATGGGTCATCCAATCAAAGGTACTTTCAGGATCCATCAAGTAAAGCTAGTACTAACATGCGACCTCCAGATTACAATGTTGCTGTTGGAGCCAGGCCTGTGTTGAATTACTCCATTCAGACTGGTGAGGAATTTGCTCTTGAATTCATGAGGGAAAGAGTGAACCCAAGGCAACATTTAGCTTCTGGGGATCCTAATAGTGCTCCTAACTATATGGATCTAAAAGGCTTAATGGGAATTAGCCATACAGGTTCAGAAAGTGGGTCTGATACTTCGTTACCGAACATGGTAGATAAGGGGCGTGTCCAGGAATTTGAAAGAAAGGCATCTTATGCACACGAAGATAAGAGTTACTTTGATTCGGTACGATTACCACAAACCTCATCAAGGAATGACAGCAATCGAGGACTTCATTATGCTTCTTCAGGAATGTCTGATAGCTCAGTGAGGAAAGTGAAGTTTCTCTGCAGCTTTGGTGGTAAAATTTTGCCTCGTCCGAGTGATGGAAGGCTTAGATATGTTGGAGGTGAAACACGTATTATACGGTTAAACAGGGATATCTTTTGGCAGGATCTGATGCAGAAAATGTTGACAATTTATGACCAAACTCGTGCAATAAAGTATCAGCTTCCCGGTGAGGATCTTGATGCACTTGTTTCTGTTTCATGTGATGAAGATCTGCAAAACATGATGGATGAGTTCAATGGGCTACAAGATGGGGGATCACAGAAACCTAGGGTGTTCCTGTTTTCTCATGTTGATTTGGAGGATTCTCAGTATGGTGTAGAAAGCGTGGACGGTGATTCTGAGATTCAGTTTGTAGTTGCTGTAAATGGTATTGACTTAGGTTCAAGAAAGAATTCTATTGCTTTGGCAAGTTCTTCAGGCAACAACTTGGAAGAGTTGCTCAGTCTAAACGTTGCAAGGGAGAGCACTCGAGCAGTGCCTGATACAGTTGGTGCTGGCACAGCACCTTCAGCACCAAATGTGCCTATCTCAACTGACCTTTCTTCTCAATCAGGATTTCCAGGTTCTTCAAGGGCTTATGAATCCAATTCACAACCATACCAGGGGCAGAGGATGTATAGTGGAGAAGCCAGACAACATCCAGTGTCAACTTTCCACTCTGTCCCCGGGAAAGATGGTCAGACTGCTGTGCCTTCATCGGTTCCATTACAATATGATTCTAGTTCTCTCACTTCACATCATGCAACACCTGGAGGAAATATGGATTCAATGCCTATATACGGCCAATCCCCTCAACAGGGGGGATTGATTGAAGAGCAGCTATATGGTGGCATGCATGGGCAAGGTTCAGAATTGCCCATAAAGGAGACAAAATTGAAAAAAAACAGCTCAGCAAAAAAGATAAATGAACCTGAGAAAATTCAATCTTTAGAGAAGGAAGTTCCACCAAAGGAAGCAAGAATGAAGAGAGAGAGTTCTCTCCATAAGATAAATGAAAGCGATAAACCTAGGAATTTAGAAAATGAAAACACTGTTTCTCCACCTTCATCTGATGGTTCAGTTCCCAATAATATTTCTAGGGATCAAGTTTCAGTTGCCAATTCAGCAGCAGAGACAGGATCACCTTTGTTGGCTTCAAGAAGCAGCAAAAAGCTCCAGGAACCTCGACAAAAACCAGTCAACTCTGAAGATGTAAATGATGGGAAAAAGATCAATGAAGATGACCAATTCCACACAGCCAGTGGACAGTCTACTCCTGGATATGGTGGCTCTGAGGTTGATTCAATGAACTTTAGCTACCTTGAACCACCTGTGGCTCCTCAGCGTGTCTATCATTCTGAGCGGATCCCCAGGGAACAAGCAGAATTGAACCGTTTATCAAAATCTGGTGATTCTTTTGGTTCCCAGTTTATGGTTACTCAAGCACATCCCGATCACTCACAACCAATTGCAGAATCTGTGGATAAATTGCATGGTGAGAATGTCCCCTTGCAGTCTGAGCAGTCTGTGCAGCCGGGCTATAAAGAATTTGCTGAAAATATTAGTAAAATGAGTTCTGATGCTTATGATGAGGGGCTTGAGTCAAAGGTACAAAAATTGGATCAGGAAATGGGCTGGCCAAAAGATAACTACAAAGACCCAAGTAGCAATGATAAATTAGCGGCTGTGCTGACTCAACAAACTGCTGATCGGGAAACATTTGGGAAGCTTACACATGATTCTGCTTCAGTTCAACCAGAATTTAAATGGTCTGAGATTGCTGCCAATAAGGACAATGAGAATAATGCCAAGGGTCATGGACAGCCATTGGCTAGGGCAGAAAACCCAGCCAAAGGTGTTGCTCATGGGGAGTCTGCTGCTGGTGCTGGCACTCCGGAGCAGGGAGACATTCTCATTGATATTAATGACCGCTTTCCGCGTGACTTCCTGTCCGATATATTTTCTAAAGCTAGAATCTCGGGGGATCTTTCTGACCTTCCTCCACTTCCTGGCGATGGAACTGGCTTGAGCCTGAACATGGAGAATCCCGAGCCTAAGCATTGGTCGTATTTCCGAAAGTTGGCTCAGAATGAATTTGTAAGAAAAGATGTTTCCCTTATGGATCAGGACCATCTGGGTTTCTCATCCCCACCGACTGATATTGGATCAGGAGCTCCAGTAGATTACAGCTTTCCACCTTTGAAGTCTGATGGAGTTGTTTTTGGTCACACTGATTCCCAAATAAATTTTGATGAAGATATTCGGCAAGGTTTGCCTGCTTTAGCTGGACCAAACAAAGTGAATTTAGGTTCAGATTACAATCCCACGCCACTAAAGGGAATTGAAAGTGAGCAGCTGGATGGGGTAAATCATGGAGTAGGAGAACCAGAGTTTGAGGTATTTCTTCTGTATCTTTTACTAGTAAATCACACTGTTATCAACTTATCATATTGATTGCCTCTGACCAATTTTCTATTGCTCTTTCTTGTAGGATGGTGAGCTAAATATTCAGAACACAGGTGTACCTCTTGTCGATATTCCTTTGGAAGAATTTGATATTACTACCTTGCAGGTAAGATAGTTTACCTATTACAATTTCTATCTGCATTATGGAAACGTTAACCGGTGGTCTTCGTTGTAACCTATCAATAAACTATACAGATCTGTTTTTCTTTACTTTCTGTTCTTCCAACTATAAGAATTTTTAGTATCCTTGTTCAATTAAAGTCAAGGAAGTATTTGAGTAAAACTAGTAGTTATTGGGAGTAAAATTTTGCCTTTCCACCATAGAATTCTGCCTGCACAGCCTGCTTATTAGCGGTGTTGACACTCCCACCATGTTCCTTTTCTGTAGTTCTATTTTATGGAAACCACCAATCCCTCGAACATCAGGATATATAGTATTATACTTCCCTAACTACCATGGCACTGCCATTACTAACTTACAGTTTTATTTCTTCATACCATTTTTGGCATCTTGCCACCTCTAATTTTACAACTGTTAAACCTAAATGACTGCCTAATAGAATGTATTGCATACTCTGCCTTGTGTCTATATGCTACATGAATCCTGTTTTTTTTTTTTTTTTTTTTTTTTTTTTTTTTTTTTTTTACTTTGATTTGTTTAGTAGAAGCTTCATTTTCATGCTAATATCAAATATCTCAACTTTTGCACAGCAAAGTTGATTGATGGAACATCTTGCTGTGTATTCATCATGTAGTGTTAGACACATATGTTTATCCCTTATTAATATCATCCGCACCTTGTTCAGTTGTGCAAATTGGAGATTTTTGAAGTCTGTTAATTCTCTTGTTGGCCATCTATGTATTTCATTGCAGATCATAGAGAATGAAGATCTTGAAGAGCTTAGGGAATTGGGTTCTGGCACATTTGGAACTGTTTATCATGGAAAATGGAGGGGAACAGATGTGGCCATTAAGCGGATAAAGAAGAGCTGTTTCACAGGGCGTTCGTCAGAGCAAGAAAGACTGGTGAGTCAGAACAGAGTTTTTTGGTTCAATAGTTCACTAAGCTAGAGGTCGAGTGAGTCATGTCAGGTGAATATGTTTTTCCAGTCAAACGTGAAGAATATTTCTA
Source organism: Crataegus laevigata (assembly GCA_963580275.1). NCBI lineage: Eukaryota > Viridiplantae > Streptophyta > Magnoliopsida > Rosales > Rosaceae > Crataegus > Crataegus laevigata. The sequence goes on along the minus strand of OY756939.1, from coordinate 10,532,133 downwards.
TTATGATATTATACAAAATGAAGGCTATAAACAATCCATCGATTCAAACTCAGATGGCTGTCATCCCTCCATCATCTAGTCTGGTAGTGATCGTTATATCAGATATTTACAGTAACCTCTCTGTTCTGGCTGGTGGAGGGTAGCATTCACCTACAGCATTGTGCTTATTAACTTGTCATCATGTGACAAGTCAATAACAATAACCATTGATCCTCCTCTTCTTTTTTTCTTTTATTTGCCCCTGGTCAGACTGTTGAGTTCTGGCGCGAAGCTGAAATTCTTTCAAAGCTTCACCATCCAAATGTGGTGGCATTTTATGGCGTTGTCCAGAATGGACCAGGAGGAACACTAGCCACAGTGGCTGAGTTCATGGTGAATGGCTCTCTGAGGCATGTTTTACTTAGCAAGGAAAGGTAATACTGTTCTCTTTAGTTATGTCAATGATGTAATCCTTACCAGTGTATCAGGCACTTCAATCTTTATCTTATATTGGTTTTGTGAATTCCCAGACATCTTGATCGTCGTAAGAGGCTCATTATTGCGATGGATGCAGCATTTGGAATGGAATATCTACATTCAAAAAACATAGTGCACTTTGATTTGAAATGCGACAATTTGCTTGTAAACTTGAAAGACCCTCAACGACCCATTTGCAAGGTATTTGTATAATTCTTGTTGTCTATATAAGATTCTATAGTTGATCAGGAATTCATGATAGAATCAAACTTATTATGTGGTCTTTTTTTATCGTCCTTTCTTCTTTGCCAAACTGTTATTATGTTCCAAAATCAAACATTTTATTTAGCAGAGAATTATATAATTTTGCAGGTAGCAGATTTTGGCTTGTCAAAAATCAAAAGAAATACCTTGGTCACTGGTGGTGTTAGGGGTACCCTGCCATGGATGGCTCCGGAGCTTCTTAACGGTGGCAGCAGTAAGGTTTCTGAAAAGGTAGGATGGTACAATTCATATCTAATGCTTACTGGCAGAAAAAGAATGTTACTACTGCACAGTTTCAGCTGATTTTCTTTTCCACACACGTTGATGCAATGTCATTGAGCCACTTTATGCCTGTTGACAGGTTGATGTATTCTCCTTTGGTATTGTCTTATGGGAGATTCTAACCGGTGAGGAGCCTTATGCCAATATGCATTACGGAGCAATCATAGGTGTGTACACTAAGTTCTCTCTTCATGGTGTCTTACTGGGCTTCAGTCCAATATTCAAGCACATATACATTATCTTGTTCATTAGTCCTGGTGTTTTAGCGTGTGTTCATTGCCGACGTGCTGATTTTTCGTGTGTATGGAGCCGAGAATGAAAGAGAAACCGGAAATACTGACACTTGGTTACTTGCAGGAGGCATTGTGAATAACACATTGAGGCCGCATGTGCCACCCTTTTGTGATTCTGAATGGAAGTCGCTAATGGAGCATTGCTGGGCCGCGGATCCTGTTGCTCGCCCATCGTTTACAGAAATAACCAAACGCTTGAGGGTGATGACTGCAGCTTGCCGGCCTACTAAACCACCGGTTCAGCCACAGAACCAGGTCCCCAAGTAGCAGAGTTCGACGACGATTCCCTCGTGTAATCTCGGCTAAGCACGAGAGCCGATTATTATAAATTATTTATACCCCATATAGTTTGTGTGTATTATATGAGTTGGGAGAAGGGCTCCCAACCAACTATTTTACAGAACGGAACGGAGTGATTGTGTTTTTGGTGCATAAAACCGGAAGAATTGGGTTTTATATGTAAATCGATTTATTTGTGTTCATAGTGAAATACATACTTTTATTTTTCGTTTTGTTAGAAAGCTCAAATTTCAATGAAATAAACCCACAAAAAAAAAATGAAAAAGAAAAAAGAGCAGTGAAAGACAATTGTTTCATGTTCATTTGATCATTGGTTTTTGACTTTGCCTGCTCGAGTTCCTTCTCAAGATACTAACGGAATTTCGTGCTCATGATTGAAACTGTTCATATTATAGATTTACTCTATAAAGATCATCATTGTAAAAAATCAATAAAATATGAGAATGTATAGTCATCGAACATATAAAAATATATAGACGGATTTGGTAAAAGAATTACGAACAGTCCATCTATATGGTATAGTTGATTGGCAAAACAATCTTATTTTGAATTGATTTTTTGCAGATATGATTTTTGTTAACTGAAGCAGCCATTGTTGAAGCAGCCACTGTTGACTAGAATTAGGTAATCAGCCATTAGTTGTAAAGCAGTAAAAGTTAGGCATAGACAGCAGATTCATAGCAGTATTTTTATGACTTCTTGTACTGGTTTCACACCTGTTTTTCATTGCTTGTATTTCTATATAAATCCTCCGACTGGGAGATGAATAGATAAGAAATTAACTCTATTTTGGCATGGTATCAGAGCCATTCTGATAAAAAAAAAAGAGTTTCTATTCTGATTCACTTACTGGCACTACTGCCATCTACCCAGTAAAACCTGCTGTTCTGCAGGCCTTCTACTTTCATACCGATCCAATCCTACTCTTTTTCAGTTGGCCATATCTGCCAACATTATTACCCATATCCAGTTTGTTAACCATACATATTCCGCTGCATCTTTTCCCATATTCTTCCCATTTGCAATCTCTCTTCTGCACCCAGAAATCTTTCCACACAAAAAAAATATATACTATCCAATACCCCATAAGCCATACCTGTTGAAATCACCCAACAAGTTTACCCATAACCTCTGAGGCAGTAATAATGGTTGACTCCAAGACCACTGTTTCAGCTACTGTTACTCAAAGTGATATATTTCTACATATCACCCCAGACAAGTTGGATGGGTCCAACTATTCCTCATGGTCCCAAAGTGTCCGGATCTACATCACTGGCAGAGGTAAATGGTCTTATGTCAGTGGGAAAAAAAAGGCACTAGCAGAAGCTGATGCATCGTATGCTATATGGGAGGAAGAGAATGCCATGGTTCAATCTTGGCTACTCAACTCCATGACCAGAGATGTGCGGGCCATTTTTCTCCGACTCTCTACTGCAAAAGATATTTGGGATGCTGTTACCCAAACTTACTCAATTGAAAAAGATGCATCAAAATTATACGAACTTCGCCGTCAAGCACTGGCGACTCGCCAGAATGGAGAACCTTTATCTGCATATTATGGTAAACTTCAGCAAACATGGCAAGAAATTGATTTCTTGCGTCCTGGAAAATTGAAATGCGCTGATGATGTTGCTACCCGAGAGACAGAAATTTCGGAAGAAAGGTTGTATGATTTTTTGGCTGGTCTTGATCCTTATTTAGATCATGTTCGCAGTCAAGTTTTGACTCAAACCCCTCTGCCTTCTGTTCGTGCTGCTTATGCTCTTGTGAATGCTGAAGCAAGTAGGCAAACCATTATGTTGGTTGGCCCACAAGTGGAAGGATCAGCCATGGTAGCTGCTCCGTCTCGATTTCCCCGTGGAGTCTCCAATTTTCGATTGGGTGGATCAAAAACTATTGATACAAGGAAGTGTACTTATTGTGACAAGGATAAGCATACTAGAGACACTTGTTTCAAGCTGCATGGATATCCTGATTGGTGGGTTCAAAAGAAGGAAAATCAAAAGAAAGGCATTGGTGGATCACAAGCACACCTGACACCAACGCCTTCCATACCTCGAGTAGATCAATCTGCTCACTCAGTTTCTCCTACTACTGCTTCTACTTCCTTAGTCAATGCAGGTAACTTTGGTTTTGCCTTGAACACTACAATTGTTCCTCCCAATAAACCTTGGATCATCGATTCAGGGGCTTCTGACCACATGACCAATAATTCTACATGGTTTGTTTCTCACACTACTCCACCTTTAAATACCGTTAAAGTTGCTAACGGTATTTCCACTCCAGTACTTGGAGCAGGGTCCATCTCATTAACACCATCTCTATCTCTCTCATCTGTTTTACATGTTCCTCATCTTTCCCACAATTTACTTTCCATAGGTAAACTAACAAATCAACTAAATTGTCTTGCCATTTTTTCTCCTACTCGTTGTTGGTTTCAGGATATTCAAACGAAAGCATTGATTGGTCATGGTAGAGAGAGGGGGGGTCTATACTACTTGGACTTGCCACCAGATTCCGAGAAGACAAGTTACAACTGTCAAGTGGAGACTAATCGATCTGAAGCTTTTGAAAAAATTTGGTTATGGCACAAGAGATTGGGACATCCATCCTTTCAGTACCTACAATATCTTTTCCCTTCTTTGTTTTCTAAAGTCAAGGTTTCTGATTTCCAGTGTGAAACTTGCATATTTTCCAAAAATCATCGTGTCTCATTTCCTTTAAGTTCCAATAAAAATGATGTTCCTTTCTCTCTCATTCACTCCGATGTATGGGGACCATTTCATATTCCTACTTATACTGGTGCTAAATACTTTGTCTCTTTCATTGATGACTGCACTCGAGTTTCTTGGGTTTACTTACTCAAAAACAAGAGTGAAGTTATGTCTATTTTTCCCATCTTTCATCAAATGATTCAAACCCAATTTAATGCTAAAATTCGGGTTGTTCGATCTGACAATGGGAAAGAGTATTTGAATTATGGACTTGGAACCTTTTTTCAACAACAAGGTATCATTCATCAAACATCTTGCCCATATACTCCTCAACAGAACGGTATAGCAGAACGTAAAAATCGTCACCTCTTAGATGTGGCTCGGTCTTTATGTTCTGCTATGCATGTTCCCAAACGTTTTTGGGGTGATGCTATTCACACAGCTGTGTTCCTCATTAACCGCATGCCCTCACAAGTTCTCCAGTTCCAAACACCTATCCAGACTCTTTCCCAATATCATTCTCTTCCTTCCCTCCTCCATATTCCTCCCAAAGTGTTTGGTTGTGTATGCTATGTGCACGTCCACCCTCTAAATCGTGATAAATTGGACCCTAGAGCCATTAAGTGTATGTTTATTGGCTATTCTGCTACTCAGAAAAGGTATCGCTGTTACTATCCTCCCAATGGGAAATTTTTTGTCTCTATGGATGTTACCTTTCGAGAACAAGAGGCTTATTTTTCAGAGGGAGATTCAGCCACTCCTCTTCAGGGGGAGATGGGGAATAGGGAGGAAGATGAGTTGCCACTGGACATTGGTGGTATGCATTTTTCAGATGAACACTTGCCTGATGCTGGTAATGGTGCCAATTTGCCTAATGATGAGGCAAAGAGTGACAAAATTTTGAAGGTGTATGAGAGGATAAGAAAAAAAGGAGATAAAGGTAGAGAAAAAGAAAAAGTCGATGATGTGATAGACCACCCACAGAAAGATCCCCTCAATGACCAACTCTCTGACCAATTGGCTGCTACTCGTGCGAATCATCCTGAGGTAACCACTCATTCTCCCTCTCTTCAGCCTACTGTTTTTTATGAGTCCAATCATGATATTTCATTAAGTGATGATCCAAATAATTCAAATGAATCACATCATGAGTCTGAAGGTTCTCGTTATCCTATTCGAGGAAATCGAGGGATACCCCCTGTTCGTTATGGTTATTCTTCTACTAAGGGTATTCAATATCCTATATCTAATTTTGTATCCTCTCACCGCTTGTCAAACTCTTATATAGCCTTTGCAAACCAATTGTCATCAGTCTCAATTCCTAATAAGTTACAGGATGCCCTTGAAAATCCAAAATGGAAAAAGGCTATGGTTGAAGAGATGGAAGCTCTTCGAAAAAACTCTACTTGGGAACTGATCAACCTTCCTGAAGGCAAGAAACCTGTTGGGTGCAGATGGGTGTTCACAGTAAAGCATAAAGCTGATGGTTCAGTGGAGAGGTACAAGGCTAGATTGGTAGCCAAAGGTTATACACAAACCTATGGCATTGATTATCAGGAAACATTTGCTCCGGTAGCGAAGATCAACACTATCAGGGTTCTTATGTCATTGGCAGCAAATCTGGGATGGCCCCTACGACAGTTTGATGTGAAGAATGCATTTTTACATGGAGACTTGGATGAAGAAGTGTACATGGATCTTCCTCCGGGATTCACTACCACTTGCGATATTGGCAAAGTATGTAGGTTGAGAAAGTCCTTGTATGGATTAAAGCAATCACCAAGGGCATGGTTTGGCAGGTTCACTCAATCGATGAGAAATTACGGGTTCAAGCAAACTCAGGCTGACCATACCTTATTTCTCAAGCATGATAGAGGTAAACTGACAGCCTTAATTGTTTATGTGGATGATATGGTGGTTACAGGTAATGATGTCGAGGAAATTCAAAGACTACAAAATTATCTAGCCAAGGAATTTGAAATGAAGGACTTGGGGATTTTGAAATACTTCTTGGGTATTGAAGTTGCAAGATCAAAGCTTGGAATATTTCTTTCTCAAAAGAAATATGTTGTAGACTTATTAACTGAGACTGGGATGCTAGCTTGTAAACCTGCAGACACACCAATTGAGCAAAACCATAGGTTGGGAGACTATCCTGATCAAGTTCCGGCTAACAAGGAGAGATACCAAAGGTTAGTTGGGAGGTTGATTTATCTGTCTCATACACGGCCTGACATAGCTTATGCTGTAAGTGTGGTGAGTCAATTTATGCATAGGCCAAGTGAAGCCCACATGGATGCTGTACAACGGATTCTCAGATATTTGAAATCTGCTCCTGGAAAAGGCTTGATGTTTTCCAATCATGGACATCAAGAAGTTGAGGGATACACTGATGCAGATTGGGCTGGGTCAGTAACTGATCGAAGATCAACTTCTGGATACTTTACATTTGTTGGAGGAAACCTAGTTACTTGGCGCAGTAAGAAGCAACATGTGGTAGCTAGATCCAGTGCTGAAGCTGAATTCAGAGGTATGGCACACGGCGTGCAAGAAGTGTTATGGCTAAAGATTTTGTTAAGAGAATTGGGTTTCAATTCTATAAAACCATCAAATCTTTATTGTGATAACAAAGCTGCCATTAGCATTGCGCATAATCCAGTCCAACATGACCGTACCAAACATGTTGAAGTGGATAGGCACTTTATTAAGGAAAGGTTGGTTGACGGTACCATTAACTTGCCTTATGTGAAGAGTGATGACCAGCTAGCAGATATCTTAACCAAGGCAGTGTCAAGTAGGATTTTCCATCTTTCACTTAGCAAGTTGGGCATTCGAGATATTTTTGCACCAACTTGAGGGGGAGTGTTAACTGAAGCAGCCATTGTTGAAACAGCCACTGTTGACTAGAATTAGGTAATCAGCCATTAGTTGTAAAGCAGTAAAAGTTAGGCATAGACAGCAGATTCATAGCAGTATTTTTATGACTTCTTGTACTGGTTTCACACCTGTTTTTCATTGCTTGTATTTCTATATAAATCCTCCGACTGGGAGATGAATAGATAAGAAATTAACTCTATTTTGGCAATTTTTGCAGAGTGATTTATAATATGAATGGTTCGAATATAAACACGAAGTTTCATAAATCTCAATCTTAAAGAGCCAAGCCGTTCTCCTTACATAATGTGACAATGATACTAGTTAGAAAAAATAGAAAGGTCATGTTCAAAAGTATTTTGCCTACATTTTAACATGTTAAAATTGAGCTAGATTTTATGTTTGACTCTTCCCCTTTCAAAAACTAGCGATTTTGTGTTCAAATCATCTTTTCTCGAAATTGCTTGTATATAAAACATTACGTGGTAAAGTTAATCACTTTCATGTCAATAAATACATGTGGACAGGTTAATGACTTAATCTATCATTTGGTTCAAGATTAATCCGTCTCTTAAATCTTTCTTTTCGCCGTGTTGATAAGATTGAGTAAGTTTTCCTTGTTGAAAACTAAAAACAAAACACTTAAACATGGGGTATTCCCAAAAAAAAATAAAAATAAATAAAATTTGGATAGTTGTCTCTACTTGCTTGGAAGAGATATCAATTTCGATTCACCGAGTGCAATAAGTCAATGACGATCATTTTTCTTGAATTTGACGCCTAAATACGGCTAATCTTATTGTAATGATGTAATTTTGTTGTAAGTGCATTATCTCGTTGTTGGATTGTTTGCATATGAATTATACATGATACTCATGGTCTAGAAACTATCCAACAGCGTGATATTACCAAAATTTTAATTTTATTTTGTTCCAAAAATGGTTCATTGTATGAAAAATAAGAAATAATTAATTTCCTGTATATGCCCTCGTATTAGTACGTTATTTACAACTATGTCCTTTCCATCAATAGATAATGAAGGAGAAGCTTGCTGTAAATAACACCGTTAATTGAAGAGCAACAGCCACCCACGAACTCTTGACAGCAGCAGACTCGCAGTTTCGTGTTCTAAAAATTGCTGAAAGGTAAGCTCTTTCTCTCACGGGCGCATGCCTGTTTCAAAGTTTTGAATTTCGTTGTGTTTATCCGGCCGTCGTCTGCTGTGCACGCGAAGTGTTTGACGAAAAGCCTCAGAGAACCCATCCAACATTAATTTGATGGGTTCTGCAAATTTAACAGTCAAAAGCAACACCATTTTCATTAGCTTTGGTTTTAACCAAGAAAAAAAAAACATAGGATTTGGGAGGTGGTGCTTTGCTGCTGGAAAGATTTTTCCTTTTTGGTTGAATACCCATGTTTTTTTTATTGTATTTGTATTATTGTTCACTCATTAGCAACTTTTTCTCAGCTGTTACATATTGGAATTGAAATGCCTTATTAATTATTGTGTAACTGATTTTATTAGGAGACTGCAGACTCGTAATAATATTAGCTAGATGTTCCAGAATCCTCCAACAGTATCCTCTGCTTTGTGGGAGTCATATCCGAAAGGTGATCTAGTTCTTCTTTCATTTTCGATCTTCGATTTTTTATTTTTAGAAACAAGTTTACGAATAACATGCATTGGTTTTGCTTAACTTTGTAGGTGCTTGCCTCTGTACCATTGAGTTCAAGCAGCCTCAGTTATCAGCTGCAACATCGTATGGTCTCGAGTTGAAGGTTTGATTCTATCTTTTATTTTCTGTCTTGTTTGTTTGTTGGTTATTGTGGAACTTTGCTACAAGTATGCATAACATATGACTTGGAGAACTATTATGCAAAAGCCCTTACCCAGTTCCTCAACCGTTGCTGTGAGCTTTTTAGTTGAGCTTGCTATGCGTAAGTTCAATTTAGAGCGAATTAATTCCTAATCATGGCATCAAACATATGAATGGTAATATCAATTATCAGACTTACCCAGCGTTGGTTCCGATTTGTGGATTGTCCATCTCCTTGAAATGGTTATGAATATCCTTTCTTGTGTTTTAAATTTTGAGTCTTGACAAGTGCTCAACTTTGTGATTTTCAATCATACTATTTGGTTGCCCACTACTTAGGCAGATTCATTTGTTTCCATATGAGACTGAAAATTTAAAGAAAATAAATGAATGCAAAGAAAAAGGGATGAAAAGGTATTGAAAGGATTTCTCCTAAAGTTGCTGTTAATAACTCGATACTGATTATTGAAACTCTGTTATAACCATTTCTGTTCCCACGTATATCTTTGGGATTCTCACAACTAATCAATTAGCTTCTTACAAGTGTTCCTAGTGGTGTTACACTCTGAGGCTACTGTAATTTGACAGTATGGCTGCTTTGAGAATATCGTCCTACTTAATTTGTAAATTCATATAAGCAGTCAAGTGTTTGAGTTTAATCCTGAGACCTAATGCTTAAGTTTTATTCACAATGCAGTTTGAGCATGGAAAGCTTCATAAAGGAGGAAGTATATTTGGAACCATCTTTTCTGCCAGTAGAAAGACCAGAGTAGAACCAACTTACAGGAAGAGAGAATCATATCCCCAGAATGTGGATCTTCCACCTGTACTACCTAAGAATAAGAAGAAACCGTATCCTATTCCCTTAAATAAGATCAAGCAGGCCGCAAAGGAGGACAAAAAACTTGCAGAATTGGGTATAGAGAAGCCCCTCAAACCTCCGAAAAATGGATTACTTGCCCCTGATCTGATTCCCGTTGCTCACCATGTACTAGATTCCTGGAAAGTTTTAATTCAAGGCATTGCGCAGCTGTTGCACGTCATTCCAGTATACGCTTGCACGTAAGTATGCTTTATTTGTATGATGTGGCCATCTTTCAGAATTTTTGATGCGGCTGTATATAGCTGTGTACTAACCTCTTAGAAACCTAGGTTTTAAATTGGAACAATAAAATGCTTCAATTCTTTCTGCAGTGAATGCTCTGAGGTTCACGTGAGCCACTCTGGTCATCACATACAGGACTGTCTTGGTGCAACCAGTGCTAAACGCCGGAGCTTCCACTCCTGGATCAAGGGTTCCGTCAATGACGTACTTGTACCCATCGAGGCATATCATCTCTATGACCCTTTTGGTCGGCGCATTAAGCATGAAACTAGATTTCAATACGACAGGATTCCAGCTGTTGTGGAGCTGTGCATCCAAGCTGGTGTTGAGATCCCTGAGTACCCTTCACGTCGAAGAACCAAACCCATCCGTATGATTGGAAGGAAAGTGATCGATCGAGGTGGATTGATTGAGGAGCCTCAACCAGGGATCTCCGCAAATCCATCATCACTTATTGATCTCGATACACATGGGGCTTGTGGGCGGTTTCCACCTCCACCACCATCAGATATTCCCAAGATTGCACAGGAGACAATGGATGCATATGAAACTGTTAAGTTGGGGGTGACGAAGCTGATGGATAAATACACAGTGAAGGCATGCGGGTATTGCTCCGAGGTTCACGTGGGACCTTGGGGTCACAATGCAAAGCTTTGTGGGGAATTCAAGCACCAATGGAGGGACGGGAAGCATGGCTGGCAGGATGCTACTGTGGATGAAGTTTTCCCTCCAAATTACGTATGGCACGTGGAAGACCCCAAAGGGCCTCCGCTGAAGGGCGGTGCACTGAAGAAGTTCTACGGGAAGGCTCCGGCAGTTGTAGAGGTTTGCTTGCAGGCAGGTGCACAGATCCCTGAGAAATATAAACCCATGATGAGGCTTGACATTGTTGTCCCTGAAAGTGAGGAGGCACAATTAGTTGCCTGAATATTAAGACCTTTCGTGCAGCAGAGTACTGTGACGCATGTGTACATGATTGAACCTTTTGGTTACTTTCGAGAGTCTCGAACCCTGGACCTATCCCAATTTGAACCCATCACCCCCTCCTTATTTTGTCCGTTTTCTTATTATCAGCGGAGGGGGAGCTCGAACTTGAAATCTTGTCCAACATTGATTACTAATTAGCGAGTTAAATATCATTAATTATCTACCTAGGACAAGGATATAAACTATTATCCACCTATGAAAAAATTCGAGCCATTTGACACCACTGTGGTTGCAAATTTCCGCTTCGGGATTGAATTTAACCGGACCTGTACTCTTAATAAATGTTTGTCTTAATTTAATTGCCTTCTGTTTCCTCCTCTTTTCTTCCTTCTACTAGTGTGTATAATTTCTGTGCTGATATATATATATATATATATATATATATATATATATATATATATATATATAGCAGAAGCATTCGAAGTGCAATGCTGAAGACAAATAAACAAGTTCAAAATCACATTGCTTAATTTATTTATCCGCCATTGAAGACTTGAAGTAATATGAAACAATCGATGGACCTTGAGGAGTACAGCAGAAAACTCGTTACCGAAACAAATTTGGCCGAAAAATCTCTCGGTGGGAGGGACTTAGATTTCGATCCACAAGTTACGGTGAGCTGAAATGGATGACAATATGTAAACTTGAAGTGTTTGAAGTTTACAACATCGACGCAGATGCTACACGTAGAAAACCTGCCCGACATTCAAGAGACTCTCGTGAGGAACGTTGAACATTACACTCTTTTCCCTGCACACCCTCCTAAGAAATGCATATAGGTAGTCAATAGCGATCTTCTTCCATAGTTTTGATTCCCTCCTGGCTTTTACGACAGTATTTCCTAGTATGTGCACCACTCCCGCATCTCTACAGTTGTTCAAGAATTCTATCTCATCAGCCTCGGCCTGGCTGCTTGCCGGAATGAAGGAGGTCGGGTTGTTTGCATGCAATGGAGAATCATCAGGCACGATCGAGTCCACTGATGCAATTGACAGGTCTACTTGATTGGGGTGGCGCATATTGCTGACATTGCTCAACTCGCAATCTCCTGACTGATTAGTTTGTTGCTCAAGTAAACTAGAGAAGTCAGAGTCTGAAGACGCTTCCATCAGGGACTCAAGCCGGACATATGCGAATAGGTTGTGAAAGAGCTTGTTCTCAAAATCATCATCCTTTTTGTGGTAGTCTTTATAGCCATACCTTGCAACACAACGGAACATGTGGAAAGTCTTGGGTCCAATCCGCTTTACAAGGAACCGCTCTTCTTCTGGGACTGTGAAGACAGGAAGGTACTTCACGCAGACAAAGACGACAACAGAATGGATGGCGGGTAGGTTGGTGATAAAGTGAGAAAAGATCCGGGGCACTCCACTTGCTAGCTCTGTGTATACAAGGCCTATCCCAGGTACGCGTACCAGTCCTAGACTGGGACCGAGTCCAAGAATCCATGCCATTGAAACCTTGCTGTGCATCTCCATCTCATAGCGTTTAACTGTACCATAATGCCAAACATACATGATGATAAAGAAGGCTGCTGCGATCACAAGAGGAACCCAGCCGCCTTGATTGACCTTGAGGAGTACGGCAGAAAAGTAAGTGCCCTCCACAACCAATGATAAGCCAGTGAAGATCACGACAAGAATCCAATGGCAGCGCCACACTAATATCATGACTAAAATCATAAGCAATGTGGTTACCAGCATGACTATACAAACTGCCGTCCCTGTTGCAACACGTAAGATTATGTTAGTTGGTGCAATCTTAACTTCAACCAAGAAGCTTGGAATGAGATACGACAAGTAACAGTCAGAACAGAAGTTTGAGAAGAGAAATGGGATAAAGATTTGCCTAGAATTTTACCCTGTAATCCTTATTGCCATCGTCGATTTCCTGATGCTAAAAGATTTTTCATAGAATTTGAAAATGGCATGATATGGAGGAAACTCCTTACTTCACCAATGCTATAACAAAAATTTCATACTAATCGAAGTCGACGTCTTTTCATAGATGGATAAAACAGGAGAGTAATAACGAATGTTGAAAGAATATCAAACCAATTAAACACTGAAAATTTCATGAAATTATGTTTTAACGTAGGAAGATGTGTATAATAAGCTGCACCTGGTTAAACTTACCAGAGGCATTCCCAATTTGGTTTTGATTTTTGAACCCAGCTGTCACGGCAATACAGAGAATCATAACAATCCAATTAATTTCTGGAATATATATCTGATGACGGTATTTCCTTGATGTATGCACGACTTTGCATCTTGGGAAACAGCCTAATGCAAGTGCCTGCTTGATTAATGAAAAAGTTGCAGTTATGGTGGCTTGACTTGCAACGACAGCAGCTCCAGTTGCAACAATAAACACAGGCCAATATATGTTGTCTGCAAGAACAATTGATCAGAATCTTTCCGCAATGCACTACCGTAAAGACAGGGCATTCACGCCACTCTGATTATATATGTAGACTTCAATGGGTTTTCTTAAATAACAGATTTCTACTTTACGTGAAATTTGAGTATCGTAGTATCTCTCAGACTTATTGAGCTGTTATCAGTTTTGGCAATATGGATACAATAAACACCTAAACCTAAATGTTTATGTTATAATTTGAAGTTAAAGAAATCAAACAAACCTGGAATGGAATGATAAAAAGCACCGATCACGTTGTGTGGATTTTTTGTAAGGTATGCCGCTTGACCACAGTAGGCTAATAGAAGACAAGGAAATACAACCAATGTGAAAGCAAGTTGCACGGACCGGACTGGGAAGTGAGATAGGTCAGCAAAAAGTGCTTCAGTACCTGTAAGTGTTCACAACCAGTCTTCAGGGACTACGTCACAAACTTGCTTGAATTTCACAAATAAAAAAGGATGGAATATCGAAATTTTACCTGTTATACTAAGCATAATACCCCCAAGGGAAGTCCACCCATCTTTTCCTCCCCTCTTAAAAAATCGATATACATATATAGGCGAAAAGGCTTTTAAAATCCTACTATCATACTTCCAAACATTGAACATGCCAATTCCTCCAATTACGAGAAACCAAATAAAAACAATTGGTGCAAACAGCCAACCAACTTTATCTGTCCCATAGCGTTGCATACTAAACAAAAGTATCAGTATAACAACAGCAACAAGCACGACTACCTCTGTATAACAAAAGAGTAGTTATGATTAGATTTGGAAACAATGATCGATGAGTAACAAACATGGTGAAGCAAATGAAACAGTATCTTTATGTCCAAGAGTATGGAGATACCATTACTAATCTTGGAGTGGCCTACATTGATCCCACCAACTGCTGACAGAACTGCAAACGATAGCATGGTTAAGGGTGAAGTATACTTATCAGACAGAATATGGTTAAGAGCTTCCATTAGAACTGACAAAGAATCATACTCGCCTCAGGGGGAGTTATCATAAACTGTAGAGTATTTTAATGTTCTAACCTAGTCTAAATGTTTTCCAGGAAGCAGCTTTTCCCATTTTAAAAAATAGTTTCTCAATTAAGATTGATTAGAGTACAAGGGATTGCAATATGCTTCCCTTACAAGTTACGTCTATAGGAACTAATCACACAGGTTGAAAGTGTTGGGATATTCGTAAAACAAAACTACATGATCACGAAAATTACCAATGAGGATAGTTAAACATAAGAATGATCCTACAATATCAACAATGAAGCTGCGCACCTGATATGGCTGGAGTCAGAATCCCGTCCCCAATCACCATGCAAGAGCCAACTAGGACAAGAATAAGAAGCGTGCTCTGCATAAATGCATGCCCCTCCAACCATTTCCTGGTTCTTGCAGCAAATGATTTCTGACCAAACGAAGAGCGACTGTATGTTGTTAGTGCCTCATCCGTTTGGTCTTGGTTAGGAATAGCCTTTATTTTTGCATATCGACAGAGTAGTGAATATAGAGCAAACGTTCCACCTGCAACCATGAGGAGGATAAGTTTACATGAACTAAAATCCGGAAGAGCAGCATCTATAGCTCTCAATGTTATTGTCTCTATCAGTGAATAATCAAAACATAGATACTTTTGATTAATGATCTGAGCACAGCGTTCAAGGTAATACAATACGGTAACATTACAAAGGTGGGGAGGGGAAGGAAAGCTTATATATCGATGATAGACTGTGATCAAATTACCTTGACCATTGTCATTTGCTCTACAGACAATAAAAACGTACTTCAGGAGTGGAATAAGAGTGAGGGAGTAGATAATAACAGATAAAGCTCCAATTAAATCCTCCGGGTCACCAATTCCATCAGGAAATGTATTGTAGAAAACATACAAGGGAGATGTTCCTAAATCACCATATACCACACCAAGGCTTTGAAACGCAAGCTGCACAAGCAATAATGCTGAAAATTTCTGGAAGAATAAGAAAAGAAGTGATCAGCAACAAGAGCAAATATAGTTCAGAAATAGCAGAATACCTTCGAGGTTACAAAAAGCAATCGCTTCAACCATATAGTACGAAAAGTTAATATTAATAACAAATCTCTGACGACATTAATGAATTGATTATAAACAAACCAACCAATCGCTGGACTGCTAGATTTCGAAAGTTCAAAGTCGAATTTCTATTTGTACTGGTGAATTCGGTTATCAAACAGTTCCACTGCAGAACAGGGGTGAAGGAGTGAGATAATACCTTTTCCCTGTACATATTTCTCAACCTTTTAGCCTCCTCATCCATGGGCTGATCAAGCTGCTGATCCAAAACCCAAACGCTACCATTCTTATCAGTGCTTTCATCAGCTGCCATTCTTGCAGCCATTCGAAACCCGATGATTCAGAGGACTTTACTTCCCTTCCACCAATTCACCTCTCCACTATATTCTTTTCAATCCTTCCCCTCTATAATTTAGAGTTTGAAACTTTAGTCCTGCTGAACAAGATCCAAAACAGATATCAGTGTTAACAATCTGAAGATTCTGCTTTTGAATTGCTACCAACTTACCAGGGAAAAATCCCAGAATAACCAAACACCAACATGCAATTCCCAATTAAAAAGCTTATCATCAAGTATAAAACACTAAAAAAACATTCAAGTGAAACAAGTGCACCGCCCAGAATTCCAACACAGAAGATGAACAAGTTGAATGGATCAAATCCAGAGCTTCACACCAAAAATGAACAAAAACCCAGAACTCCATTGAATCCGTGACAGTCCAAGAACACCCAGGATGGATATATATATATATATACACACACACACACACACAAAGATTGTAAAATAACATGGGAAAAGAAGCAAAATTTATTAGCGTGTTTACCTTGGTTGCAACGTGCAGGTAATATTCCCAGGTGGGTTTTGGCTTACAGAGTTCGAGTAGCCATTAGAGCATAAAACAAGAGTGAGAGAGATGAGAAAACGCCATTTCAGAGCAAAAGAGGAGTTACAGACTTCAAGCTCATTCCCTTTTTTTGTTTTGGCAATCATTGAGTCCTTTCATTATCTTGTCAGGGTAAATGTTTATTTATTGCCCTTTTCTGGGTCAATTTCTTGGATCTTACTAAGGCAATTGTTATTACCAAAGCTTGTGTTTTGGCCTAATTTTTTAATATAAAATGTTGAATAGAAATTTAAAAAGAAAAACTAACAAAAATTTAAAAAAAAAACTTTAATTTTAATAAAAAAATGTGTAGTGAATAGTAATAAAAAAAGTTACAAATTGTGAATTTTCGTTAAAAATGAACAGCACCGAAATTTTTTCATTAAAACTTCCAATTTTAAAATCAATCCGTTCCATAAAAATCTAAGAGAATTTCAAGTTACAAATGTTTTTAGGCAGGGTAAAATATTCTCGTAACGTGTAATGTCATGCATGTCAGAAATATTTTTTTTAATTAACAAATGCCGTTTATTAAATTTGAATTTAAAATTCATACCAAGTACCAACAACGTGAAAAGCGACTGACACAAATGCCAAAATCATTCACGAGAGATTTGTAATGTTATTTGATTCTAAATGTTGGCAAATATACTCATTATTTTACCATGTTACTATGAGTGTGATGTTTCTACATTCTGCTAGTTTCGTGTGCCAACGACCAACGTTGTACAAACATTGACTTAGTCAATGTCGTACAAACATTGACGTAGTAGTACGGCATTGGTCAAAGCAGTGCCAGGAAAATAAAAACCAACGGATTTATTATCAATTTTATATTATATAATATGTTAAAAGTGGAATTAGTTCAAATCTCACCTTATCACAAAAATTTAGAATATTGTTTTGTCAAAAAGAAAGAAAAAAAAAAAAAACTCTTGTACAAGACTACAAGTGATTTTGTGTTTTTCTAAGCCAACCATCGTGTTTCTTAGCAAATTTAGGGTGAAAATTTTCATCCCGGGAGTGCTGTAGGAACACAAAAGAATATACACTCTGTTGCACGTGTAAGTTTTTCACGAAGTTGAGGATTCGTCTGTCGAAAAATCCACGCTCTAGTAGTCTAGTTGTGAATGTTGCATTTGTTGGTTATTTATTTTATTTTCTTAAAGATTCAAAACTTTATTTACTATTATTTTAAATAATAAATATATAGAGTCGTATCAATTAGAGAAGTCATGTCTTTTACCAAATATTATATAGAGTTTTATAAATGGGGAACTCCTCAAACGTTAATAAAACATTCAAATGACTTCCTTATCTCCCTATTACATATTCATATATAATCCTTATTATCTTCCTACTCATCTTGATCATCAATGGGCAATTGATCACTACTTGGCACCCCATCTACTGTAATCGTGCTTATGGATTAGACACTCTGTGAGATTCAAGGGTTGTATCTTGGAGTTGTAGATAGCCGTTATAGATTACACGTCGGGAGGCATCTACAACTTTAGGATAATGACAACACGTCTCTCTTGATATCACAAGCTAGATCATTCTTTACCTTTTCCTTTTTACTGCTTTAGTTATTGGTATATGTGTTTGATGCATTTGGGTATTATCTAATTGATTGAATTTACATATGTATTATGATCATAATCATTTATATTATCCTACAACTAAAGCCGTAAATCGTATGATAATATAATTGCGAATTTACAATCCATTTCACTGTTCCCTTATAGGCGTCACTACCATTAGTGTAATTTTATTCATATCTATTTTACAATCCAGAAATCTACGCAAGGCAAAGTTGTATAACAATTACTATATCAAACCCAGCCGTACAGGGCTAACCTGGGTTCTTTATTCGCTAATGTAGTTGTACAGAAATAATATATAGTTAATACTGTGTATATTGCATATTTGGATCTCTGCATCTTTTTTGAATGAATGCGTTATTAATTGGTAGACACAATTGGTTTACCTATGTGCATATCTACAAACGCAGAAAACGTTTTAATTGCATGGATTTGTTTACTGTGCATTTTATAAACACCTTACTTGTTTAATTTTCCAATTTGCATTTGTATGCATTGGCGGAGCCAAGTTAAGGGCTGCCATGGGCTGTAGCCCAGGTAGCTTGCGGTGAAAAACTATTTTTTACATGTAATTTTGATTGATTTTCAAATGTAACCCACCCAATATTTAGTCACTAATTCGAATTCTCTAGGTTTAACTATATATAATTATATAATACAGTTTGCAAACTATCTATTTTTCTTACATTATTTTTTTCATCGCTTCTTGTACATGTACATGTTTGGATTTGTTTAATTTTAACACGTATTTGTTTAATTACAAATTTTTTTGGCTCACCTTGTGAATTTTTTTTTAAGTTAGCTGACACTATAAAAAAATATGGTATCAAGTTTTTTTATTTATAAAGATTTAAAATTTTAAGCTAGCCTACCCAGTAAAAAATTTCTAGCTCTGCTATTGTTTGTATGGCTTGAATTCTATGAGGAAATAATGTATATATCTGTATAGCACACAATAACCAATTGATGTGATTGCTTCTTCTTTCAACGGTCTCTTGAAAATAATTTTTCAAATTTTAATTCTTGTTACGACTATGTGTGTTTGCAGACACTGTCTGTGCACAGTCTCATTATTCTTCGAATAAAAACTGAATATGCATGAGTCTGCATATATAATTTTGTCTTGAAACAAATTAAATGTGCATTGTGTTTTGGAAAAAAAAAAGAGAACAATACTTGGCTGCTAAAAATTCAGCAGTCATTCCTGCTTTCACCCAATCAGATTTGAACACGTGTTCAATTTGTGTTTACAATTTCAATTATTTGGACACGTGTCCAAATTTAATTGTATAAAAGTAGGAGTGGCTACTGAATTTTTAGCAGCCAAGTATTGTTCAAAAAGAAATTAGAAACTGAACAAATATCACTTAAATATCTCATTCTTGAAATGGCAATATAAAACTAGACTTGTTTGCTAATGACCGAAAGTTCTTTTCAGTTTTGTAAACACGAAAATTTCCCGAAGACAGGAACACGTGTACAAACAAATATTTGTTGTAATGAATTTGGGGTTGCAATCTCTTTTAACTTGATCCTCTGATTCGATCTCCGTAAGGTGTAAATTTGTGGATAATGTTGATCTAAGGGTCGTCGAGGCTTGATCTTGGATGAACGAGTAGTTTCTTCAAGGACCGTTGGTGGCTTGATCTTGAAGGTGGATGAACGTTTCTTCAAGGGCCGTCGGGGCTTGATCTTGAAGGTTGGATGAATATTTCTTCAGGGGCCGTTGGGGCTTGATCCTGAAGTTGTTATGAACGATAAACGATCTTCAAAGGCTTTTGGGCTTGATTCTTGAAGAACGGATGAGTCAATCCAAGGGGCCGTCGGGGCTTGATCTTAGAGGAACGGGTATGTTGATCCAAAGGCTATTGGGGCTTGATCTTGGAAGGTGGATGAACTGATCTTCAAGGGCCTTTGGGCTTGATCTTGAAGAACAGTTGATAAGCGATCTTCAAGGGCATTTGTGCTTGATCTTGATGAACAGTTGTTGTTGATCCAAAAGCCGTCGGGGCTTGATCTTGGATGAACGGTTGCCTCAAGAATTTGACGAAGAATGAAGAGAGCTTTCTCGATTCTTCAGGATTCTTGAGAATTTGGATGCTTGAAAGCTTTGGAGTTTCAAAGCTTCAAAGACACAATTCAAGGTTTTGTGTGAAGTGAATTGGTTATGAATTGGTGTCTTTGTCTTGTGATGGAGAAGCCTATTTATAGATTTTGAGAATGAATCACCACCACAAATTTTCTTGGTGAAGTAAGGAGTTGTAGGTGAAGTGGGCGTGGATGTTGTAAGTGAAGTGAGTGGATGTTGTAGGTGAAGTGAGTGTGGTTGTTGTAGGTGAAGTGAGAGGATGTTGTAGGTGAAGTCAATGAATGATGGAGGTAAAATGAGTGGAGGTTATAGGTGAAGTAAGTGGATGATGGAAGTGAAATAAGTGGAGGTTGTAATTTTAATGTATTGGTCAACATTTTATTTTTACCGAAATTTTGACGTCTACAAATGCCCCCACTTTAAGACGCGTCATATACATGTGCTTGTCACGTGTAGAAGATGTGTTTTGAAGTTCCTCAATGTAGATGTCGATTCAAGGGCCGTCAAGGCGTGATCTTGAATTGGTCTGGAAATTTTTTCAAGGGTCGTTGAGGCTTGATCTTGAATAAAGCTGAAAGTTTCTTCAGCTTTACTGGGGATGAATCGGCACGTGAATTTGTCGTGCTTGTTGACTTTCTACAAGTTTATTCTTGAACTGGATTTGATTCAAGGGTGGTGAACACTTGATCTTGAATCGGGCTTGTGATTTCTTCAAAGGCCGTTAGGGCTTGATCTTGAAGGATTTCATTCAAGGGTGGTGTACACTTGATCTTGAATCGGATTTGTGATTTCTTCAAGGGCCGTTAGTGGCTTGATCTTGAAGGATTTAATTCAAGGGTGTTGGACACTTGATCTTGAATCGAATTTATGATTTCTTCAAGGGCCTTTAGTGGCTTGATCTTGAAGGATTTGATTCAAGGGTGGTAGACACTTGATCTTGAATTAGACTTGTGATTTCTTTAAGGGCCGTTGGTGGCTTGATCTTGAAGGATTTGATTCAAGGGTGGTAGACACTTAATCTTGAATGATTTGATTCAAGGGTGATGGACACTTGATCTTGAATTGAGTTTGTGATTTCTTCAAGGGCTGTTGGTGGCTTGATCTTGAAGGATTTGATTCAAGGGTGATGGACACTTGATCTTGAATCGGGCTTGTGATTTCTGCCAAACTTCCTTCAAATGTCTGAACTTACTCATTTTATCTGGAGTTAAAGTTGATTCAAGGGTGGTGGACACTTGATCTTGAATTGTACTTGTGATTCCTTCAAGGGCCGTTGGTGGCTTGATCTTGAAGGAAATGGGACCACGAGCGGCTCCATGTGGCAAGTGATCTTCGCGAGCTGACTCAAGAATTTGAGGGTCAAAACAAGTCCATCAAATCCAGAATACGTTAGACCTTAATGATATGAAATACTTTTGCTTTTGAAGAAGTAGTGGATGAACCAGCACATGTTTTGTTGTGATTGTCTTTACATGCTTCAATGTATCATTTTCACTTGCCTTATCTATTCCCCTTACAGAAGCGGCATCTTCTCTAGAAGCACATCAGCCGTTTGAAGATAACTACTCGAGAGCAATGCAAGGTAAGCAATTAGGGAAGGGGTTCTAGGCAGTCGGTTCCAGATCGAAAAGTTGATTCCAAGTGCCGGCTGATTGCTCTATTTCTCCTTGTCTTGCAAGTGAGAACAAGGACAAGGAAAAGGACATGGAGAAAGCATGATATGAGATACTTTTGCTTTCGACCCCGATGATATGAGATACTCTTGCTCTGGTGTGATTTACTTGCAGAGGTATTCCAAGAGATAAGGAACACTAAGTATTTCGAAAGGCTTGGTTGGGAATAAACACTTGGAGATAAGGAAGAGCTTGGCATTTTTTGCACGTCTACCTTGCCGTGCAGGACGAAGGTCGACATATATAAGAATTTCCCAATAGCAGGTAGTGATGCTGCTCATTTACTCTTGTCAGCGACCGTGGGTAACTAGAACAGTAAGATTCACGAGTTTTTAGACCCGTCTGTGACTTTTGCAAAGCTGAGACAGCACGTGAAGGGTGTCGACAAACTTTGAGAAAATCCGACTTTTGATTTTTTAGAAAACGACACCTCTTCGATCTTTGAACAAGCGGCCCGACTTTTGAGGTTTAGAAAGAAATGACAAGCCCCTTTGATTTTGTCTGTGACTTTGGCAAAACTGAGATCACGTGTGAAAGATGCTGACAAATTGATCCAGAAAATTCGGCTTTTGAAAAAGTGGTGCCTCTTCGATTTCTGAATAAGCAGCTCTTTGATTTCTGAGCAGGCAGCTCTTCGATTTTTGAGCAGGCGGCCTTGTTGCCTCTTCTTTTTATAGTGGCACCAATTGCGTTCCAAAGCACGCTTGAGAATTGCTACTTGTCGAAGCTCCCTTCTTGCACTTTTGAGATGTTGATTTGTCCAACCTCTTCTTTCTCTTCAAAACCTTCGAAAATGTCTTGCCTATCTGACCGTCGTCTTGATTTGAATGCTGGAGAATAGGTTGTTATGTCTTCTCTGAATAACATATAGCACACATCCTTTTTATCCCCGAACGATCCTCTTACGGTTGGGGATTCGGTGATGAAGAATGATATAATAGCCACGGTGGTGGCTAGAAATCTTCTCACCGTAGAGACAATAAGGTGTTTTCCAAGCTATCTGATGAGCTGGCTGTCCAGGACTCATTGGCCTTTAGTGTCCAGTGTGCGGGCTCTGTATCGAACACAGACCAACGGCTTCTTGCTCGTACTCGCCAGGTTAAATCCTTGATGGCTGAGGTGGCGAGCCTTAAGCAGGAGATTAGATGGCTTAAGCATGAAAATAGGGAGTTGCACATGCTTGCTAATAGTTACTCGACGACCATGAAGAAAAAGCTTGACTAGCTGCAAGAATCCGAGGGTCAGATTCAAAGTGATCATCAGATGTTTATGGCTTTATTCCAGAGGCATCTTTTGCCTTCGTCGTCTGGAGCTTCACCAAGTGTTGAGGCTCCGAATAATCAACCTCCGGTGCTTCGTCTTTCTGCAGCTCCGCCGAGTACTGAAGCTTCTTGTGATCAACCTTTGTAAAAAAAAATTTATATGTATTTTTTTTTTTGGTAATGAAATTGACTTTCATTAATAAAACATTTTTTTTATATGATTGAACTCAAAATTGAATGTTCGAGCTGCCTACGTACCCCTCCAAAGAAGAGATCAAGTCAAAACGTAGTTCAAAATTACATACATATTTTTTTTTCTTTTGGTGCCGTTTGCAGTTTTAACTCGTGCAGGCAAAGAGTATTAGTGCCATGATGCACTTTCACCTCGTGTAGGTAAGGAGTGTTTTGTTGTCGCCTTTTAAACTTGTGCGAACGAAGAGCGTTGTTGTCGCCTTTTATGCTCGTGCGAACCAAGAGCATTGGTGTTGCCTTTTATGCTCGTGCGAACGAGGAACATTGATGTTGCCTTTTATGCTCGTGCAGATCAGGAGCATTGATGTTGCCTTTTATGCTCATGCAAACCAGGAACGTTGGTGTTTCCTTTTATGCTCGTGCAGACTAGGAGCGTTGTGCCATGTAGTTTAAGCTTATGTTGGCAAGGAGTGTTTGGTTGCCGCCGTTTAAACTTATGCGGACAAGGAGCATGTGGGTGTCGCATTTTAGGCTAGTGCGGACAAAGAACTTGTTAGTGTCGCCTTTTAAACTCGTGCGAACAAGGAGCAGTGTACCGTGCAGTTTAGGCTCGTACAGGTGAGGAGCTTTTGTGTCATGCAGTTTAAGCTCATGCAAGTTAAGAGCTTTGGTTCGTGCAGTTTAGACTCATGCGAACAAGGAGCTTTCGTGGATTTCTCAAGCCATTTTGGAGGGGTGTTCCTCGCAATCTTGATGGGGATGGATGATCTTTATGTCAAAATTTCATCATCTTCAACATTTTCACGTTGCTTTGGAGGTTGACAAGAATTGTTTTGCCCCTTTTCCAATTGGTGAACTTGTGGATGCAACGTAGGCCTTATGTGCAATTTTTTCGGAGCGACATGAGCCATCCTTCAACTTTGCTTGACTTGGAGCATGCCCCCAGCTGTCGAGGTGAAGACTTTGAATCCAAAGAGCGAGAAGTGACGGTGGTATAGTTTGACTTTACAACATCATAAGGATCTAGCTCGATGATTTCTTTCTAGGCCAGGAGTGTGCTTTGATTTCTCTTGAATGGAGAAAGAGATGAGAGGTAGAGATTGTCCTAATGGGCGTGCCAAATTTGTAAACACGAAAATTTTCCGAAGACAAGAACACGTGTACAAACAAATATTTGTTGTAATGAATTTAGGGTTGCAATCTCTTTTAACTTGATCCTCTGATTCGATCCCCGTAAGGTGTAGATTTGTGGATGATGTTGATCCAAGAGCTGTCGAGGCTTAATCTTGGATGAACGAGGAGTTTCTTTAGGGGTCGTTGGTGGCTTGATCTTGAAGGTGATGAACGTTTCTTCAAGGGCCGTCGGGGCTTGATCTTGAAAGTTGGATGAATGTTTCTTCAGGGGCTATTGAGGCTTGATCCTAAAGTTGGTATTAACAATGAACGATCTTCAAGGGATTTTGGGCTTGTTCTTAAAGATGGATGAACGACGAATGATGAATGAACTTCAAGGGCTTTTGGGCTTGATTCTTGAAGAACGGATGCGTCGATCCAAGGGGCCGTCGGGGCTTGATCTTGGAGGAACGGGTATGTTGATCCAAGGGCCGTCGGGGCTTGATCTTGGAAGGTGGATGAACGGATCTTCAAGGGCCTTTGGGCTTGATCTTGGAGGAACGGGTATGTTGATCCAAGGGCCGTCGGGGCTTGATCTTGGAAGGTGGATGAACGAATCTTCAAGGGCCTTTGGGCTTGATCTTGAAAATAAGCGGATCTTCAAGGGCATTTGGGCTTGATCTTGATGAATAGTTGTTGTTGATCCAAGGGCCGTCAGGGCTTGATCTTGGATGAATAGTTGCCTCAAGGATTTGACAAAGAACGAAGAGAGCTTTCTCGATTCTTCGGGATTCTTGAGAATTTGGGGGTTGGAAGCTTTGGAGTTTCAAAGCTTCAAGGACACACAATTCAAGGTTTTGTGTGAAGTGAATTGGTTATGAATTGGTGTCTTTGTCTTGTGACGGAGAAGCCTATTTATAGATTTTGAGAATGAATTACCACCACAAATTTTCTTGGTGAAGTAAGTAGATGTTGTAGGTGAAGTGGGTGTGGATGTTGTAGGTGAAGTGAGTGTGGTTGTTGTAGGTGAAGTGAGTAGATGTTGTAGGTGAAGTAAATGGATGATGGAGGTAAAATGAGTGGAGGTTATAGGTGAAGTAAGTAGATGATGGAGGTGAAATAAGTGGAGGTTGTAATTTTAATGCATTAGTCAACATTTTATTTTTACCGAAATTTTGACGTCTACAAGTTTGATTGCATCTTATCATATTCTTGCAGAGTATAATTTACAAAAGTATAAAAGGGTGAATGAAGTTAGACCTAGAAACTGAATTTTGTTTTCATTTGGCAATTGAAATATCGTTTCATCAATCATGCATATGCATAATTACTTTATGCATGTTGTCTCGACATTGTTGAGGCAAGGGGAACGAATTTCATTGTCAAGTAGTTGTCAAAATTTCAAATGAGATTGTCGGCATATGAGTTGTTATGCATTTTTTGATTTAACTTATAATCATAGATTATTTACTTTGTGTTTACATAAGAATTTCTTACTGGAAAACTAATGACTTATTTGATTATTTAAGATCTGGGTGTATCGATAATTATATATTCTAAAATTGAAGGGTCGGAGGCACTGTAGCAGCCTCATTCTTTGCCACTCGATTTTGCTCTATTTACAAAACAAACCGGGAAATTGCATGGGTTGGGAGGGTAATTCTCAAAAGTTTTGAGGGTAATTTTGTCCATATAGTTTAGCAGGGAGCCACCCGATTTCACGCTATTTACAACAAAACCGTGAGATTTGGCCTGGTATTGGGGCTGGGTTGGAAGGGCAATTTTGTCCTGGGCATTTGAGACGGATTGGAGTAGGTTTGGGTTTGCTGTCATTCAGAGGGGTTTCGGGAATGGGAGGCCATGCCTCCGATAGAGAGAGACAGAGACACAGACAGAGCGACAGAGAGAGGGAGATGGGGGAATGGGGATCTCAGTGCCATTGCTGCAGATCCTCGATTTCATGAGTGGGAGAGATGCGAGAGAGAGACATAAACACACCCATTTGGCTTCGTTTCTCCTTTCTCAAACCCTAGCAGCCACAACACCATCTCTGGAATAGCATCGGCTTCCTGCTTCCTAAAACCAAAACCACTCAAACTGGCTTTCATTTCTGTAACTCAAAGAACTTCGGTGAGATGGAGGAGAGGAGCAGGGAGATGGGCTCGAGTCCGCGAACAGGGGAAGAGATCTTCAGGGATTACAGTGATCGGAGAACCGACGCCGTCCACGCTTTAACTAACGGTTTTCCGATCTCTCTTTCTTCTCTGTTTCTCTCTCTTAATTTCCTTTTGGTTTTGGAAATTTCTGACCTTTTGTGTGATGTTGTTTTCTCATGTGAACCAAGAGAGAGAGAGAGGTCGATGTCGCCAAAGGCATGGTTCACAGAGGGGTTGATGGGTTGCAGGTAGAGAGTGGGTTGACGGGAGGGGTTCCAGGTGGAGAGAGAGAGAGAGAGAGAGAGAGAGAGAGAGAGAGATCGTCCAAATTTTCTCTACTTGGATGATTGCGGAAGATCAGGTTTGATAATTTTCGCACTTTCTTGAATCGATTCAGTGAATTTTTATTTATAAATTACTCAGTTTTGGGTTTGAATCTTTATCTAGAAATCCAAAACGAAAAAACTGTGCTCTGCAACACGATTGACGATTTCGATGTCGGCTTCGTGAGATCTCTTCGATCTTTGCTTCCCCATCTGTTCCATCTCCTTGCCGCCCCATCGTGCTCCCAATTTCTGTAAATTTGGGGTTTCTTCGGATATAATGTTATCAAACTCTGTTACTTATTGGATGTGAAGATCTAATTCAATTTGGTGATTAATATAATTAGATTGTATTAAATTTTTCATGATTTTGTAGAATTTTACGTTTAAATTTGTGGGTTTTGGAGAATTCTTCATTAAATTTCTGGGTTCTTTTGATGTGAGATTTAGTAAATTTTTGTAGCTTTTGTAAAATCCTTCGATTAACTTTTTTTGTTTTGTTCTCTTTTCGTCTTAGCAAGTTATGGAACTAACTAAGATCAATTAACTTATAACTGATTCTTCTCTCTTCAGGTTCATGTATTGTTAAGGAGAGTGCGGGAAAGAAAGGGTGCCTCACTGGTTAGGCACTTGAAATCAATTATTTCCATCGGAAGAACTGCTTGGAGGTAAAGTTGAAGAAATAATTATTAAAGTACATTAAATATTTTAACTTGCGTTTTGATATTCTATTACTCCACATGCTAATCCGCTTGGACATTGAATGATGGAGGAGCTGGTTTCTTTTTTACTTAGGGCGTGTGCAAGGGATGAGATTTAAATGTGTGCCTCTCATGATTTGCATAAACATAACTTGGATATGAAAGTATAAGATAGCATGAATCATATGTTATTTCCTTATTTGGATACATTATGTGAATTATTGCTTCTTTAGAAAAGATTAAGGAAGGTGAGTTCATCATGGGATTTAAGTTTTAACAATACAACTTCTTAAAATTGAGTAAATGCTCGCATTTGAGAGATAGAGAGATAGAGAGAGACAGCGAGAAAGAGGAGGAGAGGGAGGAGTGGGGACAGATTGGGGTGGGTTAGCCGGAGTGATGCTGCCAAAAAAGCATGGGTGGGAATTCAGCACAAAGAAATGATCTACTCTGTTTATTTCTACTGAGCAATATTTCTTTGCCGAGTAATATAGTTGCCCGTTTCTCATTTCTATTATTTTATTTGAGTAAGAACTCATAAGTTGCCTGTTTTGAATGAGTAATTCTCTTTTGATTATATGGAGATATAAACACCTGATTCAAACTCCTGTCAAGTTAGTTGTGTTTGACGTCGAGTTTCTGAAAATGGTTGGGCTACTTAGAGGTTTTGATGACTTTTACGTAGTTTTGTACAAGCCTCATCAACTTGAGAGCTCATCTTCTTTTTCCATTTCCATAACTGATGCTTGCTTTTTAGCTCTTGAAGTATTAACTTCAGGTGGTTCCACCTTTAGGGCTTGGGTTAGCAATGAAATAGATGAAAACTGTTTCAGTGTGGTCTGTCAATCCAGATTTATACTAATGTGAATGAAAGTTGTTCACATGCTTGCCATGTTAACTCATATCCATGTGGTACTGTTGTCCTGCTGATTTGACGACGTTAAGGGTAGTGGAAGAAGATAAAGAGCTTGACTTAGTGATCCTGTTTCCTTTACATGATCTATGAGGGAGTTGAGGTCACGTAAAGTTTCCAAATTTTGAACTAAATGTTATGCAGGAGAAAGAAACATAATAAAGTTAATCTTGCTGTCAATTTCCAGTTCAATCTCAGTTTCTCAGACGGATTCAGTATTTGGCCATTAGATAAAATATCAACATAATTTCCCTTGCTTTGACCGATTCTCTGTGATTAAGGTCTGGAAAAATGCAACTTTTTTATGGGATTGACAATTTTCGGCTTAGTTTTGGCTAAAAAAGAATTAGAGTGTTACTTATTAAGTTAACTTAACAAATTTGCAGGATGCAACAGAGCACATAGGAGAAGTTTTCAAACGAGTTAAGAAGATCCAGCTGAAAAGAGCATACAAGATGAAGAACTGGTATGCTGCTTTGTCTTTGTGTTGGATTTTGATGTTTATGTTATGCTGTTAAGTAGACTTTATGGTGTTCTAAATCTGTTTTGTAAATGTTCTTAAAGATTGGACATGTTATTGAATATTAGCCATGTAGTTTGAATTGGATGTGTGATTGAATATTAGGTATTTAGTTTGAATTGATTTGGATATGTGGTTTATTGAATTGGAATATGGATATGTGCTAATTTGAATTGGAATATGGATATGTGCTAATTTGATTTGGATATATTGAATTAGATATGTGCTGTATTGATATATAATGAACTGATGGTTACAGAACACACACACACACTCACCAATCATCACATACTCTGGGGTTGCATAACCATAGGTTCCCATGACTCGCGTCGAAACATGAGTTTTATCAGCCTTTGGACCATCTAGCACAAGTTCGAAATCCGAAAGCTTGGCATTGTAATCCTAAAATAACACATTCCATTTTCAGAAGTGAATAGGAGTAGGGAAAGAAATGTAGTTAATGCTGAGTTATTGTCACTCACTGCATCTAATAGGATATTAGATGTTTTGAATTCATGGTATATGACCGGTTTTTGAACTTCTTCGTGAAGAAAGGCAAGACCCTTTGCAGCTTCGAGTGCAATTCTCATTCTAATAGACCACGAAAGAGGCAGGGCCCCTGGTTGTTACCAAAGATCAATAAGCAACCATTAAATAAAAGGGTAGCCCTTTGGATTTTGACTTTTGACGTGATTCAATATTGGTTAGCAAGAATCCATCTCCACACATGGGTTCAACATAGTTTGAGGTTGCTTTGATATTCTTTATGGCTAAGAGATTTTGGTGTTTATGTTATTGGCTCTATGTTAAGCTATGTATCATGCCTTTGTTTTCTTATTGATGTTAATATAAATGAGATTGTACTATTTCGGACTATAGTTCTACTGGACTTTGGTTGGTAAATATCTTTACATTAAGAGGAAAAGAGCGTTCTTTCGTATTGTGGCTATGGATGTTGGTACATAAGAAGGATTATTGTAACAATGATGTATTGTCATGAGACTGTTGCTTTCTAGGGTTTATTCTTGAATACAGTCTGACTGCAAATGGGTGATTAATTTATAGTTATTATAAATTAAAGGGTAGTATAACTTTACTCCCTTCATTTTTTTTTCAGACATTGCCTCTTTTAAGTTTTTAAAACTGTTTCAGTTGGTCTGTCAATCAAGATTTATACTAACGTGAATGAAAGTTGCTCACATGCTTGCCATGTTAATTCATATCCATGTGATACTATTGTCCTGCTGATTTGACGACGTTAAGGGTAATGGAAGAAGATAAAGAGCTTGACTTAGTGATCCTGTTTCCTTTACATGATCTATGAGGGAGTTGAGGTCACATAAAGCATCCAAAATTTTAAACTAAATGTTATGTAGGAGAAAGACACATAATAAAAGTTAATCTTGCTGTCAATTTCCAGTTCAATCTTAGTTTCTCAGACGGATTCAGTATTTGGCCATTAGATATTTACTTCTCATGCTATTGAGCCACAGAAGTTGTTCATGCACTCAGTTCTTTTTGACAAGATCGAACAAATTTAATTTGCCTTTATATCCGAATGTGTTGAGGTGATTGTGGGTTGTATGACATTACTGTTTAATTATGGCCTTGGCCGAGGCCCTTTGCAGTTTACTCAACATTTCACCTATGCCTTAAGCTTCGTATTCTTCGTTGAACCAAATTAGTTGTGTTGGATTCAAAATATTTCTAATTTTGTTTTTGGGTGTGTCTTTGGTCATTTAGTTAAAATTTCATTAGATTTGGTCTTTAAATTTGAAAGTTTCTGAGTTGCTAATGAATTTATTTTGTTCGCAGATTTTAGAAATTTAGATCGTTGGAGGAAGAAGTTGGTTCCATGCCGTTTTGAGGTATATAATTATACGCCATCACTTTTATTCAAAGCCTAATAAGCTATCTACCTTTTTAAATTTATATTTGTGAAGCTTTCATGCTTGGAATTTAAATATATAATTCAATTTTTGTTGTTTGAGCTTATATTGGAACTAAGTTTCTTTCTATTTAGTGTGCGTATCTGTATCTGTCCATTTATGTCAAGGTTGAGATAACTAAGCATCCATTTGGTTGTTTGAGTTAGAATGGAACTAGGCTTCTTTCTATTTTGTGCACGTATCTGCATCTCTCTATTTATCAAAGCTTGATATAATTGAGCGCGTATTTGTACCAAACCCCGTTCCAATTGAATGGTTGGTGTATTTGTTCCAAATGCCATTCGAATTGGATGATTGGTTTATTTGTTCTAAACCCCATTAGAATTGTATTTGCTTGGGTGGGCTGTTAGTATAAGGATAGTTAGATTAGGAATTTTGTTTTGGCATTTTGTGATTGGTATCTAATTACAGGTTTTGTGTTGCATGTCTCAATGTTTTGATGTCTGTTCTGTCTGTGTAGTTAGTTTGGGCTGTTTTTAGATTCTTAAATAGTGCTGCTCAATATTGTTTGTAAGGTTATTTTTACGACTGGGGAAGCAAGAGTACTGTAGCAACTGAACTTAGAGTTGTGAACATAACTGAATTGATAAGTAAGAAAAGTAGCGGGAGAACTTTCATGGGTAAGAATAAGATCGCCATTTTTTGCATCCTCTTGGCTCAATTTGGTAGTTAGATGTCCATTGAAGACA
This sequence comes from Crataegus laevigata, assembly GCA_963580275.1. Lineage (NCBI taxonomy): Eukaryota > Viridiplantae > Streptophyta > Magnoliopsida > Rosales > Rosaceae > Crataegus > Crataegus laevigata. The sequence continues at coordinate 10,500,495 of OY756939.1, read as the reverse complement.
CTTTCAAGGTTTAGATTCGATGTGTTTTCTATAATTTTGTTTTTTAGTATTAAACAAGTAAGAAGCCACCTTTCAAGGACTGAAGCATATGTAAGAGAATACGTAAAACTGAAAACCATTTATAATTAAAAAAAAAGGGACAGATTTATGGGCCACAAGAGATTTTGACATTCTAATCAAATATGTCATTAGTTGTAAATTCATATAAAGGGTACTGCTTATAATTCGGTTTAATTCAAATGTAAAGAGAAGGAAAAGCATATGTACCTGTGAGTTTGAATATCTTTTTCTTGAGTTGCTCTGCACAGGCCTCACAGTGCATGTTAACTTTGAGTTCTGCACTTACAACTCCACTAACGTGAAGTAAAAATAAACCACCTTTATAAGTCCACTATTTTAACAAATGTCATTTTTTTTGCCTCAGCCACTTGAATTGTGTTCATTTGGTGTAATTGTTAGTCTTCTTATGTTTACCATAGGGTATTAATTTCACGGATACTTTCTTATTAGACAAGTCGCAAGAATACTCTCAACAGATATGAAGTTTAGCACTTTTTATGATCTAACATCATTTTCCACTGCATAAAGTCCATTGTTAATTTGTGCATGCATGGATAAATGGAATGGAAATGAATTTTCAGATTAGATAGATTTGTATGCAAAAGAAAAATGTTTCAGTTAGTCTTAAGAATTATTCTCATGATGCCCTGAGAAAGCACGGTAGCATTTGTTTGTTTCATTGCCATTCGTACATTTTTGGGAAATTAGTGTTTAACTCTGCATGCACAGGGCTGTGTTCAACCAAGGGTTGAAGGGATTCTTGCCAAATGACATATCCAAATTACGTCATCTTCAAAGCTGTGAGTTCTTATCTAAGACTTGCTTTGAACAAAGATAAAGTTTGTTAGCTTATGTTCGGCATCTTCATTTTTTATTCAATGTGACTTGCTAAACGAAGTGGTACTCATTGCATACAAGAGATTAGAATGAAATCATTCCAATTTTTTGGTGTATTTTTAAGTGAGGTTTGGGATATGGTATATATTTAGCCTGTGTGGGTGACACTCTGCCTGATGTTTAATTAGCTTATAAATCTCTTTAACCTCCTTATTCTGTATAAATTTTGATTCAAATAAGGTATTTAGGATTGTTTTTATATATTTTTAAAGAAGAATTTAGCATATTACTTGCTGTGCCCAAAACTTCTTTATTCCAAGTTGTTTGCTTTCAAAGAATCTGTCGTTGAACCGGCTACCAAGAAAAAGTATGAAGCAGTATCTATAAAACTCATTAGTAATCCATCACCATAGAGTATAGTTGCATTTACCCGTAACTTGGTTAACTGTACTGCTAGGGCAAATGAAGCTTGATCGGCTTTCCAGTTTCCTTTTACTCACCAGATTTTAAAGGCAGTGAACTGAATTAAAAGCTGGTTTATTTTCCATTGGCTATCAATCAGGCTAAGAATAACATTGAATTGGGATCATTAAACAACGCTGATATAGGACGCTATACCAAATGAGCTTGAAGAGGACTCAACAATCACAGCCTGATCAAATTTAACGATAGGTATTTGAAACACAGAAAGAGTATTTAAGAAAGGATACCGAGATATACAATGGAAAATTAACTAAAGAAAAGTTGAAAAAATTATCTTCCCGATGTATGATGTATCACAATGACTAAAGAACCCCTAGAAGATAAAACTTATATCAAAACTAATGATGTTCCAGATTGCTTTTTTTATCAGTACATTTCATGTCACGGGCTCAATACATTTTATGGGTGGGGATGAGTGGTAAAAATGTTTGGTTTTAGCACGTTTTTGTGTTTGTTGGAAGGTTTCAATTACTTTTTTAAAGATAATCTATCATCTCAGATGGAACTGTTGAATGCAAACACGGGCATGATGACAAATGATATCTTCCCGTGATTAGCTACTTTCCTTTTGTGAAATGTGATTTTGTTGTACATTAAGTCCGTTGCATTGTCACAGATTGAGTCCATTGCACTGTCACAAATTGAGTCCATTGCACTGTTACAGATTGAGTTACTTTTCCTACATATGTTTGTTTGCACTTCGAATTCTTGCTCTAAATCTCGCTACTTTTTTGCAAATTAGATCAGACTATCATCACAACATCATGATCAACTCTTGCTACTGCAATTAATCTAGGGGTTCTGAGGCATTGCACTTCTTTGGTATGTCACCTGAACTTCAATGAGTTCTTTTTCAGTGCTTTCCATTTCAGACAACGCGACTTTATGAATTTTTTATTTATTGTTCAATTTGATCGCCTTATATTATTTGTTTGGTTTCTGCTTTGTTTTTTTTTTTTTTGTTAGTCTCTGTGATCCTCTGCTTATCCAGAGGTTGGATGGAAACAGACATCTTGCATCTTTATTCCTTTGAACATTTGGGTTTCTTTTTTGTAACTACTTAAACAGTTGCCTAGATTGCAAGGCATGTATTTTGCCACCGTAACTGCAAGCTGCATCTGCATCTTTGTTGCTTTGAACATTTATGCTTGAAAGATTAGCTGCTGAAACAAAAACAAAGCACTTTTTCACCTTTCACTCATCTATCCTTTTTATTCGTTCATGATTTTGTTGAATTTTTTTTTCAAGTTACATGTGTCTAATTCGTGTAATTAAGATTTGTGCATTCAAGTCCCGCAGCAACGTGCGGGCATTTTTCTAGTTCTCTCTAGAAGCAAAGCGGGATTATTCGATTTGATTTTTTCTCTTAATCAAGAAATGGTTCTATTCCTAGACTGTCACATTACGTTACTTGCATTTGCATATTATTTATTTTCAAAGATTACACGTTAAGTTATTCAGATTTTTAGCATGAGACAAAATGGTGAACATGTTCAACTTCTATGCAGTTAGTTATAACATGCAGGTTAAAGAGCGCTGACGAGCAAATATATGACCAGAAAACTTATATATGCCTTGTGAAGGCAAATCATAATTAATAAAATGACTTGTTAGTCATTTATCTGCATGCCCTGGGGAGGCTAAATGCAAAATTGTTGAGGGGGATGTGCTTAAGCCCGTAACGGAGTCACCTAGGAAAGAAACCCAACTTATGTGATTGGAGATCCCATGAAGGAAGTTCAATGTGGTAGAAACAATTCATACTGCGTGATTCATAATAGCACTCATATTATATTGACGGTATCCATGAGATATTCTTCCGCTCATCCCTATGGCATTAGTGCTATTTTATGTGGCGTTAGGAAGGGTATTAACCCTGAATGAGTTTCGAGGCGGGCAATCTCCCGCAGGGTACATGTCATATGTACTCTTGGAGAACTCACCTAAGTGAGAGTAGTCGTGAGGAGCGACTGTGAGGATTGGGCTATTCTCTAATAACTCTCATGAGAATCAAGATTAAGGGCATAGCCATAAATAGTGCTAACTCGCGCCAAGTTTTTGATCGATACCATGTGTGTTACATTTAGTACTTTGGTCTAAAGGGATCTAGTTTAAGACATAGTTCACTATGATTCCTTCAGATGAAAGTTGTTAACACTAAGTGTAGGTTCAAGTCCAAAAGGCACCTACATCCATTGCATGGTATACAAAGTTGCCCAAATTTCTTCCATTCATATATATATATAGGAATTGCTTAAGGGGAGGGATTCTCATTTTTTTTAAATAGGGACATGCTGCCCACCGTTGGATTTAACTTTAATGAAATTGTGTGGCCTGTATTTTAATCTCAACCACACAATTTTATTAAAGCCAATCTAATGGTGGGGAGAGCGTTTCCCCATTTTTTTAAAAAAAATAGGAATTCCTCCCCTTAAGCTTCCTGTATATATATACACGTCTTCTACACTTATGTGGAGTTTTGAATCTTGTGGGGGATTGTTGGTTATTTATTATACTTTCTTAAATATTCAAAACTTTATTTATTATTATTTAAATAATAAATATGAAGAGTTGTATCAATTAGAGAAGTCATGTCTTTTATCAAAGGTTATATAGAGTTTTATAAATGAGGAACTCCTCAAAAGTTAATAAAACATTCAAATGACACTTCCTTCTCTCCCTACTAAGTATTCATATATAATCCTTATTATCTTCCTACTCATCTTGATCATCAATGGGCAATTGATCACTACTTGGCACCCCGTCTACCACAATCGTACGTATAGATTAGACACTATGAGATTCAAGGGTTGTATCTTGGAGTTGTAGATAACCGTTATAGGTTACACGTAGGGAGGCGTCTACAGCTTTAAGACAGTGACAACATGCCTCTCTTGATATCACAGGTTAGATCATTCTTTACCTTTTCCTTTTTACTGTTTTATTTATTAAATATGTGTTTGATGCATTTGGGTATTTGGGTATTATCTAATTGATTGAATTTACATGTGTAGTTGCAACAATAGCAGCTGTAGTTGCAACAGCAAACACAGGCCAACATATATGCTCTGCAAACATGTTTGGCACCAAAGAAAAAACACCCAGAACATAATTGTTTGTTATATCTTATAGTTGATGGACCGAACGAACTTGGAGTAGAGTAATGAAAAGCAGCAACTACATGACCTCGGTTTTTCATGAGGTAGGCAGCTTGACCAGAGTAGGCTAATAGAAGGCAAGGAAATACAACTACAGTGAAAGCAATCCACTCACCTCATCAGCATTAAAGAAAATATTAAGGCCTCGTGCAAATTCAACTCAATGGAAACGAGGCCTTCATGTCCATAGACAAATTTCACAAAGACCGAAATGAAAGCGAGTTATACGGGTTAAATAAAGCTTGTGCAAAATCAACTCAAAGTTCACCCTCAATTTAGACAAATTGCATGATAAGGGATGCCCTCGAAGATGCCTTAAGAGAAGTTTGACATTTCATCGGTATGACTCGCTTTCATCTCGAATTTGCGCAGATAGTTACAGAAATTGGGACTACATATTCAACTTAAGTGCATATGCTTAATAAAATGGCAACATGAATACCATTGGAGACAAGAAGTTCTCCGCTGTTTGTTTCCTTCTTTTTGTCTACTAATTGCGAAAAGTATCCGATAAACCTGGCTTATCCATCACGTGTTCATTTTATAGTTGCCTAAACCGATTTACCTTCTCGTGTAACCTACTCACTTTCATATATGTTGAAAATGATCTAAATCTGTAAGATGATTAAAAACATATATAGACAGAAGAATGATCCTACGAGTCTACGACATGACGATAATATACCTGACATGGCTGGAGTCAGGGTCCCGTTCCCTGTCACAGCGCAAGAGCCAATCAGGACAAGAATAAGAAGTATGTTCTGCATCACTGCATGTCCTTCCAACCATCTCTTGGTGCATTCAGCAAATGATTTCTCACCAAATGTAGAACTGCTAAATGTTATTAGCTCCTCATCGCTTTGGTCTTGGTTGGGAACAGTCTTTATTTCATATCGGCAGAGTAATGAATAAAGAGCAAATGTTCCACCTGCAGCCATGAGGAGGATAAGCTTACAGGAACTGAATTTTGGTAGAATAAAACAGAGAAATTTGCGTCATTCAGAGGGAACATATATCGGAAAACTGCATTTTACAGGATACTAGTATCAGAAGTACATATAGCAAAGGATGCATGATATTAGTCAAACGTTTGTATTACGCGGATGTCTTGTATACATTTACATAATGTTTGTACACCAAACTCTCATATGTTCCCTCTCCCTCACCATCTTTATCCACCCCCTTTCTAATTCATGAAATCTTCGGGAAGAAAACCTTCCATCAATCACTCCCAAGGGAAATAAAAATAAAAACCACCATTCAACCCTAAGAGGACGAAGATGAAATAAGTAAATGAACTGCAATGTTGAGGCCACATGAAACAGCTCAACAGCTCAAAAAACCATCCATAATCTTTTATGCAACTGTACCGATTAGTGAACAATCAACACAGTTAAATTTAGACCAATCATCTGAGAACTGCAGTCAAAGTATTACCAACTAGTATAAAGTAAATTTATCAGTTGAGATCAGTTTACCTTGGCCGCTGTCATTCGCTCTACAGACTATAAGAACATATTTCACGAGTGCAATGAGAGTGAGGGAATATATGATGACCGGTAAAGCTCCGAGTAAATCTTCCGGGTCATCAATTCCTGCAGGAAATGTATTTTTGAAAACATACAAAGGGGATGTGCCCAAATCTCCATAGACCACACCAAGGCTTTGAAATGCAAGCTGTAGAACCGTTCCCACTGAACAACGCGTCTGAAGTGAACCAAGAACAATCAGAAACAGGACCAAAAGCTAGTCCTAGGAATAACACATTACCTTAAATATCTGTTAATTGCATTCAAAACATGTCTGCCATCAAAGAGTTTACAATTAATAAGAAAATTCTGACTACGTCTAATTGAAGAGAAAAAAATGGGTAGCGACATCCCGACCATGTCATTCGTAGGGCATATCTCACTTATGCATGGGACCTCCTATATTTTGGTGTCACCCGACCCTTGTTACTTCCAACCAATGTGAGAGCTTCCCTAGTAGGGCAGCCATACCGAAACTTCTCTCCTAATTGAAAATGCAGTCCATTGAATCATTTTCACTTATCCTTATCTTAACCACCTATACAAAAACTTGAGCTTTGACATTTCCAAATTTGGCGAACTTGGTTTTAAAGAGAGAGAGAGAGAGAGAGAGAGAGAGAGAGAGAGAGAGAGAGAGAGAGAGAGAGAGGAGGGAGAGAGAGAGAGAGTGAGTGATAGAACCTGCTCCCTGTACACGTTTCTGACCGTTTTAGCCTCCTCATCAATGGGCTGGTCAAGCTGTTGATCCAAATCCCAGACCCCACCTTTTATTTCAGTGTCTCCATTGTCAGACATTGTTGCAGTGATCAGCAGCTCACTTATTCAAATGGGTTCTTCTTCCCGTGCTCAAACTTCACCTATCCAGCAACATTTTTCCAATTTCTTCACTTGAATAATTTTATTTTTCCATTTTTTTTCTTGAGGTTTTCTTGTGGTACCCCAGAATTTGCTTGGTGCTTGGGACAACAGTTTGTAAAGGATTAGGGGCAGGAATTTTTATTCGTCTCATATTTTTCATGAGGACAATGCAATCCGATCATGGTTTGATGGCCTCGCCTATTTATAGATTTTGCATTTCATGTAACAAAAGTGAAATTAAACGAGATAAATATCCAGATTTTTACGTAGAAGACAAGACCTTTGGAGAAAACTGAGTGACACGATGCAACAAGCACGTAGCTTGACATGCAACGAGTTTCCCGCTCAGTTTGTTAAGAGAATTTAGTTCCTCTTTCTCCAGTTCAAAATAACTATTCTACAAAAAAAAAATGGAGCTTGACATGTTTTCTGTTAAAAAAAATAAATAAATACCCATTTCGAATTGTCCTTTTATAAACAGGAAAAGAAAAATTACAAAGAAGATTCTCTACGGATGTTAAATACCAGAATTTACATTTCTCATGTCAAAGCTATAAACAAGTACCAAGTTCAACAGAAGGCAAAAACAGATATTCCCATTTTTCACAAGTTTTTGTAACATTTCTGAACAGTCTAATTGCATCCCTAATATTATACAGTGGTAAGCCACTAAAGCTTTGAGGGAAAAAAAAATTATAGGAAGGATGGCAATAAGGCCTATAATGCTTTGTGGCTCAGAATGTTGGACAGTTAAGCATCAACATGTGCAAAAAATGTGTAACGGAGATGAGAAAATACATGATTAAGAATGAGAATATCCGAGGTAAGGTAGGATTGGATGCAATTGAAGTGACAATGAGAAAAAATTGGTTAAGATAGTCTGAACATGTGAACCGAAGACCTACAGATGCTCTAGTTAGAAGATGTGATTATCAGGCAGAGTCAGGGCAAAAAGTATAGAGGAAGACTTAGGAAGAGATTCTAAAAAAAAAACATCAAGTACTTGGAGCTAACGGAAGACTTGGCGCAAAACAGAGCACATTAGCATGCTAGGATACATACAGCCACCCACTTAGTGGTCTAAGACATTGTTGTTGTAACTGTAGTTGCAATAATACAGAATTTAAAAAAAATACAATTGGCATTTACATATGATATAAAGTAATTATTTTATGACAGACAAAATATTACACATAGAAAATCTGTCCAACATTCAATAGACTCTCATGAGGAACGTTGAAGATCACACTATTCTCCCTGCAAATTTTCCTGAGAAATGCATAAATGTAATCAACGGCTATCTTTTTGTAGAACCTGGAATCCCTCCTTGCTCTCACTACCGTGTTCCCAAGTATATGCACCACCCCGGACTCTCGACAATTACTCAGAAACTCTAGCTCATCAATCTCATTCTGGCTGCTCGTCTGCCCGTATGAACTCACGGTATTGTTCGCGTGCGGTGGAGATTTAGCCGGAACAATTGAGTCCACTGATAAGATACTGAGGTCTACGGTAGAAGTGGTTGTGTTGCCATTATTAGTTAAGAGGCCGTCCCTTGATCTCTCAGTTTGCTGGCCATTGATGCTGTACTCATCTGAGTCTGAACACCCTTCCATCATGGACTCGAGCCGGACAAACAGGAAAAGGTTTTCAAAGAGCTTCTTCTCGAAGTCATCATCTTTCTTGTGTAGGTCTTTATAACCGTATCTTGCAACACAACGAAACATGTGGAAACTCTTGGGGCCAATCCGCTTGACGAGGAATCTTTCTTCTTCTGGGACAGTGTATACAGGGAGGTATTTAACACAGACAAAGACAACAACCTGGTGGATTGCAGGCAGGTTGGTGATGAAGTGGGAAAAGATGTGGGGCACCCCGCTTGCAAGCTCGGTGTACACAAGTCCTATCCCGGGGACCCGAACCAGTCCTAAACTGGGGCCAAGCCCAAGAAGCCATGCCATTGAAACTTTACTGTGCATCTCAAACTCATAACGTTTCAACGTACCGTAATGCCAAACATACATGATGAGAAGAAAAGCAGCTGCAATCACAAGAGGAACCCATCCACCTTGATCAACCTTGAAGAGTACAGCAGAAAAGTAAGTGCATTCCACAAGCAGCGACAAGCTGGTGAATGTAACGACAAGAATCCAATGGCAGCGCCACACTAATATCATGATTAGAGTCATAAGAAATGTGGTTGCCAGCATGACTATTACAACTGCCGTCCCTGTAGCAGCATAAAATATAACTCAATTGAGTGCAAGCTTATTTTGGAAGAACGAGCTTAAACTAGTAAAAATTTCATCATAAATCAATTTCACAAAGGCAGGTCAGCAACTATTTCTCTACATTGTCTCAAAAAAAAGTTCACCACCTCCTGACTTCTTCACTTCTGAGTTTATCTCAAATACTTCTCCTGTCTCTTATTTTATTTAAAGAAGTTTTCAACAATTTTTTTTTTCAAAGAAGATTTCGCAATTACATTACATGTTCTTGGAGTCTAGTTGCACAGAGTAGAGAATATGGCTTACGTAAGCTTCACAAGATTTAGCAGAGGATGAACTTACCATAAGCATTTCCAATTTGGGTTTGATTTTTGAACCCAGCAGTCACAGCAATGCAAAGAATCATAAGGATCCAATTAATATCTGGAATATATATTTGGCCGAGGAACTTCTTTGATGTATGTACAACCTTGACTCTAGGAAAACAGCCAAGTGCAAGAGCCTGCTTGATTATTGAAAATGTTGCTGATATTGTCGCTTGACTAGCAACTACGGCAGCAAGAGTCGCAACAATGAAGACTGGCCAGTATATTTGTTCTGCAGTAAGAGAAACAGTAAGCATCTTTGCAACAACAACATGCTGCCTAGCGCCAACTGTATAAGACATTATATTACTTGTTTCCCTGCTTTTCTTAGATTATGTTAGAGATCGCATGGAGATGGCACAGTAATAATTCTGTACAGGAAATATTACATACCCACTCCAACTAAAAGACTATTAAATGTATTTTGCGTCATATCAATTTTGATGATTTTCTTCAAAGCAATCATATTCGTTCAAATATTTGATCAAATAATCTCTCAGCAAATAGAGAAATGGGGACTTATAGCTGCAAAGGTAGAAAGTATTTACTCTCACACTCAAAGTTGAAGTTTGAGCGTGCCCATCCCCCCTTGACTTCCTTTGTACAAAAAAATAGACCCAACAATCTACGTTAGTTACGATTAAAAAGACTAAAAAAAGGTACTGAAGAGTGAAGAGCATGTTCTTTAATTCTATCAAAAACTATACTTTGAAATGTTATGCCTCAATTTTGAGAAAATCGTTTTGTGTACTACCATGTTTGATATGGGCATCCTTTAAATGCAAAATATAAATTAGAAGAAACCTGGAATAGAAAGATAAAATGCTTGAAGCACAGTTTTGTCTTCATGATTTTTCACAAGGAAGGCAGCCTGTCCACAATAGGCCAAAAGAAGGCAAGGAAACACGACTGTAGTAAACGCAATCTGTACAGCTGAAACTGGAAAATAGGCAAGGTCGGCAAAGAGTGCTTCTGTCCCTGTAATCATTCAGAATTTTCCATCAGAATCCAAGATCAGAGTGGTAAAACTTTGTTGAAACTTAAAAGAGTTGGAAAGTGAAACTAGGATACAGAAACTTTACCTGTTATACTAAGCATAATACCCCCAAGGGAAGTCCAACCATCTCTCCCATTCCTTTTAAAATACCGATATATATACACGGGGGAAAAAGCTCTCAAAACAGCACTGTCATGTTTCCAGATGTTGAAAATGCCAATACCTCCAATTAATAGAAACCAAAGCAGCACAATGGGAGCAAAGAGCCAACCAACTTTATCTGTGCCATAGTGCTGCACGCTAAACAGACCTATTAATATTACAACAGCAACGAGTATGACATAATCTGTACCACAACAAAGAAAGTATAAGTTAAGAAATAGTTCAAGTAATGACGGATAAAGATGCAGAGGCAGCAATCATAAAAAATTGACAATTATAAGAGAATAAAAAGTAAACTTTAGCTCCACGGAATTTAATGGTACCATTGTTCATGCCAGGACTTCTGACTTTGATCCCACCAGCAGCTGATAAAACTGTCAAAAGCAAAGCATAGTTAGTCATTTTCTAATGAACGGTGAACCTGAGGAAAATAAAAAAAATTTAACTTAATTGATATTGATGCGTCACTTTTTTTTTATCAAACTGAGTAGAAAAAAAGAGAATTCAATGTTGTTTGGGAAAGATAATTAACATAGCCAACCCAAATGGTTTGGAATGAAGGATGAGTTGAGATAAAAGAAAATGCAACAGAGTTGTACATTCCTAATTACGTAAATAAGAAGGGTATGAGTGTTACGGAATACTGTTAGACAAAGTAGGAAATCTTAAGCAGCAAAATTTTCCCATTTCAATCTTTTTCTGCTTCCAGAATCAAGAAAAGAACATTGAAGACGTTCAATTATATGGTGCCTAAAATTTGCAACTTTAATTGTCTTCTATGTATGGAGAAAATACGCCATATCATGTCTGATAGTTCAGGATGACATGACATTAACCAACTTCCACTTCCAACTCATTACTTCAACCCATGGAAGTGGAACCAGATTTTTTTTCCCAGACATCACTAGATACCAAGACAAATGGAATGCATTGTATCTCTTGAGAATGATGAAGATATTAACTCTTTGAAAATGCGGACACTGAGATTAATAAGGGAACCACTGAGTACCGAGAAAAACATGGGAAAACCTAAGACTGAGTAAGCATGCAGAAAATCAATAAATCATTTCCTGATACATTGTCATGTGATTTGTAGGCCTTTGTGCTTTTGTTATTTAGTGGATCGTGGGATGCTTCCAAACATTCTTCGGCACTTACTTCTTGGCATGGCCCTTTAGTAAGATGAGGAATCATACAGCTTGGATTACTTCTTTTTCAGTTTAGACAGATATGTTAGATCTTTCTGAGTGTAGCACTCTAGTATTGGCTAAAGGCCGACTTTTGAGATTGTTATCCGTGTCGATAACTACATTGACCTCCAGAACACATTATCTTTTTCTAGCTTTTCTTTGTTTCTTAACTTCTTTGGGCCTTTTAATAAGAAGTTTCGCTGTTTCTCGATTACTTCTCGCTGAAAAAAAACCATTTGGCCTCTCCTAATTAATTTTTTTCACTTATCGTGGCACCAAAAAAGCAGATTAAAAAAAAGGACAAACAGGTAGATTAATTACTAGGAGAGAGGTTAGGATAACTCCTACTATGGAGGAATGCGTACCAGATATAACTGGAGTAAGAATTCCATCTCCAATCACCATACAAGTGCCTATGAGGACCAGAAGAAGAAGGGCATTCTTCCTTGATGCATGCCCCTCCAACCACTTCTTGGTTTTTGCAGCATATGATTGTTCATGGAAAGTAGAACGACTATATGTCGTTAGCTCCTCATCAGTCCGGTGTTGGTTAGGAATAATTTTAACATTTGCATGCCGACAGAGAAGTGAATAAAGAGCAAATGTTCCACCTGCAACACAGAAACCACAAGCTCCATAAGACTTTACGGTGACTCATAAGCACAAAAGGTACTATACAACTCTTGGAGGCATGTAGTTCGAGAACATTGAAAACAAAGCGGACACAATGTCATGTTTAATCAATTTCAGGAGAAGAACTAAAAAGAAAACTTACCAAACCTTTATTCTAAATTAAGAAGTATATGTATCAGTGTTGCCAAAATAATCACTTCATGTGTAAGTATAGCTTCACACATTGCTGCGCAATACTTAAAACACATAACCAATGATGTGCGCTTAGGATTGAATGGGTAAGTAAAAAATTTATAGGCATGCATCATTAATGTAAGCCGAACACTAGACACTAGTATATGCTACTTTTGGAAACAATTCTGCCAGAGATCACTTTATACGCTAGCAGAGATTTTAAATAGGCATATTTTAACTGTAATAGCAAATAATAGTAAACATGTGCTTTGTCCATTTTACAATCCCATAAAACACCAGAACAGTTGAATTTAATGGAGCAAATCTACAAGTAGAGTTTGGTTTACCTTGACCACTGTCATTTGCCCGACAAACAACAAATACATACTTGAGGAGCGGTACAAGAGTCAGGGAGTATATAATCAACGAAAGAGCTCCAACCACATCCTCCGGATCATTGATCCCATGGGGAAAGGTATTGTAGAAAACATACAAGGGAGAAGTACCCAAATCTCCAAAAACCACTCCAAGACTTTGGAATGCAAGCCGCATAAGCAATAGTGCGGAGAACTTCTGGAGAATCGAAAATTGGATCAGCAAACAGAATCAAGAACATACATTATCTTCCGAATCAACTAATATCAGGCAATTACTCAACCTATAAGCATATACCACATTCCAGTCGTTTTCATAGCAGTTGAATTACGTCCAACAAAGAATTAAGAGAACTACTTGCTAATAGTTTCGCCCGAGAAGGTATAAACTCTTATACAGGGAGTAAAAACTGTTTTAACTTCACTGAATTACTTCTGAACTGTTATAGATTGACATACACATGTGTAAGAGGGAAGTGGGAGGATTAGAGAGAGTACCTTTTCCCTGTACATAGTTCTCAGCCTGGCAGCCTCCTCGTCCATGGGTTGGTCAAGCTTCTGATCCAGAACCCACATACTGCCTTTGTTGGTGGTATCACTGTCTCCATTAACCTCTGCATTTGAAGCCATTGAAATATCAAAAGGTTCTGCAGCTTCCACAATTTTATTCCTTCTGGTATCCCCTCATTCCTCACAATCCAAATCCCACAACAGGAATACTCAACAAAACCAATATCAAATCACAAAAAAAACTGACTTTAAAGCTAGACCCAGATCTTCAACTTTTAATCTTCAGTTGAAAAATTTACTCCCAGTACAACTCTGAATAGAAACCCAGAAACAAAACAATACAATCTGCACACCGAAAGAGAAAACAACACCAAAAACTGATTAGGATGATATGTCCAGTTCAAAAAAAAAAATTAAAAAGAACAAAAGACAATCCAAAGGATCCAAAGGCACCATACAGAAATTGACAGAGCTCAAAAAGTTGACACCCAAAAAGATTGGAAGAACAAAAACCAAAGTTCCAATCTTTTGATAAAAACCCACCAAGAAAATGAATTAAAACTAAAGTTTTATAATTCAACTCAGTGCCAAATATACCCAAAATTCAGGAATTGAACAAAACCCGTTAAAACCCAGAAACCCAATTGGCAATTGATGACAGAAGAGCTCAAAGAACACCTCACACAGACAAGGAAACGACAGAAGAAACAAGGAAGTGATCATTATTACTTTTGCCACTGGAATTCCCAGGTGGGGTCAGCTGGTGGGGTGGCTGAGTCTCAGCCACATGATCAAGAAGTATCCCTTGATGCACTAAAGCAGGGAAGATGAACAGAGAGATAGAGAGGGAGAGAGAGTCAGTTTTCTGCAGGAGAAAACAAAGGCTGGCTGAAACAGAAAGGAAGAGTCCTTTTGCCGTGCAGGTTTTCACAGTCCGTTTTGGCAGTTTATTTGTTGAAGGCGCAAGCTTTTGAGCCAAATAACAGAAAAACACACAGCTGCTTTAAGGAAAGGATTTACTCATAAAGCATCTCTCTGCCAATTGATGGGCGAATGTAGAGAGAATATCTAGAAAAAGACAAGCAGAGAAGAGAGAGAGAAAGAGAGAGAGAGAGAGTAAAGAGGAGAAGTTGCCTTTATATTTTCTTTATGCACAAATAAATACACAGTAGAAGTTTGATTGTTAGTTTTTGGTTATTTATGTCCAATAGAGACAAAAAGAATTTTTTTTATTTTTTATCTTTTTACAAAAAGTGGAATTGCTTATGGCAAATTACGGGTATCCACTTCTTTCAGGCCCGACGAGGCTATAGAGAATTTCAAACTGCTTGTGGCCACAGTCAAGCAGACTCACCAGCTCGAAGCATTGAACTTGGAACCTTCCACATTTTTTTACGAAAAGAATTTGTTAATTTGAACAAAAAAAAAACGTTCGGTCATCCCATACAAAGAAAAACAAATAAAAAGTCTTCAAAAACTTTAGTTTTATAATTAGCAGATATCCTGGCTAAAAATATTAAGTAGGAGATTTCTAAGGCTAATATGTCGACTTGTATTTAATCTTTTATTGCGTATATTGACATAGTTACGTTAGTTAGAACCATCAGAAAAATAGAGAAAGATCTAGAAAATTGGTAAAGTTTAAACTTCACATTATATCGAGAAAAAAACTCTTAAATTTTGTCAATATTTCTGACATATCGGTTGAATATTGACAAACTACCATATGATATTTCCTAAAGTTTCATTGTAAATTTCCACGTTGTTGAGCAAATTTCTTTTATTTCCATCAAAGACAACCGATATTGATATATCTATCACTATTAACACAAATTTGCATATCGATATTCCATCGATTTTGGTATTTTAAACACTGATTAGAACTAGGGTTGGCCACAAACCAGCATGGGTCCAAAATTAGAGAAACTAGACCGTACCTGTTTGTAAATGAAACGAGGGGAATAGAATGGATCGTGTTTTTTTCATAAATGAAACTGGCACCTTTGTAAAAGAAAAAAAAAGTTGTGCTATCCATATATATATATATATATATATATATATATATATATATATTTTTTTTTTTTTTTTTTTTTTTTTTACTTCTCACACACATTTTGTTAATTTCTATCCTTTATTCCTTTTTTAATTCAATTAATTTGACGGTTACAAATTAAGAAGTAGTGTAGCACTCCAAAAATGTTAAAAGATGAAATAGAATAAAAATTTTGAAGCGTGATATATGATGTGGGCAGGGTGTTCACCAGTTTAACGTTTTTAATGTGAGTGGTGGGCCCACGAAACTGATTAGTAGTTTGGGTGTGTCAAATCTGGTGGAACCTCGCTTCTTTGTTTATTTATACACTCGCACTGATTATTAGATGCACTTAATAGTAAATATGAACGTCAATTAATATTTAAGTTATAATTTAATCATAAAAAGTCATATTATTTGGTTTATAAATTTTGGTATAAGAATTTGATCTCTCTAGCATTATTCTTTGGCAAAAACACTTAATTAATTTTTAACTTATATTCAATGTATAAAACATTGATATAGGTAGAAATATCGATATCAATTACCTTCAGCAAAAATTATAGAAATTTTCAATGAGGTGGGTATATACCAACTCATTAAAATTTAGTCAAAATTAGATAAAAATTTCTCAATAAAAGTTCAAAAGTTTGAATTCTGCAATGGGTTCAGCAAATTTTTTTGCAATGAATCGGTAAATATCATCGATCTTCGTTGGTTTTCCTACCTCGCCAATATAGGTTGAAGTTTTCATTTCACCCCCTCTTTCTATATCGATCCTTAATTTTTCAAATATTTCGACGAAAATATCGACAAATTTCAAGAATATTTTAAACATTGCTTATGTCCATAGGTTCACAATAGTAGTAAGAGAAATGCTAAGAGGACCCTCAAAATGGGACTATGCATGGAGACTATATCACCGTGCTTTTTACACAATGTTTTAAAGTATTGACGGTAAGTTTCCACAAAAAAATGTGAACAATACGTGTGTTTACTTAGGGGGTTTTTGAACTTTAATCCTTTAAGAAGATTAAAGTTTAAAAAAAACCTGGTGTTAGATTGAATATTGATTTTTAGTCCCTAATGTGTCCTTAATTCAAAATAATTAATGTGTATTTTATTTAATATCTCCCATTAAATATTTAAATTTATTAATCCACAAATTTTAATTTATTTTTTAACCAAAAAAGAGTTTTTTAATTTATTAATTTATTTAACATTCTTCAAACTTGAAAGACTCAATTAATGTATCTAAATATGTATACCAAAATATATGCATCGAAATGTGTGTACCTAAATATATGCATCGAAATGTGTGTACCTAAATATATGCACCGAAATGTATATACCTAAATATATGCACCTAATATATGTACCGAAATGTATGTATCTAAATATATGCACCGAAATGTATGTACCTGAATATATGCACCGAAATGTATTAATATTAAATTAATGTACTTAAATGTGTGTACCGAAATGTATGCACCGAAATGTTAGTACCGAAATGTATGTACGTAAATGTATGCACCGAAATGTGTGTACCGAAATGTATGCACCGAAATGTTAGTACCAAAATGTGTATACCTAAATGTATGCACCGAAATATATTATAATGAATTTAATATACCTAAATGAAGAAGTTACAGTACATTGAAATATATTGTATAACAAAAATTAGTTTATCTAAATGTTCACAACAAAAATATATTACAATGAATGAAATGAAAATAAAAATTATAATGAAATAAAATTAATACATTAAAAATTAGAAAAGAAAAAGATAAATAATTAAAAAATCAAAATATAATTAATAAATGAGGTTATTAATGTATCAAGGGACTAAAATTAGATTTTGATCTTACTCATGATTTTAATCAAAAAATAATCTTTGCTAAGGACTAAAATGAAGTTTTCTAGTTTACTTAGTATGTGTAGTTTGCGAGCGATTGTATGCATAATATTCATTTTAGTTTATTTTACTCAATCAAACAATGAATCTCGAAGCCTTTCTTATCAATCCAAAAATGTTGTTTGTATTCAATATTATGATTATTTCCTCTGTCAAATGATTTTAGTAATAGAGATACATAATAATGTAAAGAATTTTGGCTAATGTTTTTAAAATTGAATTTTATCGATAATCAAATAGGGTTCGAGCGGGTTGAAAGTTCTGAAAAAATTTTGACGAAGTTATTGTATATGTCTTTTCCATCTTAATGAACATCGTAACTTTTTTAAAAGAAAGAAAAAGCACTCTAGGGCTAGGGTTTTGGTTTCACTGTCATAACTGGATTCGTAATACTTTTATATAGTGGGAGAAGGATTCTCTCTTCCTTTTTTCTCATCCACTTCCATCATCTCTCTGTTTGTGTGGTCACGGTTAAGCCACGTTTTTTTGTTTTATTATCTCTATAAAAAATGAATATAAAATGTTGACGTGACTTAACCGTAACCACACAAACAAGGAGATGATAGAAGTGGATGAGAAAAAATGAGGAGAGAATCCTCATCCATTATACTGATCTACATCTAAATATTCTACTACCCATTATTAGTAGGTTGAATAGTTACTTTAGCAGTGAGTAGAAGACATTGGCTCTTGTTTTTTTCTTTTTCTTTTAATTTGCTATTTTTAGAGAGAGGGGAGAGATCGAAACTATTACAATAATTTTAAAAAATTTCAAACTCAAGACATATGGGTAAAAACGCAACACCTAAGACTTTATCTACTAAGATATTGCACCATGTAAGACTTTGGCTCTTGTGGTTCGATACAAAAAGGATTATTCAATCTAATTTGGAGAGAAAATGTTAGCCTTGTCACTTCCTTTTAGTTTAATTGATGGGGTGTGATATCCACACACCCCATTTTATTTCTCACACACTTTTTAAATTTTCGACCGTCAAATCGGATAAATTGAAGAAGATCAACAGACATAAATTATTAAGGAATGTGTGAGAAGTAAAATGGAGTGTGTGGATAGCACATCCTTAATTGATTCACAATATACATGAACCAATTGTCTTATTAGTGGTTATCTTTCAAGAGGGAAAGGTGACAATAAGACAAACTAACTGAATCAATTGTCTTATTAGTGGTTATAGCTTTTTTATAATTCAATTTTATATGTGTTCGAGTTTTTCTCCCTTCTCTTAATACGGTTTAGATTAAAACTATCGCTTGTACGAGGAATTTTTTTTTTTTTTTCAAGCTTATTTTAATTGCATATCCAAGGCTGTTCATTTCATTTTATAATTAGCATTTTATGTACAAAATAATTTCCTTCTCTTCTATCTTTATGCATTGCACTTGAATAATTATAGAGGTCGATTTGCTGATGAGTTTGTAATTGTAAACTTGTGTTGTTCCTTTTAGCATGTATAACATACTAATTACGTTTAACATGTGTCTCCTATGTACAGTTTTTATCTTTAAAAAAAGTTTCACTTGATTATAAAAAATATAATATCAATTTATCAGTAATCATTTTGGTAACAGTGAATACGAGCATACTAATTTATGTGTTAGAAAATATTACACAATCAAACAAAAATTAGATGTGTGTTCCCGATACGTTGAAAAATTTCTCTCGTGACTGCCTCTTTGAAGAAGTTAACTTATTCAAAATCTGCAAAAGGAGTTAAGCAAAATGATAGAAATCATGCCAAGCTCTTAAAATAATTTAGTGTTAGATGCTCAATTATTAATAGTCAAAATCCAACTGCTAAATTGTCTTCTTCTTTTATTCATTTGGTATGCAAGATTGCTAAATTTAAACAATGTTATCCAATTTTTTACGAAACACTATTATACTCCAAATTATTTTAATTTAAGAAAAAAAAAAGAATTCAGACTCAGACGTAGGTATCTAAAACAAAACCCACATCAACTCATGAAAGTGTAATTGGTAAAACTAATTAGACCTAGGAAATTTCAGTGACCATCATATTAGTGGGTGATTATAAAACCCGGCATGGAACATTTATAACTTTCAAATCAAGATATCACTTTAAAAACACTTTTAATCAACTATGTCAAAACTACAAGCATCAAAATATGATGAACTGCCGATTTAGTCTATAAATTATCATCTGAGTAAAAATTAGGTTCCTAAATTCATTAAAAATTAATAATTTTATCTGTAATATTATACTCAAAGCTATTTTATCCAATTTCTTCGTAAATTTAAGTCACATGACACATTATCGAGGATATTGCTGCCATTTTCTTGCCTATAAGCCATAAATGCTACAAATAGGTTGCGAATCTAATGTTTAGTTTACCTTTCAAATTTAACTTCATATACTATTTCTTTGAAAAAAAAATTAAGTTTTTAAACTCTGAAGAATTACCAATCTACTCTCTAAAGTGTATCACATGCAAGTCACATGACTTGAATTGACGAAAAATTGAACAAAACTACTTCGAATGTATCATTAGAGATGTAGTTGGCAAATTTTATTAAGGACTAATTTAGGCAATAAATCGAAAATTCACTCTTAAAAATATGTTTTTCATTAAAAATAAATCAAGAAAGATTGTCGGTGATTCTAGTTTGTTTCTCTAGCAACTTGGGTTATGTCCACGAATAGATTGTAGAAGAATATTCTGATTCCATTTCACTATAATTAAGAGAAAGAAGAAGATTCTAATCATTTCATTCCACTAATCCAATCTTAAGTAACTGTAACAACTGCTAATCAACCACTCATATATACACGACACCACGGTCCCAGGTTGTCAATATTGATGAGACATAACATGAACAAATACATTAGCTTAGACTTTTGAGGGCTCTCGATTTCAACCTGCCTACAATGTTAAAAGATAAAACGTAATCAAATTCCTACAAAATATCCTGGTTAATTAGGATCCACACAAACAATTAAGCATGGTGTTAGGGTCCCCACATTGACACTTGTGTGTCGACCACTAACCTCTCATGCCTTTGAAAGTCTGTTAATCTTCCTGTAGGGGCAAAACATATCTAACAACTCGTATTAAGGAAATTTTGACAGCATCCACCTAATAACGTATGTGTTTAACCAAATTTGGTCATTAGAGTTTTCAATATGTGACAGTTATTTTCTCATTAGGAATGTTAGGTAGACTAACTTTTAGATCACATTTGTAAATCATGTGATGTGTCACTAATATAAAATAAACACGTTAATTAATATTTAAGTAATAATTCAATCATTAACAACTATGTTATGGTTTAGACTCCCTTTCGATTGTAAATCATCTATAGCACGTTAATTAACATTTGTAAATAAAATGATCTTGCTAACATTACTCTTTCAATGAAAAATGGTATTTCAGAAGCAAATGGGCAAAGTTAGTTATACTTTATCGTAAATTAAATTGTATTAGATAGTATTTTTATGGGGAAACTTGATATAAGTCAAATTTTTTAAGCCAATAGTAGGAATAGTCCAGTTTATTAAAATAAGTCCAATTTGTTATATTTAAATATTTAATTATAAATAGTTATCTGTTTTGTGACAGCCCGTCCCGAGAAATTTTTAACGTTGATGTGAAAAGACAAAAATGCCCTTGAGCATTGGTTGTGTGTTGTGTTTTAGGCTTTGGAATTGGGCCAATCCATTAAGTCCCTAATATTTTGGAACCAAGTAGGACTAAATTTTTGTTGTTTTTGATTGGTGAATCAACTAGGACCACACATACTCAACTCTCTCTCACTCCCGTGTACTCTCTTTCTCTTCTCTCTCTCTCTCTCTCTCTCAGATTTCATTCATTTTCCGTACAACGTACGGACCATCACCAAACTAACCCTCTCGAGCATGGATCGAGCTTGTGTTTAGCTTCATCATCTTCATCTCGTCATCACAAGTTCGTCCATACCATTTTCTGGTTGTGAAACCTTTGAAAATCGAGGAAACTCGAGAACCCAGATTTGTGCACTGTTCATGCACATGTAAATGTGAAAGTTTCAAAGGATTCTAAGGTTATAGGAAGCTTTAGGTCGTCCTCACGAAGCTCGGAGAAGAAAGTTGAGGTGTTTTGGACGTCGGGAAACTCGAGTTTCAAGTTTGGCTGATTTTCTCGATTTTCTTCGACGATATCCCTTTGGTTTTAGGCTCCAAAAGAGGTAAGATCGTGGTCTTCTCGTTTATGGCTTCAATTTGGTATAAAATGCGTGAATTTTGGTTGAAAATGAGTGAGTTATGACGAATTGAAGTTTTTCCCAGTTTTCGGCGACGACGACGAAGTCTGGCGACTCGTCGGAAAAGAAAGGAGAATATTTTGTTAGTTTTAACGGAATATTCATAACGGCAGCTAACGGTGTCAGGTAAAACTAATGGCATATTCTAGTTTTAACGAAATATTCCTTAACTGTCGTTAACTGTTATCGTTAGTGTGCCAGGCACGTGGCCGCGCGTCTGACCGTGCCTTGGCCGGCGCGTGAGACCTCAAAAAATTATTTTAAAAATTTGCGGATGTTCCTGAGGACGTGTAGATCACATTGGTATATTCAAATACCAAAATTGAGTTATGTATGAGAAGTTAATTGTGAGTCTCGTTTATGTGCTCTAAATAAGGTTTATTTAGTTATTTCGCATATAGGTGAGACCTATCCCGAGGACGAGCACCAGCAATCGAGGCTCGGGGGCTACGATCCTTCGACTTATCAGTGAGTGGGCTTTTGGTTTTCCGTATATACCTATATACTTGCTATTTTTCCCAGAAAATGAAATTTAATGATTATATGTTTTGTGATGCCATGCAAAGTATGTGGCCTATTTTATTTATGCATAATTAGTTGCATATATGTGAATTGGTGATGTGGACACTCAGGTGAGTACCAGGTGAGTTATGATTGGTTGATGTGAATTTATGATTATGCTGTGATGAATTGAGAGCTCATAAACCTGCACCCCGGTGTTAGTGCTCCCGTCCAGAGTTAGGGCACAGTCCTTCACGTGATGTTCACTTCCCGCACCATATGCTCACCTTGGATCCAAGTTAGGTGCATAGGTTTGTCGTATAGACCACTATAGGTGGTTCCGACTCGTAGGTGACCCGCAATTATTCGCACAGTCTTCGGGTGATCGTAGCACTTGAGCATATTTATTTTACACCTAGCCTTGTCGTACATACCACTTTAGGTGGTTCCGACTTGTGTGCAGGAATATATGATATGATTGAGATTGATTATGAGCTATAAACTCAGCTAAGGGCTGATTTGATATTTGGTATTCATATTTGTTCATTGAGATACTTTGGCATAACATACTCCTGGCATACATTTGATTATCTATTGTTGAGCATGGTTTTGAGATAAATGAGTATATACTTTATCTTCTGGAAAATTATACAGGTTTTACGGCAAGGGGTTAGAACTTTTGAGAAATGAAATGATTTTGAAAAACTTTGTGTTTGCCCACTCACACTTTCTGTTTTACGCTCCTCCAGGTTTTAGGTGAGAGTTTCGTTGGTGGCTCACGAGGATATCCAGAGGTTCTGACATATTTCATATATGTACGATCACCTTTGGGTGCTGTATAATTAGTACTTGTCCAGTCGGACTGCACTTAGGCTACTTATACTCTGGTTGTGTAATTCACACTTAATCTCGCACTAGCACGTTATTTTAGTTAGGACTGCTAGTTGCTTGGTTTTAATTTGTTCGTATTTCTCTTTAGTAAACTTGCTTCCGCACTGTGCACATGGTTACTTCACGCTCATGTGACGGCCAGCATGTCCTGACTTAGGTCGGGATGTGTCATGTTTAATGATAAGATTTATTATAAAAATCAAATTTCTTCCCAATTATCTCTTTGCTTATTTGTTTTTATTTCTCTTTTTTGTTATTTCTCGTTCTTCCTCCTGCTTTAAACCCCATTTATAGATTTTATTTTTAATTTTTATAATCAACCTATATCACAAGTTAATTATATTTATCTACCTATATTACAGATTCTTTTTATTTATTTATATATAATCAACATGTCACAAATTAATGTGTCTTGCTTGTAGGTATGTTATGTTTTTTTCTACCTTTTAATTAGGTTTCATATCTCACGTATAGGTATAATATACATTCATATATTTGTTACTTGAGTTAGGGTAGAATGTTTTGCAGATAAATTTATGTTAGTATATTAGTTTTTTTGTTATAAGATATTAATTATATTTTTTGGAGTTGGAAAATGTATAATATTAGAAGATTTTAATTGATTTTTAATATTTTTAGAAAATATAAAATGAGTATAAAAGAAATAAAAACATATAATTAGATAACTAGACTCATTCCTAAAAACACTCTATGTTTTTGGACCTGGATTCTCTATTTTATACTTGAAGAAAAAGTTAGAACATCCTCCCCCCCAAAAAAAGTGATTTTCTTTTCATTAACACGTAGGTATAATTCATTGTTATATTATGAAATTCACATGCCAGTGAAATGATTAATTTTTCTCCACAATTTATTAAATGAAATTTGAACTCAAAATTTAATTTAACAAAGTCAATATAAAATTTTTAAAATGTCAACATCCAATTCAAAACTGATTGAATATAAATGAATGAGACTTAAAATATTCAAAATATATTTGTTTATTTGACGTGTGATTCACCGTCTAAAGTAAAGACAACCAAATGATGGATAAATTTTTTAATGTGTTCGAAATATAAGTTGATATACCACATATTTTTATAAAAATGGAAGGAAACTTAAAAGTAAAATTTTCCTTCACTTACATATATATATATATATATATATATAAGTTGTAAAATGAATGTCTTATGCGATTGGCTCGTCCAAAAGTTCATCGTGTCTTACAATTTCTAACCACAATTAACAATTAAAATAAGGAGAAGGATAAAGAAAAAAAAAAAACTTTTGGGTGCTATTTACTATTTTGTTTGTTCCAAAATTCAACTCCGCGTAAATGCAGTGCGGAATGCGATCTACTTTCTTGCATTTTACTCATGCCAAATGTCGTGTAGTTTTGAAGAAGATTTTCATTGGTTTAACTTTACCTACCCAACATATGCACCACATATCCTACCCAATATGTGCGCTGCACATATCCTGTCATATGAAATCGCCCATTCATACACTGTTTGGCATACGTACTGTTATATTTCCTTTTAACTTTCATGCAAAAAAACCTGGGCTTCGGTTCTCGGTAAAGTAATTGGTTACAGTTCTTATATATATTTTTTCTCGTTAGATTTTTGGCGAATGATACAATGATCAAGATTTAACGGCCAAAAACTCTAGAGTATACGATAGTTGGCCTCGAAACATAACATAATAACGACAAAAGTAATGTTTGACTTAATTGCATAGCCAATTCAAACTAACTTTGTTTTGAGTGGAGCATGAAGTGAGCTTGTAACAACCAAATTAAGAACATGAAGTGAGCACATAAAAGGTTTTTGCAATGGATTGTTGACTCCCCGACCAGTGCGACCACTATGCAACTACCCCGCGGGTCTTAAGCCATCGCGTGGTTTTCTCTTAAGCTATATTTAGAGGAAGAGTTGAATTTGGGGTGCATGCTGATCGTTTACCCTTTTTTTTATACGAGTTATCTACCATGAATTAATAAAATTACGGAAAAAGTAATTTAAATTTAAATGCAAATAAAAAACACATCGTTCTAGATATTTGGCTAGATACAGATGTACTATCTTCAGTTTTTTATAAACATATCTACGTATATGGAATATAAAACCATATCTTATGAATGCGGAGCAAGTATATATATCTAACTACAGATATGACTAATTAAATAATTTTGGTTGGCGACTAGCATCTCTTGGGCATGTATCATGTCTCCTTATTGTCCCTGCCACAACGACAACGTGTCTACATGATTACCACCTCATATACACGCGACATATATATATATATATATATATATTATATCATAAGGCCACCATTTTATCAGCTAATGCATTGACCTGGCTACTAGAAAAAGTAGGTAGAATTGTTTATGGGTAATGTTAAAGAGACTAGATTTACAAACTAAATAATGTGTCACCAATAAAAATAAACACGTTTATCAACATATAAGTAATAAACTAATTATCAACTTTCACATCTTTTAGTTTTCAAAACTTTGTCTGCAAATTTAATCTCTCTAGCATTACTTATTGTTTAGATATCCTCTCACTTGTTGATTTTAGATCCAGAGTATTCTTTCTTCATTTTGCTTATGCTAATTTTGCCCTGTATTGATGCAACTTTTGCTCTAAATTGACTTCTATTGCCCTAACCTTACTAAACATTTTAGTTTTGTTGTAGTCCTGTACGTTCGAGTATTTTCATGGACCCATGGTCAATTATCGTGAGCTAGTTTTTGGGCAATGAATTTTGTGGTTCTCGAATCTCTCCCATATGTATCTCAATTCCATGGGAAGAAAGGGGACCATATTTGTACAAATCCTTTTCATCCATGCTTAGAAATCTTACGTATGTATGAATTTTCTTTGAAAAACTAAAACAAATTACAAATTGAAAAACTAGGGTTTCTATTAATCTTTTTTTTTTTCGTTCCCCCACACTAAGCAAGTAAGTTGCCGAAAAAGTTTATATTCAGCCTCCTCCAACTCCAGGCTAGGCTTCTCTTCTCCTATCACCATCATCACCACCACCACCACTACCACCACCCCCCACGGCGCCGCAGCCCCCTCCCCCAAAAACCACAAAAAAAAAAACCAAAAAAAAGAACTAGGTTTTCTTGAATAATTAAATAAATAATATAAAAATACAATTTATTTATTTATTTATTTTAGTACTTTTTTCCCCCCACTTGATTTACAGTAATGGTTCCGTGGGTGGTTGATATTCTTTGGCCATTATTTTGGAGGTTGACCAATATATACATTTCGAAAATGCCATAAGCGCATTGGACTGATTGAAGTTGAGATAATGGTGGGGTGACCTTCAATTATCGCGTGTGAGAATTGTGATCTGGGACTATAAATTTTTATTTTTATTTTTAACAAATAATATTATCTACACTAAGGGAAATAAGGTGAGCTTAGTCTCACAATAGACTAGTAATAATGTGGTTCAAATTCGCCTTTGGCTAGAATCGAACCTAAGACCTCTCCATCAAGATGATCCCTGAAATTGAAAATCAATCAATGTAGTTCCTGAAAATAGATGTCGCAAATCAATGTGGTTTTTTCGTTATAATTATGTTAAAAATTCTATTAAGTGTTGGTGTGGCACATAAATGGGTCACATAAGTTGTTTTTCTCATAAATGATCCTTGAAATTGACTCGTAACATCAAAATGGTCCCAAAAATTGACCTACAACATCAATCTGAAATTGACCCATGACATCAAAATGGTCTCTGAAATTGAAAATTGATCAATGTAGGTCCGCAAGTAATTAGTGTCTCAAATCACTATAGTCATCCGTCACAATTCTGTCAAAAATTATCTTATGTGCTAATGTGACACATAAATGGGTCACACAAGTCTAATTAAATTTAAAATTTTTTTACAAATAGGCTTAATAATTTAATAGTTAATAAAAAATTGTCAACCCAGAAACCCAGTCCTGCAATCATGTACGATCCCAATCCACATTTTTCTACCTCATTCACAATCTATTCTTTTAAAAAAATCTCAATATATCCATATTTACACACTTCGACACCTTTCACTGAATTGAACATGGATCTAGATCACCTTTGGTGATAGCTTGGCTGATTGGCAATGACTTTTGGGACATCACCGTTAACATTTAGGCTATCAACATCCTCACAACCTTAATCTTGGAGAGCTTGTTCGGCACTTCCCTGGTGGTATGGTGATGCAAAGAACGGTGAGGTCTACCTTGAGATAATGAGGTTATAACCAAGGTATATCTATTGTTGGTTGAAAACTATTTACAAACCCCTTCTTAGGCCTTGGTTAAGCCTTGTGCCCTTGAGAATTTATGGAAGGGATCTCTCTTCGAAGTAGGCCTTACTATAAGAAAAAAATTCTATTGTGCAAAAAGGTATTTAGACAACTTTTTAAATTAATTATTGAACCCACATCAGCACATAACAATTTTTTTTACAGAATTGTGGCGGAATGATCAAATTGATTTGCGACACCTATTTTCAAGGACTACAATGATTGATTTTCAATTTCAGAGACCATCTTGATGATGTGGGTCAATTTCAGGGACCATTTGTGATAAAAACTCATAAATCTTGTGGAGTATATTTATGTGGCACATCAGCACTTAACGAAAATTTTAACAGAATTATGACGGAATGACCACATTGATTTGCGACGCCTATTTTTACGGACTACATTGATTGATTTTTTATTTTAGATACCATTTTGATAGTGATGATCAATTTCAATGACCATTTGTGATAAAACCCTTAAATTAATTATGAATCTTAGATCTAAACAATCCGACTAGAAAGCACTTTTTCACAAATATTTTTTATTTTTTTTCTTTTTTCTAAAAGGGGCTAGTTGGTGGTTCATAACGACAGTCCACCCTATTGGATCCAGAAGAGTCACAAATACATATCAGTATTCACTCTGACCACCATTGTGCGATTCACCAGCGTCATAAATCGAATCCAAGACGTGTCATGTGAAATACGAGCTTAAAATTCATATTGCATTCTCTAAATAAACCTTTATTTTAAATAATATAATTGACACGAAAATAATAGAATTAAGCATTACAACTTGGAAAAAATAAACGATTCTTCAGCTTAATTACAAGAGCTTAGAGACATCAAAATGAAAAAGCAATATGAAATGCTCTAACAAAATAGATCACGTTTTTCAAACACAAACAAACTATAGTGCCTAGGTTTAGTTTAAGTAAATCAAACTAATTTTGGCCTATGCTAACTCTAATCGAAATGTAATGTGGCTTAGGTTTTCGTTGACACGTGGAGTTTGATTCTTTACCATCTCCTTTTTTATTAATAAGCATATTATGTGAATATTCACAAGTGAGCCATGCATGCATTGTCTTTTCCAATAATTCGAGTGAAGTTCGGGCTGCATCATAATTTTTTCCCGCCTGTACGAAGGAGCCAATGCCGATATTTTCGGATTTGGATCCGTTCCAGATTTTAGTCCGGATCTCCATTAATTTATTTTTCTGGCCCACCACACACAATCAACAATCTTGATTTGACTTGCATACTAATCATCGGTTCAGATTTGTGGACTTAGAGGCTCCGGACAACGGATCCAAATTTGATATCTTCCACTGTTGATAACAATTTCTTTAATAATAAGATCGACACCCAATGACATGTTTTAGTTTCAGGAGAAACGCTAAGCATACTCTCTCGAAGTGGGACTCTTCATGGACTTTTTGTCACTCACAGTTTAACGTTGATTTTCGTGTCAACAGTATACAACATTGTATCAAAAATATTATCTACACTTTTTTTTTTTGAACAAACGATATTATCTACACTAAAGAGAAATGAGTGAATTTAGTCTCACAATGGGCAAGAATCCCACTTTTAAAATAGTCTTCTTAGCATTTCACTTTGTTCCAATGGTGTATGTTTGTCTTTCACGCAACCTAAAAATGAGTCCCATATATGGCACATCATTACATTTAGCGAAAAATCATATGATCAAATAAATGAACAAGATGAAATGATACGATTTTAAAACTGAAATTTTTTAATTTAAAACGTGGAAGGTATACAATATAATTGGCCAAGGATTTGATATCACCTTACCTCTTATGAAAAAATTGAAGTTGGGCTAAAAATAAGAGGTCCATTCGTATGGACCCTATATAGGTATGGTCCAACCCGACTCAGCCCGTTGAAGAGTCGAGTTACGCGAAAAGGCGGCTGATTTAATTTCGCACCTATAATTTTCCGAAACAACGACCTCCAGACGTTGTTCGTTAACTCCAAACCAGAAAAAGTTAGAAACTTGGATCAGCGGAGGGAGAAAGCAATGGAGTCACCATTCAAGGCGGATATACTGAAGGGAAAGGTGGCCTTGCTGACCGGAGGAGCATCAGGAATCGGGTACGAGATTTCGGTTCAGCTGGGCAAACATGGAGCTTCGGTTGCCGTCATGGGCCGTCGTAAGCATGTCATTGACTCTGCTGTCGAAGCCCTTCGTTCTCAAGGCATTTCTGTAATTTTCTCACTCTTTAATTGAACACCCATTTTTTAACTGTAATTTGCTCCAATTGTCGTATATCTGGGTATCTATCAGTATCGTGTGTTTGTGTTGTTTTCTTTGCTGTTGATTTTGTTTTGTGGGCTTTGTTCTGTGATGCTTGTTTTTCTGTTTGGTTGCTGAGAAAATTTAGGACAAAATGAAAATTTATTTCAGCTGTTTGCTGTGTTTTCTGATCAAATATGTAACTGTGTGCGCAAAAAACACGTATATTCCCCAAATTCTCTAGTCAGAGTAGTTATTCTGTTAAATTTGAGACGAGCCGCAGTCCATCACTGATCACATTAGAAGTGAAACCATTTGATGTAAGTTGTGATTTAATTTGTAAGATGGCTATGTGAGATTTTTTGCTTTATTCAACCGGCTCCCTCACGTCGGACCACTTTGAGTTGGGCAGACGTAGAGCTACATCGATCATGTTTGTAAGTTAACCCATTAATTTGGACCTAGATTTGAAAACACGCACTGATACTATGTTAAAGTTTTAAAGAGACGGGTTGCGATCTATCACTAATAGCATCGACATTGTGTCCCCATTTAATCATTCATGCAATCAATAGGTGTGGGGTTTTTATGTAGAGGGCGTCAATGCAATTAAAAGTGAAACGATTTGAGATAAGTTGTGATTCGTTTTTTAAGATGGCTGATGTCGGACTTTTAGCTTTATTCAACAAAAAATGCGGAATGCATATGTTAGCTTCTAACTATTTGCTTTTACTGATTATCTGCAGTGATAAATTTAACATTCCTTACATTATATTGATTCAAATGTGCAAATTGCTCCAGTGTTTGCTGAGATATTGGGATTGTTGTATTTGTTGCTTGCAGGCTATTGGATTTGAGGGCGACGTGCGAAAAAGAGACGATGCAGCTCGAGTTTTGGAATCGACAGTGAAGCATTTTGGTAGGCTTGACATGCTTGTGAATGCTGCAGCCGGAAATTTCCTTGTCCCGTCCGAGGATCTATCCCCGAACGGATTTCGAACAGGTTGAATCTCTACGAGCATAAAAAACATAGCTAGTTTAGTTTTACTCCTGTTGAAAATCTCTTAGACTGTTAAAACGGAGTCTTATTCCGTAAATTGGGTACTGCAGTTATAGACATAGACGCAGTTGGCACCTTCACAATGTGTCACGAAGCGCTCAAGTATCTTAAGAAAGGGGCATCAGGGAAGAACTCGGCTGCTGGTGGATCGATAATAAACATAAGCGCGACGTTGCACTACACAGCCACTTGGTATCAGATTCATGTGTCTGCAGCAAAGGTTTGTCAAGTAACCGAAACCTTTGCTATATCTTCGCTCCCGTGTGTGTACTTTTGATCAGTCTGTGACCGTCCTGATTGGTTCGGGTTCCTCTATGTTACCAGGCAGCCGTCGACAGCATTACGAGAAGCTTGGCGTTGGAGTGGGGCACAGACTATGATATTAGAGTGAATGGTATCGCACCAGGACCTATCGAAGACACTGCCGGTTTCAGTAAACTTTTACCTCAGGAGATGCTGAGCAAACCCAAAGAGCAGATTCTTGTATCCAAACTAGGGCAGAAATGGGATATTGCTATGGCCGCTCTATATCTTTCATCCGATGCAGGTTCGAAATCCATCTTCGTCGTTGAATTATCTGTTTCGAAAATAATCAATCGATGCTAGGGTTCTTTCGGATTTCTCACGCGTATGGAGACATGATCTTATTAATTTGTTTGGTGCTTGAAGGAAAATACATCAACGGAACAACGTTGGTTGTAGATGGGGGAGAGTGGCTGACCAAACCGGCTTATTTTCCGAAGGAGGCAGTGAAGCAACTTTCCCGAGCTGTGGAGCAAAGGTCTAGAGACAAACCAGTTGGTGTTGCTAAGAGCAAGCTTTAAACAGTTCCATTTCGCGAGCCATGTTTTCGATCCACATCGAAATAAATTCATTAGAGATCGAAGAGTAGAGATCGAAGAGAAGAACAAACTTGTTCATGTAATAATATTTATTGGGGAGGCTGGATTATTGCTATGCTGATTTCTCTTTGTAATCGGAAAATATATACAATTTGCCAACAGATTCTTCAAATTAAGCACAATTTCGTAATACAAAGTTTAAAAAGTTCTACATTCCGGCGTTCTTATGGAACTCAAATCTCGCTGTGAAATAAGCATAAGTTGCAAATGTTAGATGGTATGTATCGACAAAGATTTCGACATATAAATGATCTTGCACGCACCCCTCAATCTGTTGGTAACTGTTTTTTTTGCTTACATTTGCGGAATTGAACCTAGACCTATCCTAACTAACCGATTATAGCTAACCTCTATGGCTTCATCATAAAGCAAACCAAACCGAAAAGGAGAGATCTCGAATTATGGAAACTATTTGAAAAAGATTCAAATGGAATCAAGATCCACCAGAAGGTTTAAGGCAATGTAGACAATGATGAATCATCCCCAGGAGACATGCTTTACCTAAAGAATACTCCACCTCGGAGCCCACGACTCCCTTTTGGTAAAACACTAGTTTTCGTAAACAGAAAAGATAAGCCATTCATAATCACTTGCACTCAATAAGTTTCTTCCATCTACAAGCTTACTTTACTTGGTGATTATAAACATATCAGACCAAAACCTCTAACTCTAGAGACCTGGAGGTTTGACATATCGAACCTCCATAAGAGATCGCAATAGCCAATGTGTTCTGGTCCTATATACAACTTACAAGTCTCGCCATTTATTAATTTAGCGGTCTAACCGAACCAATAACACTACTGTGTAGTCAAGTGGCAATAGATATAGACTTAATTTTAGCTGTCTATGTCCGTACAATAAACAGATACAGATCTGTTGAATAGTGGACTAAACTTCAACTAATAAACAATGCTACCTGGCATAAGATCCAACCGGAATGCAAACTACTTAGAGAACTGGCTCCTTCTGTTAAGATGATATAAAAGTCTTTGACTTCGGTTCATATTTATATTTTTCTGAACAACCTGAAGGTTTTCCAATCAGGTAAACACAACCTCACCCCTAGAACACGGCAAAGGACCAAATACAAGATAAGTAACATCACAAGATAAAGCAAACTTCATTGGCTCTAACAATTGACTTTACTAATGAATGTTGACACTCGACTTTGGATATCGAAGTTTAGAATTAATCTGTTGACATTTAACAATGCGCAATTACATAAGAAAGGTTCTCGGGCATTCATCACAACGCGGTACGTATAATTGCCGGCAAACTAAAGCAATTAGACTCGACAACTAGCTCAAATGTTTATTAAGTAAAACAAAATTAACAAGCATGTATAGGTAACCAACAAAGACTAAACTCAATTCCACAAAAGTCGTTTTTCTTATATGTCTTTTGTTTTTTTCTTTACAAGCATTTAGTACAGAGAAACTTACACATTCAATTCAAGCAATCTTGTTTCTTTCCCATCAGACATCCAAGTTTTCCATCTGAATGTTGCTCTTGAGAGGCACATACTCTCCGAGATACCCGCCCAGATGATCGTGCAGAGCGCCCTTGTCAATCCCCTGGTGATGGTAGCTTTTGCAGACGTAGTAAAACACACTCTGCAATAGCAATCCAACCAAATTCACAATCACCAGGACACACACCAAAAACCCACCAACCACAATCCTCACAAAAACCCCGTAATCCTCCCCGCCGTGCACCACCACCGACCCGAAAACCGCACTGATAACCCCGCAGATGGTCAAGTACCCGAAAACGAGCACGAAGGCCATCCCCACCTTCCCCTTGAGCAGCTCATAGCTCTTCTTCATGGCGGCGAACCCGTAAACGGGCTCGAGCACGGAGACTACGCTGGCCAAGTGCCAGAGCGCGGTGATGTAGACATGGACGACCAAGAAAAGGAGGAAGATGACAATGCCGGAGAAGAGGAGCAGAAAGGAATTCTGGGTATCGATGGCGAGGATGAGGAGGACGAGGAAGCCGACGAAGACGAGATTGTAGCAGAACATGAGGAGGGAGACCCAGAGGAAAGTGATGAAGAGGCGCTTGAAGACTTTTGGGATTGCGGAGAGGGTGTTGGAGAAAGAGACGGGCTTGGAGGTGTAGAGGGAGGCGGCGGTGAAGACGACGGCGGCGGTGGAAAGGAGGGAGAAGGCGAAGAGGAAGATGAGGTAGCAGAATTGGAAGAGGAGGAGGAGGGTCCATTCGTGGTGGAGCTGGGCAGGGTCGGTGGACGGCCCTTGGAGCTGGTTGAGGACAGGGTGGGTGAAGAGGGAGTGGGCGAGGATAGCGAAGGAGAGAGGGAAGATTAGGGTTAGGGTTATGAGGTAGAAGGTTTTGGGGGACTGTTTGGGGATGGAGGT
The DNA here is from genome assembly GCA_963580275.1 of Crataegus laevigata. Classification (NCBI taxonomy): domain Eukaryota; kingdom Viridiplantae; phylum Streptophyta; class Magnoliopsida; order Rosales; family Rosaceae; genus Crataegus; species Crataegus laevigata. The sequence continues at coordinate 10,466,408 of OY756939.1, read as the reverse complement.
GGATTCTCTGAGGATGTCAGGGATGGTGAGAAATTGGAGCTCCTCTGGGGCCAGATCCATTTGGATTTGGAGGGTCTGTTTGGACGAAAAGAAAATAAAAGTTGGGGTTTTTGATTGATGGGGTGTTTGAGTTTTAGAGAGGGAGAGAGAGAGGTAGTGAGCTCAAGATCTTAATTTTTAGGAGATGAAGAGAGAGAAAGTAGAGAGAGAGAGGAGGAGGAGGAGGAGGAGGAGAGATTGGGGGAAAAGGCAGGAAGGAGGAAGAAGAGCAAGATGGTGGCAAAAAAAAAAAAAAGATGGTGGCAGAAAAGCGGTCATTATTTTATCTAATTGTTGATGCGGATAGGTGTAATGTAAGGTCATCTCCAACCAACCGAAGCCAGTCTCGTTTTAGTCCTGTTATAAAAAATCGTCTACAACTGAGGGCTAAATATAATTTATTAATTAAATATAAAAACTACATTATCTTAAATTTAAAAACTACAACAACTTAAATGTAATATCCATAATCAACATTATCTTCATCATCTGCTATTGCAAGAGTATAGTCAGAGTAAACAACTGTCGTTGAGTCATAATATCTTCTTTTTTTCCTATCAAAATAGGCCTTACTCATTGGAGTGTAATTCAAAGTGTTTCTTTCCATATTCTTATCATCCATCTCTTCTTGTATTTGTTTGACCCGTTTTTCAGGCCTACGGTTCCTTTCGTCTGCGACAATGGCATTTTGCTCCGGCATTAATCGTAACGAGGCTGCCACTTCCTGTTCAGTAGCGTAATCATCATTTGCCTTGCCCTTTTTCTTCAACCTTCAAGCCTTGTTTCGTCTCATAGTCCTAGGTATGGAACCTTCGCCCGAAGACAGATTTTCTACCCTTGTTTGTTGAATGGTATGAGATCCATCATTCATATATAAAGCTGAGGATGCAATTCCGAATATTGGCGTAGCACCTACTTTATGTTGAGGTGGATCTTCAAATAACACCCACTCTTTACAAATTTCCCAACAACTATGAAACTGAAAGGGTTTCGAGTTGCCCTCCATATACAATTCCTCCGCTTAGTGTACCTTGAAAATATAATTAAAAAAATTAAAGGAAATTAATTTATGAAATTAAATGTAATATAATTACAATTAAAGGGAATTAATTTATGAAATTAAATGTAATATAATTATAAAAATTAAAGGAAATTAATTTATGAAATTAAATGTAATATAATTAAATATTTAAAATAAACTATGAAAATACTTATTTCATCGTAGTAATTAGCGCCGTTTTCATGTCTACTTACGGTTGCTAACAGTGCTTGATGCCATTTGTTCAAACTTGGCTGAAGATGTTTCTTCCATCTTGAAGAACAACTTTCGTGGTTTCAGGTATTCGGTGGAGGAGTGCCTTCGTAGAACTTTCAGTATTTTTTTGACACACAAGTCCAAACACCTTCACTTGTTTGAGAACTCCCCATCACACTATATTCTGACACTCATCTATAAGCCTTGCAAAGAGCTTCATCTTCTTTTCGGGTCCAAGCCCTACCTTTCATTGCAGATGAGGCTATTTGAAAATTATTGAAAAAATTGAAGGAAATACTTTTGGAAGAGGTAAGAAAATATGAGAATTGAAATGGTGAATGAATGATTTAGGTATTTATAGGAAAAATGAGAATTTTTTAGATTTTTTTTAATAAAAATTTTGGCCTAAAAAAAAGGAAATAAATAAATAACCAACGGTAACTGACGTCAGCTAGCCGTTGGGGATTCAAATGGAATCTGGCCCAGGGCTCGTTGGCTAGCTTCTTTAGGCCGGCAGGTTGGCCATTTGGCCCTTTTTTTGTCCAGTGAGGCGCATGAGCCCTCTGACCTGGCCCTCGATCAATTGGAGACTATTTTCGGGCTATTTTCAACCCTTTGGTCCTGTAGACCCTTCGGTTGAAGATGGCCTAATAAGTTTATGTGGCATGTGTGTGATATATAATACACTGACATTATCTTTATTTTATTAGTGTGGTGTGAATCGTGGGATATTGGTATAGAAACAAGATCAAGATAGGTAAACCGTAAATCAACTACTAATCTTTGGCAAATGACGCTTTATTGCATTAACAGAAAATAATCATGCATATATGTATTTTAGTGTGAGTTTGATCCTTTTCGGTCTCACTCTCCTTAACAACTAATAATTTAACCCACTAACTTTATCGTTTGTGAAAAGAAAAAAAAATCAACGGCTAATCTCATGTCCTAATTTTAGTATACTTATATTTGCGTTAAGCAAATTGATTAACGTTGTGTGTTCAATCTCTTTGTACTAAGTTCTAAGTATTCTGTAAATTAGAGGCTTATTAGATTCGAGCCCAACCACGCGTTTTTTTAAGAACTCAATCAATGTACCCAATTATCTTGTTCAATTCAGATCTAATATGCAAGTCGGATCAATGCAGTTACCATATTAGATTCGTACCCAAACAATGTAGTTATTTTTCGTTTATTCCAGGCATCTTCCCCAATTCGAATCTTATCCTCGCAGAGTCATAGTTTATATTAAGGGACACTTTGAAGGCGGTCTCTAACTATCAATGTTCTTTTATTGAAACCTTTGTGCTTTTTAGGCTTTGATCGAAATTTCTGACATTAATGTAATAATGTATTTCTATGTAGGTTATTATATTTTTAAATTAAAAATGAAATTTATAGTCATTTATATTAATGAAATTTTAAATAAGGGATGGGATCAAGGGACAAATATTTTTACTTCTTTGTAGCCTTTAGATTTTATAGCATCCAATGGTTCTTATTTATTCATTAAATGACATTAATTCTTATGTGGATTTTAACAAATATTCAAGATAAAAATAAAACTGAAAAAACATAAATCTGGGAGAAAATTAAAAAATAATTAAAAACAGGAGCATCAATATAAGTAAAATGAAACCCTAAAATCTATTATTGTTCATATAAGTAGGGTGGTTAAATTAGGTTTTGAATTTTTTTTGTTTTAGTTTTGTGTACATGTATTTGATGATTTTTCAACTCTTTTAGTTTTTCAAATAAAAAACAACTATCTTAGATTCTCAATACGCATTCCATATATATGATTTGATTGAACTCGAAAGTGTGTTGTGTAACGTTCCTACAAGGTTTTTGATATGTTGATACCTATGAGAATGTATGCTTTTGGTTCTAGATTGTAATTTATATATTAATTTTCTTGCCTTGCTTCGTTTCCATTTTTCAACAATTTTTTTCTATTACACATGCAAACCTTCGATGTTTTTAACGATCTTACTATAGAAACAGGAGCATCAAGCTTTGCACTTATTTGGATTCAAATTCTGATTATTTGAACATTGCAGACTTCATTGATAAAGAGGAGATTTTTTTTTTGTTATTAGGGTTCAAATTCTGATTATTTTTTTTTAATTTTATTCTATTGGATATTTGTGTTTGATTTAGATTAGTATTCTCCTTATTAATTATAATCCATATCATCATCCAAGTCATTTAATGTTTAAAACTCTTCACATCTTCCTTAATCTAGGCCGTTGAATGTTATAAAATCTAAAGGCTACAAAGAAGTGTAAAAATGTTTGTAAAAGTATTTGTCCCTTGATCCTATCCCTTTAAATAAAATCTATAATTTATGGGATTAAAAATATAAAGATGAATTATACTCTCTAATATATGGTGTACATGTGTGTGTATAATATACACACATGGGTACGTTCATCAAAACTAACCAAAAAAATTATTGTACCAAAACATGAGTACATTTTTCAAAGACACAAAAAAAGAGAAAAAGATATTAGGCTTAATAACATTATTAAATTTCGTCTATTAAACTAGACATGGATACATTCTCAATTCAACGAAATAGAATGTATCCATATAAGTTAAAAAAAAAAGAATTAGAGAAAAGATTAAATGAATTTTATATAAAAAAATTGGTACATTTTTCATATAACAAATTGGTAAATTTAAGAATGGGTACGTATAAGATTAAAAAATTGAATATTTTTTTTATAAAAATTTAATTGGTACAAACTTATTCTATTTTTTTTGGGAGCATTTTTGCTCACCACACTATTTATCACAATTAGATGAGTTTGAATTTTGAGATTTGTGTAGTGGATAAGCATAAATCTCAAAATTTAAACTCATCTAATGGTGATAAATAGGATGGTGAGCATACACCACATAAATGGTGGTGAGCAAAAATGCACCCTTTATTTTTTAGAAATGTTTGAATTGAAAATTAATTAGGAGTTTAATAAGGGTGTAAGTATTAAAACTCTAAATCAATTACTAATTTTTATTATAAAAATTATGTAACTCACATGTAATTCATTAATATATAAATGTTAAGGACTTTGATTAAAATCTAAAAAACTGATAAGGTCTTAATCAATGAACATTAAAACTAGAGACCGGATACTACTTTTTCCTTATATTAAACTTGATTTAGTAGTGTTTCCAATTATTAAAAAAGAAAAGAATATAAACTTACTATTTTATTTTATGAAAGACCTCATGATATATTGTAAAGGGTAGTGCTTTTGTCTTTTCATGAGAGACTTATTTGTTCCATCACTTACACTTAACGAACCTTTATTTGTTGAACATCAAAATTAAAACAGATCACTTTCTATACGGTCATGGAAATATTATACATGCAAGATATTATTCAATTTGAAAAATCGTTTAGTCATCATGGACGTAGGCACGTTAAACACACTTGAATGCCAAAAACGAGAGCAAAGATCACCCTTAGTCTTCCGAGTCCTGATCTACGGCCTCCGTAGGGTACGGGGTGTCCATCATGAAGAAATCATCGACACGCTTTATAAAACATGCACACAGCACCATAGCAACCAACGTGGCCGACACTATGACAGCTAGAAGGGTAAAAGCACTCGCCGCGCCGCCGTACAAATATAGTCCTCTAGTGAAATCAAAAGTGTGGTTGCGATTGAGAGATGCCAGGCATAATCAAAGCTAATAAGGGCGAAGAAAAGAGAACATTACAAAAGAAGAATTGTAACTTCGACGGAGAGAGAGAGACAGTAGAAGGTAGTGAGCTGGTTTAAGTCCCTATTTTATAAGTGGTTTTTAAGAGAAGATACACAATTTCGAACTTTAACGATCTAAATTGTCTATTTTACAAGTTGTACCACATAGATTATTCTTGCAAAATATTGGCCAAAACATAAATATTTGAGATATCTAATTGAGTTCAAAGAAATTAACGAATACTTCATTTTATAAGAAACAATGAAATTTCAATGTGATAATTAAATAGGCAAATGATTTCAAATTAAATTAAATTTTTATAAAGATAATAAATAAATCAAAACTTATAAAATAGTTATTTGAACTGTTAAAATTCAAAACAGAGTGGCCTATAACTAGTTCTCATTTTTAACAAAAAAAAAAGAGACTTTTTGGATAAAGGGTCTGATATAATGGCGCGAGAGCCTTGGGTTTCTAAAAGGCACTTTATTACCAGATTGAGAACCCTATCATGTTTACAGACCGTTGACAAAATTACATCTACGGTTCATGATAAATTTGGTTGTCTCTTCATTTCCCTCTTGCAATTGACACGTTAAGTATCGCGTGCTACTATTCCGAACAAATCAAAATTTGTGCTTTGGAAGGCATGTCGACATTCTCCCTACTACTCTGTAAGTCTCTGTAAAAAGTGTATGGTGATGGACATTGCTTGTATTTTTTTGCAGTTCCCCTCAGAATTGCCTCTGACATTTTTATGGAAGGATACGCTAAGAAGACTAAATTTACAGATTAGATCATATGTTACCAATAGGAATAAATACGTTTATCACCGCTTAAGTAATAAATTGATCATTAACTTCTATGTCTTTTAACTTTCAAAATTAAATCTCCCTAACATTACCCTTTCATGGAATATCCTTCATTAAAGCTGTGCTCTATGCCTCCTCACTACTTTTTCCTTTTTTTAGGTGAAATGGTTAATGAGAAAACAGATAATCAAGCTTCACATGAACTCTTTATTTGTTTAGTACATATGAATGGTTAAACGATTTGCAAATTGAAGATATTTCTTCAAATATATTTCTTTAGAAAATCTAAATAATTAACAAACTGCTAAGATAAGTAAAAAAGCCCATTAACTCGAGAAATTCAAATACCACCCTTACATCCAAGTTTAAATCCAAATTAATTATTCCTTCAAAATGTTTATCAACTTTGCAAGAAAAGAAAGTAGTGTTTATAAAGGCTGATGAGACGCTTCGTGCAGTATCTGAGGATTTTCCTTTAATTCTATGTTGCACACAAGTAACAAACGATATGGATGCTCAAGGTAACAAGAATAGAACGTATTATTATGGGTTTCTTCCAATTGCTAGGCTTTGACAAGATGTCATGTGTCTCAGTGTGCAACATTTTTGTAGTAGTATCTGTGAATACGAAAATTTCCTAAAAACAACAAGAACAACGCGTTTACAAAATAATATTTGTATTTGAATGAATTTGGGTTACAATCTCTATGTGATTTGATCCTCTGATTCGATTTCCGTAAGATGTTGATTTGTGAGCTTGATCCAAGGGCCATCGAGGCTTGATCTTGGATGAGCAGGGGGAGTTTCTTCAAGGGCCGTTGGGCTTGATCTTGAAGTTTAGCGGATGAACGTTTCTTCAAGGGCCTTTTGGGCTTGATCTTGAAGTTGGGTGAGGTTTCTTCAAGGACCGTTGGTGGCTTGATCTTGAAGTTGGATGAACGGATCTTCAGGGGCTGTTGGAGCTTGATCCTGAAGTTGATGAACGTTGAATGACGAACGGATCTTCAAGGGGTTTTGGGCTTGTTCTTGAAGATGGATAAACGACGAACGAAGAACGATGAACGATGAATGATGGATGAACTTCAAGGTTCTTTTAGGCTTGATTATTGAAGAACGGATGTGTGGATCCAAGGGCCGTCGGGGCTTGATCTTGGAAGGTGAATGAGCGTTGCTTCAAGGGCTGTCGGGGCTTGATCTTGAAGAACAGATGAACGGATCTTCAAGGGCTTTTGAGGCTTGATCTTAAAGGTGGATTGGTGTTTCTTCAAGGGCCGTCGGGGCTTGATCTTGGAAGAATGATAAACTAAGAACGAAGAACGAAGAGAGCCTCCTCGATTATTCGGAAATCTAGATGCTTGAGAGCTTCGGAACTTCAAAGCTTCAAGGACCAATTCTCTTCCAATTTGAGAGTAGAGAAATGTATTTATGAATTGGTCAATTGGAATGAATGAATTAGCCTTCTATTTATAGAATTTTCTAAAGCCTAATTTTGAATATAATATCTCATATGAAATAAGTCGTCTCTGCCAGGTGTTGACACGTGTCTTATTTGACAACTTTTCTGACTTATTTCAATTTCCGTCGAATCACACGCTACGTGTAATATTTTTGTAATACATGAGCGTTGAAACTTTGACCATCGGTCAACATTTTATTTACCAAAATTTCGATGCCCACAGTATATATCTTCCAAGGCTTGGACTGGTATTGTTAAAATGAAGCGTTTTTTTTCGTCGTATTCATCCCAGAGGTGCACCAAATTCGCTGAAAAGTCAGAAGCTCAAAGTAAGTGTTTTTGATCAACTGGATCTTCTTTCAACTGTAAGCAGATGTTATCAACACTTCAATACATACATTATCATGTCCTTTTTATGCGTTTTTTTTATTTCTTTATTATTATTTTTTTTTATGTTTTACGAAGAACGAGTGCAAATTTTTTTTTTTAAAGTAGCTAGCCACTGACAGTTGCCTTTGGTGAAATACAATTTGGTTAATGTAATAATAATTGAAATTTAAAAAAAATTTACGCACGACTCCTGCAATAAAGACATGATAATAACCATCTTAGAATGCTACTCTTACTGCATTTTTGATATTATATTTGCATGAAAATATGGTAAGTGTAGTATTTCGGTAACCATGTTAGCTAGCGTTGTACTTGCACAATGAGATGGATAAGAAAGCCTATTGGTGGCTAATGAGGGAAAATCATATCAGTGGCTAAAATAACTCCATTTGTCACTAATAGAGATCTTACACACACCTCATTCTATGCAGTTAATGTTATTTTCTATTTTCAAGTTTTCGTGATGCGAAAATTGACATGTAAATGTAAGAACGATGGATGAAAGTATATAAAAATGTAAAAAATAAAATAAATTATGATTGATCACTATATATCTCAAACATAAAAGAGTATACGTACCGAAGATGGTAAGTTCAGCCCAGGGTCTGTAACCCTCGAAATGATCGGAGTCATGAAACTCAACCCATTAGACACGTAAAAAGCATATGGATCAGTACTATGATTTTCAGCACAAAGGGCTTCTTTGGGTGATTGAACAAGTCATCAAAGTCTTTCATGATCCTTGTCGTCCGCTTCAAAGCATTGACATTCTTGGTTGACATGAGTCCTAGGATCCGAAACAACATCAATCATACGAGATAAAAAAGAAGAAGGGGCACTGCCACTTTTTCCATCATGCTTATGGAACATGCCATACAACTTGCAAGGACTCGATGAATGATGGAAGAGGGCAAGGATGTACTTATTCTGGATGAAGGTAAGGATGTATATATGTGTGTGTGTCCGCGTGAGTGGTGTATGCGCATGGGATTGTAATTGTACTTTTGATTCAAGGCCGTGTATATTGTTCATAAATGGTTGATTTTGGGCATCTTCAAATCAATAAAGGGTAGGCATTCATGCGTATCTTGTGCTTTAACTCTTTACATGTTTTTGATGGCATGCTTTTTTACTTGGAAAGAGAAAAGTCATGAATTGGAGAATGGAAATGGATTAATAAATCTAATCCTAGTGTGTTCAAGTAACGAGAAACTTATGAATACCGTGTGGTGGTAAACACAAAGAACTTCATGAATGAGAATAATTTCATGATGTTATTCTGTATAATACTTGCATCCATCCAAGCTGACGAATGAGTAGGGATGAGAACGGGGCGGATTGGTTCGGATGTGCCATTCCCATACCTGAACTCGTTTATTTTCTCCGAATCCAAACCCATAGAATCCCTGAACGGATTTTCCCCATAACCGACCCGTCGGGTGACGAATTTTTTATCGGGGAACGGTTTTCACCATTATGATATTTATATATTTATTTATATTATTAACTAAATGAAGAATATTAAAAATAATATTAAATAAATTGCTATTATTAATACAATTGATACAATGCATCTAATAACTAATATTAAAAATTTATACTACTAAGAAAACATTTACACTCTTGAAAATTATAAGCATATAATTCCTATTATTAATGATATAAAAGTAAATAATTAATTTCATATTTATTAATGCATGATTATTAACAACCCCTTTTCATGTAACAAATATTTATATTTTTTTATTCATAGATGAAATGGTTCAGTTTTCGGGTATGAATTTGGGGTAGAAACCCCAATAACCATAACCAAACCCGAACCCAAAAATTTTACCTGACGGTTACCCATAACCGTAAAATACCCGAAATTTTACTCCCGAAACCAAACCATTCGGATCGGTTACTTGTGGGGATCGGATTTGACGGGTTGAATTGCCATCTCTATGAATGAGTCCTTAAATATCACATAAATGCTAGGTTTTGGAGAGACCATGAAAACTTAAGCGTGATTTGTGATGATCAATAAAGGTGTGCATCCCAATTTGATGATGGGATTAGATGATTTCTTTTGCTCACATAAGCACGCTGTCGTGAAGACCATTTTCGCAACGGAGGGATTTGTGTTTTTCGTTACAACGATTGTGAAAGCTATGATCCATGGGGTTGACAACAGGATGGTTTATGACAACTTTATTATACTTATGCTCTTAGGTAATCTTTTCATTTTTCTTATAACTTTTAGCACTATAGTTTACCAAACACTTACTAGTTTTTTTCACAACTATTTATTCTCATAACACAGCAAAAACTGTTTAAAAAAAAAAAAGCAATCCAGCTAGCCCTTAATTGGATGAGCTTACGTGCATGCATACATTTTATATGGAGTCAACTCTTGATTTTTGTTATCAGTGACATTTTCTGAGGTTTATAGTTTCTTCTGCTAATAATTAGACATCATTAAATTTCCTCAACTGGTTATACTTTATCCCTTACCCTTAAGTTTTCGAATTGCAGGACTTGTGGCAGCCCTCTATATTTTGTTGGAGAAAAACTATTTGCGCTTTGCAGCCTATCGAAAGAGAAGCCAAGTTGGAATAAGATAACGCATGCTACATTATTGCACACAATACTCAAAGAAGAATAATCATTTGTTAATTACATTTGAGTTAGAGACAATGTTTTTGAGGGAAATCTCGGAATTAAAAAAAAATTGGATGTTATAATTGAACAAAATTACAATTAGTAATGTCAAATCATTAATTCGTGTTACTCATATTAATTATTGTTCTCAGCAAAATGGGTTCGTTATTTCGTAGGAGGAGGATTCTCTCTTCCTTTTTTTTCCTATACACTTCCATCCTCTCTTTATTTATGTGGTCACAGTTAAGTCACGTTTTTTTGTCCTATTATCTCTATAAAAAAAATCAACATAAAATGTTGACGTGACTTAACCGTGACCGCACGATGATAGAAGTGTATGGGAAAAAAAAAAGAAAATCCTCCTCCTATTTGGTATGCCTACTTTACCTCACGAGGAGGGTAGGGTGGGGTGGGGGTACTAGGTGTGTGGGGGTTTGAGGCAAATAATAACTCATATAAATGCTAATTCCACGATAGTTAGTTTGGCCATGCAATACACATAGAGATGGGTAAATACCCATCGGTTATGGGTAACTGCGGTTATCCGTTCATTTAAATTTCGCGGTTACGGATACGGTTATGGATAACTGTTTAGATAATTAAATGGTTATGGGTATAACCGTTTATCTGTGAAATTTAAATGGGCGGTTATGAGTATTAACCGTGGTTATAACAGTTACTCGTTTACCCGTTTATTTTAATAGATATATAAAATTAAAATTAGGGAAGTCGTGGAAGAAGAAATCTGAATTCATATTTATAGATGTTCTAACTATTTCTAACTAATGGGTTTCTTTTCTTTCTCCTGATAGTATTGTCTTGTATTTTTACATGTTTTGTATACACTTATGTAGTCGTGGAAGTTAGTCCTTTATATCTTAGAAAAGTTTGAATTCATGTTAACTGCGGTTACCCGCCTACCATCAAGGTCTAAAATATTCATAATATTCTGATATTTTCATCGAAATTTTCGTGTTTTTTAAATTTTTATATTTAAAAAAATACAAAGGGGATTCGAACCCCTCCCATTTTATTCCTTCAATACCTTGACCACCATATCACTTATGTTTTTGTGAAAATATGCTAAAATATTTACATATTTTCTACACTCATAATGTTTGTCAGCTCGCTATATAATCAACTTAAATCAGTTAAATCCATCATGCAATGCATTTCCTTCCAATTTTTTGTGATAAACTAATAGATAATTGACTAAATAAACATCCTGCAAAGTTTCAATAAAATTTTTCAAGTTTTCCTTACAATTTTCGTGGGTTTTATTCAATTTTTATCGATACAGATAATATCTCGATATTTTCATCGAAATTTTCGTATTTTTTAACTACTAATATTTCCGATATTATTGATATTTTATACCTTGCCTGCCATAACTATTGCCCATTCCTAAATACACACATATGAACTCCAAAGGAAAGGACATGAAAGAGAAGGAAGCCGGAGAAGTTTGATACCGGGGTATGCGGAGGCGGCCATTAGGCGGCAAGTAAGCAGCTCAGATTCGCAACTCAAAAAGGCATGACGTGAGTGTTTGGCTTGGGACTTTTAACACAGACGAAGAGGCAGTTAGAACTCATGGTAGAGCGGCTTATGCCATGAAATGGTCACTCATCCATTTTGAACTTTTCTATAATTTACAAAATTTAATTTAAAATTTTAGTCTACCTAACGCTATCTTTGCCAAAAACATAAACTAAGCTGAATATGAGAACAAAACTCTGTAGATGTGAAAATAATTCCAGTCAAAATTCCACATGCATGCGCATGGATGACAAATAATTAAAATGAATTTGTTTAATATTTGAGCCTGCGAAAGTCCATGTGAATCTGTGAAGACTGAATCTCAATACAAAAATATCAATGATGAAGGGGACGTAAACTGAATTTTTACATATTTTCTTATGTGCCACTAATTAATTATAATATATTTAAGTATAAACATTTCAATACACAAGTTCAGTAAAATATATTAGGGTAAATTACATTTTTTCTCCTCAGGTTTGGGGTCGATTACAACCTTATACAACATCTTTAAAACATTTCAATTTCATACATTTACTTATAATTTGAATTCAATTTCATATATCTGTTAGAAAATCCGTTAAGTGATGACGTGACAAATAAGGGATCCACATTTGTGCTGATGTTGCTGATAAATTTGTGTCACGTGACCAAAAAAAATTTCTATGCATTTAAAAATAATAATTTAATTAGAATTTGTAACATCCCGTTCCAAATTTTCTATATCCTCGACGTGAAATGACGATTTTGCCCTTGACTACGCGGAAACGGATGTGTTTTTGGGCTTGATTTTGGGCTATAGGGTCCTAAACTATTGGGCCCAATAAAGTGGGCTTCCAATTATATAACCTACACACACACACACGCATGCACACACGTGCACTGGTTCTCTCTCTCTCTCTCTCTCCTACAACTCTCTCGAACACACTCTCTCTCCCTCACATCTTCCTTGTACGGACACACCCATACCACACCTCCTCGACCCAGATCGAGGCTAAGGTAAGTGTATAATTGTCCCTTAAGACTTCCTAAGTTCTTATATGGTGGTTTTGTGAATGGAAACCTTCGAAATCATACAAAACCTGTGACTTAAACTCGAGGTACTGTTCATGCACTTTGATTTCAGGACGTTTTAGGTGGAAACAAGATCACAGTGATGTTCTAGAGGTTCCCACGAGGCTCGAAGTACCTCGTTCACACGATTTGGACGTCAAGATCACCGGATTCGAGAGTGGCCGAGTTTGGAGGAAATTCCCCGTGGAATTTTTAGACGTTTTTCGAAGGATTTGAAGGTATAAATGTGTTCTACGTTGAATTTGGAGCATTTTGGTACAAATTTCATGAATTTTGGGTTAAAAACGAGCTAGAACGGACGTTTTGAAGTTTTACCCAGTTTCCGGCGCCGGCGACGGTCGCTGGAGCTGGAGCTGGAGGTTAGGGGGTGACGGAATATTCCGTCAAAGTTGACGGAATATTCCTCACGCTGTCAGTTAATTCTAACGGAATCCGTTAGAAGATAACAGAATATTCCTGACGCCGTTAGGGTTTGGTTGCGCGTGGGGGCGCGTCTGTCCGTGGGGTCCTCGGCGCGTGGGGGCGCGTGCCACCTGCTAAAATTTTTCTGAAAATTTCACGACGCTCGTGACATCGTGTAGGTCGCGTTGGTATATTCAAATACCAAAATTGACCTTCGTATGAAAAGTTATTTACGTAGTTCGGTTATGTGCTGTTAATGACGGTTTTGCAGTTGTTTCACATATAGGTGAGACGTATCCAGAGGACGAGCGCATTCATTCTAGGCTCGGGGGATACAACCCGTCGACATACCAATGAGTGGGCTTTTATTTTCAGTATATATATATGTAATCGATGTTTTTCCCAGAAACGCAAATTTCATGATTTATGAACGGATTTGGTTTTATAATTATATTGCCATGTCATATATCTAAAATAGATTATAAATATGATCATGATTGCATTTATTACACTCTGACACCGAGAACGGCCAGGTAAGTCAAGTAAGTATGATAGATAGTGTTTGAGATGATGATGGATTGTGATTTAGCTCATCACCTGCACCTCTGGTGTTTGTGCTCCGCCAGAGTAGGGCCTAGCCTTCACGTGATCGTTCACCTCACGCACCGTACGCTCACCTTGGATCCAAGGCAGGTGCCTAGCCTGTCGTACAGACCACTATAGGTGGTTCCGACTCGTAGGTGACCCGCGATTCGTCGCACAGCCTTCACGTGATCGTAGCACTGAGCGTAATATTATACACCTAGCCTGTCGTACAGACCACTATAGGTGGTTCCGACTCGTGTGCAGGATAATGATTGATAGTGATTGAGTATGATGGATGAGCTATAAATGCAGCCGTACAAGTCACTAGAGGTGACTCCGGCTGACATGACACTAGGGACACCCTAGATTTATATTACTTGCCTGATGATAATGATTTTCTGAGTTGGTATATCGACATGGCCTATTATTGAGATTTGATAATGAGTTTTGATTCTTAGACGGTTTTCATATATAAGTTTATATACGTATTATTTTCTGAGAAAATTATACTGATTTACAGCGAGGGGTTATTTATGGATTTTATGAAATGGTTTTGGAAAATATTTGTTTTTGCCCACTCACCTTTTCTGTTTTGCGCCCCTTCAGGTTCTAGGTAGCGACGACGTGGACGGCTATCGAGGCACCGAGGCAGTTCTGACAGACCACCACTTATGTAGGATTTCTTCTGTAGTCGTATCGTTTTGTTTTAAGTGACTGCACCTAGGATTGGCTCTGTGACTCTCATCTATTTTATTTTCGTCCTATATCACTCTTTATCATATGTATATTATTAACTTGATTTTCAATGCTGCATTTCATGCATAATTACCTTCCGCTGACGTTTTTGGGTACGTCACTCGCACGTGACGGCCAGCACGCTTCGACCCCTGGGTCGGGGTGTGTCATAATTAATATTAAATACTAAAATAATTAATTAAAGAAAAGTTAAAAATAAAAAATAAAAAACTCTAAAACCCATGTCTTCCCCATCCCCATCCACATTCACCCAAATTCTTCTCCTTTCTCCATTGCCAAATTCCTCTCTTTTTAATCTCATCATCCCCATCATCAAAATCCAAAATAAATTGGCTTTATTATCAAACAATTCAAGACGAACATCGATGAAAAAATGGCTGCACCGTTGCTACCTACCATACCCGCACCGCGACCGCGACCACGACCGCGACCCACATCTAGGGATGGGCAAATACCCATTGGTTATGGGTAACCGCGGTAATTCGCCCATTTAAATTAAACAGTTAGGGTTATGGGTAACCGTTTAGATAAATAAACGGTTATGGGTATAACCGTTTACCCGTAAAATTTAAATGGGCGGTTATGGGTATTAACCGCGGTTATAAACGGGTAACTGTTTACCTATTTATTTTATATATGTAAAATTAACACAAACCATGTTTTCTATCGGACAAAACTTAGATAAATGCTATTGACTATAGTGCATGGTTTATATAGCTAATTATAATATAATGTAGCTCATTTTATATATATTATGTTAATACTTTACATTGTGGGTTGTCTTCTAAACAGGTTTCGTAACCTAAGAATACTTAGCAAATATTATATTATCTTCATTGGTAATCGTTAGAAATATCGTCCGTAAACTATTATTTCAATTATTGAAATGATATAAGGACTTAAAAATTTAAAATACTAAAATGTACGATGAATGTACCTATAACGGTGTTTAATTGTAAAAAAAAAAAAAAAATTATGACAATTTTTTTTTAAAATTTTGAAATTATTAAAAAACATGTAGATGGGTGAAAAAAAGAAAATCGTAAAAAAAAAAAGATAAACGGGACCTAAAAAGGATAAATGGGTAAACGGATATTAAACGGTTATGGATAAATGGGTATGCGGTTATAGGTATGGTTAACCGTTTATAAACGGTTATGGGTATGAGTATAACCGTTTAGGTAATTACCCAACGGGTAAACCGTTATGCGAGTATGAGCATAAACGGTTATGGGTAAAATAACCGCGGTTACCCGCCCGTCATAACCATTGCCTATCCCTACCCACATCCACTCGACTGCTGTGCCCAGATGGGTTCTTGACCTGTTGAAAGCAGAGAAAACAAAGAAAATAGAAAACAACAGAATAAAAGGGGCCTCTGTTGAAGGCTTGCAGTCATGAAACGCGCCCCTGGAGCCCAAAATCTGATGACCCGTGAAGCCCCAAAAGAAAAACAACTGAGAAAATATGGGGGAAAAAAATGGAAAATGACTTCCTCCAGGGCTGCAACGAGGACCTCCTAGAAAGTGTTGACCAATCTCATCTCCCTTGCGCCTTTATCGATGAACTGGAGTCCGATTGAGCTTTACCCTTTTAGATTGGCGATGAACACCACGTTTTCTGGAAGAGCTCAAACCATAAACGGTCAGAACTGGTTCATCACGCCGCTCTCATCCTTGCTCCATTGCGTCTTCTTTGAAAAAAGCGTTGGCGTGAATTGACATCAACGTGAAAAACGCACCAAGCAGATCTGGATGGTGCGAATTAGGTTGTGAGTTTTCTTGGGTGATGGCTTTTAGATGAAAGAAGGGACAAGAAATTGCGGGTGAATGCGATTGGGAATGGGGAAAGCAAGACATGGGTTTTAGGGTTTTTTTTTTTTAATAAAAAAAATTCTTTAATTAATTATTTTAGTATTTAATATTTTGATTAAATTATTATTTTTTAAATGTATAAAAAAATTATTTTGGCATAAATTTAGCAGTTACGTCAGTACAAATGTAGATTCCATATTTGTCACGTCATCACTTAACTGTTTACTTAACGGATTTTCTAATGGATGTATGAAATTGAAATATTTTAAAGATATTGTATGAAGTTGCAATCGACCCCAAACCTAAGGGGGTAAAATGAAATTTACCCAACATATTACAAATGTTTAGTTACACTAATTAGAAGAAGTTAAACAAAAATAATGAATTAAAATGTGTGTAATAATAATTTTAAAGTTTATTGTGGAGACATTAATTAAAGGGAGCTTTATCTATAGAGACAAAAAAATTCACTATATTTCAAGGAACTCCACTAGTTTTTAAACATGTCAAAGAGAGACAAAAACATAAAACCCCAACTCAAAAACATGGAAACAATGTTGTAAAATACTAGCCATACCCCTAAGGCTTTAGGGCTGTTATAGAACCCAACCTTCACAACCCCAACAAAATTAATATGTACCATAAGCTCAATTCATCCTCGACTATTTGTGTAGAATCAGTTCAATCAGTCTTCGAACATTTTCGCAAAATCAGTTTAACCCGTCTTTGACCATTTTTGCAAAATTAGTTTAACCTGTCCTCGACCTTTTTTGCAGAATCAGTTCAATCAGTCATCGACCATTTTTGCATAATCAATTCAACCCACCTTTTTCACAGAATCAGTTTAACTCGTCCACCACCATTTTTGTAGAATTAGTTCAACCCTTCTTCAACTATTTTTGCATAATCAGTTTAACTTGTTCACGACCTTTTTTGCATAATCAGTTTAATCAGCCATTGACCATTTTGCACAATCAGTTCAATCAGTCCTCGACCAATTTTGCAGAATCAATTAAACCCACCATTTTGCAGAATCAGTTCAACTCGTCCTTAACCATTTTTGCAGAATTAGTTCAACCCGTCTTCGACAATTATTGCAGAATTAGTTCAACCCGTCATCGACCATTTTTGCAGAACCAATTCAATCCATCATCGGCCATTTTTGTAGAATCAATTTAATAAGTCTCGACCATTTTTGCAGAATCAGTTCAACCCGTCTTCGACCATTTTTTTACATAATTATTTTCAACTCTGTCTTTTGCATGTACGCGTACAATTTGTATGGTCAAAATTAATCGCTACGCGTACAATATTTGTAGTCAAAATTACTCCAATTTAATGGGATGAAAGCTTACATGCATATGCATGGTTACATTTTTTTTTTGGGATCAACTCTTATTTCGTCGCCTAAATCCTATTTATTACACTTTTTGCGGGATCAACTATACCTCCATGCATGCAGACATTTTTGTGGGATCAACTCTTGATTTTTGTTATCAGTGACAATTTTCTGAGGTTTATGGTTTCTTCAGCTTAGACATCATTAGATTTCCTTAACTGGTTACATTTATCACTTACCCTTACACTATGTTTGGATTAGAGAAATAAATTTAGAATTTGGATAAAAGTCAGAATTTGTAAACTGACATACACCAATTCCCTTGTTTTGATTCATAAACATATGAATTTAGAAATTCCGCGTGGAAAAAAAACTTGAAATTTGAGATCTCCAATTCCCAAGTTTAAATTCCATGTAAATATGTGTCATTTCCCAATTTCTATGATTGAGAGCTTAAAAATAACAAATTCTATATTCAATTATATTGTTCTTTTAGGTTAAACAAACAAGAAAATTCACAAATTCTAGAAAATAAAATTCCGTCAATTCAATTTCCGTCATTTAAAAATTTCTTAGTAATCTTAAATTTCTTCATCTAAACATAGTGTTAAGTTTTTGAATTGCAGGACTTGTGGCAGCCATCTATATTTTGTTGGAAAAAAGATATTTGTGCTTTGCAGCCAATCGAAAGAGAACCCAAGTTGGAACAAGATAATGCAAGCTACATTATTGCACACAATACTCAAGGAAGAATAATCACTTAATTTGTTGATCACATTTGAGTTAGAGAAGTTGTTTTTGAGGGAAATCTCGGAATAAAATTAACAATTGGATGTGCTAATTATTAAAACTGAAAATATGAGTACATCTCTTGGAATTTAATTTCCTTTAACTAAAATTAAATTTCTCGAACAAAAACCCAATCTCCAACTAAGCAATATCCATAATTAAGTTTGACTTGGCAAATTCTGTATTTTTGGATGTCTAAATTACCCTTAATAACGCTTACTTTGGGTCTCTCACTTATTATCTACATTTAGTTTACATTATTTCATTCAATTAAATATCTTCAAATACCTTATGGGGATTTGGAAAAAAAATTAAATGTCATGATGTCACATCCCGGCCTGGGCGCAGCCACCTCCCGGGCCCGCTCCACTACCGTAGCACCATATTGTCTGCTTTGGGTCCCGACCACGTCCTCACGGTTTTGTTTCTGGGAACTCACGAGCAACTTCTCAGTGGGTCAACCATCATGGGAGTGCTCTAGCCCCCTTCTCGCTTAACTTCGGAGTTCCAACGAAACTCGAAGCCAGTGAGCTCCCAAAAAGCCTTGTGCTAGGTAGGGATGAGAATATACTTTTAAGGATCACTCCCTTGGGCAATGTGAGATGTCACAATCCACCCCTTTAGGGTCATGGGAGTGCTCTAGCCCCCTTCACGCTTAACTTCGGAGTTCTTACGGAGCCGGAAGCCAGTGAGCTCCCAAAAGCCCTCGTGCTAGGTAGGGATGAAAATATACATTTAAGGATCACTCCCTTGGGCGATGTGAGATGTCACACATGATTCCTATGCATTTAATAACAAAAATTTACATGATACCAATGTTCCTTATGTAGTTGTTTTCACATGATGCTAACAGGTAAATTAGTATATCCTACAAATATAAAAAAGTTATTTTATTCAAAATTACCAATATTTTAAATATAATGTAGGTAAATTATTTTGCACAACTATATATAATAACAATATAAATTACCAGTAAATTATGTAATGATACATGCAAAATAATTTACCTACAAAATAAAAGAATGTCGATTGATTGCACACTCTATATAATAATAACAAAATGTAGGTAATATATATGTAATATCCATGGATTTAAAAATCGATAATATCGGCGAAATATCGCCGATATTATCGATTTTTCGGGTTAGGGATATTTTGATAGGTATCCGTGTGGTTTTCGACCAAATATCGCGATATTATCGATATTATCGATAATATCGCGATAATTTGGAAATATCGAGAAACTTCGTTGACGGACTCCGACATCGAACGCCGGAGAAGAATACCGGGATTCCAGATCCATTCCCGAGCCGATTTCGTCCCAAAAACCTCGCAAAAACACGAATTTTAACATCAATTTCACATAAAAGCTTCAAATTTCACGCATGCATCAACGATCCAACATATGTGATGTCGATTTAGGGCTTAGGGTTTCAATGGAATCTCACCTGAAAAATCGACGGCGGGGAAGGATCGATCCGTGGGCGCACCACCAGAGACGACTGAGCCAGAGCCACGATCAACGGCGGCGAACGATCGAGAGAGTGGGTGAAGGATCGAGAGAGTGGGAGAAGGGGGAGATCTGTCATCTGTGTGTGTGTGAGTCGAATGGAGAAGGAGGAGAAGAGAGGTCAGGCCTCAGAGAAGAAGAGAGAAGATCGAGGGCCTCTGTGTGTGTGGGTGGAATGGAGAGGGCCTCTGTGTGTGTGGGTGGAATGGCGAAGGGGGAGAGGGCCTCTGTGTGTGACAGTGTGAGAGAACTTCTCTCAGAGAAGAAGAGAGAAGGATCGAGAATGAGAGAGAGAGAGAGAGACAGAGGCGTATGCGTGTGAGTGTTGTGTGTGTGTGTGTGGGTGGAATGGCGAAGGGGGAGAGGGCTCTGTGTGTGACGGTGTGAGAACTTCTCTCAGAGAAGAAGAGAGAAGGATCGAGAATGAGAGAGAGAGAGAGAGCCGTATGCGTGTGAGTTTTGTTTTGTGTGCGTGTGTGATGGCATATCTGTGTGTGTGCTTGAGTGACCCCATCTGACTCACCAAATTGGATTTTTCAATCACTTTTTACAATTGCAGTTACAATTGCAGACAATGGACAACGAATAATAGAACTTTAATAATGAAACCGTGTGTCACTGTGAGTCTGTGATATGCTTTCATATACAAAACCATGTGCCACTCTCTGTTATATACTTATATTCTTCCACCTTATCAGAGGTCGAGTATCAGAGGCATTCCCTCAGAGCATTTTCGTTTCTTCTTCTTCCCTTACCATTTTCAAAGTCATTCCAGATCCATTCCAAAGCTTGAACACAAAGGGTTCCATATTTAAGGTAAGTTTACAAACTTATATTTATATTATTGTAATTTATACAACAACAAATAAATTTGTATGGACTCGTATGTTAATTTTTTTAAGTAATTAATACTTGCATGTTAATTTTTGTAAGTAATTAAGTAATGTTAACAATTACATGTTAATTTTTTTAAGTAATTAAGTAATGAGTATAATTATTCCCTAGGATTATTTTAATATGTTTAATGTTATTTATTATTTTTTTTCCCTTACCATTTTGAAAGCCATTCCAAATCTATTCCAAAGCTTGAACACAAAGGGTTCCATATTTAAGGTAAGTTTACAAACTTATATTTATATTATTGTAATTTATACAACAACAAATAAATTTGTATGGACTCGTATGTTAATTTTTTTAAGTAATTAATACTTGCATGTTAATTTTTGTAAGTAATTAAGTAATGTTAACAATTACATGTTAATTTTTTTAAGTAATTAAGTAATGAGTATAATTATTCCCTAGGATTATTTTAATATGTTTAATGTTATTTATTATTTTTTTTCCCTTACCATTTTGAAAGCCATTCCAAATCTATTCCAAAGCTTGAACACAAAGGGTTCCATATTTAAGGTAAGTTTACAAACTTATATTTATATTATTGTAATTTATACAACAACAAATAAATTTGTATGGACTCGTATGTTAATTTTTTTAAGTAATTAATACTTGCATGTTAATTTTTGTAAGTAATTAAGTAATGTTAACAATTACATGTTAATTTTTTTAAGTAATTAAGTAATGAGTATAATTATTCCCTAGGATTATTTTAATATGTTTAATGTTATTTATTATTTTTTTTCCCTTACCATTTTGAAAGCCATTCCAAATCTATTCCAAAACTTGAACACAAAGGGTTCCATTAAATTGGCTTATTATCAAATTGGACTATTCATTAAATTGGATTATTGTTAAATTGGATTATTATTCGTTAAATTGGATTATTATTCATTAAATTGGATTATTCATTAAATTGGGTTATTATCAAATCGGACTATTCATTAAATTGGATTATTGTTAAATTGGATTATTATTCATTAAATTGGATTATTCATTAAATTGGGTTATTATCAAATTGGACTATTCATTAAATTGGATTATTGTTAAATTGGATTATTATTCATTAAATTGGATTATTCATTAAATTGGCTTATTATCAAATTGGACTATTCATTAAATTGGATTATTGTTAAATTGGATTATTATTCATTAAATTGGATTATTCATTAAATTGGGTTATTATTCATTAAATTGGGTTATTATTCATTAAATTGGATTATTCATTAAATTGGGTTATTATTCATTAAATTGGCTTATTATTCATTAAATTGGATTATTCATTAAATTGGCTTATTATCAAATTGGACTATTCATTAAATTGGATTATTGTTAAATTGGATTATTATTCATTAAATTGGATTATTCATTAAATTGGGTTATTATCAAATTGGACTATTCATTAAATTGGATTATTGTTAAATTGGATTATTATTCATTAAATTGGATTATTCATTAAATTGGCTTATTATCAAATTGGACTATTCATTAAATTGGATTATTGTTAAATTGGATTATTATTCATTAAATTGGGTTATTATTCATTAAATTGGATTATTCATTAAATTGGGTTATTATTCATTAAATTGGGTAAATTGGGTTATTATTCATTAAATTGGCTTATTATTCATTAAATTGGATTATTCATTAAATTGGCTTATTATTCATTAAATTGGCTTATTATTCATTAAATAGGATTATTCATTAAAAATAAATGTAGGTACGTTTAAGATGTCTAGTGGAGCTACTAAACGTGATCCAGCTTGGGAACATGGAGACCCAATAGAGGGAAACAAACATGGCACAATTTGCAAATATTGTGGTCGGGTAATGAAGAGTGGTGGAGTGACACGACTTAAGTACCATCTTAGTGGATTAGATCCAGCAAAAAATGTCCAACGATGCGATAATGTCCCCCCAGAAGTGAAGGCATTTATCAGCACATTATTAAAAAATAAAAAACAGCAGAAGGAAAAGAGAACACAAGGAATGGAAAATATTCGAGCTGGGCTACGAGGAGAAGTCATTGGCCAAGCGGTTGACAGTGATGATGATGACGATGAGGACGAATGTGATGACGACATGGGACCTGAAGAACGACGCAATTTGAAACAAGGATTACGTGCCTCCAAACAGTCAGCATGGGAAAGAGAACACCTTCATAAAATTCCTAATAGAGCACAAGGTTCCGGGACAAGTGGTGGTGCACAAATGAGACGGGGAGGCAGTCTTAGAGAATCACAACCAACACCACCAATAGCCCCAAGTTTATATAAGTCATCCAACGCACGTCAAAAGAGTGTTTGGAGTTATTTCAAGGGAGGTAATGTGAAGGAGGGAATGGGGCGTCTAATTAGCAAGTTCTTTATCTATGAAAATGTCCCTCCTGCAAAGGCATCATCACATCATTTCAAAAATATGGTAGTGGGATGTCAACAAGCCGGCGTTGGAGTACAACCTCCCACTCCCTATGAGATAAGAAACAAATATTTGGATTTGGAGTATAACGACATTGGCGAGTATGTTAACAAGTTGAGGTCAAAGTGGGAAACACATGGTTGCACAATCATGTGTGACGGATGGACTGGGCCGACCAGATTGTCCATCATAAACTTCATGGTATACTCCAAGGGAAAAACAGTTTTTTTGAAGTCTGTTGATGCTTCAGACCATATAAAGAACTACAAGTATATTTACAAATTATTGAGGGATGTAATCATGGAGGTGGGAGAGCATAATGTTGTCCAAGTCGTGACTGACAACGGTTCTGCATTTGTCAAAGCTGGAAAAAAGTTAATGCAGCATCATAATGTGTTTTGGACATCATGTGCAGCACATTGTATTGATCTCATGTTTGAGGCAATGGGGAAGAGGGAGAATGTTGCTACTGTGGTCAAAAGAGCTAGAACGATCACAAATTATATTTACAATCACAGTTGGTTGTTGGCAAAGATGCGTGAATTTTGCAAGGGAGAAATTATTCGTCCAGCTACCACTCGATTTGCCACCAATTATATTGCATTAGAGAGCCTAGTTAAGAAGAAAGCAGGGTTGAAGCAACTATTCACTAGTGACGATTGGGCCAACCACAATTTCAGCCGCTCAAGTACAGGTCGTATGGTGGAAAGTATAGTGCTTGATCATGAGTTTTGGACTCAATCAGAACATGTGTGCCAAGTGTTTGAACCTCTGTACAAAGTTTTACGGATCGTTGACACAGAAGTGTATCCTACTATGGGGGCAGTATATGAGTTGATGCGTGTAGTGAAGGATGAATTGCAAAGAAAACATGGTGCAAGGTGGGTCATAAAGATAATTGATGACCGATGGTATAAAACATTATACCACGATTTGCATGCAGCAGGTATAAATTATGTCATAATTTGCAATTCATTTCTTTAGTTGCATAAGTATTATTTCTCTTATTAGAGTATGTGTTTCTTTGAACAGCATATTATTTGAATCCCCGATACCAATACAGACCCGGTGTTGGAGATGATGGTACCCTTATACGTGTTGTACATAATGTATTCTCTAAATTAGACCCTGCATCACCAGCAGTTGGCCAATTTGGAAATGAGGTACACAATTACTTAAATTATAATAATTACTTTGTTGGATTAAACTAACACGATTTATTGAATTCAGCTAACATGGTTTAAAGATGCAAGAAGAACTTTTGGAGAACCAACATCAGTTGCTGCTCGAACAAATATGTCTCCTAGTGAGTATAAACATATTTCACTATAAGTTTATAATAGAATTTGTTGGAGTTATTAGGCTTATCAACATTGTTTTTCATTGTAGCTGAATGGTGGATCATGTATGGGACCGATGCACCAACTGTGAGAAAGTTAGCAATCAAAGTATTATCACAAACAGCTTCCTCATCTGCTTGTGATAGAAATTGGAGCACATTTGCACTCATACACACAAAGCAAAGAAATAAGTTGGCTCATAGTAGCTTGGAAAAATTAGTTTATTGCTACTACAACATGAAGCTTCAACTTCGAGATAAGGAAGCAGAAATAGATCATGTCGACCGTGGTGACCCACTAGATGTGTTTGATATTG
This sequence comes from Crataegus laevigata, assembly GCA_963580275.1. Classification (NCBI taxonomy): domain Eukaryota; kingdom Viridiplantae; phylum Streptophyta; class Magnoliopsida; order Rosales; family Rosaceae; genus Crataegus; species Crataegus laevigata. The sequence continues at coordinate 10,441,326 of OY756939.1, read as the reverse complement.
TTGGTGCAGATGATGATACACAGGATAACCAACTTTATCAATGGATTAGACCTCTTCATTTAGATGATGATGAAGGCAACCCAGCTCCCAGAGTTGCTGAAGAAGCACGTAATGAAGGGATAAATGTAGAAAGAGTATTAGAAGAGGAGGTGGGATCTAGCAGCACTGACTCTTTGGAAGAACATTTGCGCCCAAGACCAAGAAACACTGGAATTCCACATTCTTCTAATCCTACACAACCACAACATCGTGCTGATACTAATGATAGCTCTAGTACAAGATCAGGAGACTCACCTACCACCGGAGGTGGGAATGATGAAGGATGCAGTGGAGCTGGAGGTAGTGGTGGAGCAGGAGGTAGTGGTGGAGGTCGATACTATTATGGACCACCTCCGGGATTTATGAGCCCCTTCACTGGTGAGGCAAACTTCACGCATGCAACACAGGATGATGACCATAGCAGTAGGCGGGCAGGACCAGGAATTGGTGCCATAGGGAAGGACTATACTCGTAGAGAAAGAGGCAAGGGGATTTTGTCAAGTCAAGAAGATGACTCGTTATCTAGAACTTCGGACTCTGTTGGTGTGGGAAGTAGTAACTGTGGTTATACTCATAGCCAACCATTTCCCTACCCTTCATATCCCATTCCTGTTGGGATGGAATCGAGCGAGTCATGGAAACAATCCCAGACTCAATCTTCAAATGATTTTGCTTATGGACAACCTCAACCAATCTCGGATCCATATGGGTGGCATGTTAACAATTACATGCAAAACTATTTTGGGGATTTATCATTTGATAACTACTCTTCACAATACACTCACTCTACACGTAGAGATGATGAAGATAGTGAAAATTTTGAACCTCATAGGAACTCTATGTGGTACTAAAGTGTAAAATATTGTACTAATTCATTATATATAAATGATTTATGGTGTGTTTAGACTTCTTTCATTAATTACTACATATTTTCTACACTCACAATGTTTGTCAGCTCGCTATATAATCAACTTGATAATGTTAAATCCATCATGCAATGCATTTCCTTCCAATTTTTTGTGATAAACTAATAGATAATTGACTAAATAAACATCCTGCAAAGTTTCAATAAAAATTTCCAAGTTTTTCTTACAATTTCCGTGGTTTCCATGTAATTTTTATCGATATCGATATTTTATCGATATTTCCGTCGATATTTCCGTGTTTTCGGACTACCGATATTTCCGATATTACCGATATTTAAATCCTTGGTAATATCACATGAAAAATAATTTACCTACAAAATAAATAAATGTTTTTAGCCAATTGATTCAAATTTAATTAATTACATATTATTTTACATAAAACATAGATAAATTATTTGCACTCATGTATATAATTTTAACAAAATGTGGCTAATACATACATGCAAAATAATTTACCTACAATGATTGTCAAACAAATAAAAGAAATGAAACATATGATGGTAAGAAAATATAAAGTATATAATTTTATAATAATAAGGCACTTATTTCCCACAATTATGGTGGATAATTAAATTCATTAACATAATTAGTGTTGTAGCACAATTGTAAATAGTTTGAAAATAATAGGTTATATTTGTTTACATGGCAATCTACTTCAAATTTGGATTTTATTTGGATGTTTAAAATGAGATGGGTTTTTGTCAAGGTAATAAGTGTTGCATGGACTTATATCTAACAGACCCTTATTAAAATTACAATAGTAATGTCAATCGATAATTTGTGTTTCTATATATTACTTTTCTCAGGACAAAAATCTGAAAGGTTCATTTTCGAGGATGAACGTTTTATTTGTGATAGAATCGTAGGAGCTGATCAAGTTTTTATACTCTGCCATATATGAAACAACATTTTCTTGGCAAGCTGTGCAACTATCTAGGGTATAGTAAATGTGAAATCTTTGAGGTCCCGTTTGACCAAAAGTTTGCTAGTTAAAACCGAGTGACAACATAATAGATATGTCTCATAACATTAGTGAATCGACGGTATTATCATATTTAGATAGTAATTATATAACATAACAGTACTTTGAACTAAAGTATTTGAAGGTAGAGGAAGTAGCTAGCTAGTCTTCCTCGGCACAATAACTAAGTTGGTGAACAGAGTGGTCGCCCTTCTCATGGTCACACAAGCCCAAATCAGCAATGCGATCATCCCCAAAAGCACGACCCTTTTTACCGCTTCTAGCAGGCAGTTTATCACTCCGGTGATTAACACAACTCCCAGAACACCAAGCACCAGTACTGCTTTTTCTCCATTACCCACATTCATCCTGGCCAGGATAGCAATGATGACGGACAAACAAAGAGCAGAAAGGATGGGAGTAGGATTCTCTACCCTCCTATTTTCGTCCTCTTTTATGCTCTGCTCTCACACATTGCATTTTGTCTTATTATCTCTATTAAACAAAATGAATATAAGATGTTGACGTGGTTTAACCGTGACCGTTCAAATAGGAGACATGGAAGGGTAGAGAAATTAAGAGGGTAGAGAATCCTACTCCGAAAGGATGACACCCATAGCTAACCTGTAACACAAGTAAGGGACATTTAAATTTTAGGGCCTAAATAAGATGAATCTAATTTAGGTCCTGGTTTCACAAGTCAATGCCATGCCAAGTTAAACTACAGCTATGACTCCCTTTGTTTACAAACATTTACCATCTATAACTAGGAATTTCATTCCACATCCACTCCAATAAAATTCAACCATGAATAAATGATGCAACATTCAAAATTAACCAAACTCAGTATATATGGTATAATATATATCACCGCAAAATTGAAGAATAATTATCATAATTACACACATAGAGAGACTATATACCATAGGCAATGTTCTAAAAAATGGCCTAGGCGGCTGTCTAGGCGCTAGGCACCCGGGGACCTTGGCGATTTTGGACAAAACGGCTAGAAAAATCGGGTTGGCTCTAGGCGGGCTAGGTTTTTGTGAAATTTGTTTTAATTCTTAACTTTATGTCTTCTCTTACTGCTCTATCACCCTAAGGTCCAGACATTTTCATTCACAGTTGGTACTAGTACTACATGCACCTATGTTTAATTGTTTATACCTTGAAATTTTGTTAATTTTATAGAATAGGTATGTTGTGTATGAACTTAAATTCTGGAATGCAAAAGATAAGTATCTTACATTGCTAAATTTCTTTATTTTCCTCCTTATATGGCATATATGCTTAATGTGTTTTTGAATTTTGGACTTGTTGGATACTCTTTTTGCATTTTATCATTCTTTTATTATCTTATCCATGAATTTCATATAAGTATAATTTTTTGTAAGTGTTAATATGCACTTATTTACAAGATATACAAGAAATTTACCTAAAGCATCTTGGGCGCTAGGCGCTAGCCCGCCGCCCGACTAACGCCTAGCATTTTTTAGAACCTTGACCATAGGTATCTTAACATTGGTGCAACACCATAGCCATCTTAGTACGTATGTATGGATAAATCATCTTGAGTTCGATTCCCTTCGTGAATCAAATAAAAGAAAAAGGAAGAAGAAAACACAATTTTATACTCACTACTTAAAATTTCCATAGGGTACTCACAATCGTATTACTTGTACACAGCCATAGGGTGTCCTACACCAACCTTACCTCATGTGAACATAAAGTACCGATCATTGTCTTGTTCTAGGTCATTTCTGAACAAGCCAATATTGAGACTCTCAGTATAGGGAAAGTTTTTCAAGAGTTGATATAGGGAAAGTTTTTCAAGAGTTGATGACCTTTAAGACATCTATGCTACTATTTGGAGGCAACTGCTGCAGTTTACTATATTTATCTTTTATATATCGACCTTTACCTCCTGTCTTGGTTGAAATGTTCTTAAGAACTGGATGGAGAAAAATAAATGGCGTATATTATTGGACAATTAATCTGATAAACAGACTCGTAAAGTAATTAATATGAAAACTAGCAAAATAATAAATTCCTAAAATTTTGGGAAAAAAAATAACAAACCAGCCATTTTGAACATGAGGGTATGTTAGGTAATAAAATGAAAACCATAAACCATGGAGAGAAAAAGATTGAGTTGGAACATAGATGCTAACATGGACATACAATCAAAGGACTAAAATCCATTTTCAATCTTACATCATGTTTTGATCCAAAATTCCACTTATCACGTGAATCTGAATTTTACACCAAGAAGAAGAAGAACATGCTGGCTGTTAACCATTGATTTCAATCTTGCATCATATTTTGATGTACAAATTATCTACGAAGAAGAAGAAGAAGGGACGGTGATGATGATGATGATGATACCTGCAGCTGACCGCTCCTGAAGACTGAAGATGATGATGATAATACCTGCAACTGGCTACTCATGAAGACTGAAGAAGAAAATATCAAACAAGTAAGCCAATTATGTTACACCCCCACCCCCTTTTTATTTTAAAAATTATTTTTGGGTCTTAATTGGTGAGCCCAAGGGGCCACCCCCTGTTTTGTCTCCGGTTCCCTCCCCTTTTTCTTTCTTTTTCTAATTTTTATAACTCTTCCTCTCTTCTCTTCCTCTCGAGCTCACTCTCTCTCGAAACCCTCATATCTCTCCCTCTCTTCACCGAGACCACACACACACACACCCAATTGCTTACCTGCACGAGGAAGACAACCATCATCATCATCAAACCTCGTCTTTTTCTCTCTTTCATGTCGCTGCACAACTCGAGGAAACCCAGCTCCGGCGAGTTTCTACTTCCTCTGACTTGGGTAAGTTGTTCAACCACTCCAAATCATCGTAAATGATGTTTAGAAGTAAATTTAGGTCGTTGTTGAAGTGGTTTGGCATGGTTTTTACGCAGAAAACGATCACGGATCATAAACCCAGTTTTCGACGATAAACCGTGGTCGTTTGGCCATCTTTCAGGTCATTTTCTGGCCAACTCCGGCCTTCTCCTTCGAATGGGTCCGGCGACCCACATTCCAGAAAACCCAGGCCTTCGGGCCTTTTCAGAAATCCCTCGGGCCTTAGGCCCGTTGCAAACCCAGCCCTTTTTCCTTTTTAATTTATTTTATTTTGTTTTGTTATTTTATTAGGCCTTTGGGCCATATCTTTTGGGGCTTCAAGCCCATTTCGAACCAACCCAAAATCCCAACCCATTTTTGATTTATTTTATGTTTTTATTTAAGTGTTAAAAGGCCTTGGGCCATTTTAATTTGGGGCCTTTGGCCCGTTCCGTTTTATGCAGCCCAAAAACCCAACCCGTAGTCTTTTTTAATTTTAATTAAATTGTTTTAAAAACCCAAAGGCTTACGGGCCGTTTTATTAAGTGCCTATGGCCTGTTGCCAAACCCAAAACCCATTTCTTTTATTTATATTTGTTTTGTTTTAATTGTTTTAAGTTAAGGCCTTTAAGCCATTTTAGCTAAGGCCCTAAGCCTTTTTAATCTCAAACCCAAAACCCAAAACCTGGTTTGACCTATCTAACCCTTTGACCAGTGTTGACCCGGTTAACGGTCAGCGTTGACTTTGATCGTCAATGTTGACTTTTCGGGTTTCGTCCGAGACCCCTCCTAGACTAATTTCGACGTCCTGGACTCGTTTTTGAAGTCTATTTTCCCAAATTAAATCGTTTGTGTAGAGTTTGACCAAGTGTACCCTTTATGTGCTTAGGGGCATATATTGTGGCATTGTTTCTTCGCTAGCAACGTGGCGTTGGACGGCTAAGAATTGTGAGTGGATCCCTTCTAAAATGCATGTTTTATTAATAGAATTGCACGCATGAAAAGCATGAGTTTATAAGAATGATTATGACGTTACTTATCATAAATGTATGTTCAAATGAGTTATATTACCTAGTGGTCCCAATTTCCGCTACAGGATGAGGGATAGATTCCGGTCCATCCCGGGCGACGGTGGAGTTGGCATAGGGCCTGGAGTGTGTTTCCTCTAGCTATTTAGCACATGGACGGGGAGCTAGCATAGGGCCTGAAGCGATATTTTCCTCTGATTGTATGCTCAGGGACGGGGAGATGGCATAGGGCCTAGAGGGATATATGTGGACATTTGATACTAGTGTTTATTATGTTATGCGAGTTATGATTTGAGATATGGCACGGCATACTAGGTTTCGGAAAACTTATGTTTATCATGATAGATATATATACGTGTTTTCATAAAAACCTGGGGGTTAATATGTTGATAACTGTTTCTTATATGTATATCAAATTGGTCCACTCACCCTTGTTTTGCGCCCCCTTCAGGGCTTAGAATTGAGGCATACAATCCTAGCATCAAGGTACTTCTGCATGGTCATTTTCGAGTTCTCTCAGTGTAGGACCACTCTTTTTGTTTATTTAATTTTATATTCTTTCTTTGTAGTATTCTAATTAGTTGTATGTTTTGAACACGTTCTTTAAATGCTTATTAATGTTCCATTAAATTCATAATTCTTATTTATTTCTCGTTCTCATGCATTCTAAATAGCTTTCGTCACCCCTAGGGTGTCGGCTAGCACGTGGCCATCCCAATGTCCTCGAGGCGTGTCAAATTATGTAGTAGTATGTATATATATATACACAGTTATAGAGTACCGGCAGTCAATGCAACTAATCGTATGCCCTCTCTGATGTGTCCAATTCTTGGCAATGTACGTAACATATATTTTAATGTTATGCGTGGGGTACTGATCTGTTGATTTTCTTCATTATTTCTTATTATCGATGGGATGACGAGAGAAATATCAACAAAATTTTATTTGTACTCACCTAGCTATATACATGCAATGGACGCATGCAATGACTAATGCCGAGTGAATGAGATCCAGTTGATTTACACATAAGAAGAATCCACCAGCTGCAGGTTTTCGAATTAAAATAGTTTCTTAATTATTCAAAATGATTAAAAACGTTTTTGATGAAAGTGTTTTGAGAACCAATTCTTAAAAATGTAAGTACTTCATAGAAAAACACTTGAAGTGCTTAATGCAAGAAGCACATAACTGGTGTATCTTGCATGGCGCATTTTAAGTGCTTTTGAAACCCAAAAAAAATAATTCACATAACGCTTATTTTAGAACACTTCCAAACGAGCCCAATATCAATTAAAACAACTTTAGAGAGAAACGATGAATTTGAAAGATAAACAATTAATCATGCATTCTTTTAACCTGAGGGCACGTCAAGTCCCAAAACACCTACACATAAATGATTCAAAGCCTAGGACTACAAGATCAAAAACCCAAATCAAGAACCCCAAATTAAGTTACGTATAATCTACGTCTCTCATTTCATACTTTATTGAAGCTCTTACCCCCTTGATTCCTTTACCGGCTCTATTTTGCTTCTGCCTTTTTAGCTCATTCAGTAGGATGTTTAGTTTTATTTTTATGGAAAAACCTAGCTTAATTACAATATTAATTAGTAATGTTGTTGACCCCTATTACGTGTGTTCACATGACTTTGCAGGAGGTGTTAACTGTTGGTCTTGTATGGCCGGAACAAAATTTTGTAGATGTGAAAATAATTCCAGTCAAAATTCCACATGCATGCGCGTCGATGAAAAATAATTAAACTTAATTTGTTAAATATTTGAGCCTGCGAAAGTCCATGTGAGTCTGTGAGGACTGAATCTCGGACAAAAATATCAATGACGAAGGGGACGTAAAACTGAGTTCCATTATTTTAGGCAAACAACGTTCTTAATTCTTCTTTCTGTATATGGCTCTCATCCGACGGTCACATTTTGAGCAATGAAGGTGGACCCCATAAACTGACCTCCCTGTCCCTGCACATCAATTTATTACACAAGAAATATGATTATATTCTCATTGCAGGGTGGAATATATTTCGGGGGAGGATCCCCCTATCTCACCTACACACAAATTAACTTGTAGATGCATTATTTTCGTAACATGTTATAACAAAGGGCATAGCTAGAGTGACATAAAATTAATGGAACATTTTATCTAGTACGACGTTCGATGTCTCTGTTTTTCCTTCTCAAAGATTTGAACATTTTAATCTAGTGACTTTAATATATAACTTTGAGTGTTAACTGTCTCACAAATGTGGTATTACTAATCCACGTGTAATAAGGATGATATAGTTTTTTTTTTTTTTTTTTTGGTAAAAAAATGAACGATATAGTTGATATTTAATAAACCTATTGTATAATATTAGTACGCGTAACACAAGCGGAATAGTAACACCACATCAGTGTGAGCATCACAGTAAAAATTTCATGGGATAAAATATCTAATTATTTGCTCTGTTAGCATTTTATATATAATAGGGACATATTTTAGGTCTGTATTCTACACGGCAAGTCTTGAGTTCAATTCCTAGCACTGGTGAATCACACGATGTTGGACAGGAGGAGGCTAAAATGCCTATATGAGTCTTTTCGGCTCTCGGAAGGTGGTGCCGTGACGAAGCCACCAGCTAGTCCCCTTTAAATATATATATATATATATATATATATATATATATATATATATTATAATATCATAAACCATAATGCATGCATGTAGTCATTTGTTTTTCCTTTCATGTATATATTATGTATTGTTTATTTTCTTTTCTTATCAAAAGTTGGCCGTACACATTAGAATGCGATTCAAATTCAAGTGCAATGAGAGTAAAAAATTACCGTAGTCAACTAATCGAACTCACATTTATACGTATATAATAGGCATACAGGTGGCCAAAACAAAAAATTAGAATAACTTCATATAATTCATCAAAGTTGTGACTCACTTATACGTGCCAAGGAAAGGTGACAGATGACTTCAAAGGGTCAATTGCAGATTAATGGTACGTTTGATTAGTAAGCAGAAGTTTCATATATATGATGCTTAATGACTAAGCCAAGTACATTATTAACACTAATCAATAATGCACACTTATCTAAAACTCAATATGCACATACATTCGTTTCATTTTTGAGGAAGTTTGGTTGGCTCTCACAACTTTAAAAAGCTTTCCAAATTTAGCAAAATCCAGAAAGGTGGGTTTGCAGACAAAAGGGCAGGGTGGTTAACAGTCGCTGCATGCAATAAGACATCAAAGCTTTGTAGGTTCTCTTGAAATGACATATATACCCCAATAATTCAAAGCTTACATCCGTGTAGCATGCATGAATATTGGGAGATCTTCGCGTACTGATTAGGCATTGAGATTACAGACCACGGACCACTTTGCATATCTGCAATTCCATGTGCTCCCAAACCTACATTTTTAACATGTAAGCGTTAAAATTTACCAGTATACACAACTAGGAGCAATCGCGTACTTCTCTGCGTCCTGGGACGCGTTTTAAAAGTGTCCAGCTGTATGCATTTGATATGAAGATGAATATAAATGTGATTAATTGTTATTCTTTTGGAAAAAAAAATTATGAACAGGTAATCAACAACGTAAAAAGATGAATAATTATTTATAAATAGTGCAGAAAAGAACTCGAAAAACAAAGACATATATAAACGGAAATACTTTAAACGATGAGGGAAGGGGGGAAGGGGGGCAGGTGAGATGGGAGTCAAGGAGGAGGATTAGAGGGAGGGGGTAATTAAGGAGGCATTTTGGACATATTGATTTGAATTTTCAAGGAGGCAGTTTGGTAATATAGTTTGGAAAGATGGGCCAATTGCCAAGCTAAGTTGTAACTAAATATATAGTGTCTCTACAAATTCATTCGCCACAGTTCATCTTGCCAAACTTGAAACCCAACAGGCAAAGAGAGAAAGCAGAGGTAAAGTGGCAATTCCTTTTGCTTCCAAAGTCCTTCTGCCTCTCTCTCTCTCTCTCTCTTCTACATATGTCATCATTAGGGTTTTAGAAGACCAGGTTCCTACTTCTGATTACAGTTCTTTTGTTTATTGTAGCACTATGTCATTTAAGAATTTTATTGGGTACAATTCGCTCATCATTTATTTTCATCTAACAAAAACAAGAACCCTTTAGTAATTATAGCATACTAATAATTAAACCATTTTCCCATATATAATCCGCATATACATGCTTTTTTATGCTCAAGTATGTATTTTTGAACTAGCTAATTGTTGGGTTTATTGGGTCTTGATCTAAATCAGGAATTTGAGCACTGGTGGAGTCAGAGTTCCATCAATTTCTTCTAGCTTTTCCTACAAACTAAAGAAGAAAACCTACATAAATATGGGAAGGGGCAAGATAACAATTTCGAGGATAGAAAACCGAACCACAAGGCAAGTGACTTTTGCGAAACGGCGGGCAGGGCTGATCAAGAAGACTCATGAGCTTTCTGTGCTATGTGATGCCCAGATCGGCCTTGTCATTTTCTCAAGCACCGGCAAGATGTTTCAGTACTGCAGTGAGTCATCAAGGTGATGAACTAGCTAGCCCTCCTACTTTTTATATGTTTTATATTTTCTTGCATTCTTGGTGTTTTTTTGGGTTTGTTTTATTTTTTTCTTTATTCTGATGTGTTTGCCAGATGGGTTTTATCATGATCTGGTTGCATAATTTGTGTATATTTTTCAAGTTTGGAGATTAATGGATACACAAGTTTGATTAATGTTTCTCCTTTCTTTTTACAGCAGATCATATTTTGATTTCTGGGTTCGCTTTTTTTTTCAAATCACCTGAACTCCTCTCTCCTTTCGTTTTTCTTTTCAGTGATCTATGTGTTTTATTGTTATTCTTGTCATTTGGGTTTTCGATTTTTCTACAGTGTTCTTGTACATGGTCTGCTCTCTCTCTCTCTCTCTCTCTCTCTCTCACTGTGTATATTTATTTTTTCTTTAATTTCTTTTTCTGAGCACCGCTGGTTGATCTTTACACACTATGGTTTAGTTTTCAGTTTTGGCTCATTAGCTTCATCAAATTTAGATGATTTGTATATCTACTTGCTATTTGGTCAGATCTGCATACCTAGGGTTTTCGTAACCTATTAATTTCTGACTGAGGCACTCATGATTAACTACGTCAGCTAAAACAAATAGTAGGAAATAAAATAATTAACGCTCAATAATTATTTCTGCCACAGACTCTCAGTTAATGTCTTCCTACTACAGTTTCTACAGTCTGATCTTACTCTTTATTTTCACTTGACCGTTTCTCCCTTATGAATTTTGGGCAAATCAGATTTTTATATTCGTTATAGAGTTGAAGTTTGTCTGATTAAAAAAAAAATTATAGTGCTACATTTGCTCTCTTGTAATTGGACCTGCTACATTGTTATAACAGTGCTTTTCATGAGTGAATTATTTTTCCAGAATTTTACTGAGTGAAATATTTTTCCAGATCTTTACTGAGTGAAATGTAAATTAATTATGTAACAGACATATGCCTATCAATTACAATGCTACACGTCTAATTAAGTTATACATGATGCAATTTTGGAAATTAAATTTATACTAATCAGTATATATCATGAACTGCATGGTTTTGTTTGTATGTTTTATAGCATGGAGGAGCTTATTCAAAGATACCAGGTTACAAAAGGGGTTCGAGTACCGCAACACAACGACACGGTATATGCACTCGATGATTATGTACTGAATTTGAATTCAAAACCAATATGGTTATTCTAAGTACTTATGTTCTAAGAATTAAGTGTGACATACCTTGTAATTTGTGGATGAAGGAATATATGAATGCCGAGTTGAGAAAAATGAGGATAGCAACTCACCATCTGGAATTGAGTTTGCAACGCTACACGGGCGAGGATTTACGCTGCGTTCGATTTGATGATCTGGTGGAGCTTGAACACCAGCTGGAGGAGTCTGTTAACAGGGTTCGAGCTAGGAAGGTAATCTTCAATTGTCTCCTAATTACAATATCTTTAGGGGAGTGCTATATATCGATACGTCCATTTTTACTTCTCACACAACCCTATCAATTTTCTGCCATCAATTGATGAAATCAATAGCCCAAAATTAATAAAAATGTGAGAGAGGTAAAAATAAGTGTGTAAATAGCACTATCCTATCCTTATATTGATGTTATATATGTGTGCCCTTTAGTTAACTATATTTCAGTGTTGCACGTTTAACTTTGGTACTGTATGATTTGTAACATGGTCACATTAGGATGTCCATTAACAAATAACAAAAATTCTACTATGCTCCTGTGTATCCAATAAACCAAGACTTTTAATTACCAGTAGATATTGATCAGTGAATTTTGATGATCAAAAGTTTGGTGTATATGATTCTCCGTAACATACTAAAGAATCCTGTGTTTTAATTACCTAACCTTTTTTGTTCAAATATTTCTTGGTTTTTTTTCTTTTTCAAATGACTAATTAATTGGAAAATTGGTGTACAGTATGAGGTCTTGCAACAGCAGACAGACAATCTTCTTGCAACGGTAAATTTTTAAACCCATGATCGCTAGCAATATATTAACTTTTTGGTGAATGATCTGAAATACTGATGGGTTGCTTCGTCATGAAACTTAGACCAAAAGACTGGAGGAAGAAAATGAGCAACTATTCCATCTGGTGAGTATCTGCAGGGTTATATCTAACTTTTAAATGACTGAAATATCCCTGAATCAATATACACATAACCTAAAGTTCTCCATACATACATACATATATATATATATATATATATATATATATATATATATAAGATTCATTTTACACTCGAATTCATTGCTAGCATGCAGTTAATTTGATCAGTTTATCAAATATAATAGTTATGCATGTTGAGTACGTTCTTATGGAAACTTAGATTAAGGCGCATCAGGCTGCAGCATTTGGTCATGATCAGGCGCATCTTGAGGCTCATGAGCAGGTGGAGAATCTGGAGATGCTGCCGAAATCTGAAGAGCATCGACATGTGCTCGATCAATTCCCATTTGGAGGTGAAGAACAACCAAGCAGTGTGCTTCAGCTTGCTACTTTGCAGCCTCAGCCCCAGTTCAACCCTTACCCTCACCAGCCTGATCATCATCATCCCGGCCTTCTCGATTTCAATCTGAGCGGCCCTTCTATGTACGGTATGTATGCAGCAGTTTATATATTATATGTGATCACGATCACACAAGGACACAGTGTTAAGTTATATTGGTATATAATATACACGCTGCCTAATTAACTATTCTTTTTACTTCTTTATACCTACATGTTCCTATTTACAACTATGGTATTAATTTTATTTGAATCTTATTAGTTTTGTTGTTTTGCAGAGTGACAGTTTATGAGAAGGGCAAGCTAGCTCTGGCATGCGTAAAAAAAGGATATATATTCAAAAGTAAATGAGAAGGGCAAGCTAGCTCTGGCATTTATATGAGTTATTATTTGCCTCAACCCCCCACACACCTAGTACCCCCACCCTACCCTCCTCATGAGGTAAAGTAGGCATACGAAATAACGAACCCCTTTTGCTGAGAACAATAATTAATATGAGTAATACGAGTTAATGATTTGACATTACTAATTGTAATTTTGTTCAATTATAACATCCAATTTTTTATGTAACCAAAGCCCCAATAATATTAATTGTATGTAGAATATTAGTAATCACTCATCACTCATTATCAATATTCATGATATATATTGACAAAAACCAACATCATCTTTTGCTAGAAATTCAAAAGTAAATAAGAAATGTGGAACTCCAAATCCATAACATAAAAGGACACTGATCAGATAATATTAATTTGGGGTTCCACATTTCTTATTTACTTTTGAATTTCTAGCAAAAGATGATGTTGGTTTTTGTCAATATATATCATGAATATTGATGATGAGTGATGAGTGATTACTAATATTCTACATACAATTAATATTATTGGGGCTTTGGTTACAATATTTACATTATTTAGTCTACGACGATATCAAAGGATTCGATGTATTAACTTGATTTGGTCTTGATTTGTTTGCCTACATTTTGAACAAATAGAAGTAATCATAAGTTACACCCAAAGGTATTAAGGTATTTATATGCATGTTGATGAGAAAGTCACTTTGGTTTTGGGCTTTGATCGAAAAAACCTTGTGGCAACCTTGGGCAAGGCCTGGTGTGAAGGAAGTATCCTTGTGGCAACCTCACAATAAGGAAATCTTGGATCACAAGCTTTTGTTTACTACAAATACTTTACGTTACTGTCAAACTGTCATTGATTTTACCAATTTACTTATGTTACAATGCATGTATATATAGCAAACCTTGATCTTGGGCAAGGCATGTGTGAAGGGGATAGCCTTGGGCTCAATTGGCAAGCTCAACCTAAATAGAAAACCTTGGATCACGAGCCTTCCTTTAGTACAGATCTTTTTAATGTAATCGTCGCAACGTCACTGATGTTATCAACTTTATCATACAATAACACTTAAATTAATAATGCAGAATGAAAAACAATCACTTGGTCATTTTATTTGTATTGTTAAGGAGCACTCTTATACTATAAGCTAAACCCTAAACCCTAAACTTGATCTTATACTATTACCATGTCACCGTTAATCAAGCTCCTTCATTGAACCACTACTACAAAAGGAGTTTATAGTGTCAGTAGGTGGTGTCGGTTTAATTTGATATAGTGGCAGATTAGACTGTTGCGACACTAATTGAATATAACGTCGGTTTTACTGTCGTTTCTAAGCGTCACTAAAACACTAGCGTCGCTTTTTAACCGACGTCAGCATAATTTTTAATGTTTTTAAATACTAGTGTCGCTTGTAAACCGACGCAAGCATAATTTTTAATGTTTTTAAATCCTAATGTCGCTTTTAAACTGACGTAAGAATAATTTTTAATGTTTTTAAGTCCTAGTGTTGGTTTTGAAACCGACGTAAGCATAATTTTTAATGTTTTTAAATACTAGTGTTGCTTGTAAACCGACGTAAGCATAATTTTTAATATTTTTAAATCCTAGTAACCGACGTAAGAATAATTTTTAATGTTTTTAAATCCTAGTGTCGGTTTTGAAACCGACGTAAGCATAATTTTTAATATTTTTCAGTACTGGTGTCGCTTTTAAAGCGACATAAGAATATATTTTAATATTTTTAAATACTAGTGTCGCTTTTAAGCGACATAAAAGCGACGTAAGAATACATTTTAATATTTTTAAATACATTTGATAACTTTTGGTTGTTATTTACTAGAATGGATTAGATGAGCATAATTTTGATAACTTTTTGTTGTTATTTTAATTTGCTTTTACTATAATAGGTGCTGAAAATGAAAAGATTGCAATTGTGATAGAGTTCGAGGGTTGAAAGATAGAAATTGACGGTTGGATCGTTGAAACTAGTTTCGTACAATGCGTATCCCATTAAAACAATAGATTCACTAACACTTAGTAGTTTATTCATACTTTCATTAAGTATAACATAAGATTTTGTGGTATCCACTATTGTAAATATTTTAAATTGAAGATCGAATTCATTCATTGTATTCATATAGGATCAAGGAGTGTAGTTGTAAAAAAATCATCAAAATCGGAGTTAAAATAACCATTAAATCGTGATTTTTCGTTGATAACCGTCGAAATGTTTTGTCCTGTTACTTTATCTCTGAATATTTGTTTTTTGCGATTTTTGGCGTATGCGATCTCAAAGTATATACAAACAAGTTTGACGGTTGGATCGTTGAAAATAGTTTCGTACAATGTGTATCCCATCAAAACAATAGATTCACTAACACTTAAGAGTTTATTCATACTTTCATTAAGTATAACATAAGATTCTGTGCAGTGGCGGAGCCACAGAGAAACCAGAAGAGGCCTGGGCCTATCCTGAATTCATGTTTTATATATATTATCTGTACATTTGCACAATAATGAGCATGTGGGTCATTGGTTAAGTGGGTTTCTCAATTCCATGAGGTCTTGTGGTCAAGACTTGCTGGTGGGTATACTAACATATTTCAGATATTTTTAACTAAAAAAAGAAAAAAGAACCTTTATAATTTACCTTCTGTTTACCATATAAAAGCTAAGCCCACTTAATTTTTTTTTTATAATTAGCCTTATGTTTTACCATATAAAAATCATATCTACTTTGTTGGACATTTAATATAAAATAAGGGGTAAAACAAGACCTAGACGGTCTAGAACAAGATCGGGTTTTAAGTTTTGACTAAATTTTTTTGTTCGAATCTAACGTATTAATCTTTTATTTATCAAAGCTCATAAACAAGTTTTGTTCTTATGATATACTAAAAATTAAAGCTCTACTACTCTTGTTTGATTAAAATTTTTCATTCCAATACAAAAAACAAAACCTCCAATTTTTCTCCCATTCAATAAATTGCAATTACTTTGTTTAATTATTTTTGTATGGCTTAAAGGCCCCTTCTAGTTTAGATTTCTGGCTCCGCCACTGATTCTGTGGTATCCACTACTAGAAATATTTTAAATTGAAGATCAAATTCATTCACTGTATTCATATAGGATCAAGGAGTGTAGTTGTAAAAAATCATCAAAATCGAAGTTAAAATAACCGTTAAATCGTGATTTTTCATTGATAACCGTCGAAATGTTTTGTCTCGTTACTTGATCTCTGAATATTTTTTTTTTTCGATTTTTAGCGTATGCGATCTCGAAGTATATAAAAATAATTTTGACGGTTGGATCGTTGAAATTAGTTTCGTACAATGCGTATCCCATCAAAACAATAGATTCACTAACACTTAAGAGTTTATTCATACTTTCATACTTTCATTTGGTATCCACTAGTGTAAAAATTTCAAATTGAAGATCAAATTCATTCATTGTATTCATATAGGATCAAGGAGTGTAGCTGTAAAAAATCATCAAAATCTGAGTTAAAATAACCGTTAAATCGTAATTTTTCGTTGATAACCGTCGAAACGTTTTGTCCCGTTACTTGATCTCTGAATATTTTTTTTTTGCAATTTTTGACGTATGTGATCTTGAAGTATATACAAATAAGTTTGACGGTTAGATCATTGAAAATAGTTTCGTACAATGTGTATCCTATCAAAACAATAGATTCAGTAACACTTAAGAGTTTATTCATACTTTCATTAAGTATAACATAAAATTATGCCGTATCCACTAGTGTAAATATTTCAAATTGAAGATCAAATTCATTCATTGTCTAAAAGATAGACAATTCGGATCTTTATGAACCCCACAAAACGTGTCGCGGATCATTCCACAAGTGTTTCCTATTGCTATAAAATCATCGATATTATCTATCACTGCCTTGTTAGACTTATGCACCCAATGATTTTGTCACTAAATAAATGTTTGAGCCTAAATATGATGTATTTTAATACCATAAAAGATGCATCAAACAATGCTTTTTCGGATAATTGAAAGCAGAAAAGGCCTAATTGAAAGCAGAAAAGGCCATGCGTGGTATGTTGAGAACAAGAGGTCGATCTATGGGAAAAAATGGTAGTGCAGTCTTCAATTTGGACCTTTATAATTTGCCTTCTGTTTACCATATAAAAGCTAAGCCCACTTAAATTTTTTTTTATAATTAGCCTTATGTTTTACCATATAAAAATCATATCTACTTTTTTGGACATTTAATATAAAATAAGGAGTAAAACAAGACCTAGACAGTCTAGAACAAGATCGGGTTTTAAGTTTTGACTAAATTTTTTTGTTCGAATCTAACGCATTAATCCTTTATTTATCAAAGCTCATAAACAAGTTTTGTTCTTATGATATACTAAAAATTTAAGCTCTACTACTCTTGTTTGATTAAAATTTTTCATTCCAATACAAAAAACAAAACCTCCAATTTTTCTTCCATTCAATAAATTGCAATTACTTTGTTTAATTATTTTTGTATGGCTTAAAGGCCCCTTCTAGTTTAGATTTCTGGCTCAGCCACTGATTCTGTGGTATCCACTACTAGAAATATTTTAAATTGAAGATCAAATTCATTCACTGTATTCATATAGGATCAAGGAGTGTAGTTATAAAAAATCATCAAAATCGGAGTTAAAATAACCGTTAAATCGTGATTTTTCATTGATAACCGTCGAAATGTTTTGTCTCGTTACTTGATCTCTGAATATTTGTTTTTTGCGATTTTTAGCGTATGCGATCTCGAAGTATATAAAAATAATTTTGACGGTTGGATTGTTGAAATTAGTTTCGTACAATGCGTATCCCATCAAAACAATAGATTCACTAACACTTAAGAGTTTATTCATACTTTCATTTGGTATCCACTAGTGTAAAAATTTCAAATTGAAGATCAAATTCATTCATTGTATTCATATAGGATCAAGGAGTGTAGCTGTAAAAAATCATCAAAATCTGAGTTAAAATAACCGTTAAATCGTGATTTTTCGTTGATAACCGTCGAAACGTTTTGTCCCGTTACTTGATCTCTGAATATTTTTTTTTGCAATTTTTAACGTATGTGATCTTGAAGTATATACAAATAAGTTTGACGGTTAGATCATTGAAAATAGTTTCGTACAATGTGTATCCTATCAAAACAATAGATTCAGTAACACTTAAGAGTTTATTCATACTTTTATTAAGTATAACATAAAATTATGCCGTATCCACTAGTGTAAATATTTCAAATTGAAGATCAAATTCATTCATTGTCTAAAAGATAGACAATTCGGATCTTTATGAACCCCACAAAACGTGTCGCGGATCATTCCACAAGTGTTTCCTATTGCTATAAAATCATCGATATTATCTATCACTGCCTTGTTAGACTTATGCACCCAATGATTTTGTCACTAAATAAATGTTTGAGCCTAAATATGATGTATTTTAATACCATAAAAGATGCATCAAACAATGCTTTTTCGGATAATTGAAAGCAGAAAAGGCCTAATTGAAAGCAGAAAAGGCCATGCGTGGTATGTTGAGAACAAGAGGTCGATCTATGGGAAAAAATGGTAGTGCAGTCTTCAATTTGCAGAAAAGGACAAAATGATGTAATATGACAAGGGAAATTGTTTTTTAAGGGACCAACTAGTGGCTTCATACGACAGTTCACTTCTTCGAATGTCTTAAAGACACATAGAGACATTTCAGCCTCCCCTTGATATCATCGTGTGATTCACACAACGTCAATAATTGAACCTAACACGTGTGCCGTGTGGAATACGGATCTGAAATTTTTCCTCAACCACTAGGTCATTTCGTGATGGTTTAGACAAGAGAAATTAAATATTGAATATTCATATCAAAATCAAAGTAATGTGTTTTTTTATAAATCCTTAATCTTTCACCTATCAACCTCCATCAGTTGTATATATTACAAATAAAACATGCATTAATAATTCAATGATGAAAATAAATATTCCCACACGTTATTAATTAGGTCAATATTTGATTAAAACACAATTGGAAAACCATTCACTATTTTAAGGATGCAATTCTGAAAACAATTAACAAATTCTAAATACTCTATTTACATAGAGAAACCAAGCTGTCTCCCAGTAAACGCACTGGCGTACGTTAGCTGGGCCCACCGAGCCCCCAAAAAAAGGGGCGGGATGAGTAGTGAGCTCGAATCCAGCAAAGAAAACAAACCCTTCGCCCCTTATTCCACCTCCCTCGGTGCCCTCAACCGCAAAACCCTAACCCAGTTCTTCTCAGTGGCGCGAAAATCCTCGCGCCTCAAGAAATCCTTCGCCACCATCGTCGGCGTCCTCGTCCTATACGCCTTCCTCAACACCTACCTCACTCCCTCCGCCACTTCCAAGCTCGAGAACGCCTTCCCCTCGTCCTCCTCCTCCACTTCCATTTCGATCTCCTCCGACGTGTTTGCTACTCAGGAAAATCAGCTTAATTTACCCGGAAAGCGTGTTAAAGTGTACCTCTACGATCTCCCTAAGCGGTTCACCTACGGAGTCATCGAGCATCATTCGCTTGCTCGCGGAGGCCGGCCCCCCGACGAGGTTTCGAAGCTCAAGTACCCGGGTCACCAGTACATGGGCGAGTGGTACATGTTCCGGGACCTGCTCAAACCCGAATCGGAACGGGTCGGTTCGCCCGTTGAGAGGGTATTGGATCCCGAAGAGGCAGACTTGTTCTACGTGCCGTTCTTCTCGTCATTGAGCCTGATTGTTAACCCGGCGCGACCAGCTTCCGGGTCAGAGAAGCCGTTGTACAGCGACGAGGAGAATCAGGTGGCCTTGATTGAGTGGCTGGAGTCGCAGGAGTACTGGAAGAGGAACAATGGCCGAGACCATGCGTTCATGGCTTCGGACCCCAATGCTCTACACAAAGTGATTGACAAAGTAAAAAAATGTGTACTGCTTGTTCCCGATTTTGGGCGGTTGAAGGAGGACCAAGGATCGCTTGTGAAGGACGTGATCGTGCCTTACTCTCACCGCATCAGCGTGTACACGGGCGACATCAGCGTCGAGAATAGGAACACCCTGTTGTTCTTCATGGGAGCCCGCTATCGAAAAGACGTACATTTTCAATTTCATACTAAATTTTTTGACTTGATAATTTTTGTTGTTTGATATTAGGATCGGTTATCTGCCTGCCTGAGCTAATGTAAGACTTTTGGGGCTTTTTTCGTGTTTGTGCAGGGCGGAAAGATACGTGATTTATTTTTCCATTTACTTGAAAATGAAGAGGATGTTATAATAAAGCATGGAACCCAATCCACAAAGAATCGACGGGCTGCTACACATGGGATGCATACGTCGAAGTTCTGTTTGAATCCGGCTGGTGATACTCCATCGGCCTGTCGACTTTTTGATTCTATAGTTAGTTTGTGTGTGCCTGTGATAATCAGTGATAGCATTGAGCTTCCATTCGAAGATATTATAGACTACAGAAAGATAGCAATTTTTGTAGAAACCAATGAGGCTTTAAAGCCAGGATTCTTAGTCTCAATGCTGAGAGGAATCCCCACTGAGAGAATTCTGGAGTACCAGACAGAGCTAAACGAGGTCAGTCCAAATCTTTGTATTTTGGGATTTGATTTGCCTTCTCTTTCCGTTTTTTATTATTCTGCTCTATTTCTTGTTTCTTTTTTTTGGTAAATTACATAGTACCCCTCAAATTTGAGGTCTATTACAATCTCATACAACATTTTTTAAATATTTCACTTTCATACCTCACGTACTATTTTATTTTAAAATAATACATCTGTTACATTTTCTATCCATTAATCCGTTAAACGCTGACGTGACTGCCAAATGTGTGCCACGTGGCAAAAAAATTTAATTTTTTTCTTTTAAAAAACCCTAAATTTTCTAAATATAAAAAATAAAAAATAAAACTGAAACCTCATCCTCCTATCTTCTCCCCGCAACCCCCAAACCCATCTCCCCCATCTTCATTTTCATCTTCTTCCCTGCAATCCAGAAAGAAGAAGAAGAAGAAGAAAAAAAAAAAAAGAAGAAAAAACCGCTTCAATTCGTCTTTCACCCCCCTTTTCCCCTCTCTTCTCCCCCATCTTCATCTTCTTCCCCTGACCCCTTACCTGCAACCCAGAAAGATAAAAATTAAAAAAAACCCAGATCCTGTTTTGCCATTGCCGGGTTCGTGGAATGGATGTGGATTTAAGAAGTGAGGGGTTGTGTAGAGGAGAGTTGGGGGGGGGGGTGTAGAGAAGGGTGGGTGCAAAGGTGGGTGCGGAGGGAGAGAAGGTCGCAGGTTGAGGGGTGTTTATTCTTTCTGGGTTTCTAGTTTTGGAGTGGGGGGATGCGGGTGGGGTGGGGTGGAGTCAGGGGGATTAATTCTGGGTTTTTGGTTTTGAGGGGACGACGGGGATTTTTTAGGGGGAGGGGGGAATGCTGGGGAAGGTTAACTTCAGTTTAAAAAATATATATATTTAGAAGATTTAGGGTTTTTTTTTTTAAAAAAAAAGAAATTAAAAAATTATCTTTTTTTGTCACATGACACATATTTGGCAGCCACGTGGTGGCCACGTCAACGCTTAACGGATTAATTGATGGAAAATGTAATGGATGTAAATAAAATAGTACGTGAAGTATGAAAGTGAAATGTTTTAAAAATGTTGTATGAGGTTGTAATAGACCTCAAATTTACCTTTTTTTTTTTTTGAACTTATATATTCTGTTTCAGCATTGTATGGAAGCTAAGGTATATAAACACATGAGCATACATAGGGAAACTAATGCAAACTAGTACAGGATTTGTATCTCATCTGTTAGACCATATATTTGAACTGGAATGGTTGCATCAATTTCTGTCTTTTGTTCACTTCGAAAAACAAAAGGGGGCAAAAAATAGTTGAGTTGTCGTACCTAGGAAGGTCTTCTACAGGGTAAAATCATGACAGCTTACATACTCTCGGTTACTTTGTGGAAAAGTGGTGTTGATGCATAAGAGTTTTACAATTGAAGTTTTTGTGCATGTTATGTGACCGCAATTTGGTATATGAAAATGGTACAAAATTACTGTCATCTGTTAAGTAATTACAGTGCACAGGTAATGCCAGTGGAAATTACTATTCCGTACTAATCTGAATTTCGTGATTTAGGTGAAGCATTATTTTCAATATGGAGAAGCAAATGGAACAGTGAATGAAATATGGCGCCAGATCGCACAAAAGCTCCCCTTTATCAAATTGACAATCAACCGCGAAAAGCGACTTGTCAAGAGGGATTCAAATGTGCGAGACTGCTCTTGTCTCTGCTCAAACCCGACCGGGACTATAATGATGCCACATTCATCAATGTGAGACCATGTTTGAGAACTCTCTCTTTCAGTCATATGGATCTACATATATAGATCAGAAGGCCTTGGATCGACCATTAGCCATTAAGGATTCGCTTGTGCGTCTTCGGAAGAGTGATGAGCAGTCGCTACTTTGTTCCAAGCTGCAGCTTTATGCGGGTTAGAGCAAGGCTGAATGACACGCAGTTCTTTCTTTCACAGTTGGGGGTTTTCCATACCGGAACCTTATACAAGTTGTTGTACTTGTAGATACTGTTGTGGTCTTGAAGAATCAGCAGCTGGAAATTCAATTAGATTACTTGTAACTTGTAATTCATTGATACATTGGTAGACAATAAAAATCATGTTTGCTTCATCTTTTGTCTTGCATTCGTAAACACGTCGCGATCTCAGCCATTTGTGGCAACATTCGTATACTGAAACAAAAGAGAACCGTGTTTCCAATTCTTCAGTCACATATTAAGACATAAACAAACAATACACAGACTGACTTCAGTAAAAGGCCTCCGCTTATTATCTCTTCTGGTCGTTTCATCGAAGTGTTCTAACATCCTGCGCCACATTCATCATATCACATGAAGATTAAAATTTGTGGGTGTGCCATCAGTTTCGGATCCTCAACCAGGTGGCCATTTCAGCTGTCTCCCGCCAAGGACGTGCAAGTGGAGATGATAAACGGATTGACCTGGAGGGAGCGAGATCGCCTGAATGATTGAACGACAAACTAAGCATTGCACAACTATGAAAGGAAGGCACAGAGATATGGGGATGGAAACTCACATGCTTCTGCACCATTGTTGATAACCACACGAAATCCGTCAAGAATACCTTCTCTCTCAGCCACAATTTTCGCAGCATGGAGAAGTCGGCCTAGTATTTCCGTGTGCCTTGGTTCAGCCTGCAATATCAGAATGCGCAAATCAAACAAATGCCTTTTCCACTCTGCAGACTATGAGCCATTTAAATTTGACCCCAAAAAAAAAAAGTGCTATGCATAACAGACGCTTTGAAAAATGTAGAGTCTTAGTTAAGTAGTAAAAACAAAGATTGTTGATGGAAGAAAAGGGACCCGGATCCTCTCCTAAGCCCAAGGAGAGGATCCTCCTGAGCAAAGATACAATGCCGTTAGATGAAAATCCAACGGCTACAAACAAGAGGGTCCATTTAAAATTATAATAATTATAGCCGTTGGATTTTCATCTAACGGTCTTGAATCCTTGGTCAGAGGATCCTCTCCTTGGGCTCAGGAGAGGATCCAGGTCCGAAGAAAAGGCATGTACGATGGGAAAAAAAGGTCTAGAAATTACTTTTCCCAGCCCGATTAAGCCATCCCTAAACTTTGGGATGACTAAAACGTGAACGGAAGCTTGGGTTGACTAAAACGTGAATAGAAGCCTGCGGATTGAAATGTTGACGTTTATATTGGGATGACTAGCCCATCCCTAAACTTTGCATAACATATATTTATATTGATTTTTGTTTTTATAAAGATAAGAAAACAAAAAGTAATATGAATATAAAATGTTGACGCGACTTAACCGTAACTGCACAAATAGGTCTGCCTCCCTTTACCATACCCTTCTCATCCCCTATTTGTGCCATCACGGTTAAGCCACGTCAATATTTTATATTGATTTTTTTTATAAAGATAATAAAACAAAAAACAATAGGAATGTAAAATGTTGACGGAATTTAACCGTGACCGCACAAATAAGAAATGATGAAAAGAGTATGGTAAAAGGAGGGCAGACACTATGCCTCCTTTTACAAAATGCAAGGACCATATCATCCTCGTATACAATGCTTGATGGGATTTCCTCTGGTATGATCTTGTCAAATCTGCAAACAAGGCGGAAAACTTTGATAAGATATTATTGTTTTAACCGTACTAAATTTCCATTCAGCTTTTACACATTTCAAATTTTCAATGCAAACTGCAAAGTAAATAACGTTGCAAGTTCAACAGCAATGATTGTGATATGTTTTTTCTATGAAATTTTGAAGAAAAAAAAAAGAGATAAAATCAACAAAAATGAAAAATAAGATTATTGCCACTTTCTCACTTGAGTTAAAACTCATTAAGTTCAACTGGTAGTTCCAAACTCAAAAGGTATGCTATGAACATGAACGTGAGATCAAACCAGTTTTACTATGTGTTCCGGTCAAAAAGATCTCGGCCCTTTGCACAGCTCCCCTGGCTTGGTTTGGCACTTGGTGATGTGAATGTTGAAAGGTGGTGCCTTTGTGGGTTCTTAGGTTTGAAATGTGCCTTTGTAGGGCCTTAGGTGTAGGCCTTGAGACTCGCAATCAAAACTAACAAAGTGCTTGGCATGCCACTGTTATCTCATTTATAAGTTATAACAGATGTAAAACATATTTGGTTTAAGTTGATTACTTGCGTCCTAAGTTACTCAAACTTCTTATTGTCAAAGGATTTGTCGTGGATAGGTTAAGTCCACATTAGGTTCTTTTCTTGCCTTGTAAACAAGGACTTTTAGTTCATGATCTTGTATGCTCGAATGGAGGGAGTCTAGATCCCTTTAAGTCATTTGCTTGATTCCAAGTTGCTCTTAGTGAAAACAGATTTACTAAGTTAACTAGATTCAAGTGCAAATGGGACTCTTAATTACCAAATAACTGGAAATAACTTGGATATATGGTGGATAGTACAATTAGATAACAGATCTACCAAAATAAAGAACAAACAAAGAGACTTGGGCAATATTTCACCTTGTCAGGCAAGGTTGAATTTCTTGCAGCCACTTATCTTTGGTTTTACAGAGGTTATAGACCAAAAAGGATGGATGGTAAACAGGTTTACACAAGAGAATCGATACTACAACATTGGGGTTGGTAGCAAACCTTTTAAACTAGACAAAAGATAGCTTTTCTAAGGAAACTATTGCTAAAAAGACCGAATATGAGTTGATTTCAGGCTTGAAGGGTACAAACTAGCTTGAGAGCAAAGTTTGTATGCTTGTTTGTTTTATTGGTTGAGTGTCATTGTCTCTGTTGTCTCTTCTTCCTTTTATAGGCGATTTGGCCCGAGGGTCAGGGCTTTGCTCTTGCCCAAAAGCTCTTCAAGGGCAATGAGTCATCATTTTTTTTACATGTACTGCCACTAGAAAAAGCTTTTTGGCTGATTGTTAGTTAATTTCTATCACTTGTCACTTCATCTTTAGACACGTGGCCTAAGCCTTATAAAGAGTCTAGTAATAATTGTATAGTTGGGATTAGTTAAGACAGGGGTACATGTGTAAATAGCTGATGTATGTTGAGGTCAATTATGTCTATTGTATTGTATATATACTCTGATGTAACTGTATTGAAAAATAATGAAAGTAAAATACAGAAGATATTTTTCACATCTCTATCTTCCTCTGTAAGCTAAGATTCAATATGGTATCAATCGCCACCGCCTCACGGCTCTGGTGACTTGTCGATCCACCGTCTCTCCACCTTCTGCCATCTCTGATCTCTTGTGATTCTTCGCTCTCTGGTAATTCTTAGCTCTTTGTGTTGTTGAATCTTGCTCTTCCTTCAAGAATGGCCTCCGATTCATCCTCTTCTCTTCCCCATTCCTCTTCTTCAAACCTTAATTTGCTGCCAAGCTATACATCTCTCACGATTCAGAACATTGGGAGTATGGTCCCGATCAAACTTAAGAGCTCGAACTATCTTCCATGGCGTGCGCTCTTTGCTCCGATTCTTCGTCGCTACAAACTTCTTGGTGTTATTGATGGTTCTGAGCCCTGTCCCTCTCCTCTTCTTTCTGATCGTTCTCTCAATCCTGCGTTTAAACAGTGGTATGAGAAGGATCAAAATCTTTTGATCTGGTTGAATTCTACCCTTTCAGAGGAGATCATTCCTTTCACGGTTGGGGTTTCTTCCTCTCGTGATCTGTGGCTCAAGTTGGAACAACGTTTTGGTGGCATCTCTGATGCTCATGTTCATCAGCTCCGATCTCGCCTTCAATCTCTTCAGAAAGGATCTCTCTCCATGTCTGAGTATCTCCAGCAAATCAAGGAAATTTCTGATTCCTTAACCGCTGCTGGTGCTACTGTGTCTGATCGTGACTTGCTTGCTGCTACTTTGCATGGTCTGCCTGAGGAATTTGACTCGTTTGTTGATTCTATCACTCTTCGTCTATCATCTACAACTTTGGATGAACTTCATGGTCTTCTGCTTACCAAGGAATTATCCATGGCTCGTCGCAAGAAATCTGTTGCTTCTGACTTATTTCAAGCCTATGCTGTACAGAATCAGCCATCAATTCTTCCCACGCCACATCCCTCTCAGGCTTATGCAGCTCAGACTCCACCTCTCCACAATTCTTTTCGCTACAATTCTAATCGTGGCAGACATAGAGGTCATAACAATAACCGGGGTGCTCGCAACTATCAGGGCAACAATAGAGGTCATCCCTTTAATTCTGGCTTCAACCGGTACAACAATCAGGGGTTTCGTTCTCAGGGTTCTTCTGGTTCTCGCCATCCTTGTCAAATTTGTGGCTCCACCAGTCACGAAGCTATTGACTGCTATGATCGCATGAATCCCGAAATTTGTGGTAAATTCCTTCCCACTAAACTGGCTGCCATGTTCACTCAGTATGCTTCAAAACCCTCTCCTTCATGGCTTCTCGATTCTGGTGCTACCTCTCATATCACTCATGACATCTCTAATCTCTCTTCTCCTACACCTTACACTGGTGAAGATAAGGTGTATATCGGCGACGGTAAAGGTTTGTCTATTCATCATACTGGCAATACCTTGTTAAATACTGATCATGCTTCTTTCAAATTGAACAATGTGTTACATGTTCCCCAAATGAAGCACAATTTACTCTTTGCCTATCAATTTCTCAAGGATAACCACTGTTCTTTGACTTTGAATTCCACTGGCTCTGTTGTTAAGGATCGTTCTACGGGGAAGATGCTTTTGCAGGGCCCGGTTAGAAATGGTTTTTATACTCTTCAAGGTATCCCTACTTCTTTCTCTTCATCTTGTTCATCCCCTCATGCTTTGGTTGGTACTAAAGCACCTGTGAATATTTGGCACAGTCGCTTGGGGCATCCTTCTTCTCCTATATTCAGGCGCGTTCTATCTACAAATAAACTGGCCTTGCACAGAAAGTCCTCTGTTGATTTCTTTTGCTCAGATTGTGCCATTGCCAAGAATCACAAGTTACCATTTCATTCATCTAGTTCTACTTCTACTACTAGCTTAAGTTTGTTACATTGTGATGTTTGGGGCCCTGCTCCAGTTGTTTCTTCTTGTGGCTATCAGTACTATTTCTTAATAGTCGATGACTATAGCAAGTATTCTTGGTTCTTTCCTTTAAAGGCCAAATCTGATGTTTACTCCACTTTTGTTGTATTCAGGACTTATGTTGAAAATTCTATTGGCAATAAAATCAAATGTTTGAGATCTGACTCAGGGGGTGAGTTTACTAGCAACAAGTTTAAATCTTTTCTTCAAACTCATGGTATATCTCATCAACTCAGCTGTCCCCATACACCTGAACAGAACGGCTGTGTTGAACGCAAACACAGACATTTAGTCGAGACTGCACGGACTCTGTTAGTTGCTTCTAAAGTACCTCATTTGTATTGGGTGGAATCCTTCTCTACTGCGGTCTATCTGATAAATCGCCTGCCTATTTCAAGATTGCATATTTCTCCATGGGAACTCCTTTTTAAATCTCCTCCAGATTACTCCAAATTAAAAGTATTTGGCTGCTCCTGTTATCCCTGGTTAAAGCCCTATGTTCACTCCAAGCTAGAAGGCAGGAGTATCGAATGTGTTTTTCTGGGTTATAGTTTGCAGCACAAGGGCTATCGGTGTCTTGATCCTCATACTCAGAGACTATACATATCCCGACATGTGACATTTAATGAACTTCAGTTCCCTTTTCTTCATTCTTCCCCTGTGGCCGTTTCTCAGGTCTCTCCATCTTCTTCTTCTCCCATTGATTTGCACTTCTCTCTTTCACAGCCACCTATTTCCTCTTCTTCGGCCTCCAGCCTTATTCCTTCTTCTGCTTCTTCTCCTACGCCTCTTTCTTCTCTATCATTATCTTCTCCTCCTGCCCCTATTTCCATTCCTGCCAACACCCATCCCATGCTTACTCGATCAAAGGCAGGTATCTTCAAACCAAAGGCCTTTTCTGCCACTAAACATCCCTTACCAATGGATGTTGATTTTGTTCCTTCCACTTACTTACAGGCCTCCAAGTATGCCCACTGGAGACAGGCTATGCAGGATGAGTTTAATGCCCTTCACCTTACTGGTACTTGGACCTTGGTACCACCCTCTCCTTCTCAGAATCTTGTGGGGTGTAAATGGGTGTTCCGAATTAAAAGAAAACCTGATGGTACAGTGGACAGGTACAAGGCTCGTTTAATAGCCAAAGGGTTTCATCAAAAAGAGGGTGTTGACTATCAGGATACTTTCAGTCCAGTGGCTAAGCCCGTCACCATTCGGGTTTTATTAACTTTGGCTGTTCAATATGACTGGTTTCTTCATCAGTTGGACATTAGCAATGCTTTTTTACATGGTGATCTCAAGGAAGATGTCTTTATGACTCAGCCTCCTGGTTTCATTGATTCTAATCTGCAAAGTCATGTCTGCAAGCTCAATAAGTCTCTGTATGGCTTAAAACAAGCCCCCAGGGCTTGGTTTGATAAACTGTTTCAGGTCCTGTGCACTTTTGGTTTCAAGCAATCTTCCTCCGATGCTTCTCTCTTTGTGCTTCAAGGTTTTGTTCCTGTTATTCTTTTGGTCTATGTCGATGACATTCTTGTCACTGGACCAAGTGCAACTTTCTGTCAACAATTCATCTCTAACCTCAGCAAGGTATTTCCTGTTAAGGATTTGGGACCTCTTCATTATTTTTTGGGGTTGGAGGTGCAACGTTCTTCTGATGGTCTTTTCATGCATCAGAGTAAATACTCTCTTGATCTTCTTACAAAGGCAACTATGGCTGGTGCTAAGCCATGTGTTACTCCTCTCGGTACTACTAAACTTGATCACACTGGTCCCTTGCTCTCTAATCCCACAGAATATAGATCTATTGTGGGTGGTTTGCAGTATATTACTTGGACACGCCCTGATCTTTCTTTTGCTGTCAACCAAGTTTGTCAGTACATGCATTCCCCACGGGAACAACACATGCAAGCTGTCAAACGCATTCTCAGATTTTTAAAAGGCACTCTCACACATGGTATCTGGTTTAAAAAGGGTGCTCTCAACCTCACTGCCTATTCTGATGCTGACTGGGCTGGTTGTCCGTATGATCGGCGCTCTACTACTGGGTTTTGTGTCTTCCTCGGTCCAAATTTAATCAGTTGGAATGCTAAAAAGCAGCCTACTGTTGCCAGATCTTCCACTGAAGCTGAGTATCGAGCTTTAGCCCATACTGCTGCTGAAATCACCTGGATTTGCAAAGTTTTTTCTGATCTTCACTTTCCTCTGTCTCAAGTCCCAACACTTTGGTGTGATAATATTTCCGCAATTTCTCTTGCTTCTAATCCTGTTTTCCATGCTAGGACAAAGCATGTTGAAGTGGATTATCATTATATTCGGGAATTAGTCTTGGCACGTTTGATTAAAGTTCTTTATGTCTGTAGCCATGATCAATTGGCTGATATTCACACCAAATCTCTATCCAAACACAGATTCTGTTTTCTGCAATCCAAGCTTCCTCTTGGCACCTTTTCTGTTCCCAGTCTCAGCTTGAGGGGGTGTAAAGAGTCTAGTAATAATTGTATAGTTGGGATTAGTTAAGACAGGGGTACATGTGTAAATAGCTGATGTATGTTGAGGTCAATTATGTCTATTGTATTGTATATATACTCTGATGTAACTGTATTGAAAAATAATGAAAGTAAAATACAGAAGATATTTTTCACATCTCTATCTTCCTCTGTAAGCTAAGATTCAATACCTTAATGGAGGAGGCGCCACTTTGTCTCCTTTGGTCTATTGGGCTTCGGGCAAAACTCCACTTCTTCTAGCGCCTTTGGGCTTTAAATATTTGCAAAGCCCACTGCTAATTATCAACCCAAACACTATGCGAAGGAATCGGATGATACATTGTTGGAGCTCCAGTGTCGGCATTCCATGCAACTACCTTTGCAGCAGCCTCCTCGTTGTTTGTAGCGCTAACATGGCACAGAGATCTAACAAACATACATGACAGATAGTTATATTCAATGTCAAACAACACCCCAACAGTAATCCTCGTTGTTTGAGTACCATGCTTACCCTACCCTTCTCAAATTTTAAATATCAGGCTGTGTTCTGTTAATTGTGTTATGCAATGCAATGCTTGTTCTTAGACATAGAAAATGGACTTGTTGAGATGATATCAGTATTGTTATGTGCACTTACGATTATTATTTAACTGTCCGCTCGATCAAGCATGGATTTTATAGTTAACAACGAATGAAATTGAGGATAACGTGGGGCAAGTGAGAAATTGTATACTACGCCTCACGCTGATTTAATGGAAGTTTTCAGTTTATCGAAAGAGTAAATCTTCGTGACTAATTTGTTTCTTGTTATCGACTCTGAAGCTGGTGTTGGAACCAAACCATACTAAAACATTAGGGAGTATGAAGGTTGTTGTCTTAACTTGAAAGATTCTGGTCCAGGTTGGTAGAATATTGTTGCTATGATTTATGAGTCTAAGATTGCCTTTCTTCCTTTCCAGTTTCTCTTAGGAACTACATTGAGTTCTGCTATTTTATTTGACCAGAAACTCAGGAATCACAGTACTTCGTTGGAGAAAACCAAATAGAACATATAAGTTGGACACTAATTTTCCAGGTTTTTTCGTTGGAAATATAGTAGGCGTTCTCAATTAGGCTTTCTATAAAGAATACAACATCTGAATATGTAATGGTAAGTTAACATGTGGAATAAGGTCATGGGTAGCTTAAGCTTTTGTATGTCGTTATTACGCCTTGATGCTTCGATCATCTCTATCTAGATGACTTTGAGCATTAAAGATTCGGCTTAAAAGCTGTGAAAAACTTTTGGTTGTGCCTTGATGTTTTTGCGTTGATGTTTAAATGTGTATACTTTTTTACGCAGAGTGAAAGTATGGATTTCATGCTTTGCAATGTCAAAACATGTCAAACTTTAAAAGTTTACTGCAAAATCTGCATTCAATTCCTGGATCGTATGCTTTCTGTCTGACTTGACTTGCTAATGCAGATTGATGTGCTTGAGGTTGATGGAGTTTATTATGGTACATGCTTCTCACTATTCTCTAAGCTATGATTCTTCCTTACAATCACTGGACTCCGTTCAGGACCCCATTTTTTTGTACCAGAATACTATAGCCGCACGCACATGTTTTTCAGGATCATAGCTCACAATTTGGTCATGTTTTGGTAGGTTTCTCTGGTTGTCATCGCTACAAGGCTCACCAGCGCCTTGGGCTCCCCACAATACGTTGCAAAATTAGACTTGGAACAAAAGAAACTCTCAGGTAATGTTGTTGCCTCGTCTTATCAGTTCTTAATTATTTAGTTTTATGTGTTCTTTCCAATTCACATATAATTTCTCTTCATCTTATAGGCATCACCTCCGCTGACTCTCCGTGGGTAGTCTTTCGGAGTGAATTTGCAGCGCTTACCAAGTTAATCAGCTATGGCATCGAGTATCATGTGCCTCCACTTGCTTATACAAAATCTTGTCAACAATATGTAATGTTTACAAGGTTCACTCTCTGTGGAAGCTGCTGCTATCCATAGTGTCAATGCAAATCTTTGTTGCTTGGTTTTGTTTTTCTTCAACTAAACAGAAATTGAAATCATAGTAAATAACGACGAATGTTTACTCTGGTCGCCTGGAGCTCGGGATGTCCACGCCGTGTGCTCGCCGTGATTGTGTCTCCGCTTTTTGTTTCAGATAGAGTAGTGTACAGGGTTTTGGAGGAGAGCTGAGTTCCAAGGAGATGAAAGAGATGTTTCCAACATTTTTGGTTTTTTCTGGGCGAGTTAAATAAATTTTAGTTATGTCTTAATATTATTCAAAAAGGAGTTGTAACCGGGACTAATCATGCCATGACAAATGACACTGGATAACACATTAGAAAAACAGAACACAAATCAAACATACATATAACATCTCACAGTAATGCCCCAACGAGAATAACAGATACAACACCAGTTCTTCAGATGAATGATAAAGCAAGCTTCTCTGTTAGGTTTACCTATTTCACAAACAAGCACATATCATCAAAATGGTAATTCAGGCAAAAACTTTCACTCTACTGTTACCCTCTTCCAATCGATGTATAAAGTTTGCGACTTACTATAGCACGCTTACAATTTCCACTTCAGTATACAGGAGACTGAATATCTTCTCCTGTAGATGAATATAAAATGATAACTCCTCGTAATGGCATTATTTAAATGAGTGTATTATGCACTTACACATGGATGGCAATTGATGTATAAGCACCGATGCATTTATCTGGGGTTGAAATTGAAAACTAGATTGACCAGAATTTGGTTCGATATTAGCGTTTTTATTTATCACTTTCATGACTAGAATTAAGGAAATTATCGAAGACTGATAACAGACAGATAAAAAAAGTAATACCAACAAGTTGAATTTTCACATGTTCTCTTGAAACTATATATCAATCACTAAAAATTGGAATTTGCGGCATGAAATTTCGGTTTTAGCTCAGTCCCTGAATTGGGATTTTGATTTTACCTCCAAAGGAATCAAATTTGACAGGAAAATCCCAAGTGCTAAATTTCACAAACCCTAACTTAGAATTCGAACCCTAAATTAAATTTGTCCTTAACCATTAAGTCATCCCGTGGTGGTTAGGTATAAAATATCCATAATATTCCGATATTTCTATCGAAATTTCCGTGTTTTTGGACTACCGATATTTCCATCGAATTTTTTGTGTTTTTAAAATTTCTATATTTAAAAAAACACCAAGGGGATTCGAACCCCTCCCATTTTACTCCTTCAACACCTTGACCACCATATCACTTATGTTTTTGGGAAAATATGCTAAAATATTTACATATTTTCTACACTCATAATGTTTGCCAGCTCGCTATATAATCAATCTAAATCAGTTAAATCCATCATGCAATGCATTTCCTTCCCATTTTTTGTCATAAACTAATAGATAATTGACTAAATAAACATCCTGCAAAGTTTCAATAAAAATTTCTAAGTTTTTCTTACAATTTCCGTGATTTTTATTCAATTTTTATCGATATCGATAATATCCCAGATATTTCCATCGAAATTTCCGTATTTTTGGACTACCGATATCTCCGATATCATCGATATTTAATATATTGATTATGACAAAACAAAACAAAACAAAAATTAAATATTGAATATTGATTATTCATGTCAAAATCAAAGTAACGTGTTTTTTTATTATAAATCCTTTATCTTTCACCTATCAACCTCCATCAATTGTATATATTACAAATAAAACATGCATTAATAATTCAATGGCCGAATTGTGTAAATCCTTTGAATGGAAAAGTCCTATTAATAAGCTTAGAGGAATCCTGTTTCTTGTAGGATTGTAAGTACAAGTCCTTGTGGTTATGGAACTTATCTTTGTACTGTATTATAATATGGATTACTTGTGCAGGTTCCATAAGAATTCTAATAGGGGAATGATTGGTACGACCATATGTGTGATTGTGTATATATATATCACTGCTCTTGCAATCTCTGCTTCTTTTGTTCCAAATACCTATTGTTTGGAAATCACTTGTGTTTGCCAAAGAGGAGAAGATTATTAGATCGACAAGCTGCAATGGCTTCATCTTCGATGTCAAGTTTTGCAGGTTAATGTTTTTTGCTAGTACACGAGTTGTTATATATATATATATATATGTATTTTTATTATTTTTTATTTTTTTGATATAGGAATTGTTTAAGGGAAGGGATCCCTATTTTTTTGAAAAAATGGGAACACGCTCCCCACTATTGGATTTAACTTTAATGAAATTGTGGCGTGTCCCCATTTTTTTCAAAAAAAATAGAAATCCCTCCCCTTAAGCTCCCTGTATTGATATATATATATATATATATATCCTTTCACAAGAGGGATATATATATGTGTGTGTGTGTGTATGCATATCTTACATGTAGTATCAGAGCTGATGAAATTTAAACCATTGAAAACATAAATCTTGTTCAAGAACAAATCTCTGTTTGAATTCTCATTTTGTATCGAATCCAGAAAGAATTATTGCAAAGAACAGAAAACAACACCGTATAAATAATAATAAAAAGGGGGGGGGGGGGTGTGAAATAGCCGTTAGCGTTTGTTTAAAATTTTTACTGTTATTTTCTGGGTTTTCGTTCTAGAATTAAGGAAATTATCGAAGACTGATAACAGACAGACAAAAGAAGTAATACCAACAAGTTAAATTTTCACATGTTCTCTTGAAACTTTGTATCAATCAAGAAATAAACTAAGCAGGTGAACCTAAAAATTGGAATTTGCAGCATGAAATCTCGGTTTTAGCTCAATCCCTAAATTGCGATTTTGATTTTACCTCCAAATCCCAAGTGATAAATTTCACAAACCCTAATTTAGAATTAAATTAAATTAAATTTCAAGCCCTAAATTAAATTTGTCTTCAACCACTAGGTCATCCCGTGGTGATTCCGACAAGAGAAATTGAATATTGAATATTCATGTCAAAATCAAAGTAATGTGTATTTTATAAATCCTTTATCTTTCACCTATCAACATCCATCAATTGTAAATATTAAAAATAAAACATGCTTTAATAATTCAATGATGAAAATAAATATTCTCACACGTTATTAATTACGTCACTATTTTAAGGGCAATTCTGATAACTAGGGCTGGTTCGGGTCGGGATCCCAAACCGAAACCCCTAACTTGAATCCCAAACCAAAACATTTCGAGATGAGATTTTATATCCTGAAATCAAACCAAAACTATTCATTTCTCAAAATTCAGGATTCCCGAAAGTGTTTCGGAATTTTCAGGTCACTTCGGGATTGGGCCTTGAAGCCCAAAATGTTGGGCTTTTTAAACTTTTTACAATTTTAAGCTCTTTAATAAGTAAGCCCACCCCATTTTTCAAAAAAAAAAAAAGTTAACAATTGCAGGCTTGCAGCCCACTGCTCGCACAGCCCACCTGTTTCAGTTTCACAATATCATATAAATTCAATTCAATCAGAGTTCACTACAATTTCATCTCATAATTCCAATTTTCATACCAAGGAAGCAACAACTAACAAGTTAAGCTTAAATTCACAATTGTCTACCAAACTAGTTAATTAAAAGTGCATGCAACAAAAATCAAATAAGTTAAGTTTTACAAACCAATCTTCCGAATGAATTTAGATTAAGTTACAAACCAAAAAGCAAAACATAGTTTATAAGCAAAAAAGTGCATGCAACTAAAATGAAGCTTAAGTAAGTTCATTCCCTTTTGCCCCTTTGGCCCATTCCCCTTGTTGATGAATGATCTGTTGCCGTTGATGGTGAACCCCTTTCTCTTGTTGATAGTTGAACCCTCCTTTGTGTTCGTGTAGATGCTCTTGAAATGGGTGGTCGCGGAGGTAGTGATGGGCGGCGTTGAACTTGAGGTGGTGGCATTTCACTTTGTGTGAGATTCTCCTCAACTCCCATATTAGGCAACTCTAAAACGATAAAAACAATAAAACACAAAATATATTTAGAAAGTGAATGCATAAATTATAAAACTAAGAAAATTAAAACATGAAATCAAATATTTCACTTACCTTTCTCCAAGTCTTCAAGTTCCTTGTAGAACATGAGGTCGTCAATTGTAGGCTCCTTGTAGAAGGACATTTCATTCCCCCGAGATTCTAGGTGTACTAGTAGATGATTGGCTACCACTACCACTATCACTACCAGACTCGTCCATCCTGACAATGCATAATAATATATCACAACACAATTCAGCATATATAAAATATTCATATATCTCATCTCATATACTGATCAAACACATATATATCACAACCATGAACTGACAGA
The DNA here is from genome assembly GCA_963580275.1 of Crataegus laevigata. Lineage (NCBI taxonomy): Eukaryota > Viridiplantae > Streptophyta > Magnoliopsida > Rosales > Rosaceae > Crataegus > Crataegus laevigata. The sequence goes on along the minus strand of OY756939.1, from coordinate 10,404,686 downwards.
GTACACACATTCCATAAACACATATATATCATCAAATACATATGTATCTCTAGTCCATAAATTGATCCATAAACATATATTTCACATCTATATCAAACACAGATTGCACATTCCATTTTTCAGGACTCAGTATTGTAAGCGGGAGATTGCACATTGCACATTCCATTAATTGCAAAATAATATTTATCTCTATAATGTTGCAGGCACACTAAGTTATTTGATTGTTTCCCTCACTGTTTCTATTTAACATAATGTAGCTTGGAGAAAAAAGTTTTAAATTTTGTCTCTCATAGCTGCACTCTTACACCCCCCAACAACTGGAATGAAATAACTCAATAGACAGTTGGATTAGATCTTAACCATGGATTTAAATGCCGATAATATCGTCGATATTATCGGTTTTTGCAGGGATCGATATTTAAACACATATCCATACGGTTTTCGGCAAATTATCGACGAAATGTCGAAAAAATCGATAATATCGCGATATTTGCGATATTATCGATTTTTTTCTTGAAAAATCGACGGCGCTGGTGAAGGCGAGGAGACTGCGATGGTAGGCAGCGGAGAGGAGACTGCGATGGTAGGCGGCGATGAGGAGAGGAGACTGCAATGGTAGTGGAGGACCGGAGGAGACGACGGAGGAGGGTAGACGACGGAGGTGTGTGCGTGTGGGAGAAGTTCTGTCTGTGCGTGAGAGAACTGGAGAAGGGAGGGAGAGAAGAGAGAGACTGTGCGTGAGAGAACTGGAGAAGGGAGGGAGAGAAGAGAGAGACGGAAGGGAGAGAATAGTGTCTTTGTGGGCGTAGTGGTTTTTGGGGGAGAGAATAGTGACTTTTTGTTTTTTGGGGAAGTGACTTTAGTCAGAGTTCTTGGGGGGGGGGTCAGAGGCTTTTTGTTTTTGGGCGTGGGGGGGCTTCATTTGGGTTTGGGCGTTGGGGGGGGGGGGGTTTCATCTGGGTTTGGGCGTTGTGGGTGGGGGTGGGGGGGGGGCGCGCGCTTTCATTTGGGTCAGACACTTTTTCAATTTTCTATGGGCGGAGCGGTTTTTGGGGGGGGGGGCGCTTTCATTTGGGTCAGACACTTTTTCAATTTTCTATGGGCGGAGCGGTTTTTGGGGGATGGGGGGAAGGTTTCAGAACATGACTGTCAGCGTGAGGGAAGGCTTTGTCAGTCTGATTGTGTGGTGGTGTGAGAAAAAAAAGAGGATCCAATGCAAATGATCCAACGGAAATAATTTAAAATTAAATAAAAAAACATATAAATAATTCAAATAATTCAAAAGTGTCTGTTTAATAATTTTGACAAGACAAAAAGTAAAACATTTTTCATACACGCCTGATATTATTTCACATTCTCATATCATCACACATTTTGTGACCATTCGAAAATTGGAAAACCTCTACCGCCTTTTCGTTTCTTCTTCTTCCCTTAAGTCTTTCAGAGGCAATACAGAGTCATTCTCCTCTCAGATTCTATTTGGCCTTTACAAATTACACAAAGGGTTCCGTTTCTTCTTCTTCCCTTAAGTCTTTCAGAGGCAATCCAGAGTCATTTTCCTCTCAGATTCTATTTGGCCTTTACAAATTACACAAAGGGTTCCATATTTAAGGTAAGTTTACAAACTTATATTTATATTATTGTAATTTGTAATTTATACAACAACAAAAAAAATTGTGTGAACCTATGCATGTGATCTAAGAACCAAAAAATACTTGCATGTTAAATTTTTGAAGTAATTAAGTAATGTTGTATAATTATTTATTCCCTAGAATAATTTTAATATGTTTAATGTTATTTATTATTTTATTATCAAATTGGATTATTATTCATTAATATTAGGTTTTATTATTCTGTACTATTTTTATAATTACTTAAATTCTTACAATCATTTTCTTTATATTATTGTAATTTGTAATTTATACAACAACAAATAATTTGTGTGAACCTATGCACGTGATCTAAGAACCAAAAAATACTTGCATGTTAAATTTTTGAAGTAATTAAGTAATGTTGTATAATTATTTATTCCCTAGAATAATTTTAATATGTTTAATGTTATTTATTATTTTATTATCAAATTGGATTATTATTCATTAATATTAGGTTTTATTATTCTATACTATTTTTATAATTACTTAAATTCTTACAATCATTTTCTTTATATTATTGTAATTTGTAATTTATACAACAACAAATAATTTGTGTGAACCTATGCATGTGATCTAAGAACCAAAAAATACTTGCATGTTCATTTTTTGAGCCAATTAAGTAATGATGTATAAATAATTATTCCCTACAACAATTTTAATATGTTTAATGTTATTTATTATTTTATTAATATTAGGTTTTATTATCAAATTGGATTATTATTCATTAATATTAGGTTTTTTTTATTATCAAATTGGATTATTCATTAAATTGGATTATTATTAAATTAGATTATTATCAAATTGGATTATTATTCATCACTATGTTTGGATTATTATTGATCACTATGTTTAATATTAGGATTATTTTTTTATCAAATTGGATTATTATTCATTAAATTGGATTATTATCAAATTGGATTATTATTCATCACTATGTTTTATATTAGGATTATTTTTTATCAAATTGGATTATTATTCATTAAATTGGATTATTATCAAATTGGATTATTATTCATCACTATGTTTTATATTAGGATTATTTTTTTATCAAATTGGATTATTATTCATTAATATTAGGTTTTATTAATCCATATTATTTTTTTAATTACTTAAATTTTTTTAAAATATTTGTCTAATTTTCATGAAAAATAAATGTAGGTACGTTTAAGATGTCTAGTGGAGCTACTAAACGTGATCCAGCTTGGGAACATGGAGACCCAATAGACGGAAACAAACATGGCACAATTTGCAAATATTGTGGTCGGGTAATGAAGAGTGGTGGAGTGACACGACTTAAGTACCATCTTAGTGGATTAGATCCAGCAAAAAATGTCCAACGAAGCGATAATGTCCCCCCAGAAGTGAAGGCATGCATCAGCACATTATTAAAAAAATAAAAAACAGCAGAAGGAAAAGATAACACAAGGAATGGAAAATATTCGAGCTGGGCTACGAGGAGAAGTCATTGGCCAAGCGGTTGACAGTGATGATGATGACGATGAGGACGAATGTGATGATGACATGGGACCTGAAGATTGACGCAATTTGAAACAAGCATTACGTGCCTCCAAACAGTCAGCATGGGAAAGAGAACACCTTCATAAAATTCCTAATAGAGCACAAGGTTCCGGGACAAGTGGTGGTGCACAAATGAGACGGGGAGGCAGTCTTAGAGAATCACAACCAACACCACCAATAGCCCCAAGTTTATATAAGTCATCCAACGCACGTCAAAAGAGTGTTTGGAGTTATTTCAAGGGAGGTAATGTGAAGGAGGGAATGGGGCGTCTAATTAGCAAGTTCTTTATCTATGAAAATGTCCCTCTTGCAAAGGCATCATCACATCATTTCAAAAATATGGTAGTGGGATGTCAACAAGCCGGTGTTGGAGTACAACCTCCCACTCCCTATGAGATAAGAAACAAATATTTGGATTGGGAATATAACGACATTGGCGAGTATGTTAACAAGTTGAGGTCAAAGTGGGAAACACATGGTTGCACAATCATGTGTGACGGATGGACTGGGCCGACCAGATTGTCTATCATAAACTTCATGGTATACTCCAAGGGAAAAACAGTTTTTTTGAAGTCTGTTGATGCTTCATACCATATAAAGAACTACAAGTATATTTACAAATTATTGAGGGATGTAATCATGGAGGTGGGAGAGCATAATGTTGTCCAAGTCGTGACCGACAACGGTTCTCCATTTGTCAAAGCTGGAAAAAATTTAATGAAGCATCATAATGTGTTTTGGACATCATGTGCAGCACATTGTATTGATCTCATGTTTGAGGCAATGGGGAAGAGAGATAATGTTGCTACTGTGGTCAAAAGAGCTAGAACGATCACAAATTATATTTACAATCACAGTTGGTTGTTGGCAAAGATGCGTGAATTTTGCAAGGGAGAAATTATTCGTCCAGCTACCACTCGATTTGCCACCAATTATATTGCATTAGACAGCCTAGTTAAGAAGAAAGCAGGGTTGAAGCAACTATTCACTAGTGACGATTGAGCCAACCACAATTTCAGCCGCTCAAGTACAGGTCGTATGGTGGAAAGTATAGTGCCTGATCATGCTTTTTGGACTCAATCAGAACATGTGTGCCAAGTGTTTGAACCTCTGTACAAAGTTTTACGGATCGTTGACACAGAAGTATATCCTACTATGGGGGCAGTATATGAGTTGATGCGTGTAGTGAAGGATGAATTGCAAAGAAAACATGGTGCAAGGTGGGTCATAAAGATAATTGATGACCGATGGTATAAAACATTGTACCACGATTTGCATGCAGCAGGTATAAATTATGTCATAATTTGCAATTCATTTCTTTAGTTGCATAAGTATTATTTCTCTTATTAGAGTATGTGTTTCTTTGAACAGCATATTATTTGAATCCCCGATACCAATACAGACCCGGTGTTGGAGATGATGGTACCCTTATACGTGCTGTACATAATGTATTCTCTAATTTAGACCCTGCATCACCAGCAGTTGGCCAATTTGGAAATGAGGTACACAATTACTTAAATTATAATAATTACTTTGTTGGATTAAACTAACACGATTTATTGAATTCAGCTAACATGGTTTAAAGATGCAAGAAGAACTTTTGGAGAACCAACATCAATTGCTGCTCGAACAAATATGTCTCGTAGTGAGTATAAACATATTTCACTATAAGTTTATAATAGAATTTGTTGGAGTTATTAGGCTTATCAACATTGTTTTTCATTGTAGCTGAATGATGGATTATGTATGGGACCGATGCACCAATTGTGAGAAAGTTAGCAATCAAAGTATTATCACAAACAGCTTCCTCATCTGCTTGTGAAAGAAATTGGAGCACATTTGCACTCATACACACAAAGCAAAGAAATAAGTTGGCTCATAGTAGCTTGGAAAAATTAGTTTATTGCTACTACAACATGAAACTTCAACTTCGAGATAAGGAAGCAGAAATAAATCATGTCGACCGTGGTGACCCACTAGATGTGTTTGATATTGTTGGTGCAGATGATGATACACAGGATAACCAACTTTATCAATGGATTAGACCTCTTCATTTAGATGATGATGAAGGCAACCCAGCTCCTAGAGTTGCTGAAGAAGCACGTAATGAAGGGATAAATGTAGAAAGAGTATTAGAAGAGGAGGTGAGATCTAGCAGCGCTGACTCTTTCGAAGAACATTTGCGCCCAAGACCAAGAAACACTGGAATTCTACCTTCTTCCAATCCTACACAACCACAACATCGTGCTGATACTAATGATAGCTCTAGTACAAGATCAGGAGACTCACCTACCACCGGAGGTGGGAATGATGAAGGATACAGTGGAGCTGGAGGTAGTGGAGCTGGAGGTAGTGGTGGTGGATATGGAAACTATTATGGACCACCTCCTGGATTTATGACCCCCTTCACTGGTGAGGCAAACTTCACGCATGCAACATAGGATGATGACCATGGCAGTAGGCGGGCAGGACCAGGAATTGGTGCCATAGGGAAGGACTATATTCGTAGAGAAAGAGGCAAGGGGATTTTGTCAAGTCAAGAAGATGACTCGTTATCTAGAACTTCAGACTCTGTTGGTGTGGGAAGTAGTAACTATGGTTATACTCATAGCCAACCATTTCCCTACCCTTCATATCCCATTCCTGTTGGGATGGAATCGAGCGAGTCATGGAAACAATCCCAGACTCAATCTTCAAATGATTTTGCTTATGGACAACCTCAACCAATCTTGGATCCATATGGGTGGCATGTTAACAATTACATGCAAAACTATTTTGGGGATTTATCATTTGATAACTACTCTTCACAATACACTCACTCTACACGTAGAGATGATGAAGATAGTGAAAATTTTGAACCTCATAGGAACTCTATGTGGTACTAAAGTGTAAAATATTGTACTAATTCATTATATATAAATGATTTATGGTGTGTTTAGACTTCTTTCATTAATTACTACATATTTTCTACACTCACAATGTTTGTCAGCTCGCTATATAATCAACTTGATAATGTTAAATCCATCATGCAATGCATTTCCTTCGAATTTTTTGTGATAAACTAATAGATAATTGACTAAATAAACATCTTGCAAAGTTTCAATAAAAATTTCCAAGTTTTTCTTACAATTTCCTTGGTTTCCATGTAATTTTTATCGATATCGATATTTTATCGATATTTCCGTCGATATTTCCGTGTTTTCGGACTACCGATATTTCCGATATTACCGATATTTAAATCCTTGATCTTAACCAATCCAATGGTTTAAGTAATTTCTAATTAAATGACCTAACTCAATGGACGGTTGGATTAGATCTTAACCAATCCAATAGTTTTAAGTAATTTCTAATTAAAAATTTAATATATATATATATATATATATGTATGTATATAAAATATTCAGTTTAGTTCATGATTACCGAATGCTTTCAAAGCTGTGGCCGAATCCCAAACAAAAACTTTTGGAACGAATTCAGTTCCAAGTACTGAATTTTTCAGAAATTTCGGTTTGGGCCTTTTTTGGTTAAATTTCGGGACGGTTTGGGATTTTCAGGAAAAAATTCCACCTCCATTAGTGATAACAATTAACAAATTCTAAGTACTCTATTTTCATAGAGAAACCAACCTGTCTCCCAGTACACACCCTGGCGCACGTTAGCAGGGCACACCGAGCCCCCCAAAAACAACGGGTATTATGAGTAGTGAGCTCCAATCCAGCAAAAGCCAACAAACCCTCCTCCCCTTCTTCCACCTCCCTCGATGCCCGCCACCGCAAAACCCTAACCCAGTTCCTCTCAATGGCGCGAAAATCCTCGCTCCTCAAGCAATCCCTCGCCACCATCGTCGCCGTCCTCGTCCTATACGCCTTCCTCAACACCTTCCTCACTCCCGCCACCACTTCCAAGCTTGAGAACGCCCTCCCCTCCTTCTCCTCCGCCGCTTCCAATTCGATCTCCTCCGACGTGTTTGCTACCCAGGAAAATCAGCTTAATTTACCCGGAAAGCCCGTTAAAGTGTACCTCTACGATCTCCCTAAGCGGTTCACTTACGGAGTCATCGAGCATCATTCGCTGGCACGCGGTGGCCGGCCCGACGACGACGTTTCGAAGATCAAGTACCCGGGTCACCAGCACATGGGTGAGTGGTACCTGTTCCAGGACCTGCTCAAACCCGAATCGGAACGGGTCGGTTCGCCCGTTGAGAGGGTATTGGATCCCGAAGAGGCAGACTTGTTCTACGTGCCGTTCTTCTCGTCATTGAGCCTGATTGTTAACCCGGCGCGACCGGCTTCCGGGTCGGAGAAGCCGTTGTACAGCGACGAGGAGAATCAGGCAGCCTTGATTGAGTGGCTGGAGTCGCAGGAGTACTGGAAGAGGAACAATGGCCGAGACCATGTGATCATGGCTTCGGACCCCAATGCTCTGTACAAAGTGATTGACAAAGTAAAAAATTGTGTACTGCTTGTTTGCGATTTTGGGCGGTTGAAGGATGACCAAGGATCGCTTGTGAAGGACGTGATCGTGCCTTACTCTCACCGCATCAACACTTACACGGGCGACGTCAGCGTCCAGAATAGGAACACCCTGTTGTTCTTCATGGGAAACCGCTTTCGAAAAGACGTACATTTTCAATTTCATACTAAATTTTTTAACTTGATAATTTTTGTTGGTTTTTATGATAAACTATCTTGTTGGTATGTTTGAAATGCTGCATTTTTATTAAGCATTGTGTGATTGCTGCTTGCCATCTGTGTCTGTGAATTACGGTTTTGAATATGAAATTATGAATCAAGAAACTTTATGGGGGTAAATGTTTGATATTAGGATCAGTTATCTGCCTGCCTGAGCTAATGTATGACTTTTGGGGCTTTTTTCGTGTTTGTGCAGGGCGGAAAGATACGTGATTTACTTTTCCAATTACTTGAAAATGAAGAGGATGTTATAGTAAAGCATGGAACCCAATCCAGAGAGAGTCGACGGGCTGCTACACATGGGATGCATGCGTCGAAGTTCTGTTTGAATCCGGCTGGTGATACTCCATCAGCCTGTCGACTTTTTGATTCTATAGTTAGTTTGTGTGTACCTGTGATAATCAGTGATAGCATTGAGCTTCCATTCGAAGATGTTATAGACTACAGAAAGATAGCAATATTTGTAGAATCCAATGCAGCTTTAAAGCCAGGATTCTTAGTCTCAATGCTGAGAGGAATCCCCACTGAGAGAATTCTGGAGTACCAGACAGAGCTAAACGAGGTTAGTCCAAAATCTTTGTATTTTGGGATTTGATTTGCCTTCTCTTTCCGTTGTTTATTATTCTGCTATAATTCTTGTTCTTTTTTTTTGAACTTATATACTGTTTCAGCATTGTAAGGAAGCTAATGTGTATAAACACATGAGCATACATAGGGAAACTAATGCAAACTAATACAGGATTTGTATCTCATCTGTTAGACCATATATATGAGTGTGTCTGAAATGTAAACCTGTACTTAGGTCCTCACTTTTTGAACTGGAATGGTTGCATCAATTTCTGTCTTTTGTTCACTTCGAAAAACAGAAGGGGACAAAAAATAGTTGAGTTGTTGTGCCTAGGAAGGTCTTCTACAGGGTAAAATCATGACATCTTACATACTCTGAATCCTCTCTGTGGCCATGCTGAAATTCTCGGTTACTTTGTGGAAAAGTGGTGTTGATGCACAAGAGTTTTACAATTGAAGTTTTTGTGCATGTTATGTGATCGCAATTTGGAATATGAAAATGGTACAAAATTACGGTCATCTGTTAAGTAATTACAGTGCACAGGTAATGCGAGTGGAAATTACTATTCCGTTCTAATCTGAATTTCGTGATTTAGGTGAAGCATTATTTTCAATATGGAGAACCAAATGGAACAGTGAATGAAATATGGCGCCAGATCGCACAGAAGCTCCCCTTTATCAAATTGACAATCAACCGCGAAAGTCGACTTGTCAAGAGGGATTCAAATGTGCGAGACTGCTCTTGTCTCTGCTCAAACCAGACCGGGATTATAATGATGCCACATTCATCAATGAGAGACCATGTTTGAGAACTCTCTCTTTCAGTCATATGGATCTACATATATAGATCAGAAAGCCTTGGATCGACCATTAGCCATTAAGGATTTGCTTTTGCGCCTTCAGAAGAGTGATGAGCAGTCGCTACTTTGTTCTAAGCTGCAGCTTTATGCGGGTTATAGCAAGGCTGAATGACACGCAGTTCGTTCTTTCACAGATGGGGGTTTTAGATACCGGATCCTTAAAGTTGTTGTACTTGTAGATACTGTTGTGGCCTTGAAGAATCAGCAGCTGGAAATTAAATTAAATTACTTGTAACTTGTAATTCATTTATACATTGGTAGATAATAAAAATCATATTTGCTTCATCTTTTGTCTTGCATTTGTAAACACGTCGCGATCTCAGCCATTTGTGGCAACATTCATCTACTGAAACAAAAGAGAACCATGTTTCCAATTCAGTCACATATCAAGACATAAACAAACAGTGCACAAACTGACTTCGGTAAAAGGCCTCCGCTTATTATCTCTTCTGTTCGTTTCATCTAAGTGTTCTAACATCCTGCGTAAGGAACCCCCCACACCACGTTCATCATATCACATGAAGATTAAAATTTGTGGGTGTGCCATCAGTTTCGGATCCTCAACCAGGCGGCCATTTCAGCTGTCTTCCGCCAAGGACGTGCAAGTGGAGATGATAAACGGATTGACCTGGAGGGAGCAAGACCGCGTGAATGATTGAACGGCAAACTAAGCATTGCACAACTATGAAAGGAAGGCACAGAGATATGGGGATGGAAACTTACATGCTTCTGCACCATTGTTGATAACCACACGAAATCCGTCAAGAATACCTTCTCTCTCAGCCACAATTTTCGCAGCATGGAGAAGTCGGCCTAGTATTTCCGTGTGCCTTAGTTCAGCCTGCAATGACAGAATGCGCAAATTAAACGAAAGCTTTTCCACTCTACAGACGATGAACCATTTAAAAGTGCTACGCATAACACATGCTTTGAAAAATATAGGGTCTTAACAGGAAAAATGTAACTGGTAAAAAAAAAGATTGATGATGGAAGAAAAGGCATGTACGATGGCAAAAAAAGGGCCAGAGATTACCTTTCCCAGGCCGGTTAATCCATCCCTGAACTTTGGGATGACTAAAACATGAACAGGAGCCTGCGGATTGATATCACGAAATGCCAGGACCAGATCATCCTCATATACAATGCTTGATGGGATTTCCTTTGCTATGATCTTGTCAAATCTGCAAACAAGGCAGAAAACTTTGATAAGATATCATTGTTTTAACTGTACTAAATTTCCATACAGCTTTTACCCATTTCAAATTTTCAGTGCAAACTGCAAAGTAAATAACGTTTCAAAAAAAATAACGTTGCAAATTTGACAGTAATGATTGTGATAAGTTTTTTTCCATGAAATTTTGAAAAAAATAAGAGACAAAATCAATGAAGATGAAAAATAAGAATATTGCCACTTTCTCACTTGGGAGAAAATTTCCTCAGTAGTTCCTTCCAACTTAGCACCAACTTCACATGTTTTGACGGGTTAAAACTCAATAAGTTCAATTGGAAGTTCCAGACTCAAAAGGTATGCTATGAACTTGAATGTGAGATCAAACCAGTTTTACTATGTGAAGGAATCGGATGATACATTGTTGGAGCTCCACTGTCGGCATTCACTGCAGCTACCTTTGCAGCAGCCTCCTCGTTGTTTGTAGCGCTAACACGGCACAGGGATCTAACAAACATACGGGACAGATAGTTATATTCAAGTCACCAAAGGAAAAGCACACCAGACATTGAAGTTGGTTTCAAATGACATATACATAACACCTTCAAATGAACAACACACTAATATAGTAAGATTATAGAACTTCTTCAACAACCAATCACCGCGTAGGTCATTTGAAGCTAAACAAGAACACAATTGACAATTAGATTTGGCACCGGGTAAGCATTTTGAATCAGATAAAAGTATGAGACTTTCGACCAACAAACATCTTGAAAGGCCAAAAGTTTACCAATGTCAAACAACACCCCCAACAGTAATTAACTCTACAAAAAGGCTTGTGCTTGTGGCACCTCCTCAAACAAAGCCAAAAAAATTCCATAGGGCCATCTTTTACTCATCCTTAATTTTTCAATTAAAAATTAACAGATACCCAGGTGAAGATTACGGTGAAAGCTGAGAATATCGCAATGAAATTTGAGAAATTTTCAATTGAGAGAGAGAGAGAGAGAGAACCTGCGAGAGTGGAGAGGAAGAAGGGAAGTTGTGAAATTGGGGTTGGAGGCTTTCACTGTCACAAAAGCTCTCACAGTTGTCGCTGCACAATTCCTGTTCCAAAAATTCTAAATAAATATACATCCAAAACCAACATAGTGATCGAAAATTAACAGATATAAACAAGGAGAGCAATAAATTAAAAAGTACCTAAACAGAGAGAAGGAGGTGACTGCAGCAGTAGCCATTGGAATTTTCACTGCCTTTCGAGTAGGCCTGACAATTTCTGACACGACCCGATAACACGACACGACACGACACGAAATTAACAGGTGTTCGGGTCGACACGATAACGAATCGGGTCGTTATCGGGTAACCTGATAGCACCTGTTAAGATAACGGGTAAATTCAGGTATACACGTGGGTAACACGATACACGATAAGCAGAATATTAATTTCATAATTTTATAACCTTAAAAAAAAATACTAGTATAATTATATATATTAATTTAACAATTTTATACCCCTAAAAACTATAATAAATATATATATATATTAAATTAAGTTAATTAACTATAATAAATAAATAAATAAATTTTAACTATAATAATTATAATAATTATATATACTATAATAATTATATATATATATATATATTAAATTTTATAAAACTTTAATATATCGTTTTAATGAGATACGAATTCTCCAAAACTAATTTCAACGATCGCAACCGTCAAACTTGTATGTATATGATTCGAGATCACATCAGCAAAAAATCACAAAAAAAAAACATTCAGAGATCAAGTAACGGGACAAAGTTTTTCGACGGTTATAAACGAAAAATCACGATTTAACGGTTATTTTAACTCTGATTTTGATGATTTTTTACAGCTACACTCCTTGACCCTATATGAATACAATGAATGAATTCGATCTTCAATTTAAAATATTTATACAAGTGGATACCACAAAATATTATGTTATACTTAATGAAAGTATAAATAAACTCTAAGTGTTAGTGAATCTATCGTTTTATTGAGATACGAATTCTCCAAAACTAATTTCAACGATCGCAACCGTCAAACTTTTATGTATATGCTTCGAGATCACATCAGCAAAAAATCACAAAAAACAAACATTCAGAGATCAAGTAACGGGACAAAGTTTTTCGACGGCTATAAACGAAAAATCACGATTTAACGGTTATTTTAACTCCGATTTTGATGATTTTTTACAGCTACACTCCTTGACCCTATATGAATACAATGAATGAATTCGATCTTCAATTTAAAATATTTATACAAGTGGATACCACAAAATATTATGTTATACTTAATGAAAGTATAAATAAACTCTAAGTGTTAGTGAATCTATCGTTTTAATGAGATACGAATTCTCCAAAACTAATTTCAACGATCGCAACCGTCAAACTTTTATGTATATGCTTCGAGATCACATCAGCAAAAAATCACAAAAAACAAACATTCAGAGATCAAGTAACGGGACAAAGTTTTTCGACGGTTATAAACGAAAAATCACGATTTAACGGTTATTTTAACTCCGATTTTGATGATTTTTTACAGCTACACTCCTTGACCCTATATGAATACAATGAATGAGTTCGATCTTCAATTTAAAATATTTATACAAGTGGATACCACAAAATATTATGTTATACTTAATGAAAGTATAAATAAACTCTAAGTGTTAGTGAATCTATCGTTTTAATGAGATACGAATTCTCCAAAACTAATTTCAACGATCGCAACCGTCAAACTTTTATGTATATGCTTCGAGATCACATCAGCAAAAAATCACAAAAAAAAAACATTCAGAGATCAAGTAACGGGACAAAGTTTTTCGACGGTTATAAACGAAAAATCACGATTTAACGGTTATTTTAACTCCGATTTTGATGATTTTTTACAGCTACACTCCTTGACCCTATATGAATACAATGAATGAATTCGATCTTCAATTTAAAATATTTATACAAGTGGATACCACAAAATATTATGTTATACTTAATGAAAGTATAAATAAACTCTAAGTGTTAGTGAATCTATCGTTTTAATGAGATACGAATTCTCCAAAACTAATTTCAACGATCGCAACCGTCAAACTTTTATGTATATGCTTCGAGATCACATCAGCAAAAAATCACAAAAAACAAACATTCAGAGATCAAGTAACGGGACAAAGTTTTTCGACGGTTATAAACGAAAAATCACGATTTAACGGTTATTTTAACTCCGATTTTGATGATTTTTTACAGCTACACTCCTTGACCCTATATGAATACAATGAATGAGTTCGATCTTCAATTTAAAATATTTATACAAGTGGATACCACAAAATATTATGTTATACTTAATGAAAGTATAAATAAACTCTAAGTGTTAGTGAATCTATCGTTTTAATGAGATACGAATTCTCCAAAACTAATTTCAACGATCGCAACCGTCAAACTTTTATGTATATGCTTCGAGATCACATCAGCAAAAAATCACAAAAAACAAACATTCAGAGATCAAGTAACGGGACAAAGTTTTTCGACGGTTATAAACGAAAAATCACAATTTAACGGTTATTTTAACTCCGATTTTGATGATTTTTTACAGCTACACTCCTTGACCCTATATGAATACAATGAATGAATTCGATCTTCAATTTAAAATATTTATACAAGTGGATACCACAAATTATTATGTTATACTTAATGAAAGTATAAATAAACTCTAAGTGTTAGTGAATCTATCGTTTTAATGAGATACGAATTCTCCAAAACTAATTTTGAAGTAATATATAATAATATATGTGGTATGTGCAAATTAAAAAATATATTTTTTTTTCTTAACGGGTCATAACGGGTCATAACGGGTCGGGTCACTTTACCCGTTGGGTAAAGTGACACGACCTGTTAAGGACCCGTTAAGATAACGGGTGTGACACGACACGACCCGTTAAGATAACAGGTGTTACACGAAAACGACACGAAACACGACAGACACGACACGTTTGCCAGGCCTACTTTCGAGAGTCAGGTTTTTAAGCTCACTCTGCAATGCAAATATGCAATGCCCACAAAAGGAATTTCTCAAGTGAATAATTATTTAAAATTCAACATATAGGAAATTGGGCTGCATCTGGACCGTCCAAAAAGACAAATAAAAGTCTCATCCAACGGCTCTGGTGGAGTCAAGGGACTATTCTATCACAACACCTTTTCATTTTTTGTGGAAGATATAAATACACAGAAAAAAGATAGAGGCTTTATTTGCAAAAGGGTACAGATTTTACAGAAAAATGGCTCACTTTGTTCTGCAAGTCCCAAACAGCTTGAGAAGCTTTACTGTTTCTGCTTCTCTTTCATCCAATGGTACCAAAATTAAACCCTCTATTAGTTTTATTAGAGTATATATTTTATTGCTAATTGGCTTGTTAATTTGAGTCTTTCTCTTGTAAAAATGTAAACTTTGATGGGAATTATGGGCTTCTCCCCTTCCGCACTATTGTTTTGATCAAAAGAAAAAACTTTGATGAATTGTTTTGAACTGATACTTTGATGAAGATTAACATTTAATTTTTCAGGGTCTACTCCTTTGAGTTCTGGGGGGAGCAGTGGAGGTGGTGGTGGGCCGGTGATACTGGAGCTTCCTCTGGATAAGATAAGGCGGCCATTGATGAGAACCAGAAGTAACGATTCAAACAAGGTTCAAGAGCTCATGGATAGCATCCAAGAAATTGGCCTTCAAGTACCTGTAAGAACTGCTAAATGCTCCAAACTTTTAATTTCCTATGTTGGGTTTTGTATTTTCTGTTTGGTTTCCTAGAAAGTGAAGAGAAAATAATTTGGTTTGCATATGATTTATTTTGAAGTTTTCACTTTTGAGTACCATGCTTACCCTGCCTTTCTCAAAATTTAAATATCAGGCTGTGTTCTGTTAATTGTGTTATGCAATGCAATGCTTGTCCTTAGACATAGAAAATGGACTTGTTGAGATGATATCAGTATTGTTATGTGCAAATACGATTATTATTTAACTTTCCACACGATCAAGTATGGATTTTATAGTTAACAACGAATGAAATTGAGGATAACATGGGGCGAGTGAGCAATTGTGTAGTGCGCCTCACGCTGATTAATGGAAGTTTTCAGTTCATCGAAAGAGTAAATCTTTGTGACTAATTTGTTCTTGTTGTCGACTTTGAAGCTCTTGTTGGAACCAAACCATACTAAAACATTAGGGAGTATGAAGGTAGTTTTCTTAACTTGAATGATTCTGGTCCAGGTTGGTGGAATATTGTTGCCGTGATTTATCAGTCTTAGATTGCCTTTCTTCCTTTTCCAATTTCTCTTAGGAACTACACTTATTTCTGCTATTTTGTTTGACAAGAAACTCCGGGATTACAGTATTTCGTGGGAGAAAACCAAATAGAACATATAATTTGGACACTAATATTCCAGGTTTTTTTGTTGGAAATATATAGGTGTTCTCAAGTAGGCTTTCTATAAGTTAACATGCGGTATAAGGCCATAGGTAGCTTAAGCTTTTGTATGCCGTCATTACATCTTGATGCTTCGATCATCTCTCGCTAGATGACTTCGAGCATTAGAGATTCGGCTTAATAGCTGCGAATAACTTTTGGATACGTGTTGATGTGTAAATGTGTGTACGTTTTTAGAGTGCAAGTATCTGCGTTCAATTCCTGGATCATATGCTTTCGTCTGACTTGAGGTGCTAATGCAGATTGATGTGCTTGAGGTCGATGGAGTTTATTATGGTACGTGCTTATCACTATTCTAAGCTATGAAGGGTTATTATTCTCTCTGTTTCTTCCTTACAGTTCATTGGACTCCGTTCAGGACCCTGTTTGTTTGTACCAGAATATTATAGCCGCACGCACATGTTTTTCAGGATCATAGCTCACGATTTGGTCATGTTTTGGTAGGTTTCTCTGGTTGTCATCGTTACGAGGCTCACCAGCGCCTTGGGCTACCCACAATACGTTGCAAAATTAGACGTGGAACAAAAGAAACTCTCAGGTGAAGTTGTTGCATATCTTATTAGTGCTTAATTTGTTAGTTTTAGATGTTCTTTCCATTAATTCACGTATAATTTTTCTTCATTTTGCAGGCATCACCTCCGCTGACTCTCCGTGGCCAGTCTGTCGGAATGAATTTGCAGCGTTTACCAAGTTAATCAGCTATGGTATCGATTATCTTGTGCCTCCACTTGTTTATACAAAATCTTGTCGATAATATGTAATGTTTACAAGGTTTACTCTGTGTGGAAGCTGCTGTTATCCATAATGTCAATGCAAATCTTTGTAGCTTAGTTTTGTTTTTCTTCAACTAAACAGAAACTGAAATCATAGTAAAATAACGACGAATGTTTACTCTGGTCGCCGGGAGAGTAATGTACAGGGTTTTGGAGGAGAACTGAACTGAGTTCCCAGGAGTTGAAAGAGATGTGTCCAACATTTTTTGTTTTTTTTTTCACCCCGCATTCTTGTTTGTTTGCGCGAAAATCATTTCCTTTTGATAAAGAAGCACCCACATAGGAGTAAATTTTATTTCTGTCTTAATACTATTGGGAGATTATATACAGAAACAAAATATATGAAGAGATACAATTTGTCAAAATTTGTATGAACTAACCCCTCTAATAACTGAGGCATTGACAGAAAAGAGAAGATAAATTACCATCCCTTTTACCCTTTAACTCGTTTTCACGTCGTTTTTTTACTTGTACGATATTGGACCGGATCTTGAGACGGCGAACCTCGGTAGCGGACTGGGGCCGGTACTCCCTGAAGTTGAGCCTTCCACATACTCAACTTTACTGCGGCTTGAGCTGTAATCCAAAGGACCGGAACTACGAACATTCCGCAGCCTGCTTTCTGTGCTCCGTAAGCTTCCGCTGTCAGTATCATACTCCTGGCCATGGGATGATGATCCTTTGAAATAACTTGAATCATACTGAGTGGAGTCGCCATGAGGATGTCGCACTCCAGGAGACGAATGTGAGAGCGATGCAGCATGTGAATGGCGGGGTGAACCACTAAGTAATGCAAGTGGCGTCGATGGAGAGTTTTCGTAATACTGGCTGTATATCGAGCGAAGAATGGCGTATGGAACATGGGATTCCAGAGAGGTTCTTGGAAGATAAGGCGACATCTCACAAAGTTGGTCTAGGAAGATTAGCTGTGCTACAAGATGAGATCTGTGAAGAACAGTTGAAATCATTAGCAGCTTGCATGGGTTAATTAGGAGAATCATAGAGAATGCACATGACTCATAAGCAAGCAAGTGAAATCTTGTCATGACAATCTTTATGTGCATTCAAATCACGAACAGGTGAGAAGAGAAAAATGAACTTACCGGTTAGATTCATTCCATGAATCCAATATAATGCCTGCAGAGAATTTCACGAAGAGCTGCATTGTGGATTTCATGCTTGCCTCTGCTGATGAACGACTTTGCATTTCAGTGTCCCCTGTTTCGACAGCATGTCCATTTGAGAGAGATTGTCTTTGTTGATGCTCACGCTCCAGTCTAACAAACTCACTTCCTGCAATTACAGCAGTAATACACCTGCCAACAAAATTTGTCCATGATAGGCATTAATACATTTTGCAAAACGATCGATAATTTCTTAAATTAATGATCACAGAAGAACCAAGAAACTACATAAACAGATATTTTCCAATTGAACTTTACTAGTGGATTAGGTATGGGTTTGGATAATTTTCCCTTACCAACTTTAAGGACATAAGAATCCCATCTTGTATTCAGAAGTATCTAGCATAAAATATAATTCTACTTAATGGTAAAAGTAAATGCAAGAGCACCTTGCCAAGCAGTGGATATTGTTGTTGAATCCCCCTGTGTCCACGTTGAAGGCAGTCGTATTCCAAATATTAGAAGTCATGAAGGTGGCAAATAAATAAGGCAAGAAGCTCCATGAACCATCGTTTGCACATCCAACCTCTTCTAAGATAAATCTCACCCACTGAGAATCATGATCATAGACTACACCAAAATTGTTTGCCACACCTCTCAATCTCCTGATTTCTATCTTTTCAGGTATTTCTTCAGGTATATGCTTAGCTATCCCAGTCAACAACGAATGTATCAAGGGCGCACCTTCTAAGAGCACAGCTCCGGAAGCTTCAGCTAGAAGTCTGTCAAAAGCCAAGGCCAGCCCAGCTTGAATGCAAAACCCAATCACGGTGTCTATATCGAGTATCTGCTT
The DNA here is from genome assembly GCA_963580275.1 of Crataegus laevigata. Taxonomy (NCBI): domain Eukaryota; kingdom Viridiplantae; phylum Streptophyta; class Magnoliopsida; order Rosales; family Rosaceae; genus Crataegus; species Crataegus laevigata. The sequence goes on along the minus strand of OY756939.1, from coordinate 10,385,978 downwards.
TATTGATGCGTCTCTTTCTATTCGGTCACCAGAATGGAGGCTGCCAGCAACTACCTCTAGCACTTCATGGTTCGATCTCAATGATGTGTCAATACAATTCAAAAGGGCAGCAGTGTGTTCTTTCAGCATTCTGTCTAACCTGTCAACTCCATAGCCACCAAAAATCCGAACAAAGGCCTTCAATTCTTTGATATCAGTGACTGAATCAGCAAAATATCCACCAACAGGCCTCGTGCTCTTGAAGCATTTGTGAATTGGAGCAAAAAGGATTCCAGCGCCAGATATATCCTTGATTATATTTTCAATGTACCAGTTGCAAACAGCCTCAGTGGCTGATCCTGTGTGTTGCTCTGCTGGCTTCTCAAACAAATGCAGAGAAGAAACTGGTCCTGAGAAGGCTTCTGAGAGCAGAACTTCTCGAATACCTTGAGTTAGGTCCATGCTAATATGCTGCTCTGCCAGATGGATTATGCTTATGTGTCTCCGAATAAGTGACTCCAGAACAGAAGGCCGTTGGAGATCAGTATCAGTTTTCAGTGCCGAAAGCAATCTCCTCCTAAGGTTCCCAAGGATGCATTCTCTCATGTACTGTGAATAGAATAATTGGTACACTTCAGTGGAATGCAAGAATTGTGTGATCTTGTGATTGAAGAAAAAAGAGTATGCCTTACCTCCCTTAAAACAAAAACATGGTTTAGCACACATATCGGCTCCATATCATTCAAAACCGAGCATAAATTGGTCAGTCTTTGCACTGCAGCTTCTAACCTGCCATTACCAAGAAAAAGAAGAGGCACTGTTAGCTGTGTTAAAATATTGGTGACTCTGAAAAAGGGAAAAACATTTATGCATGAAACTATGATGATTATGCACTTACATTTTGATAGAAGTATTATTTTCGGGATGACTCTCCTGACCAGGAAAAGGGAAACCAGATTCTCCCTTCGAAGATTTAGCTGAAAGATTTGATACTCTGGATGCATAATTCATATAATATGCTGACTGCTCTGGAAGAAGCTGAAAATTTTCACAAAATTAGTTTTGTAAAACATAACCGATTCAACTGTTTCTTATTTCCTGGTATTTCAACATTAGATCAGATAAAATTGATTACCTGGATCTCAAGGGCACCGAATCCTCCTTCAGAATCAAGTATGTTGATTAATCCCTCGAGTCCTCCCATTATTGATTCAATGAGAGATTCAACATAAAGGACAGTATCCCTGCCAATTTTAGTTACCTGCTTGCAGTAAAGAGTTTTCATTTCTAGTCTCATGCATCCATGTACATGCTGAAGCAACTTAAGCTATACTATCGTAACATCATAACATGCTTGATTTTGTCTTAACAAATGAAGACTCAGTAATGAATTTTTTATGGTAGCATGTTGTGACCGTAGATATTTCTAGAAAATTTTAAGGGGAGGTGGAGGAAATTGAATTTATGAATCACCTCTTCTGGAACAATGGGGGAAGCACATTCTGGGAAACTACTTGCAATGCCAAGCCATGCACAGCAATGCTGCGGGCGCCCTTCTGGGCCAAACATAGTGTTCCTGAAGACCTATTCAACAATTTTAATTGCATCAAGTAATTCTCCACGCTAAAGAGTAGAGGAGCTTAGCAAACCAATTACAGGTCAAGAGAGCACGACTTACTGCTGTAAGGTGCTGATGGTAAAAATACAACTTCTTAAGACTCGCATGCTTTGATAATTGAGATTCGAGTTCGTCAACACATCTGATTTGAGAAAATACGAACATGTTACTATTGTCACTTTGACACATTCAAATACACGTGCACCCATGTGTTAATCTATCAAGAAATGTTAGAAGTTGAAAGCAATTATTTACTTCAGGAACTGCTTAACAGATATTTCCAGTGTCAACTATTAATTGAGAAACTTTTAAATCTTATTTAACTTCTTGAGCAATGGCAAATTCACATTTCAGGTAAAACATTGTGCTACCCTGGCTCCTATATGTAACATAATAAAAGTTAAAAACGTCTTTACGCGTTTCCTTTAACTATCCAAGAAGACTCATATGTCGTAAGACTAACACTCAAGGACAAACGGGAGTCACTTAGAAATAGCTACTAGTAATCACCAATAAGGTTTTAATTATCATTTTCTCCAACTGTTCCATACAATAGTAACTCGTAAGAATGTTAATTAACTAATTGCAATGACGGACTACAAATTCACATAATGGCCAAAACCAAGTCAGAAGGAGCACCTGGACCAATTGTATGCAGCATTTCCTTCTGATAATAAGCCTTCTTTCCCAGAAGAAACTGTAGCTTTCTCCAAATGTCTTATGTTTATAGATGATCGGGAAGATGTGACTATCATCAATATTGATAACCAATCCTTTCGGAATTCCTGCTTAGGAATCACAAGATTAACGCTCATTGAAAATGTATAAGAAAATAAAAAACCTGAATAATTTAAGAACTACGATACTAGAGTGAAGAGTACAATATTCAGAACGATAATTTAAATAGAGCGATACCATGAGGGATAAGTTAGAATATGCTAAGAAAAAAAGTAAAAACGACTAAAAGTGAATAGACTTTTATAGTCCTTACAGTCCTTTAATTCATAGTTTCATACCAACCAACAAGTAGTATACACCTATTTCAGCACTTAGATGTGTATTAAAGTGATGAAATAACAAATGGGAAACTTTATCTCCAAGTGAGGTGCTAAATAAGCATAAGCAAGGATATCTCAGAATCTACAAGAAAAATCTATTCGGCATGCAAAAACCAGGAGAGATTAATTCTAAAGATAATTGATCACAGTATGCAGATTTCTTACAGTTAGATCACATGTAATGGCAGATATATTTTCGTCCTGTGGTTTTGGTATGTTTTCAAGGTGCTGAACAATCTGCTGAAAAAGACCTTTCAAGCTTGAATCTAAGTCAAGAGCCACCATCCCAGGGGTATTCAACAAAGACCGGATTCTAACAGCACAAGAATAAAGGTATGATAATGCATAACCTCGAATCACTGCACAAGAAGAAATACCTTAATACAGTAGTAAAAGTATATATAGAAATTATCATATTTCCTCCATTGAGAATAAATTATTAAATATACACATGAAGAATTCTTAATATACACATTTACTCTATTCAGAAAAATGGCATGGCAGACAAAGTTCAAACTAACCTGCAATATACTTGCGTACTAAACAGCATAGATGGTCCATTCCATCTAATAAGAACCCAATAGTTGGATCACTGGGGTCCTGCAAACGGAATCGCAATAGTTAAAGTCAAGCACATCATTATCAGGTTAAAATATAAAAGACTGATCATGATGGATCTCAATAGATACGGGAAAATATGGCTTACTGTGTCAACAGGTACCATTCGAGTGGTTTTTGATTTTGATGACGCAATCCCAATATGTTGGAAATACCAGATGACCTCACATTGAGCAAAAGCCAAGGCAGAGAATACCATCTGTAGAATAATACATCAAATCATCATAATATTATCAACAAGTACTAGCGTGTATCATTGTGAAAAAATTCAGCTTAAATTTAAAAAAAAAAAGCAGTTTAGCATACCGTTTCAAAAAGCACATTAATAGAATCCTGCAATGAAAACGTACTTGTATGTTTGGAGCCAACAAGCTAGGCTGATCAGTGAAGAAAAGCACCATTCTTCCAATTTCTTGCTTTAGCAATATTCTCCTCTCATGATGAATGGCATCACACGAGAGTAATGCTTGCTCATGAACTTCACTGCATGAAGTAACCATTTTAATATATTCAATGTACATGGTACCACAAACATCGCCAATCATAAAGAAAGTTCCTTTGATGGGAACTAAGAGCTATTTATGCACATTTGAAACATGAATATGGATATCACAACATGGGATCCATCCAATTGAGAATTTGTATAGGACAATTACAAGAGTGCTTTCATAGTTACAACAGGTTATTATGATGTATGGATTGACATAGGAAACCATACGGATACACGAACATTATATAGGAAACCACTGATTAATATATGGTCCATCCAAATGTACCTTATCATTTTCTCAACTTGCTTAGCTACACTATACTCCAGATCTGCTTCTTTTTGCTTCGTACGACCAGACTTTGCCATCTTCTTTGATTCTAAAATCCGTGGCAGGACATATATCTGATAATCCTCATGCAAAAGTATATACTGCATGTTCAAGTTACAACAATTAACTACTGAAAATGGTAAAAGTATTTCAATGACAGAAAACTGACATAAAAAATCACCTCATCCCTGAACAAAGTAAGAACCAGATTTTCTTTCAATACGACCTGAAAGCCACAAAAGTGAAACAAAAATAAGGAATAAGACACAATGTGCATGATAATATAACAACAAGCACATACTGTCTAAAGAAAATTCCTAAAACAAATGCCCAAATATGCATATCTTCTCTTCCACTTAAGATATGCTCAATTCTATTGAATATAAAATTGGCAAGAAAAATTAGAAATGAAACAGTGTAAGGTTTACCAAAGCAATGTCAATGCTAGTAACTCGAAGAAGCTCATCAGGACAAACAAGAAACCCAAATAATACCCATTCACGATAAGAGGTGACATTTGCTAGATCCTGAGCTCTCTGCAAATGGAACGTAACATTAACCATATAATGCTTTTTTTTTGCAATACCAATACTCTAAGAAAACATTCAGACTGTCAATAAATGTCTTACCATTGGGTGAGCAGAATTTGTAAGTATGTCTGGATATCGAGGATGATATGGACTTAAAAAACCTTCATTTCTCAGCTTTCTTGTATCTGTTGACAGAAAAATAATAGGTCCCACAGCCTCTAGCACCTGGAAAAGAAAAGTGAAATTTAATGGCAATAAAATCGTCTGTGCTAGACTTATTAATTACACCTTTTTGTTATAAATTATGACGTTTGGGGAGGGGGGAAACGTGGGACCTCCTCTTTCTTCCCCGGCCACAAAAACATAATTATCAAAACCATTGATAAATTAAAGCAGAAACTAACCTCTCCAATACGTGGGCTCACAAAATTTAGGTCTTCTTTTAATCCTTTCAGCGGTGGATCATAACTGTCTATAAACTGAACCAACCTATTATCATCAGAAAAAAAAAAACATGAGGCCTGAAGTTTTAAGCATGAACAATAAGAATAAAGATTTCCCATTAAGATAAATATCATATTGGGGGTAGAGCTGCAATCAAGCTGAGTCGACAATGAGCTCAATAGAGCCCAACTTGCCACGAGCCTTCATGTTGAGCCTCAGATCAACTGACTCATGAACATGTGGCAAATCACTTGGTTCATTTACAAGCCTAACTGGGGGGCAAATAAAAGATGTGCTACAGCTACAAGTGAAGCACAAGTTCTAAGAATGAAAAAGGAAGAGTTTTGTTTTCTGGTTATGTAATGATACATGGCATACCAGATCTACCTATTCATGCCTAAATATAACAATGTAATACTCTGAAGTTCCATAAACTCAGATATGCAGAAGACCCCATAACCACTACCCACGTGTTCATGAAGTCATTTCAAGAATTCCTTTTAAACATTTTCTGATACTCTAACAGAGGAAGTAGAATAATCATTAAACAAAATGAATGATAACGATATGCAGAAAAAACAAGTAACTTGTAACTAAAAAAAAGTTCCTACCGATGATAAAAATCACAATCTCGGTCTCTTGACATGGAATGCAAAAGGTTATACATTTGTAGCATCATTTTCCTTGGCATCTGTTATAAGCATAGTGTTATCATAACAGCAAATATATGTATGTAAACTATGTATACATGTATTTGTTTAACTGTACGCATGTCCAGTTAAGATTAACCAATTGAGACTCAAAAAATGGACAGTAAAAAGTACTGAGGAAAAAAAAAACAGAAGGAAGAAGAATGGAAATTAGCTAACCTTCTCTAAGAAAAGGTTCACGCGGACAAAGGAACAAAAGAGATCCATAAATGCATGTAGTATAAGTGAGTTCTGATGGGGCTGCAAAATACTGCGCAAAGTTATTAGAGATGCCAAGTAAAATCCTTTTCATCCAAGGAATAATGCAAGCATTGAGTTTATTTTGTCAAACTCCCTTGTAAAATGTGAGATGTGACCTTAATTTACTTGTTCACTTGTTAATAAACTCAAATGCATATAGTGAGAAGCTTTTTGTCAATTCATATCCTTGCTGCGTGTCATCAAATCAGTTACATGAAACATTGCATTTGTTAGACAAAAAGGTGTAAGATAGACATTGAGGAGCAGAACTTAAATATTTCTGACTACAAACCTATATTTACATACGGTTACTTCTAACAAGCACTATGCATCTGTAAACTTGAAAGGGAAAACACTGTCAACATCGTTGTTCCACCCACAGCCTATAATTCATAGAGGTAAAATAAGTGATAATGAGACTCACCAACAAACTAATAACTGTGCTGCTCAGATCCAATACGAGTCGTAGAGCTTGTTCTCGGAATGCCATCAAATCAACAAGCAGCTGATTCATGCAAAAGAAAAGCTATTATTTTATTGCATCTAACATGTGGTCGAAGTAAATCTATAATAGGAAGCGAGCCAGCGATTTGCAGACCATCTCTCAAATCAAAAGCACTACCACCCAACAAGAATAAATGATTTCAACTGTTGGTGCAATAGCTCCTGCACTAACCATTCATGAAACTGTTGTTGATAAACTTGCAACAAATTAAGACTTACGTTTTAGCCTTTCAGGCATCAATAATTGTTGATACCTAACTCCTTTATAAAAAATATAAAAAATAGATGAAACAAGTACAATTAGAGACTGGCAATACCTACCATCAACTTAGTCTATCACCAAAAACATAAGCACTGGAAACTAACAGTTATGCAAAAGCTTTTTATAGAATATGGAGGTAATGGAGGAATTGAAGCAAAAAAAATACTAAAGTCATACCTGGATCCATGGTTCCAAGCTTTGTAAATGAAGTTCTGCATTGTCTTGCAAGGCATCCCAAGAAACCTTATCAACCTGCAACAATATTTTTCTATATTAACAATATTCGGCTAGCGAAGTAACACTGACTAACAAAAGAATATCTAATATTTAAATGAAAACAAATCCACTCTTACGTGTTCAAGCTGTAGTTTGCTACAATGTTCAGGGAACTTCTTTGAGAGTAACAAGCAAATTCTTGGATGGTTGGGGAACACACCGGCTTTCCAAAATGCTTCTGAAAATACATGGCCAACCGGATCCGGGTAATCCAAAATTTGGTTCAGCCTATACATTTTAGCCATAAGACCTTCTGCCACTTCAGTTACTTGAACTACCCACTGCATGTTCAAACCTTTGTGGGACCCGCCTGAACTATGGACCTGTCCATCAGGATCTGAATTCCTGGAGCTCCTCGAATTCATTGGAGAAGTTGTCTCTGGACCCAAATATTCAGTCCATCTTGATGGACCCTCCCATTCTCGGGATCGCACAGAAGTTGGGGACAGTGATGAATCTTGGCTAGAGAAATGTTGCCTTGATTTTGCCATTGGTGAGTAATCAGAACAAAACTGCATTTCAAGTTTTGGTTTAAAGTCAAAATATTATAAAGAACAAGAAAGTATTTAAACTTGATATCTATGTTAAATTAGTCAGGAAAAACTACAAATAATTAGTTCATAGAACACATTTAAGATAACCAAATATAATTTGTTTGATATGTATTTGAAATTAGTATATGAAATCGTTTCAAGTTCGCTTTTTTCCTTCTAATTGTAATCTCAAAATATGGGAATAGAAAGATTAACCAAATAATTTAACAAAACAATGTTAACTAAATCCCTAACTTTGGAATCAATCTCTCCAAATGGACTCTGAAACTACTATCTTGTTTCTTAGAATTTCTCCCGCTCTACATATCCTTTCATGAATTGACAAAAATAAACAAGCAAATGTCAAATAAAGTAACAAAATTTGAAAAAGAAACTTAACATTCATTTTCTTCATACGTTCTGGTCAACAAAATGAGGGGAGGGGCACAATCTTCCTTTCATATCAAACAATACGCCTTTCCAGCTCCTTAGTACTCAAGAATTAAATTTTTGTTCACCACAAAGCTTTATTGCTTGTTCTTGCAGAATGGTTCCATTCCATATTTCATTTTACAACGAATAAAATCCCCGTTTGACGGATTAACAGACTTAAACAAAATAAGAAAACTCTAGTACTAGACTATTTCCTTTTCGATACACCAGCAGCTACAACTCTCCAATTAATTGAGTTTAAACTAGCAAATTAGCAAAGCGAGAACAATTTCCCGAATGTAGAGCATTTCACAGTTTGGAACTGAACCAAATAAGTAACATTTGAACCAAAAAGGAAAAATATTTAGCCATTGTAACCAACCATACACTATATCAAGCACATGAATCAGAGTACTGCAAATGAAAATTTCCCCATTTGTCTGCTCGGAAAATGAGAGAAGATCGCACACTCAACTCAAAGGCATTGTCAATGCACTTGTAGTTTGCAGACTGTTTCCCTTTTTTCTTCCCGCATTTTCTCTGCAGACAAACAGAGCAAATACAGAGAGAGAGAGAGAGAGAGAGTAGCATACAAGTTAAAGCTGCGAACTTGAAAGGCGGAGCAGGTGGAGAAAGGTGAAGATCATGGGGAGCTCAGATCTGAGTCTCTCTCTGTATGTGCTGTGAATTGCGATTTGAGTAGCAGCGCTCCTCCACTACGAGAATGAATGCATATGAGAGAGAGGTTGGTTTAGTGGGAGAGGGAGAGCTGGGAATTTGGTTTAATATATTCTTTTTATAAAATAAATGATAATTTTTTTAATTAGTAAGTACTTAATTATTTTAAGACAAGGGTGGTCGATTTCTTTTTTTTTCTTCTCTTTCTCATAATACGTAGGGGTAAAAAAAAAAATTTACAATTATTAAGGAGAGATAGAGTTCAAAAATATTATAATAATTTATAAAAATGAGTTTCAAACTTAGAGTACATGGGCAATAACCAAACACCATATTCATTAAGATATTGGATCACACGTAAATAGTATAAATAAAAAAATTGTGAATTATTGATTTTCGCTTCTCTTTTTACTTTTTTTTTTTTACTTTGTTCTTGGCAATAATATCCTAATTTACTATTTCTCAATGTGAGATTGATTTTAAGGCTGGCAATGATTTTTTTTAAATCGTGACCTTTTTGTACGAGATTTGGAACTCAAGTGATTAAGGATGTTTTATCTTATATTTCTTCTCACAAATTCTCAATTTCCCAATGTCTCTTACAAAAATCATGCCATTTCTTTCATTGGATGAAATTTTAGTTAACTCTAGCATGATTTTAAAAAAAAAAGAGTAATTACAATAGATTCACTTAATTACAAAGAAGAGAAATCAAATTTAAGTGCAAATATTCGAGCACAAAACTCTATAGTTAATCACATATGCTAAGATCGTATATATGATTATACCTATACATTTTAAGTAGTGGCACACATGATGTTGCTAAATATTAAATTCTGTTACATATTTATATGGATAGTTTGACTCACAAGGTGTATGTTTGTGGACTTGTTCATCTTTCTAGCTTTGTGGTAGTGCCTTGTGCGTATATTCGAAGGATGCACTCCTTGTTTTATGAGGTGGTGGAAGACACACTTGCCTTGGACGTTAAGCAACCATCATTGTTTTCTAATTATCATTTTTTTTAATTCAAAATTAGTGGGATTTGTGATTATTGTTGGACGCAAATAACACAAAGATTTTTTCCAATAATCATGATTACCTGTACGGCCGTCAATATTATGATGGTAATGATGGTAATTAAGTTGCCTAATTGGGATTAGTTCGCAGGTAAGCTAACTATACCATATGCTTGGGCAACGCTGACGTCACAAATGGAGCGGTTTGACTTCGAGATCAACTTATTGGCATGATAAAGTGGGTCGGGTTGGGCCGATTTTGAAGTTTGTTGATTCGGTGGGACTGAAAATTGATCAAGCTAAATGTTGCTTCTTATGGGTCTGAATTGTATTTGGACCTTGAATGAGCATGGGTCCGAGCCAATTTGGGTTCCAAAAATGCTACGGCAATTGTCTGGAGGGAGGGTGGGTTGAAACTTGGAGACATTTTTTAATATATGTCCGGAATATAGGACGGTACACTACGTGTGACGTGTTACTACAAATTTTTGGATAATTATGTTAAAAAATTAACAACTTGAAAAGAAAAGAAAAGCTTTTCTCCACTCGTATAATGATACGTAATGTACCCATCCGCGTCTCAGACACAATGAAAAAATTCTTGAATTGAAGAGTGCTAACTTCCCCTTTTAGATGAGGAATGGAGATTACCTGTCAATTTTGCTTATAACCATTAGACGCAAAGATAAGAAATTAATCTCAAAGAAATAGTTTTTGACAAAAGCTACAAAGCTTTCACTTCAGTGGACATTACAATTTTGAGAGACTACCGGCCAAAATTTGGTAGTGTTTTTACAACTCTCGTGTTTGTAATGGAGTGGCGCACTCAGTTGCTTCCTATACTTTTAGTCATAAAGGTTTTTGACGGTGAAATAGGGGGACTTATCAATGTTTTAATTTTACAAGTAAGCATTTCGATTGGAATATATTAAGTTTATATACATAACAACTTCCTTCAAACGCAAATTCACCATTGGATCGTACTAGGGGCAAATAATTCAATCAAGAAAGAAGAAAATACAAGAATTATATCCATGTAATTAATGTAAACAAATACATACGTAATGTTTTGTAACGAAAACAACTTGTATAACACAAGAGTTTACAGCTACGGCGGCGTTCAGTGCCAATAACACAAGAACATGTGAAAAAAGCTAATGCATGACCTTACATAATTAGCATAAGTGATGATGAATTCGTTCCATAAAAGTCTTCTCTTTCTGTAATGAGGTCACACAAACATGAAATATTATTCATTGTCCATGACATCTTCATCGGGGGAATTTCCAAGAAGCTCCGAGCAAAAGCCAATGACTACTTTTATTTGCGTTGATTTTTCAGTCGGTTTTAGGTGTTTTCTTTGTTTCTATTTATCGTTTTCTGATTTGGTTGCATATTCTTCAAGTGAGCGACAACAAGAATTGTTTAACAAAATTGATAATCTTGCATTATAATAATTCTTTTTTTTTTTAAGAAATCTCGATGGTTCGGTGCGACACTTTATTTAAAAAAATCAAAGTTCACATCTCATAGACGTAGTGGTACCATGGTGGTTCCTTTTCCAAATGGTATTAGGTAGAAAGTAATCATCGACGAAGACTTCGAACTTCCCATTGACTAAGACGACTTATTGACTTACGTTCTTCTTTAACTCAGTTGATGAATTACTCAGGTATTTTCTCCTCCTCTCTTGATCATTTCTATAATTTAGGTTTCCAGAATCGTAATTTTTTTTATATTCGAAATCATGAGGTTTAATTGAATAATTCGAGTTTATTTTGGGGTTTAATTTCCACATTTTTGCAGATTTTGTTAACATGGTTGATATGATAAAGGTAACTCCAGCTTGTCCTTCCAATATGGTTGCTTATCTGATCCTTGTTTGGTCCAAGGCCATGGAGTACTGCTTACTGCCCATGATACGATTTCTCGCGTCGGTCGTCGACGGATTCTTCATACGTTTCTTATCAAAACCCGTGACGCTGCAGATCGAAGAGTACCACGGCACGAGCACGCGTAACAAAGTCTACGATGCGTTGGATCTTTACTTGAAGGACAAGATCAGCCCTTCAGCTCGGCTTCTCAAAGTTTCGCAAGCTCGTAAAGAGACTAATTTCACCGTCCAATTTTCGAACAACCAAGAGTTTGATGACTTGTACGAAGGGATCCAGCTGAAATGGAAGTTCATTTCGTTTCCCAAGAATTCCAAGTTCAATCCAACTTCTTCATCAAATTACAATGTTCCGGAGAAAAGGCAATATTTTGAACTCGTGTTTGACTTGCGACACAAGGAAAAGGTCATGAATTCTTACTTGCCTTGTGTTATGGAGAGATTTAAGGTTATGAAAGATGAAGGCAAAGTTGTGAAGCTGCATACACTTGTGAGGTTAGATGCTTTTAAGATCAGATGGGAGGCAATCAATCTCGAACACCCGGCAACGTTTGAGACAGTGGCCATGGACCCGGAGCTGAAGACTGCGGTTCTGGAGGACTTGGACAGATTTGTGAAGAGGAAGGAGTTCTACCAAAGAGTGGGAAGAGCTTGGAAGAGAGGGTATCTTCTATATGGTCCTCCAGGAACTGGAAAGTCGTCTCTAATAGCTGCCATGGCTAATTACCTCAAGTTTGATGTCTATGATTTGCAACTTACACATTTGAAAACGGATATGGAATTGAGAAAGGTGTTGCTGGCAACAACAAATAAGTCAATCCTTGTGATTGAGGATATCGATTGTAGTCAGCCGGCGGTTCAAGATCGGAAACAGAATAATTCTGGCATAAAAAAGCCCGAGTTTGAAGGCAATCAGGTTAGCAAAATAAGATATTGCGAGTGATAATTTAGTATTTGAGGTCATAAAATAAGATATTGCCCCGTAGTTGTGGTTTATCGTGCTAGCTTATATAAATTGTTGGTCAATTATCCGATTGATTAAATTTTTAGAGCTTAGTAGTCGTCTAACACGGTTTTAAAATTTTTAGAGCATAAAATTTTACAAATTTTATCTTCATCAAAAGATATGCAAGTGAATTAGCATTTGAGGTCATAAAATTAGAGATATTGTTTCGATATTGTGTTGGCTTGATATAAATTATTGATCAATTATCCGATTGCTTAAAGTTTTAAAGCTTAGTGTATAAAATCTGTTCCAAGTGGGAGGGCTGCACTTATTCCATATGTATCAAACCTACCCATAGTATAATAAGTTCACCTACCCTGTTTAATAATCGGGATGATTTTGATACAAGAGTAACACGATATTAATGTGCATGCTATAATGTCTGAAAGCGTTTTTGATTTTCATACAATTCCTTTTGCTTTTGTGCACAGCTTACGCTATCTGGACTACTAAACTTCACAGATGGGCTGTGGTCTAGTTGTGGAGAAGAGAGAATCATTGTATTCACTACCAATCACAAGAGCAAGCTCGACACTGCATTGCTTCGTTCTGGACGAATGGACATGCACATCCACATGTCGTTTTGCACGTACGAGGGCTTCAAAACGCTGGCTTGCAATTATCTCAAAATCTGTGGAACCCATCCTTTGTATGAGAAGATTGAAACCCTACTGCAGAACACAAAGGCCACGCCTGCACAAGTGGCAGAGGAGCTAATGAAGAGTGAGGAGGCTGAAGTTGCACTCCAAGGTCTCATCACATTTCTAAAGGAAAAGAAGAACAATGTGAAAGATGAATATGAGGATGATGATGATGATAATGATCATAAACAATTAACATACTTTATTTGATAGGGGTCAAGGGATTCATCTTTTGTTTTCATGGCCTGGCGGAATGAACGCCGCAAAACTCATCCATGTCTAAGCCACATCCTTTAGGATTTGAGCTCGAGGTGCAGTGGGTGAAGAGGACAGCTTTAACCATCAGAGCAATCCACCGCTTGCCCACTTTGATTACTCTACCAATTTTCACGTGCCTTTGTTTAATGAAGTTCCAAATGACGGCATTCCAACTTTTTTTTTATATTTTTTTTAAAGGCAATGTAAGAAATTTATTAATATAGTTGCTGCATGCATAAGTAAAACAGACCTATCTGTGTTTCTGAATCAAAAAATAATCTATCAATACATATTCCAAACCAATTAACAAGCTTCTGAGATCTCAATTGAGTTAAAATGTGATTTTAAATTACTACCCTTTCATGTATCCAAGTGTAATTCCGTATATACTACTGTAGAAAAACAAAAACAATTACAATCCAACCTAATTAAAAATGGTTCGTGGCCAATCTTTCAAATACATGCTTGTATGCACAAGTAACGAAAGAGAAATGAGATAAAGAGCATTTGTAAGAATATAGAGAATCGTTAGGATTGTGCCACTTGTCATAAGAGTGTATCTCTTGGTTAGTTTGTTAGAGACCTTATTCTCTATATATACTTCAATGTTATATTTTCGAGTGTAAGAAAAAGAATATACAACAGATTTCCTGCAACCATTCTCTCTCTCAACAATCTTCTCTCTTCTTCTTCGATCTCTCTCTCTCTCTCTCATTCTTAACCCTAGCTATCTCTCTCAATCTTTCTACGTTAACATGGTATCACTTGCCATTGATGCTCACTCTACTTCCTCTGATCCTTTGGCTGCTTTCGCTCATCTTTTTCACCTTTGAATTTGTCTGTTTCTCGACGAATTCTAGTATTTTCTCTTTGCATGTGACTTCTAGGATTTCTGCAAATCTTGAATTTTTACTCCAATCATGTGCACACCAGGTGTTTGTACGTCTTTCTTTTAGCTTCTGCAACTATGGTGACTGCATCGCAATTACAGATTTTACAATCTTCGATCACTAGTCTTATTTCTACAATTTTCATCTGCGAATGTTAAGCTTGATGATTCTAATTACTTGAATTGGCAATTTCAAATGCAATTGTTGCTTGAGGGATACGGCATCATGGGGTTTGTTGATGGATCGCATGTTTGTCCACCTCGATATGTTACCTGTTCTGATAATTCTGATGCTTCTGATCTTAATGTTGCAAATTCTTTGACTCGATCTAAGATTGAAGCTTACATTGTTTGAAAAATACATGACCGTTCTCTAATGCAGCTGATTACTGCTAGTTTATCACTAGTTGCAATTCATGTGCTATTAGTAGCACCATTGCTTGTGATTTGTGGAATCGATTGAAAGAACAATTTTCGGCTGTCTCGAACTAGTATTTTTCAGCTTAAGTTTAATCTTCAGGCTATTTGAAAAGGTTCAGACTCGGTGTCTCAATACCTACAACGTATCAAGGAAGCTAGGGATTATTTGTCTGTTGCTGAGGTTACATTTGCGGATGAAGATATTGTTATTCTTGCCATTAATAATATACCTCCTGAGTATAATACTTTTCGTAGTGTGATAAGTAGCCGTGAGAATGTCATTTCTTTCGAGGAATTTCGAGTGCAACTGCTTGCTGAAGAACTGATTGTTAATAGTACTGTAGACATCGAAATTTCGGTAAAATAAATGTTGACCAATAATTAAAATTTCAATGCTTACGTGTCACATAAATTTTACACGTAGCATGTGACTTAATGAAAAATCGAAAAGAGTCAGAAAGGTCATCAAACAGGACACGTGTCAACACTTGACAGAAACGATTTATTTCATCTGAATATTATATTCAAGATTAGGCCTTGGAAAATTCTATAAATAGAAGCCATTCCATTCATTTAAAAAACAAAATTAAAAAAAAAACAAATTTCTCTACTCTCAAATTGGAAGAGAATTCCCAAAATCCTTGAAGTTTTGAAACTCTAAAGCTTTCAAGCATCCAACCTCCCAAATTCCCAAGAATCCTAAAGGATCGAGAAAACTCTCTTCGTTCTTTGTCAAAATCCTTGAAAATCTGTTCATCCTCGTTCTTCAAGATTAAGCCCAACGACCCTTGAAGAAATCCACACCACTGTTCATCAAGATCAAGCCCCAAAGCCCCTTGAAGATCCGTTCATCATAAGGATCAAGCCCCGACGACCCTTTGGATCAACAACATCAACGAATCAGCACCACTGTTCATCCCTAGATTAAGTCCTAACGACCCTTTGGATCAATAACCCATCCATAAATCTACATCTTACGAAGATAGAATAAGAGGATCAAATTGTAAAAGAGATTGTAACCCCAAAATATTATTTTGTACACATGTTCTTGTCTCATTCATCTCAGGAAATTTCGTGTTTACAAATTTGGCACGCCCAGTGGGACCTTCTCTACCTCTCATTTCTATCTTCAAATCCGCAAAAAGCACATATAGCATCAAGGAAAATTCGAGTTGTTCCCGCAACTAACCGAAAAACAAAAGCGTCCTCACCACAAGTGGTGGCACTTTTGGCATCACAACTAGAAGCAAGGCAAGAGCTCTTTCTGCCATATCTTCCACCTTTGCATCAACTTCACCAAAGGATCATGAACACCCAAAGCATGAGCCCGTGGTCATCTTGGCCTTGCTAAGTGCACTAAGGGAGGACAACCCGAAAAGGTACTCCAAGTCCTTACTTTTCGATGCCGACTCGAACAGCAGCTCAGCTATACAAGTCATGACCATCGGGGCAACTTCAATCGAGGAGCAACTGGCTTAAATGAAAGAAACGATTGCAATGCTCACAAGGAATGTGGAAGAGAAAGACTTGTAAATCGCTGTACTTGTCAACCAACTAGAAACGCAGAACGACGTGAAAGTCGACCTAAAGGTTGGTTCTTTAAAGAAGGAAGACGACAAGGATGATGAGCCTCCAACATAAAGAGTTGAAGAGAAGCCAGACTAAGCAGCGGCACTCATGGGATCTCTGTCTATCCAGCTGCTGCAACAGATGATCGTCAGTACCATCAAGGCACAGTATGAATAGAGTTCACATGCCTCCATGTTGTACTCAAAGCCCTACTCTAAGAAGATTGACGCCCTGAAGATGTCGAGGGGTTATCAACCACCAAAGTTCATGCAGTTTGATGGAAAAGGAAACCTAAAGTAGCACGTCGCCCATTTCATTGAAACTTGCAACAATGCAGCGATGGAAGGAGACTACTTCGTCAAGCAGTTTGTGTGCTCACTGAAAGGTAACGCCTTTGAGTGGTACACTGACCTCAAGCCCAAGTACGTCAACAGCTGGGATCAGCTAGAAAGGGAATTCCCCAACCGCTTATACAGCACTCGTCGCATTGTAAACATGTTGGAGCTGATAAGTACAAAGTAATGGAAGGAAAAGCCAGTCGTTGACTACAACAATCGATGGCGCAATCTAAGTCTTGACTGCAAAGATAGACTCTTGGAGACCTCTTCGAGAGATGTGCGTATAAGGCATGTAATGGGGATTACACTACATCCTTCAAGGCATCAAACAACGGACTTTCGAAGAGTTAACCACTCGCGCCCACGACATGGAGTTGTGCATTGCCCATCATGGAAAAAAGGAGCCAATCACCAACTTCAAGAAAGACAAGGTGTTTACTCTGAAGGTGGACAATTATGGGAAGAAGCTCACCAATGAAGCTTTTACCATCAAAACCTCATATGCGCCCGTCAAGATCTCTTCAAAGAACAAAGCAAATGAGATAAAGAGAGATAAGCATTCTCGCACCCAAGACAAGTACAAAAACACCTTGAATGAATTGAAGCAGAAGACGTACCTTTTTCCTGATTCTGACATGACTACAATGTTAGATGATTTGCTGGAAAATAAGGTGATTGAGCTACCCGAATGCAAGCGTCCCAAAGAGATGAATCGTGTGAACGATCCTAGGTACTGTAAGTACCATCGTATCGTGGGTCATCCTGTTGGCAAGTGTTTTGTCCTCAAAGAACTCGTCATGAAGCTAGCACAACAAGGGCAAATCGAGCTTGACCTTGAAGACATGGCTGCAACACACACTACTACTATCGTGTTTGGATCATTCGATCTCATACATCTTCAAATGACGCATGACCATTCCCGTCAATACTCAAGCTACATTACACATTCTACACAGCCACCACTGGGGGCAAGCAATCAAGATGCACCTAATGATAACGAGGAATGATTGACCTTGGTGACCACCAAACAGACAAGGAAGCAAAGGCCACAAGCCGTAAAGCCAAAGGTGGAGCAAGGGAGAAAGCATTGCTGCCGCAACAATAAGAAGCCCAAAAGTAACGCAAGAGCTGCCAATCCAAAATATACCGGGAACCTATGGAGCAAGAGCCATGTATTCCCATCTCTTTGCACAAATACTTTTCGAATGACTTCTTCCAACAGTGTACTACTGTTGCCTGTCATATGGTTGACGTAGAAATAGAAGAGCCCTTGAAAAGCAAAACTATCACAATGAAGGAAGAGAAGACCCTCACTACCAGGGAAAACCTGCCAACACATTTTAGCATTGAGGCACTACGATCGCCCAAGAAGATGCGAAAAACATTATTAGCAGTCTTGGCTATACCCGATAACCACGAAGTGCAAGAAAGCAAGGATGAATGCTTAAAGCTTTAGTCACAAGAATATGCCGCATGTTGTGCCACCCATGACACGATCAACTTCACTGATGAAGACTTGCTGCTAGGATCCAAACCTCACAACCGTCCTCTCTTCATCGCTGGGTATGTAAGGGAGCACAAAGTCAACTGCATGTTTATGGATGATGGATTGGCCATAAACATCATGCCAAAGAAGAAAATGACCACAACCGGTATCAAAATGAATGAACTATCCCGAAGCCGCCTTCTAATCCAAGGTTTTAACCAAGAAGGACAAAGAGTGATATGCATAATTCGGGTAAAGTTGATTATCGGCGAACTCAAAACAAGTACGCTATTTCATGTGATTGATGTGAGAACTTCTTACAGTTTGCTCTTGGGAAGACCTTGGATTCATGAGAATGGAGTGGTACCCTCTACCCTTCACCAATGTGTAAAGTTCTACTGAGAATGAGTAAAGGTGATACATGGCGACACCAAGCCATTCACCGAAGCCGAATCACACTTTGCGAATGCCAAGTTCTACATAGAGGAGGACATGGTGCCTGACGCTCTTCCAAAAGAGATCAAATCCATTGCCAAAGCAACACCTAAAAAGCAAGAATGGCAAGACGTTCCCAAGAAGAAAGAAGAAGAAGTCGTGCCATCTTCAAGCAAAAACGATGATGAGCTTGCTAAACCTGCAATAACCAAAGGGAGTAGGACGCTCTCAAAAGGACCAAACACACCCGTCTTCCGATACATCCCGATGTCAAATAAGCATCTGCTTTTCTCCAATGCTAAAACATCTGCTCTTCTCCCAAAAAAATAAAAAAAGAACAGAACATTGTCCCTTTATCTTTTTATTGGCCAAATGGAGTGGGAGGCTGAAAGTGGATTTGGTAATGTCGATTAAAAATTTGACATCCTAAAAAGAGCAAACAAGATGGGTCTTGACGTTTGGTATAAGTAAGACTAAATAGCCAAAATGGTCCCTGAGATTTGCATAACTTCACTCCCTGAGATTCAAAATTAATTAAAGTGGTCCCTGAGATTGTCCACCATCCATCATTTTGGTCATTCCGTTAAAAACTCCGTTAAGTGTCCCGGAACTCTTGGCCAGAAGTTTGGGCAATTTTTAAGTTAGTCAGCAAACATTCCGGAAATAAATGCGAGAGAATGTTCTTGTAAGGTTTACCACATTTGCACAAAAAAATTCATCCCGTCTTGTGGGAAGCTTTGGTCGGCAAATGCAGCCTTTGTCCAACCTTATGCAGTGTGTAGCCAAAAAATTGTTGTTTATGTTTTATGCCTGCTTATTACTTTTGGAGCCAATTCCAATCAAATTTGACCATTTCATATTTTTTTCATCGGTTTTGCATGAAAGGGGAATATCCTCAAGATAACAGGAGGGCAATTCAACAATGTTCATGCATAAGGAATCCATGGCCTAAGAGAAACCTATCTCCTGGTTCATCATAAATTGACAATCAAGCCCCATGCAGCTCAGGCCTCCTAAGAGAAACCTATCTCCTGGTTCATCATAAATTGACAATCAAGCCCCATGCAGCTCAGGCCTCAAAAAACTATATCGAGCACTATGAAAGACGCGATATCATCAACTTTTGTTTCGGGCTGGGCATGGCTCCCGAGCGACCTTCTATATTTGATTGTAGAAAAGTTGATACCAACCTCTGACTATATCCGGTTTGGTGCAGTTTGTAAGCATTGGCAATCAGTCGCTTTGCTTCAGAAGCAGTGGCGCCTCAAATCACGCCAACAACAGCTTCCAATGCTGATTATTCCCAGCAAGGACAACATCAACGATAGGCGTAGCTTGTATAGTGTCACGCATGGTAAGAATTGTGGCTTTGAGTTGTATGTGCCGTACAACAACAGGTGCTGCGGTTCTTCCCACTGTTGGTTGGCTTGTGTGAATGACAATTTCGGGGTAAATCTCTTCAACCCTTTTACCAAACGTACTATTTTCCTTCCACCACTAACCGAAGTCCCCCAGGACATACGCAAACATGCTTATAGAAGAGATCACTACATTAAGAAGGTTGTATTATCTGCAGACCCTTCTTTGTTTCCAAATGATTACGAGGTTGTGGCACTTTTCGATTGTAATGGAACCAGAATAGCTCATATCAAGTCAGGGGACAATGCTTGGACTCACGTAGATCAATCCATCAGATATTTTTATGGTCTGCATCAAATAATAGGATTCGATGATGTACTATACTATAGAGGCCAGTTTCTTGCTGCTAGTCGGGAGGGTGGAGTTTTTTCGATTAACGTTAGCAACGACTCAACTCATAAGCCTCATGTAAGTATAGTTTTATCAATTGTTCCAAGTTTTGATGACAAAGCATACCTTGTGGAATCGTCCCAGGGAGATCTTTTGCTAGTTAGGAAGTTCCAAAGTTTGAATTACAGTGAGTGTTTCATTGAAAACTTTAGCTTCAAGGTTTTCAAGCTGTTCAGTGGTTCCGGGGGTAGAACAGGACCCGAATGGATCGAGGAGATTGAGAGTATTGGAAATGATGCTTTTTTCATAGGTGACAACCAGTCCATGTGTGTCTCTGCTTCAAACTTTCCGGGATGTCAACCGAATTCCATATACTTCTGCATTGACGATTGGGTGGGAGAAGATTATGAGGAAGCTCAAGGACCTCTTGACATGGCAGTTTTCAATTTGGAGAACAGAAGATTTGGAACTCGTTACTACTGCTTAAGCCGTTCGCAGAAGAACATGCCGCCATCGATTTGGATTTTGCCCACCATGGTGTGAAAACGATGTTTTGTATGACAGAATAACTTCAAGCTCTTCCATATGATAGAACAATTTGAAGCTCTATATTTCATTTGTGATTCTAATTGTAAGCTTATGTTAATAGTTTATTACATTTTTTTTCTTATACAAACGGTATTGGGGGAGGAAAATACGAACACAGAACCTCGGGTGCAAGAGTAAACACACTTAACTCCTCAAGCTTCAAAACCTATGCAATTTGTGTGTTATGCTAGTCGGGTGGGTGGCCTTTTTCGATTAATTTTATCAATGACTCTCCTTTGTATTAAGAATTTGGCCATGTTGAACCATACAAGGAGAAAAAGTCATAACCTTTCGCATTGGTTTTGCTGAAATGATAGAATTTCCACTTTGTAACCAACGAGAATTACAGTACAACAATGTCGATCATGCCTAAGGAATTCATAGCCTACTAAGAAAAGCCGCTTCCTCATACTTCATAAGAAGTCGATGATCGAAATCCAAGCCTGAAAAGGTTATGTCTACCACTCTGGAAGATACACCGATGCCCTCGGCTTTAGGCTGGGCATGGCTCCCAAACGACCTTCTGGATTCGATACTAAAAAAGTTGATACCAATCTCTGACCATATCCGGTTTAGCGCGGTCTGCAAGCATTGGAACTCAGTAGCTTCGCATCACAAGCAGCATCGCGTCAAATCACGTCACAACCAGCTTCCTATGCTCATGATTCCTACCAAACACAACAGCGGCGAAAGGCGTGGCTTGTATGGTGTCACGCAACGGAAGCCTTACAACTTTGAGTTGTGTGTGCCGTACAAGAAGAGGTGTTGCGGTTCTTCCCATGGTTGGCTGGCTTGTGCAGATGACAATTTGGCAATAACGCTCTTAAACCCCTTCACCGGACATACCATTCACCTTCCACCAGTCACGGAAGTCCCATTGCAGGCGGAAGCTTTTTACTGTGATTACTACATTAACAAAGTTGTATTATCTGCTGACCCTTGCTTATTTCCAAATGACTATGAAGTTCTGGTACTCTATGATCATGGTAGGCACAAGATAGCCCATTTTAAGTCGGGGGATGACGGTTGGAGTCACATAGTCATGCGTACTGTGATCGGATTTTGTGATTTAATTTACTATACAGGCCGGTTTCTGGTTGTTAGTTATGACGGTCTGGTTTTTTCGATTAACACCAGCAGTGGCTCGACTGCTAAACCAGATATACTCCTAGTTGTAAAACATGCTCCACAAGGAGCAGCAACCCTAGTCGAATCGGGCAGTGGAGATCTATTGCTCATCCGGAAGGTTGATGTGTTTGATTTTTGGTTTGGTAAGATGACTCAGAGCTTCAAGGTTTATAGGCTGGAATGTGCTTGCGGGGATAGACCCGAACAAGTGGAGGAGATTGAGAGTATTGGAAATGATGCTTTGTTTTTGGATTACACTGCTTCCATGTGTGTGTCTGCTTTAGACTTCCCTGGGTGTCAGCCGAATTGCATATACTTCGTCGCTGATGACTGGACAGGTCCTCACAATAAAGAACCTCAAGGGCCTCTTCACATGGGTGCCTTCAACTTGGAAACCAGAAGAACGGAGACACACCAGCACTGCATCGATCGTCCAAGGGCGAACATACCACCATCGGTCTGGATTTTGCCCACCATTGTGTGAAAAGATGTGACTCAAATTCATCAAACAGGTTTCATTGCTGTTTACCGAGTCTATCATCTCGTCTGTAGCTTAAAGCTGAAAAAAATGTATTCAAATTGCAATTGGCTTCCAAAAACTACATGTTTGAATTTATTCATCTTCAATTTGTGGCACTTCATTCTCAATAAAGAACATTTAACAAAATTCCAGATCTGCTACAACATCGAAGGGCATACTGAATAAAAGAACGATAAAACTTATCATTCATTATCCAGATGGAAACAACAATCCCTCTAAAATTGATGATTCATGCGGAAGAAAAGCGAAGTAAAAACACAGCATAAAAGTAGAAAGGTAAATTGCAGTTTTGACTACCCCGTCATATTTTGTGCAGAAGCAACCCATCCGCGAGAACCGCCTGCTGTCTTTGGCCAGGATCAATCAATGTGCATCTTCTTCTTCACAAAACTTGGTGTACTTTTCTGCGTCCAACAATTTATTCAGTTCACCACTATCGCTTATCTCGACTTTCATTATCCACCCATCCCCATACGGGCTTGAGTTGACCTAGTTCAGAAAAATGAATCAAACGTTACGACCAGGAGGGGTGAATGGTGAGGAATCTTTGCTGATGTGTCTATAATGATGCAATGCTCGTACCGCATGCATAATTTAACAGAAGCAAGCAAAGCTCCAACAGTTTAAGGGAATTTTCAAAGCTGAAGACTTTTGATAGTCTGGAAAAATCTGAGTTAAAAAACTTCTCATAAGACCACTAACTTTACTTTAACCCAAATAAACCTAATAGAATGCAAGTGTCTTCTACTGTTCATCCAAGCCTTGACTGTGTCAAATATTGCGGAGTGGGTAAGATTAAAACGGATTAATCATTTAGAAATGAGTTCATTCAATCTTTCAGGAAATTTAGCAAGATGTCTTTTGTTTCTTGACTTCTCAACAAAAGATGGGGCATCAACAATATTTGTGATGTTAATTTTGAATCATTTCTCTATTTCAGATATAAGAATTTACCCGAATTACAAGTGGTAAAATACCAATAACAATAACGACGACAAAAGTAGTGAAAAGCTCACAACTGAAACCTGGTAGTCAGTTTTTATGCAATTATTATACCAATTGTAGAGAAATAACATAGGATACAGGAACCTACCAAACCAGGGGAGCTGCTAAGCTCTTCATTGACTTCACTCACTTTTCCCGACACAGGAGAGTAAATATCACTGGTTGCCTTGACACTTTCGACTGCTCCAAAGCCTTCGCCCTGCTTCACAGCAGCCCCTACTTCTGGCAGCTCAACATACACAACATCACCTAAGTGATCTTGCGCATGATCAGTTATTCCAACAGTAGCAGAGTTTCCATCAACTTTCACCCACTCATGAGAATCAGCATACTTGAGATCCTTCACAACTGCAGTAAACAGAAAAGTAAAATCTGGAACCACCCAAAGCTACGGAACATTTAACAGTTGAAAATCCAAACAGGAACCTAATTAAATAATTCCATCCATCAACATACTAATAACAACTCCTTTCTGAGCTTTGACCAGAACAGAATACCTCCTCAGATAAAATCATTGGGGAAAAACATAACAAAATACCCTCTTTTTTTTTTATCATGAAACCAATCTGAGAATGTTTTAATTGGTTTTTATAGGCAAAATTGCAACGAAAGACGGAAACAGAGATCCAGTACCTCCTAAGTAAACTTTTTGCTCATTCATAATCATAATATACAACGGATATTTTTATCTAGACACATTGTAATTCAGACGAACGAAATAAAGTCCCGAATATGACCATTCACAGTTTCACAGCACTTCACAGTTCACAACTGAAGCCTATTCCAATCAAACAAACACAACAGCAGAATAATAATGCACAGATCATTACACCTCACACTAACATCAACAGATGCAAAAAACGCAATAACCAATTGACCTCTTGAAGGCTAAATCCACGTATCAAATCAAACCATTTGCCAAAACACACACACAACCCATCAGTAAAAATCAGATCTTTTATAGCAACATGATGGATGAGGAATTTCAACAAACACGTAACAGAGATCCACATCTTCACCACCACCAAAACCCATGTTACAAAATATCAACTTCTCAATAATCCCAGTATTAACCAAGAAAATACAAGCAACCCATGTTCAAAAGCATCCATCTTTCACAAAGATCATTGCAGAAACAATAAAGCAAATCAGAAAAAAATGATCCAAGAAAAGTGGGAACTTTGTGGGTTTTTTGTGAGCTTACCAGAAGCAAATCCTCTGAGGGTGGTTTGGATTCTGAGATAGGAAGCCGCCCTCGACGCCCACACCAACCTTGAAGCCATTTGTGAAATCCAACCCAAAACAAACGCTACCGCTCTGTCTCTCCTTATATATAAAAACTTCACTCCCCTTTTGTATAGTGGGTTTGGTGGGTGTGCCTTTTATTTTGTTTCCTCTTTCCCTAATTATTTTTATTATTTTTAATTTTGTTTTAGTATATGGTAAATTTGGAATTAAATTTAAAAAATAGATATACGTGGAAAGAATATATTGAGAAAATATTTTCGGAAAAAAAGAAAAGTAAAAGGAGATACGAGGTGGTGGGTCAATTCATCAACAAACCTAATAAGGTTGAAGTTGGTGAGTCGTAGCGGAGCGCGAGTGTCGGATTAATAATTAATTAATTAATTTTATATCGCATGTCACATGGTTGCATGGAAATTTTGTAAGACGATGGTTTTTTTAACACAAGTGAAAATTAATTTATTATCGTTTTATTTTTAAAAATAGGACAGTCTTGTTTTTCTCTTGTCATTGTTTGTCACAATGATATGACGTATGAGCACTTGTTTCTGTTGTGGAAATTTACATCTGAATCCACAATCTGACCAAACTTTTTGTTCACTTTCCTTGCTTGTGTATGGCTAATGCGGATGAGTGCAAAAATCGTTTTTCATTTTTATTATGGTCAAAATAGGCTATAATTTTTTCTATTAAGTATGTGTTATGTCAGATTTGTAATTTGATCCATTACTTATTTTTGTGAAATTCTTTCTGCTCTTGGGCAATGTTATAGAAATTCTCACCAAGCGCTTTCAGCTTAGGCGTTACGTAGCTGGCCACTGTCTTGATTAATTTCTAAGTATTTGAAAATTAAGAAATGACACATAAACCTGTCTAGGCACTGGCGAATGCATTAAAGGGCAGGGGGTCAATTGACCCCCCGAACTTCAGTGAACATCCATGGACATCTTAGGTGCTAACCCTCCGAACTTCGGTGAATGTCTATGGATGACTTGGGGTGCTGCTCCTTTAAAGGTTGGAGTTGCCCTTCATATATGTCATTCAACTGCTTGATAAAATGCATTAGAGAGGTGCTACCCCTTTACAGTATAGCCCTAATATTATTTATCTTTGGCTTGTTTGTTGGTTGTGATTACAATTGTTGGCAGAAAAAAACCAAGTTAAAAACTATCCAAAAATGCAAAGTAATTGAAATAGTGATCTCAGAGAATAACAAAGCATCATCATTCTTGGACAAACATATTAATGGGATGCAATGATATCAAACATTGTTAGTGTGTTCAAGATAAGTGTGTTTCTTTGTTAAGCATTCATATGGAAGCAGTCTTGGAACATGTTAGTTACTCACGCAAATGAGGCATTAACAGGTGTACAATATGCCTTTTCAAATGACTTCAGGCCTACCAAGACTCGATGAAATGACGATATGCATACTATTTCTGTTAAAAAAAAATTGCACGCTGCTCACGCTATTCTTACTGACCCCCTAATATTATTTTCTAGATCCACCACTGCGCCTAGGTCCACCTAAACACCCACCTAAGTCGTGACCCTCACTTGAACTGAAAAATAAATAACTTTTATTTTGCATTTTATTCTTTCAAAAAATTGTAAGAAACTTCTTGAAAACTTAGATAAACACTTATTATATACTTATTTTCTATATATTTTAATACTTTATAATAGAATGACGGAAAAATAGACTTCCAAGAACTAACAAGTTAATAACACAACAGTTATTCGTGCATGAGCATACCTTAACGGCTAAAGCTTTCTGATGATTTTGATGAAGAGATGAATGGTTTGGATGAGAAAATGTATTACTTGTGATGAGTGTTTGCAAAATCCATCCATCAAATAGGTAAAACAGTCCTGACATCCTTGCGCATAGTTCTAATAACAGTACTAACCTGCTCGGTTTGATCATCGCTTGAACACGCTCCAAGAAATACTTTTGCAGATCCGACGTCTGGATAGCAGCCGGCATCAACCATTTCTTCGAAAATTTCCCAGCACCTTGTGTATAGTTTCTTTCTCGAGTATGCTCCAAGACGCGAAGTCCATGTCACAACATCAGGTTTCAAGTTTTTGAGCGGAAGCGACTGAAACAGCTCTTCCATCTTGTCGAAAAATCCTGCCCGTCCATATATGTTAATCAGGATGTTGTATGTACTGATATCAGCTGCATAAGGTCCTTTTTCCATTGCTGTCATAACTTCTTCTTTTCTAACTGACCAAACCGGCCATACCGATTTAACCTGCTGTTGATGACGAAAGTGTCTAGCTCCAGCCCAGACACTTGCATCTGGGTAACAATGTCCTCGCATTTGGCTACGTTGCCAGCTTTGGAGTAGGCGGATAAAAGTAGCATATGGGATTTCACTGTCGGGGTTATTCCTAATCGCTTCATCTCTTCAAACGCAGCTTGTGCATCTGATATGAGAACATACTCGTTCGTTATAGTTTCAATCGCAAACACAATTGTGCCTTGAATTAATTTCATCTCATCGTCGTGTGAAATGAGTAAAGATCAAATTATTTCAAGGCAAATGAGTGAAAAGTATGAGGCCTAACTGTTAATGTTTACCTTCATGAAGACCAGCTCTTCCATATGCATCTACCATGATATAATACGAATCTCTATCAGGTTCATTCACACCCACGTGCTGCATGAGGGAGAAAATTTCTGCAGCTCCGTAAGGAAACCTTGCACGACTGTAGGGAGCAACATCTTATAGAAGTTCGGGTGTATACTGCTGCTTATCGAAAATTTAATCAGATCATAACCAGTAAGCTTCCATAAGGGCATTATACGCGTACAGATCAGGCTCGTGCCCTGCTTCATGCATCTGCTCAAAAATTTCTTCCGCTTTGTCACAAAGTCCTTCCCTACAAATGCATTTACCAAGGCCGAATACGTGCATATTTCTGTTAATGCAACTATACCTCAGAAAGTATTGAGCAAACAAGTTATTAAAGGGTGGAAATCTTTACCATGATGTTAGGGCAAAATTGCCCATGACAGAGTGACGAAAACTGCAATAAGGCCAATCACATTGGCCATTTGTGAACAGAAAGGAAAAGGCAATTAAATGGAATTTGAAGCAGTAAGGCTCCGAAAGCGAAATTTAATGTCAGAAGTTGTGAAAGCCATGAGTCTTGAAACAAATAAGAAAGAGAGAATCAAGGAAATAGTAAACACAAAACAATGCACCCTCCTCGATCCTGTGAAGCAGTCGAGTCAAGCTTGAAATTTTATGCTAGTATAGATTAGTTTTCGCATACACCCGTTAGAAACCAATGATACAGAAACAGTACGCTTTTGAGTATGCATTCAGAAGCCGGGAGGAGGTCACATGAACGCTTGGAAATTGGAGGAGGAGGAGGAGCTTCCAGTCTGGTATTCTGTGAGAAGAAGATAAGTGTTCAATGGCATGCAGGAAGGGAGAGGACAAAACATATGAAATTTCAAAATATCTCACACCTTATATATAAAGGACAATACATCATCTTATCTTTCTTTTCTCTCTCTTGTTCTCACTTAACCCCCTAGCTTCAATCCAAATTTTACGCTTTTGCTTAAGTATGAATAAAACCTTCATCCATCTTGTGCTAAGTTAAAGATATGCCATTCTTAAAAAGAAAACGTCGTTTTGGAATCGCTGACCAACTAGTTCTTAGTGTAGTGCTACTTCTCTCAACGGTAGAAGAGAAGAGATGTCAAGTTCAAATAGAAATTAATACTGAGGTTGGTTCGAGGATTTGGGAATGCATGCGAACGTGAAGTAAAATTCTTTCTCGGCTATGAGCTACTAGGAGTAGCAAGGTATTTAAAACGAAATGTTATCAAATGACCCATAACGTTTCAAAAATTAAGGTCATCACGTAATTGATTCTCAACTACGAGCTACTGGGAATGGCAACGAACAGATGAAGTTTCACTTTAAATTCATAAATGAAGAGTTAATAAGCATAGTACAAGTTTTGTGGCCAAAGTAAATGTGTTGATGAATTTCAAAGCTGTTCACAATGAGTTCAGGAATTGGAAGGCTCAAGGCTCCAAATGATGTCAATATAATGCTGCTTGAGCTCAAGAAGTCTGCGACTCGGTTCCTAAAGATTCACGGCACAATCATATACCAAATCGTTCTTGCTTAACACGCAACCATCTTGCAACACAAATTGGACTTTTAGAAGTTCTTTTTTTTCCTTCCGAATTTTCCACAGCAACAGGCACACTACTCAACCTCAGCCAAATAATCTTCAATCTCTGCTGGGGTCAGCACTCTGCAACAAGGTGAGCATATAATTAATTAGAAACACTCTGATGGGCAGTCAGCAATCATTTATAAGTACCAATTATGATTCAAGGACATTAGCTCGGTGTCACAGGTTTGGCACACACCTAATGTGTTCCATCTCTTCGGTTTCTATACCAAGTACATTAGAAACATAGGTTTTGGGTCTAAACAGAGTCCAGAAGCAGTTGCGCATTCTTTTTAGCAGTTGGAAATAATTTCAACTTTGTGAACCCAAAGCTATCCCTTAGCATTTAGCTACTTTAAAGTTGGGTAAGCTGGCTCCTTGGACCTAAATAAGGGCAGGGGGAGGTGAAGGGTTTTCTTCTTATGCGTTGGCATAATACTTTTATTTTTCATTGGATTTTGCACGTCACATGTATGTTAACATGCATCCTATGTCTCGCTAAAGTATTTTGTGCAATCAAAACTATCTTTTAGTGAATGTAATTAAGAGCAAAGATGCCTTGGCAGGAAGTAAAGATGAAGCTTAACCTGAACTTTTTGTCTGTGCCAATAATCCCAATCTCAATGTTTTTTCCTGAGATTTGTCCTTCAAATCTGCATCAAATATGAAGCAACTACTTATACCGCTGACAGATAAACACAGTTTCTTACACTTTCTGTGGCTCCTAAGCATTACGCGTTTATAAAAGAAAGAATAAATAAGTGAATTCTGGAAGTTAACGGTTATGTATAAATACCCCTCCTTCAAAGTCAAAATAGCCGTGTGCACAGCATCATCAAGCTCCATATCTTCAGTATACCTATTAGAAAAGAATAATAATGAAACACACTTCACCTTTGAGGACTATAAAGAAATTGAGGCCGAAATTTTAATTTTATCCAGCACAAACCATGTCCGAGTTTTCAACCAGAAAATAATAATAATAATAACCGTCCAAGTACCTCTTCTCAAGAAAAGTTTTTGCATTTGAGACATTCTTCCCCATTGCAGAGGCTTTCCATGAGAAATATGAACCGGAAGGATCAACCTACAGAGCGATGTATATTAAACATATCAATAGTAGTAGAATTAGCAGAATTAGCTATCATATAACTGTCAACAAAGGACAAAATATTATTTTCATAACACCACTCTTCCTGAAAGAAGTTTCTCCTCTCCGACCATCCAAAATAGTGTTAAGATTCAAGAAAACTAAATGCAAACAGAAGTACAACCCATTGCATGGGTCAATTTAACAACCCAATTTTTATACCTGCAGAAAAAACATTTGTTTAACAAACTAACAAAACTAAATATTGGGCAGCAACCCAACCCAATATGCTACAAGAATTTCTATACCTGCAGAAAAAACATTTGTTTAACAAACTAACAAAACTAAATATTGGGCAGCAACCCAACCCAATATGCTACAAGAATTTGTTCCAAACTCTGTCAACTTTAAATTGAAATGTTCTTTCCTTAGATGGCATCGTAATTTGCAAACAGAAACAACAAATAGCAACAAAGTTAACAGGAAATAACACATTGGAAAATGAAAATACCTGGTATAGTTGGGGACCACTGTCATCAAACCCAGCAACAAGAAGAGATACTCCGAATGGCCTTACACCACTACAAAAGAAGGAATGAAAAATACTTCAGTAAATTTTATAACATGAATATCCTTCAGTTACTCATCTTCAAGTTCAACAACTCAAACTCAGCTCCAATTTCCTTAAATAATAAATCTCACAAGCAGGAATCCTTACTATGAATTTTCAAAAGTTATACTTCTCATAATTTATCGCCTTTTATATTCTCTCCTCGCTCTCTCATACACACAAGCAATAACTTATTCTATTGCCCAAGACTTGTAATATTATAGTGACCGATTGCAAGTGTTTTAGTTATAATTCCAGACACCAAAGGATCCAATATTGTACAAGAAATATTCATTAAGGTACTCAGTACTCAATGCTTGAAAAAGGTTAGTTCTTCCACACTTGAACCCATGAGCAATTGCAAAATTATTTTGGGTTCAAATGTTTGAGAAAAAGCCGCCCATTCAAATAGGACCTTACACCTGTAAAACTTGACTATTAAGTGTTTACCATGGGTGCAACTATCATTAAAAAACTAACATCATCTAGAGACCATTGGTTTCAGATATGGAGAAAATATTTCTTAATGTGACGAAAAATGGGCCTAGGCCTCATGTATCAGAAGTGTGATAATTACCCAGATTGAGTGAACTCCTGCATAACGGCCGCAGTTTCCCTCACAAGTTGAGTAACAGGGATAGGTTCCTAGAAACATGATAGTTTTACACTAGTTATAACCTTTGCAAAGTTCACAAAAACTTGACGTGGTAACGATGACCATTTGTCACATCACATATTAAAATAAAGAATCAAATAGGAGAGGAGAAAAACTCAATACCTTATATAATCTGTGATATTGTTCTGCCTGCTTCCTGCTTTTTCGAACCAAGACTCGAAAATCAGGACCCATACCGCTGCAGGAGAGAAAGTAATGGTAAGAATACCTATACACTGAATGACGATAAATAACAGATTCAACAAAGACACAAAACATTAGGACACTGGAACTGTTGTCAAAAGACAAAAGTAAGGGTCTCGTGTCAATCCAAACGTGATCATTTAGAAGCCAGAATTGTAGTCTCTAAATGCAAGTTCATGAATGCAGTGTCTTCTACATTTCTTCATTTAAACTCGCAGTTATCACACAGTTTTGCACATCCAACACATGACCCATCCTCTTATCAATAATATGGTCCTTTAAAATCTATATATCACAGTAGAAAGCTGATATCAATAATATGGTCCTTTAAAATCTATATATCACAGTAGAAAGCTGATCAAGTTTCTCTAAACTCAATAGTATCGTATTCATCACTAGAGTAAAACATTCTCTTGAAATTGTAGGTAACTCAATATTCCTCTAGGCTGAGCTTTCTAATGCTAGCTATATGATATTATACCCAAGTCTCTAATACACATGACCTTGTAAACCATGTTTAGGGGCCCAAGGTTATAGAAATTTACAAGAAGAGCAAGGTCCAACGAATAGAAAGTTCACAAAATGAAGCATCATTAATCATCCTTACACTAAGTACTAGATGCAACATCTTCTTTATGAAGGAACTTAGTACTAAGAAAAAGCAAGCCTCGTGACAGGAATCAGCCAGAAAGCAAACCTGTAAACAAGTCCAATATTGGGTGTCAAACTCTGTATTTTTTGAACCTGACCAAAGAAAACACATATCATTAGAAACGACCATCTTAGGAGAGAAAACTTGTGTGACTCTGAAACTAAGAAAATAGAACAATTTACAATGCATCACAGTAATGACAGTTTATTGTAAAACAGAGCTCTAGAGAAAGAAGTAAAAAAAAAAAAAACTGTTCAGACCAGGAAAGGGGAAAATTAACTATGCCGATCATACCATAGATAAGAGAAGCAACCCTATGAAAACAAAATGTTGTTCGAGCACATAGATATTATACAACACATGCTTCGAGTTCCAAAAGTTACACAATGCTAAAAGTGATACAAACTTATGATCGCCAGAAGAGTCACTCACTACAAACACTAAGCAATATAACTGACATAAACAAATATAATGAATATTAAAATAAGATTGTTTAATAAAATTGAAACTTTAAATGGAAAACAAAAAGAGTGACCACGAGTGACTTACGGATGCTTCATCAACCAAAATTGAAGGTAGCTTCTTCTCGGTTGCAATAACAACCCCATTAGCAGCTGCAGTAACCAGGTAAACACACAATTAAACAACCCAACTTTTAAAATTTCCATTCAACTAAGTACCAGATAATACTTTTAAGCCATCAAAACAACTGATACCCAAATAAAGAATCCATCTTTTCATCCAGATTCTACTAACATTTCAATAAGGAGATTCAGCAAACCGAATGGATTGTAAATACTGAGTGCATTATTACCTTTGATCCCGAGAGAGGTTTGGCCCGACCCGACTGCCGTCAAAGCGTGCTCGATCTGCACTAGCTTCCCTGAAGGACTGCTCACCATACACCGCAAATAAATCAGAAAATACAAAAACCCAACTAAATTTCCAGAGAGAGAGAGAGAAAGAGAGAGAGAGACCTGAAAGTGGTGAGAGAAAACGAGTACTGGCTGTCTCCCATTGTTTTCTAGAGAGAGAAAGGCTGAAGCTTTTCTTCTTTTTTTCTTCTGAGAATCGGAGAAAGAGAGATTTGAGGTGGTTTTGGCATAAAGAACAGAAGGGGGTCTAAAGACTGGAGCTTTACTTCTTGGAGAAGAAGGTTTTGATTGGGCTTTGTGGCCCAAAAATGTGACCCGACCCGAGCCTGTTTAGAGTTTTTATTTTTCTTTTAGGGGGTGTATTCAATTGAGAATTTGAGAGATTTTGATGGATTTATAAATCCATGAATTTTTATGGAGTCTAATTGATTTGTAGAGATTCCATGTAAAATTTTGATTCAATTCCCTCAAAATCTCTTGGGGAGAGAAGAGATTTGTGGATGTTTAAAATACACTACAAAATCTCTCAAATTCCCTCAAATTCCTCAACTTTTTCAAATTCTTTAAAATCAAATTCTAATTGAATACACCTGGAATGTTATAAACTTCTTTAAAATCCTAATTGAATACACCTGGATTTCTGAGGATTTTAATAAACTCTCTCAAAATCTTGATTGAATACACATTGAATTTCAGAGAATCACTTAAATTCTTGATTGAATACCCCTAGATTCATTAAAAGAATTAAAATCCCTCAAAATCCCAATTGAATACACCCCCCTTAATTTTTTTGGTTTTCTTTAGAAGACGGAGGAAGAGGAAAAACCCTTCTTCTCCAACACGAAAGCATATCTTAAATCATACCATCCCTCTCTGCAGAAGCAGCACTCATCGCATTGAAGCAAATCGCGTACTAATTCGGTAACTCTCTCTCTCTCTCTCTCTCTCTCTCTCTCTCTCTCTCTCTCTCTCTACACGCACATATGGTTGTGTAGGTCTCTGTGACTCTACTGAATGGCGAGTGAGAGTTGATAAAGAACTGAGCTTTTTATTTCTCGCGATTTCTCACTATTTTCTGTTTGGGTTCCGAGAAATTTCAACTTTTTACCACTGTAATCCCGATCATATTTAGCATATAATGTAGTTGGGTAAAACCGCTTTTGCTGGTTTACCGAGCTGGAGATGGATCTGTCTGTAATCTCTGATAGAAATTTTGTGTTTTATTACTTCTGATTCAGATCAATCTCAAAGTTCCAATCGGCCCAAAATGTTTCTCACAAGGTGAATTTCATTTTTGAGGATTTTTTGAAGTGAATTATTTGTCTCGAATTATATATAATATGTGTATACTTAATTTCTTGTTGATTTGATTGTGGGGTTTGTGCTTGTTGTGAAGGACTGAGTATGACAGAGGGGTAAACACTTTCTCCCCCGAAGGCAGGTTGTTTCAGGTTGAGTATGCCATTGAGGCCATCAAGGTACTTAACCTTATTAATCCTTGATTTCGCGCAAATTCAAAAATCTTAATAATTTTTTGCTGTATTTAGAAATAAAAGGTAGGATTTTGAGTAGTTGGTGTTATAAAGTTATTGGTTTTTGATGTATTGCAGTTGGGTTCGACTGCAATTGGGCTAAAGACGAAAGAAGGTGTTGTGCTTGCTGTGGAGAAGCGCATCACTTCGCCTTTGCTGGTCCGTAAACTCTCTCTTTATATGACTTCTATGTACTTACCAATTTTTACTTTTTGTTGTTAATAGTTTTTATGGCTATATTTCAAACCAAAGCTGCTAGACCATATCTTCTCAAACAAAATTAAATTCCTATGAGGTTGTTCCAAATGTATGTAATATCATCTCTTGATTTTTTTGGAAGTTGACTTGTTATAGATCCTTTGTCCTTCAACACATAGTACTTATTGTGTATGGCATTCACAAATTGCCAGTATCATGTTGCTTAAGAATCATGCATACATTAGGAGCAGTAAAGCCTCTGAAAGGTTTATATTACATCTCATCTTAAAATTGTATTGGGGTGGATCAACTTTTGTCTTCCAAAATGTTTCTTTTGTCCTCTCTCCTCACTTTTCGTGGATTTAGTTGTTCATTCTTCAAATCTGGAGATTTGCAGTTTCATTGATGAATGCTACTCTATACTGTTTGCTTTCAGGAACCCAGCAGTGTGGAGAAAATTATGGAAATTGATGACCATATAGGATGTGCCATGAGTGGACTGATTGCTGATGCTCGTACACTTGTTGAACATGCACGAGTTGAAACTCAGGTAATTATCTTGGTGGTTATACACATTGACCTCCTAACCTTTTTACTGGTTTACTAACTTCCAGTTTTTGCAGAATCATAGGTTCTCCTATGGTGAGCCAATGACTGTGGAGTCTACAACACAAGCTCTTTGTGATCTTGCCCTACGATTTGGTGAAGGTGATGAAGAGTCCATGGTAATTGCCATTTCATTTCTTAGTTCATATGAAAATTCAATGTTTTTAATCTTTAGTCAATTAATTAAGTTTGCTTACTTTGGGAAATGCTAATATAATATAATACTCGTCTTCGTTAAAGTTTATTGAACTGTTATGTTCATTTTCTAGCAATTTATGATCAAGCACTCTAGGATGAAATTCTGGAGTATTTTTAAGATACCTGTTTACCTTTGAAAGAGAGATAAACCATGATATACTTGGCATTATGTTTTATATTAGTGAAGTATCTTTTGGCACCATACAACATTCCCTTTGTACTGTTCCTGTATTCTTATTGATATGTAATACGCCATTGCTATACGCTCAGCTCTTCATATTCTTTTTTGCAGTCTCGACCATTTGGGGTATCTCTCCTAATTGCTGGTCATGATGAGCATGGGCCCAGCTTGTAAGTGATACTTGGTCTACTTTGTCTTGCAGTATTCGACATGTATAAACGATTAAACGTTGATAGATGATAAGATGCTTTATAAAAACTGAAAAATAAAAAACTCCAAATACGTTGCTTCTGTTTCATACATCCTCTTCTCTTTCAAGTACTCATTTTTTCTCTGAATTAAATCTGTTTCCTGTCACTGCAGGTACTACACTGATCCATCTGGCACATTTTGGCAGTGCAATGCAAAAGCTATTGGTTCAGGTTCGGAGGGAGCAGACAGCTCTCTTCAAGAGCAATACAACAAGGTATCTTTGCTTGTTTAAGTTTAACTGATGTATTCTTATTTCTATAAACATATCTTACCGGGTCAACCGACTTGTCAACCTTCTCAATAAGGAGTATGAAATGGTTCTACACATGATTGACCTTCTAGGTCAAAGCCTTTTTATTTATTTATTTATTATTATTATTTTATGGTAGAACCAAGATATGGAGGAACTTCCTTCTTCTTCATGCTTTTCCAACTATATAGGTTAATATTTTCACGTATTGATGGTTTTCAGGACTTGACTCTTCAAGAAGCTGAGACAATTGCTTTGTCTATCCTTAAGCAAGTTATGGAAGAGAAGGTGACGTTTTGTATGCATACTTTACTTGAGCGTTGTTCTAATTTGTATAGGATTTACACTGATTGACCTATGGTACTGTTTTCAGGTGACGCCCAACAATGTCGATATTGCAAAGGTTTCTCCAACATATCATCTGTATACCCCCTCTGAGGTGGAGGCCGTCATTGCTCGCCTATAAGTTCTCGTGTTTCTCTGCATCGGATTTGTTTCTTGTCGCTACTGTTTTTGCTAAGTTTAAAGAAATGGATTTCGGATTTGTTTCTGGTTAACCAGTAAAAGTCATTCGGTAGTGCGGTGCAATCCTAAAACATTCCAAGGATATTATCATCTTTACTTTGATGAGCAGATGCCTTCCTGCGCTCTAATGAAAGATTTCATGTGAACTCGAAACTTTTTGGCTGTCATTTTGTTTTGTGCACAAATCTGTGGTCAATGCAGGCTAGCAGTTGAAATGTGATGCCTTTTATCTTACATGTTGAAGTCGGTTTCCGTTTGTGTTTCAACGGAATGCTTGGAATTGCTGATCAGAGTAGAATTGCACCGTGCTACTAGACCACTTTTATGCTCTATACCGGTGTTTCATTGCAGAGCGGAAATTAGATTTGGAGCTGTGAATGCTGTTTCTTTTACAGAACAACAGTCGCTCTAAAACTTCATGGCTTCGGGTATTAATCTCCCTCCCTTGACCAAGAGATAGAGCTCAGAAGTTGAGCTCGCTCAGCCGGGCGTTTCAAAATATATCAAGTTAATTGGTTCTTTACTTTTGGGTGAAATTAACCTTGTGGATTATCAAGTTAATTGGTCCTCTTGCACACTATTTTTAGTCTTTAGATTGAATAAATTGAAGAAAAATCAAGGACCAAAGATAAACACGGTGTGCACGAGAAGAAAAAAGGGTGTGCTTTTGTCATTACCATTCCTTAGATCAGCAGATTGTATGGCTGAAGGCACTGAATTCTGATTATGCTAAAATAAACAAACGCTAAAATTTCCAAGTAATAAAATGTTGCTCAATTTGTTCACATGAGAAACGAGAAAACCGGTTTAGGTGTTTGAATATATGAAATGAAGACCCTCTGAAACTGCTCCGTTTAAAAATGAGATTATAAGGCAGAGGTTCAGAGCAAAAGGGGTAGAGGAAGACTCAGGAAGACTTGAAATGAGACTTTAAGAAAATACATGGAGTACTTGGAGTTAATGGACGGCTTGGCGCAAACCCAAGCGTAATGACGTTTTAAGATTAATACAGCCGTCAGGATAGAAGCTTTGTTGTTGTTATGAAAAATTGCTCTACTGAAAAAGAAATCTGATATTTCACAAATAATCCAACGGGTTCACTTGTTTACATGAACCCTCTTATTACTCCAGGGGGACCTTCGTAACAGTTCAAAAATATATGAATCCCTTCTAGTTACAGACAAATTAATCCCAAGTAACACTACAGTCACGCTAAGCCTTTCAAGCACTATTCTTAACGTCTGGGACTGAACTACTGTGTATAGCCACTATATTCAAGAACAAAAATCATTGGAATTTTGTTATTCTATCAAACTACGAGTCCCGATGAAATTTTATTGCAAACCTGTTCTCAGTTCTCACCCATCCTTTGCTGCCAACCCTACCCTGGGCGTACGACCCCACTATATATCTCTTTGGCAAAGGTCATCTGAAGCAGCAGCATCAGCCTAGTGACATAAAGTACCATCGGAAGCATTGCCGAAATGGTCAAGCAACCATCCTGGATTTTGATTTCTTGCACAACAGAAAATAAGAACCATGTAATTCAAATTCGAAATCAAATATAACTACGTATGAAGGTAGAACAAATCAAAATATAAGATCCAGGAAAGCGAGTTTTGTGGACACAGCAATAGGGTTAAATTTTACTTCTCTGTAGGCGTTGTTTGTCAAAAATGTAACAGATACGGGAACTTATATCATATAGTAACAAAACAAGTAAGGACTCGTTTCAAAGCATATTTGATACTTTCTGTCCAAATAAGGCTAACGGAGTACAATGTCTTTTGCCTAGATGCGAAAAATGGATCAAAGTTCAGAAATATGTAAAGTGCATCTTTACCTGAAGAACATTAGGTCATTAAATTCACTCGTAAATCATGCTAGGGTTGCCCTCTTGCCTTTTGTATCTCTCGACTGCAAAACCATTATTTGTTAGTCGTAAAGTAAATTCTTTCTTTAAAGTATAAAAACATGAGCCTACAGGAACTACAAAAGGAACATAGAGAGAGATGAAGAGAGAGACCTGTGCAGCAACAGATCTCTTTGAATCCAAGAACTGGTTGTAAATGCCATACAATCTTGTCTTCTCAGCTTCAGAAACAGATGGTCTTGCCCTCGAAGCAGTAGACTTCAAGAGAGCATCAGAAATAACTGGCTTCTTCCCTGGATCATTGGTATCTTCAGCATTTAGAATCTCATGCACTGCTGCAAGCTGAGCATCTGAGAGCAGAGCTTGAAGGTCGGCCCCACTAAATCCCTCAGTCATATAAGCTATGGCTCTTAAATCCACATCGTCATCCATTGGTAGCTGAAGCAATAGAAATAAAACACAATTATATTCCAAAATGAACTAGAAAACAAGATATACAGAAAAAGCATTGGATTTCGGAGTAGCAACTATCGCTACTATCGAGTTAAGGGACTTGGCTACAATGCCACAAAATATCCAAATAGAAGTTAAGAGTACATGCATTAATCAAATGTTAATTACTGACCTTTTTCGAAAGGACCGTCAAAATATCCAACCTTTCACGCAGAGATGGAAAATCACAAAATAGAAGGCGATCTAGCCTACCAGGTCTCAACAGTGCAGCATCAAGTAAATCTGGTCTACTGCTTGACATGAAAATGCAGTCTTTTTTCATTAAATAAGTAGTCAATGGGAAAACACATTATCAGACAAGATGGCATATACTCAGTCAAGACGAAGCAAATATGATAGAAGCAATCCACAAACAGGACTTTCATTTGCATAGGAGGAACAATGTCAACATAAAAATACGAAGGTTCGGTTTCTTGTTCTAGCACGAATATAGTATTCCTGTATGGGTCATAATCATGAGTATTACAATCGCTAAATTGACTTTTTGTATAAAATTTGATTGATCATCACGATTGACAGTACTTTGAAAAAAGATATTCTGACCCAAAGACTGATATCTGGATTCAACATTTACTAATGAATCTAAAAATAAAACCATTACTCAGACAAGAAACTAACCTTGTTGCAGCAAAAACAAAAACACCAGCCAAAACTTCAACACCATCCAATTCGGTCAGAAACTGTGAGAAAGGGAGATATTAGGATAAGAAAATTAGCTATGACGAGAAGAAAAAAAATAAAATAGGACAAAAACACGAGAGAAACCTGATTGACGACACGATCAGTTACTCCAGTATTGTCATGCCCTCTTTTGGGGGCTATGGAATCAAATTCGTCAAAAAAGAGAAGACATGGTGCTGCAGCAGCAGCTTTGGAGAATATATCCCGAACCTAGACATCAGCAGCATTCAATGTGCATTACACCTCACAAAATATCATTATAACATATAAGGATTGAGATCTGTGTGAACCAGTAGAGGAAAAGACACATAAATTATGTGAATAAATGGGGCATAGAGGCTACAAGAAATCAACTCAAAAGGGATTTACTTATGCAAAGAACACCACTTACAGCTTGCTCAGAAGCGCCAATGTATTTATTCAAGAGTTCAGGTCCTTTGATGGATATAAATCTAAGTGAACAAGCCGCAGCAGCAGAACCAACTATGTGTGTCTTTCCACAGCCAGGAGGACCGTACAATAGAATATTTGATCGCAACCTTAAAGGAGCTTTGGCAAATATATTTGGAAACCTTGAAGGCAATTCAATCATCTGATATTGATCATATAGGAATTGGAGATAGAGAACTATCAGATTTTAAAAGTCAAGTACCGAAACAAATGCATTATATACGACATGAAAAGTAAGATATGACTCAGCAGTATAAAATATACAATCAATATTGCAAACATAAACAAGCTAATAAACAAGCCAATATTACAAAACTAATTGATAAAATCATACCTCTTTAATTGAATTGCGGATGTCAACAAGACCGCCAACATCATCCCACCCAGACCGGCCACCTTCAGGAGCAGATTTAGTGATGTCGCGCATGGCAACTGGAAGGAAATCATGCATTGCCCGAGAGAAATCATCCCTAAGTAAAGTGGGCCTTTCACACTTGTCGAAGGACAAATGATGAGGCAGAAAACGACCAATGGCAGCATGAACAGTTCTATCAACCAAGATTTCCTGATACAGATACATTGTTAAGATAGTCAAAATCAAAACTAGATCTAACATAACTTCAATAACTCTCAATGATCAGAATACCTACAAAAACATTCTAAACATGAAAGCTGTACCACAGGCAGAAAAAGTCATGCTTGAAGCACTAAAAAGGATTCTCTTTTGTGCACATGAAAAGAAACTGACACAATGTATTAAATCAGAGACAAAGACATCTCCATATTTCATTTGTACCAGTAAGTAGGCAGCTCTCTCTCAAACTACTACAAATATTCTAACCTTTAAATATGTGTTTACATATACTGGGGGCCTGGACAGTTTAGATTTAAATTGCACTTTTCACGGCAGATTATCAGTTTTCACTATATTAAAGGTGGCGAAAACATTATCAAGTGGCATTTCCATAAGCATTCATTTATCAAGAATTCAAATTTCTAAGGTAGGAAGATAAGGATGCAACAAGGGAGTAATATAACAGCTTGTAAAGCATATAAAAGTGGGCTCTACATATCGTTGCACTACTCCCCCTCTTCTACATATCGTTGCACTACTCCCCCTCCCCGAAGAAGTAATTTTAAAACAGGAAAAATACCAGATCATAAGAATCATAGCCATCACATTTGGAAGCTACATCTTCTAAGATATCATCAGAACATTGTAAGCAGCGTCTCTGAATTTCATGCTTTAAAATGGCTGCACGTTCTGAGGCAGCAGGAGCAGGCAATTGCACGTGAAAGTCAAACCTTCCTGATAACATCAAAAGTAAAAAGCAGAGCAGTCTTAAGTTTTAATTAAATTAAAAAAGAAAAGAAAATTATCTGCTATGAATCTACTGCAATTATAATGCGGTACTCATTCTGCATTCAGAAAGAACAAACCTGAAGAGCTTAATGACTGTGGTATACTCTCTAAAGACTTTATTGAAGCTATGAATGCAAGCGGACCAATTCCACATGAGCTCTTCCTTTTTTCCTGTTCAAAGTTACAATAAAATCCATAGCTTGAATAAAGACAAAAACAACAGTAGAATTATTGCATTTCATCATGTTGGTACAATAGATTCAAAGCTATGTCATTCAGGTATTACAATAACAAACAGAGAATAGGCTAGGATTTTATCCTAATTTTGCAAGCGCTTCCAATTCTGGTTTGAGCAACACGCCCCAAATATTTTTTAATAAAGGGCTTGAAAGGAAATATCAGATATAAATGACTCATGGACTCCAGAATACAGGGATAAGCTATGGAGAAATTTACAGATTCTACGTTTTTCCCTATTTTTAGTTCAAGCAGAACCAAGACTTGAGGGTCATAAATCAATAAGATTAGGGACTGTTTTGTGAAACAGCTACATTACAAATTGGTGTATCAATTTTGAAGACAAATGAATGACAGCATTTGTATACTCACTTTCAGGTTTGAAAGAACTGGTTCTACAAATTTTATTTGGATCCCACAAACCTAATTTGAACCTGAAATAAGCTTTCCATTTATTCATTGCAGAGCCAAATACATTATATTTTACTAGTCTAGCATACTAAATTAATTCTAGTACCAAGTCGCAAAAGTCATGGTTGTATGTTAGAATGTTAATAAGTAACACTTTAACATCAGCATTATAGCTAACATCCTAGGAACCATCCCTATAGTATTTACCCAATATTCATCCATAATGTCAATGAGAAATTCTGTCAGTGCAAGCACAGAGGTTGAAGCTTGAGATCCTTCGGAGTCTGAAGAGGATGAAACAATGCTATCAAGATCATCAAGAATTACAAGAGATGGAGCATGATCTAAAGCCTCAGATATATAGCTCAAAAGTGCTTGGCGAATGGTCGAGGCCTTTTCCAAGGCAAGTTGAGAACAAGGTACAAAAACTCTGCCAAGGCAAAAACAGGCATTAGAATACATTTATCTTTTACCCATCAGTACACCTCTCTTACAAATACAATTCACAAAGTTAGAAATTTTAATGCAAATTCATCACGATGACAACATACACATGTGCTAAGAGGTCTTCATGTTCTTCGAGACACTTAGCAACAGTTCTCGCCAATAATGTCTTTCCCGAACCCTGATAGGAGAAAAGAGGTGAAGAAAAAAACACATCAAATCAAATATTTAATATATAAAAAATGTTTCATAGGATAACACCATAACAGCTTATGAAGATTAACTTCCTGATATTAATATCAAATTAAATTTGATTTTTAAAAAAAATTGCATTTTTCATATAAAACAAAAAAAAATTGAGAAAGTCCATTAGGAAAAGCTTGACAAAACCAAAACTAGATCTGTTCATTGAGAAAATTTGATCCTGTAGCTGTCCCCAAATAGTGGCACTAAGATTCTAAGGGATCAAATTGATAAGTAAGAAAAAGAGTATAGGAAATTAAAGTACCCTGCTTATGTTTCGACAATAAGCATTTACCTGATCACTATACCAATGTTTAAACTATCAGGGACTTTTAACACCTTAATCATTTATACCCAAGACCCAATGACAATTGCACGATAATAGAAGAAAATTGAAGATCCATCAGAAAAGAAAAACCACATCTTTACACGGTTAACCGCCAATAAGTGTTTTAACTTCAGAATTCAGATACATCACCCAGTGGAAAAACTAAATCTGAAAAGTTAATAAACTCACAGGAGGTCCATATAGCAGAACATGTCCAGGGAGAGGAAGATCATGTGAGCTGAACCATGCCCCAGAAGCAGGAGATAACAACACCAACATTCCTACATAGGAAAACATAATGTATTGGGGAACACAATGGAATCCTTAAAGGGGTAAGGGTAAATATAATTTACAATTCTCATAGGAATTGGTGAACATATAAAGGTATCAGAATAGAAAACAGCTCTGTGTACGAATACCTACTATTTAAAACGTCAGAAGCAATTGTCCCCATCCAGCTCAAGGTTGATACATCAGAATTGATATCTTTTTCAGACGTTCTCTCTCTAACCGAATTA
The DNA here is from genome assembly GCA_963580275.1 of Crataegus laevigata. Lineage (NCBI taxonomy): Eukaryota > Viridiplantae > Streptophyta > Magnoliopsida > Rosales > Rosaceae > Crataegus > Crataegus laevigata. Next base: position 10,341,975 of record OY756939.1, on the reverse strand, counting down.
AAGGTCACAGGATCGGCCATCTTAGGATCAAACACCTTCAGCTTTCCAATTGACTCTACACCTCCAATATTATCGTTGCATTCGTTTCTTTCATCAAATACAAGCTCATATGCATTTCCAGCAAGTTGAGATTCATTGGAGAATTTCAGTACATACAAGATTTCAACTGGTTGCTCAGCATTCTTCTTTTTGTTTTCGAGGTATCCATTTGATGATTCTTCTAGCTTTTCCTCAATCTCAAACTTATGCCCCTTCACTTCAAAGTGAAGTATAGTTTCATTTCCCAAAACCAAGGAATTAACTTTTTCTCCTGCATTGGAAGCAATAGCATCAAATTGTGCAAGGATCCACGCTTTAACAAGACTCTCTACTCCCTTTAACTCATCAGAATGCGGAGCCGCCTCTTCATCTTCTTTGCAAGAAGATTCATATGAAAAAGCAGCAACAACTTTGTCGTGGGTTGACCAATCAGCAACATCTATATAGGTGCTTGAGCCGGTCGTCAGAAGCATGTTTTTCTTCTTGCGAAGTTGATGCCTTTCAAGAACATCTAGACCATTTCTTTCAACAGCTTTGTCCTTCAATATCTTAAAGTGACAAGGAGAAAGTGAAAGGAATGGAATGTCATTCTTCAGAATACCATTGCATCCCTTTAAATAAACCCCTGCAGGCATGATAGCAATCCCATTAAAACAATGTGTTTCATCAATGAAAGGTTAGAATGTTCTTCTTTGCCTTACTAAGTGGCAAGCATAGCATACCCCATTAGCCACTTAATACAGGAAATGACTGAAAATACTCAGGATGACACCAACTTTTGTGATTAAATGTGAAAGAAACAGTGTGCTAATAAGCATCTTACATGTATAATTAGAAGATTAAATCCAACTAAGGCAACTAGAACAATCCAAAATCTAGATGATGTTCCAATAGCATTTGTCTGTTTAAAATAACATCCAAAATGTAAACTCCAACGAATATCATTCAAGCCTATAGTTCGATATGCATTATAGCTAAAAAGTACTCTATTAGACATTGGGTATAATATACGCACATGAATGTAGACGAGTTCTCAAATAAAGACGAAGAGATTGGGCAATCATAACATGCCCTTTAGCAACTGAATCAGAAATCAACAGCCGAACAATAACTTCACGATTGTCCTTTTTGTCATTTCCACTGTTAGATTCCTTCAGAGTTGAACTGCTTCTTGTTTTCAACCCATCATTTTCAGAAATTTTCATGCTCCCTTTTGGTGATAATCTTGGCACAACAGCTACGAACTGAAGAGATTGTAATGAGAACATTTTTGCTGTTGCTGGGTGAACCATAGCAACAGAAGTGAGAACAACTCCAAGCTCAACGCCTTTGACATAACTTTTGTGAACTAATCTCCTGCCCAGATCTTGAACACGCAGTAGTGCCTTTGAAATATGATTCTTTCCGTTAGAAGAGAGCATGGAAGGATCTCCATGTGGGTTGACAGTCTTGCGTCTCTTTGGAGCAACTGCAACTTCAGTCCCTGGCACCAGTTGCACTAGTAATATCCCACAAGTAGACCAAGATATCAATATAGAGTACAACCATTAATTCACGGCTCATCGATTTCAAATGCTAAGAATTCATTGAATAATTGGATTATGACAAAGCATACAGCATCTTACCCACCGCTTTCTTCGGGAAGGTTGAAGCAACTTGGAATGTAATGGAAGTGCGGCCATTCAACCACAAAGGAAATCTCATTTCTTCTTGGAGAATCCTCACCTGCATTTATCAAATGTACAACAAACTGATGCTAATATTCGAATTTATAGATTTCAAGCAACCGAAAAGGTCACGAATTGACAACGTCGGAGTACCTGATTCAAAATTGCAGCCTCTGCTAGCTCAGCATTAAGCTCCAAAACCTCCCAATCATCCTCAGTGGAAGGCTCAATAGTGACCAGAGTAGCCTTCTGCACATTCGAAAGAGCTCGAACTTGAACCCTAGCGCGATCCGGCAACGAAATGCAATCCCCAAATTGCTGAGCAACCTGCAAAGCAATCAGGCACACAATCACTGATCAAATTCTAGAGCTTTCCGTTGCAGAAGCAGAGAAATTGAAGTTGAAACTGAGATTACCTCGATAGCCTGAGAAGCGGAGGTGGCGCCGGACCAAGCGACGTTCCAGCGGTCGGCGGTGGAGGAAGAGCGGAGCTCGAGAGCGAGAACTGGCGGGAGGGATGGGGAGGAGGAGTGGAGGGTTTGGATTAGGGACAGGGGGAGGGAGACGAAGCAGTTGTCTATGCCTCCGACTAACCGGACCTCAAACTCCATGGCCGGAAAGAATCAGAGAGACGAAGTAGAGCCCCGTTTCGGGCAGAAGATAAAGAGTCAAGCTTGGGCAGTGCCGGAAAACGTCGTCCCCCGAGGCTTTCTCGAGTTGAGTAAAATTACGTCATCCTCCCTCCCTCCCTCCAAATTATCCCATTGATTTTTGGAGAGACGATACCAAAAACTTACGTGGCTGTGTCTTTGATTTTATTGAACAGTGACACATATTAAAGGGATAAAGAGACCACATGGGTTTTTGAGTGCAAAAGATTCTTGTAAACACAAAAATTTCTTGAAACAAATGAGACAATAACACGTGTACAAAATAATATTTTGTATTAATGATTTTGATTTTTGGTTATAATCTCTATTTGATCATCTGATTCAATCTCTGTAACACTTTGTTTTGTGGGCTTGATCCAAGGGCCGTCGAGGCTTTATCTTGGTTGAACAGGGGGAGTTACTTCAAGGGCCGTTGGGCTTGATCTTGAAGTTTAGCGGATGAACGTTTCTTCAGGGGCCTTTGGGGCTTGATCCTGAAGTTGGGCGAGGTTTCTTCAATGGCCGTTGATGGCTTGATCTTGAAGTTGATGGATGGACGAATCTTCAGGGGCCATCGGGGCTTGATCCTGAAGGTGGATGAGCGGAGCTTCAAGGGGCTGTCGGGGCTTGATCTTGAAGGTGGAGGAACGGAGCTTCAAGGGTCGTCGAGGCTTGATCTTGAAGGTGGAGGAACGGGGCTTCAAGGGCCGTCGGGGCTTGATCTTGAAGGTGGATGAACAGATCTTCAAGTGTCGTCGGGGCTTGATCTTGAAGGTGGATTTGACGAAGAATGAAGAGAGCTTTCTTGATCCTTCGGGATTTGCTTGGGAGTTTCAGAGTTTCAAATCTTCAAGGTTTTGGTGTGAAGTGAATTGGTTATGAATTGGTGGTGAATTGGTGTATGTTGGTGGTGAATTGATGTCTTTGGCCTTGATGGAGAAGCCTATTTATAGGCTTTGAGAATGAATCACCACCATCCATTTTCTTGGTGAAGTAAGTGGGTGAAGTAAGTGGGAGTGGTAGGTAAAAATGAGTGGAGGTTGTATGTGAGTTAAGTGGATGATGTAGGTAGAAATGAGTGAAGGTTGTAGGTGAAGTGAGTGTATGATGTAGGTGAATTGAATGGAGGTTGTAGGTGAATTAAGTGGATGATGTAGGTGAAATGGGTGGATGTTGTAATTTTAATGCAATTGTCAACATTTATTTCACCGAAATTTTAATGCCTACAAATGTAATTTTAATGCAATTTTCAATATTTATTTCACCTAAATTTCAATGTCTACAATCCTCTCTCTAATTTTTGGGCGTGTATATTTTTTAACGTGTTTTTTTTTTCAAAATTTATCCCTTGTTTATTAATTTGTCTGACTTTTTAGCTAAATTGTTTATGCAATTGACGTAATTTTCAATTCAGTTCTTTGAGATTTAAAATTGATCGAAAAAGTCTTAAACTTGTTTACCGTCAACTATTTGTATCATTCTATAAAAAAGTTCTCATGAGATTTCGAGAGAATTGAATCAAAATTTTTCATATAATCTCTACAAATCAATTAAATTTCATAAAAATCCATAGATTTATAAATCTATTAAAATCTCTCAAATTCCCAATTGAATATACCCCTTAAAATTGAACAAAATAATCTTCAACTTGTTTATCGGCAATCATTTGTATCATTCTATAAAAAAAACTTATGTTAAATAGGGAGAAAATAACAAAAATATTATTAATTTTGTCAAATCATTTTGGCTCATAATTTGAGAGTAGTTTTATTGTTTCGATCCTCATTTAATAAATATTTACAAACAATAATTGAAGGTAGACAATTCAAGAACTATTTATATTAACTTCAAGTCTCAATGACCAAAATAAAAACTTACACCAATCTCAAAATTATTTTAGCCAAAACATTTGCAAAAAATATTTTAAAGATTATAAACAAAAAGATAAAAAAAGGGTGTTTAATTAAGTTATTCCAAGAAATTTTTTCTTAAAATTAACAAATTTGGCCAAGAAAACGAAAGGGAATGTATAAATAGGAAAATAATTATTGTGTACATGTACACAGTACTGACAGTAGTAGTACACAGTACCAACTACCGAAGTTGAAAGATCTTTTGGAACCCCAAAAAGAAAAACCCTCCCACTTCTATTCAATTCTTATTTGTTTGGTCATGATTAAGTTATATTAATATTTTATATTAATTTTTTTTTAAAATAATAATATAAAATATTGACTTAACTTAATTATAGATTCTTATTTGTTTGGTCATGATTAAGTTACGTTAATATTTTATATTAATTTTTTTATGAACAATAAAATAAAAAGTAATAATAATATAAAATATTGACTTAACTTAACTATGTTCGTATAAGAAAAAATGAAAGGTAGAGCAGAGAAGTCTCCAGTAAAAGGAAACGTAAAAAAAGAAAGAAAAAAAATACGGCACCGAATGATCCACGTCGATAGTGAGTTAAAACCACCATGGGGTCCCACTCGCACAAGACGTCGTATAAAATGTTCCCCATCAAACTCCACCAACTCCACCGAGCGTAGAGCCAAAGTTCTGCTCGCTAGCGCCAATCTCGAGAAGCCACACCGCCACACGCCGTCGTCCTCTTCTCTCTTCCACCTCCTCCTCTTCTCTCTTTCTTCAGGTAATGTCCTTTCGTGTCCTTTTGCTCTCTCTTTCTTCGCTCTCAGTCTCTGTAAATGCTTGGATTGCGTCCACATTTTTCTGCTATTTTCTAGCTATTTTTTCTCTGAGATTTTTTTTTATAAATTTTATGTTCTGTTCGTCATCGCTTGCTGTCTAATCTGGTCTAGGGTTTCCGAAAATATTTTCTGGAGAAATTTTTTGTGTATAACTAAGTTAAATATACATGTTTATATATGTAGGGGGCGTAACTAAATTATATTTTATTGCTAATGTTTGAAAAATAAATTGTGAAAGCATTTTTCTGTCAGAATCAATGGCGTTTTAGTGATTAGAATGAGTTCTTAACAGTAAATGCGCCTCCTTGAATTTGTTTTTTACTGGAAAATATATGATAATTACGTGTTAGTGATTAGTGATTAGCCTTTTCGGAATTTGGGGAATGTGGTTTGAGTAAACTTTGTACTTGCTAGACTAAGGTTTGGTGAGAGAGGTGGAGAAAGAGAGGAATCTGTGTATGGAATGAACTTTTGGTCGGAAACGGAGTGGTGTATAAACTGGATTACAATGTAGGATACATTTTTTTGGAAAATGTTCGTAGTTTTACCTTCGTTGCTGTAATAAATTGTGTTTGATTATGGTGAAAATTTGGATTAAACATGCCTCACCGCAATGCTAAACCCTTCGCATTTTTGTACTTTGACCTGGTATTGTTTTTTGGTTGGTATAATTACCCGAGGAAGGGATAGTTATGGTTGCTATGAATAGTGAATTTGACAGCTTTTTGTTAAGATCACAGATGGAGTCAGACGAGGAGCAGGATTATTTTCGCGGGTTATATCCGGAGTATGGTGCAATTTTCATGTCAAGCAGTGCAACGATAGATGAGTGTTGTAAACGGAGACTGTTTGGCCTTCCATCTTCACAAGGCCAATTTGTAAAGCAGATTAAAACTGGAATGATTTTGTTTCTGTTTGAATTCGAGAGGAGAGAACTTCATGGTGTTTTTCAAGCATGCTCTGATGGTGAAATGAATATTTCGCCTTCTGCATACAATTCATCAGGAAGGCAGTTTCCTGCTCAGGTTTGAATAATGTCTAGTTTCAGTTGAGAATCCACTATTTTTGTTTATGTTTTGGTTTATTACAAATTTCCAATAGGATCTATTCTTGTTATATACTTTATACAGGTAAAAGTCAAGCGTATTTGGCGCTGTCATTCGCTTTCAGAACCTGAATTCAGTGGTGCAATCAAAGATAACTATTTTTCAAATTGGAAGTTCCATTTCGGTCTCTCCAAAGCTCAGGTTTTCTCCTTTCCTATTAAGTCAGACCTTGATGGGATTTAGAATTGCTTTCTTTAACAGTATTGTTTCATGTATATATGTAGGTTCAAAGGCTTCTAATGTTGTTCAGTTCACGAAAGTTGAAATATCAGCGGCGATGGAGAGAATTAGCCAGTAGAAGAGAAGCAATATCAGTGGACACTGCGGGTAGAGTCAAGGAAGTTGATGATGGCAAAACTCTATTGAGTGATAAGGCAACCAATGAGCTTGTTGCCGACAATCATAATGGGCCAAAAATAACTCGGTCACTGGGGAATGTCTCTGGGAATATTGGAAAAGAAGATGGTGGCAGGTTGGCAAGTGATGAAGTGGGTAATCTTCATGAAGTAGACAAGAAGGTTGGGGAGATCATGCAGAGTGAGTATCTTGGGCCCGTTCCAGGTGAAGTTAGAAAATTGGATGCTACTTTTGCAATGTCTGAGAGGGCAGGGAATGAAATTAATGTGGATGTTGAATCCGTGTCATTTGAGCATCCTATGTCGGGTCAATCTGGAAATGGTGATGACGACCTGGTAATTCAGGATGATTCCATCTGTTTAATCGGTGATCAATTACAAATCGGCAATACTGAAAGTAATGTTTTTGGGCCAGCTGTACCAACTGAGAACCCTTCTTTCTTTCAGTCTAGTCTTGATAGACCTGTCTGTGCTGGGATGCATGTTGAAGAAACAGGTTCTTTGATTCAAGATCAAACTAGATCAACTTCAACTGTTGGCCATCTAATGGAGCTGCCATTTGCTGGCCATTCTTGTTCACCAGCTCCATCTTATAGAGATGCTATTGTAACCAGCACCTATGATCCTGATGCTCATAGTCTGAACAATCCACGCTCACAATCAATTGGGGTCAATCAGAGTTCAAATTCCGTTCAAGATTGTTATAAACAACATGGCATTCCTTCCATTACAAATCAATCATACACAGAGCCAAAAGGAATCAATCAAAGCCTAGAATCCAATCCAAAGTTTGATGTTCATGTTCCATTCGTATCCTCTGACCATTATGAGCACACATGTCATGGGAACATCATGCCTTTTCCAAGGGTGGCATATTCTGAAGAAATGACAATAGATTCTTCTGGAAAACATTGTTCCCAGGACCCATTTTTGAAGAGTTCTTTATCAACTGACAGTTTATCACAAATTGGAAGTAGTGGGAGGGAAACCAAGAGGCCAACATCTTATTCTCTCAGTCCTAGTAACTGTCTGTCCTCTGTGATTGATCGTGCTCATCCTGTAGCATTACAAAAGAAACTTGAGCAAGAAATGGCACAGAAATTGAACGATGAACCATGTACTGCTAATGTAACTTCATCTGAGGAGCTTCAGTGCCAGTTGCAATGTCGCATTTATCCTGATGGTCATAGCAGTGTGGACCATCGTAAACAGAAATCTTTTGATCATGATCTCAAGTCCTATGCATTTTCTGGAGGTATGCGTTCTGGGCATAGCAGCGTGGACCACCATAAACAGAAATCTTTTGATCATAATCTCAAGTCTTATGCATTTTCTGAAGGTATGTATTATGATCGAAAGAATGAAAGAAGTGTATTTTCTCGCTTGGCTTCAGATACACCTGGCAAAGAGAATAATATGCATTCTGACTATGAGGAAAATGATGACGATGCATCAGTGGATGAAGTCATGGCAATGTTGAGTGCGAGTAACTACAGCTGGGTGAAATCAAAAAAATCTAAGCGGCTTACTAGACTGCACGATGACGAAGAGAAGTTTAGGAATAAGAAGAAGACCAAAGTGGACTCTGAGTTGGATGGTAATTACTTGGAATTGATTCCAAAGAAGTCAGACATGGCTTCTGCTACACCCGTTGGAGATAAAGATGATCAAAGGCGTGAAGACATACCATTTGTGGATTTCAAGCGGCGGAGTGAACTGCGGAAACTTAATGGTGATACCAAAGCCAGAGCCAAGGATGAAAGTGCAGGAAATGATAGACTGTTGGGTGGGCAGTGCAAGCGAAGGAAGTTGGTCAGGCCAAGTTTCAATGACAATGAGCCAGGCGATGAAAAAAGCATAAATGGAAACACATCTCTGATTTTACAAGCATCATCACAAGAATTTTCCATTAGTGAAGATGTTAATGGCAAAAGAAGGAAGCTGATTAGACCAAAGTTCAGGGTGAATGAGCAATGTGATGATAAAAGCATGTATGGAAACACTTCTACAATTTTACAATTATCATCTCAACAATGTTCTACTAGTGAAGATAGTGGAAGTTGTGAGGCTTCTGTTGGAAGCCAAGGTAAGTTGTTACCGCAAGGTACAGGTTTGTCGCTTGCGGTGTGTCAAAGTAGTCATGAGAATGAGAATAATCAAACTGAAAGATCTGCAGAATATGAAAGAGAAATTGAAGTTGAAAGCTTTGCGGCATCAGTCAAATTCGGAGATGGAGGTCGAAAAGAGCCTCTTCATGATGTTGGCAGCCAAATTGCTGACCTTGCAATCCCTAAGTTGTTACCGCAATGTACTGAATCACCTCAAGTGGTTCACGAAGGTCAAAAAGAGCTTCTTCATGATTTTGGCAGCCAAATTGCTAACCTTGCAATTCCGAAGTTGTTACTGCAATGTACAGAATGGCCTCAAGTAGTTCATCAAAGCAGTCGTGAGAATGAGAATACTGAAACGGAAAGATTTCAAGAATATGAGCAGGAAAAAAAACCAGAAATTTCTGGACCGTCTGTCAAAATTGGAGATGAAGGTGGAATGGAGCCTTTTCATGATCTTGGCAGCCCAATTGGCGGCCTTGCAATCCCATATAGAGACAAAAATCCTTATGTCCAGAAAGACTCGGATTTTAAGGTTCCTATTGTGCACAATTCGTGTCAAGATCGTAATGATATCAGTCACATCACTGTTCAGGAGTCAGCCCTGCGATTACCTGAACAGAATTCTGGAATAGAAAATGCCTTTTCTGAAATTGAATGTGTCGATGAACTGGAGTTGCTTCCAAGAGTTGAACTTTGTCCTGAAAGTGGCGATCTTAGTATTGGTAATGTAATAGTTAGCTCAAGTAATCTAAACTCTGGGTTGCAAAGAGGAACCAAAGAAGTTGCTATTTGTGTAGATGCTGGTGTTGGTGATAACCAACATGAATCCAGTAATAAGCAGTCTGAGGCATCTCTTGATACCGTGGGTTGCTTGGACAAGCAAGAACCATCTCAAGATCACAGATCCAGTAAATTGTCTGAGGCATCTTTTGGCACTGTCAGTTGCTTCATAAAGCCAGAATCTTGTCTAGAATTTCGGGACCTGAATTTGGGATTTGGAGAGCGACTTTTTATACTTAGTAATAGTTTCAAAAGCTCTGATGTTAATGCTTCCAAACATGTGGGTGAAAGGAGAGATGCTCTTCAAATCAGCGGTAATAATGTTTGCAAAAGTTCTGACATTGATACTCCAACTCCTGAGAATATGGAAGATACGATTAGCAAGGATCTTGTTCCAAGCAGAAAACTTGATCTCAAGGCAGCCGACAACCGCTCTGATATTGATACTTCTAAGCATGTGGGCGATGCACAGGATTCTCTTCCAATCAGCGGTGGTAATGTTTGCAAAAGCATTGGTACCTTTGAGAATGTGGAAGAGAGGAAGGACTTTTTTCCAAGCAAGGGTCTAATTAGAAAACGTGTACTCAAGAGAGCAATCAACCGCTCTAAATTTGATACTTCTAAGCATGTGGACGATGTGAAGGATGTTCATCCAATCAGCGACAGTAATGTTGACAAAAGCATTGGTACTTCCGAGAATGCGGAAGAGAAGAAGGTTATTTTCCCAAGCAGGGCTATCATTAGAAAACGTGTACTCAAGATAGCCGACAACTGCTCTAAAATTGATACTTCTAATCATGTGAACGATGCAGAGGATTTTCTCCCAGTCAGCGGCAGTAATTCTTGCAAAAGCTCAGATAGGGCGACCTCTGAGAGTGCGGAAGCAAGGGAGGATGTTCTTCAAAGCAACATTGAAATCAGAAACGGTGAACCCAAGATGGCCTGCAACCAAAATACAAGTTTAACACATGATTTTGAGTTTGATGGTGATAGTAAAACTGATGATACTAAAAGAGAAAACAAGAGGCTTTGGAGTATTCTAACGGCCAGGTTGAAGCAGCTGAAGAATGCTCAGCAAACAACAGTGACAAGGTCCTAGCCTTTGGTCGATGCTCCATCCTGAAAACGTGTCATTGCAGTTGACAAACAGGTTTTTTCAAGTATTTGTTTAGTTGAAGTTAAAGATCAACCCACATTCCTGAAAAAGCCGAGTACTAGGGCTTTTCAGCTTGTCGTGGTGTTACTAACCGTAGAGCTGGAAATACACGCATGAAAGGTGCCGCCTGCCGCCTGCCGCCTGCCGCGTGCCTCGTTATTGACCTTCTTCCGGTAGCTGTTTTCGAGTTGCTTGGAGTGGAGTGGAAGAATGCAATGGTTATGCATGCAAAGTGATGACCTTTCTTTTGGGTTTAAAGCTCTGATTTTGGTTAAAGAGTATAGTTTTCTTGAATATGTTCCCAGGATTTGTGAATCTTTTGAATCAGGTTGAAGGAAAATTATAATCTTGTTTTTCGTACTGCAGTGGTTTGTGTGGGTGATGCCTTTACATTGCACGTTGAAAATGTGATTACCATGTTTTATTTATGATGTAATTGACCATTTGTTCAATCCCCATATTCCCATTTGTGCGTTTATTTTTGTACATGTCCTGTGTTTGAAGGTTTTATTTTGTTCAATTCCTTTGCCAAGACTCTCGTTTCCAAGGTTTTATGCTCCAGTCTCGAATTTTCTCTAATATTTTTTTATCATGTTTGTTTAGAGTAAATTGTAGTAATGGACTCTTAACTTTAACCAAATTTAAGCAACGGTTCTTGGAGTGGGCTCTATTAGTTCTCCTTGTAGTTGCTAATGCTGTTAAAGGAGTTTAAACCTTAATCTTTCTTAATTGAATTTCATTTCTATACAATCGTTTTTGAATTGTTTGTTGTAACAGAGCTGTGTGCTATAATTTTTTGTTGTAAAGAGGTAAATTAAGTGGTTTCTTTTCCTTTACTGGAGTGGAGCGAAGTGTGAAATATTGTTTCTGCAAAATGTAATTCCTCTTCCTGAATTTTTTGATTTTCCTTGCTCCATTTTCACTTTCAGCAAAAATTCTTAACAAATAAATGAGCTCAAGAGCTTTCATGGTATGTGCTTTGGCGGTTGAGTTTTTTTTTTTTTTTTTTTTGAAAAGAAACGAGATCAGTATATTAATGAGAGAAAGAAAGTACAAAGGTGGAAGAGAAATCCACCTAAAGAAAACTGAAAGAACAGAGGGAGAGCAAAACCTAATCACCTAACAGCTGCTAACAAATCCCTAATTAAAGAAGAAGGACTGTAGTCTCTAAACTCCACTGAGACTGAGGCCCACAAAGCTGCCCACTGCCTAACTCTATCCCAAAGCTCCTCTACCCCCACTCCCTTGTAAGCCTCAAAAACTCTTTTATTGCGCTCTAGCCAAATGTTCCAGAATAGAGCCATCAACAGAGAACCCCACAAGGTTTTGGCTTTCCTCCCTTTTCCTAGAGCATCGAATTTAATGCTAAGGAGCTCAAAACAACTCATTGGGGTGACCCAACTAGCTCCAACTTCCTTGAGCAACTTCCACCAAATTTGAATGCTGTACGGGCAATGGAGGAACACGTGGTTGGCGCTTTCCAGCCCGGACTTACACAAAACGCACCAGTGAGGGGAGAGGCAAGCAAAAGGCAATCGTCTTTGGACTTGATCGCACGTAATAACCTTCCCGAGCGCCACTAACCACACATGAAGTTTGACTTTAGGGGGCACTTTTGATTTCCAGATCTGAGAGAAAGGAGTAAAGTGTTGCACATCTCCGTTGTTACAAAGGAAAGAGTTGTATGATTTGCAGGTGAAACGACCGGACCCTTCTAAAATCCATCTTCTCCGATCTTCTCTATGATGGCTCAGGCGCACGAGTTCCAGTTTCTGTAGTAATCCAGCCACCTCATCAATCTCCGCCTCTCTGAGATTTCTCCTAAAATCAAAATTCCAACTGACTGGCTGAAAAGAAGAAGCCGCCATCGTAGAGATACTTTTGTTTTTTGACCTGGATAACAAGAATAATCTAGGGAATTGCTCTTTCAACGGGCCCCCCTCCGACCAACCGTCCTCCCAGAATCTCACCCTCTCCCCGTTGCCGACCACAAAGTTGCAAGAGTGAAGTAGCGTAGGAAGACCAACCGAGATATCTAACCAGGGGCACCTACTCGATCCTCGACTCGGGGAATTGGCGTCCCAGCCATTAGCCTCCAGCCCGTACTTGCTCCTAATCACCTTATGCCAGAGAGAGTTTGGTTCGAGTGGAAATCGCCATAACCACTTAGCTAAGAGGGCATTGTTTCGATTTCTCAACTTTCCCAGACCGAGGCCTCCTTCCTCCTTGCTTTTACACACATCCTCCCACTTGACTAAGTGGAGTTTCTTTCCTTCCTCTACCCTTTCCCAAAGAAACCCTTTCATTAACTTTTCCAGCCTACCGATGACCCCGCAGGGAGCTTTGTACAAAGACATGAAGTATGTAGGCAAACTGCCCAGTACAGCTTGAATCAAGGTTAGTCTTCCGCCTCTAGATAGGAACGCTTTCTTCCAACCTTGAAGTCTCAGTTCCACCTTCTCAACCACCGGATCCCAGAATTTGATAGTTCTTGGCCTTCCACCGAGGGGAAGACCAAGGTACGTCATGGGCCACCTGCCCACCTCGCAACCCCAAGCACTTGCAAGCCTTGAGATTTTCTCGCTTTGAGAATTAATCCCCACCAAAGAACACTTAGCTTTGTTAATCTTCAAGCCTGACACTTTGCCAAAAAGATCCAACAAAAGTAATAAATTGGCCCAACCTTCCTCACACCTCGCCAAGAAGAAGATAGTGTCGTCCGCGAATTGAAGGTGAGAGATCTCCACATTGTCTTGCCCAACACACATCCCTTTGATCAAGAGATTTTCTTGAGCCCTCTCCATCAATCTGCTCAACACGTCGACCACTAGAGTGAACAAGAACGGGGACAATGGATCTCCTTGTCTCAAACCTCTTGAAGCCGCGAATTTTCCCCTAGGTCTCCCATTGATCATAACTGAGAAGTTAGCCGTAGCAAGGCAGCCAAGCACCCATTTCCTCCATGTGCTCCCGAATCCCTTTCTCAATAACACTTCTTCTAGAAATCTCCAGTCGACATGGTCATAAGCTTTTTCGAAATCTATCTTAAGGACCAAGCCCTCCTCGGACTTCTGCCTCACCTCTTCGACCACCTCATTTGCTACGAGGACTGCATCCAGAATTTGTCTGCCTTTAACAAAAGCTCCTTGAGAAGGAGAAATTGTAGTGCCCATGACTTCCTTTAATCTTGTAGCAAGGACCTTCGCCACAATCTTGTAAAGACTGGTGACTAAGCTTATAGGCCTAAAGTCCCTCAATTTCACAGAATCTGACTTCTTTGGAATTAGGCAAATATATGTTTCGTTTGTGACTGCGTTAATAATTCCATTTTCGAAGAACTCCTCCATCACTTTCAAGATGTCATCCTTCAAAATATCCCAACATTTTTGAAACATATGCAAAGAGAAGCCGTCCGGGCCTGGGGATTTATCCTTCCCGCATTCAAACACAGCATTTTGGACTTCGGCTTCCTCAAACGGCCTCTCAAGCCACGCTGCCTCAGTAGCACTAATTGGACACCAATTAATTCCTTCCAATCCCCAACAATCCCCATCCGTGCTGTTGTACAAAGACTTGAAAAAATTAATAATTTCGTTTTCGATCTCCTCTTCCCCTTCTACCCTTCTACCGTCTTCCACTTCCAATCTATCTATAAAATTCCTCTTCTTTCTCCCACTTGCAACCTTATGGAAAAAACTAGTGTTACCATCACCCTCTTTTGCCCACTCCACTTTGCTTCTCTGCCTCCACTTGATTTCTTCCTTCCACGCCAACTCTTCTGCTAGGAAGCGCAGCTCTCCCCTCATTCTTTTTGAATCCGAGTCTAGAGCTTCCCTCCCTTCCTTAAAATCAATTTCCTGTAGTTGAGCCTGAACATCTTTGAGACATCTCTCTGTGTCGCCATAGACCTCCTTGCTCCAAGATTGCAGATTCTTTTTAAGACCTTTCAGTTTGCTCATAAATTTGTACCCCTCCTAACCATGGACTTGTTCCGACTGCCACCACACTTTGAGATTGTTTCTAAAGTCTGGGTGCAGTAACCATGAGTTCTCGAACCTAAAAGGACCTGGCCCCCATTTTACCTTGTTGGTGTCAAGTTCGATTGGGCAATGGTCAGAAGTTATCCTAGCCAAAGCCTTTTGCCTTACATGAGGGAACAACTCCTCCCATCCACCAGAGTATAAGAATCTGTCTAGTCTTCGGCAAACGGCTTCCTCTCGAAAATTAGACCAAGTGAATTGAGCATTGAGCAAATCAGGATCAATGAGTTCAGATTCATGGATAAATTGATTAAAAGTCCTCATACTTGAAGTGGAACTACCCCCATTTGACTTCTCGTTATCGAACCTTACCACATTGAAGTCTCCTCCAACACACCATCTAGGGCCGCATAGACCGTAAAGGGCCGCTAGTTCTTCCCAAAAATCATGTCTCTCCCTATTTTTGCAGGGACCATAGACCCCTGAGAGCCACCATTCCAAGCCGTTCGACTCCCTGATTTTTATAGAAACCGAATAAACTCCCACAAGAGATTCAACTACAGTGATAGCTTTTATGTTCCAAATCACTATTATACCCCCGGACCTTCCTTGAGCAGGAGCAGAGACCCACTCTTTGAATCTGCTCCCCCACACACTTGCCACTAACCTCCTGTCTACAGAGGCTAATTTTGTCTCTTGTAAAATAATTATGTCGGCGTGTGCACGCCGAAGTTGGTCCTTCAAAAGGACCCTTTTCCTTCTGCTTCCCAAACCCCTTATGTTCCAACTAATTATCTTCATTAAGAACGAGCGTCCCCCTTTTGTTCTTCCTTTTCTCCCCTCTTCCCATCCGCACCCCTGGGCTTTTCCCCGACAAATAAGGATTTTTTGAGTGGAAACAGCGAAATCTTCATTTTTGATAAGTATTCGTTGGAATGGCCCGAGATCTCCCTATTCCTCCTTCTATAAATTAGCAGCTTCTTGTTGACTTCAGGTTCCTTAACTGGAAGATGATCCAGTGCCTCTTTACCATCTCTGTCACCTGGAAGAGTATCCGCCTCTTCGATCACCGAACTCGCATCCTTGGGTTCATCGGAAAAGAGGTCCTGCAGTGACCCATCACTACAATCAACGGGGTCGAGAGTTGCCATCTCATCTTGTGACGAATCCCCGAGCTCCTCCTCTTCAGAATCCGAGGCCAGAGACCAATCATCATCCATTGCACTCAGATCATAGCGAAGAAAATCTGAATGCGTGATTGGTGAGGAATCTTGTGCGAAATGATTGCTGATTGCAATTTTCGACATCTCTGCAATCGGTGAAGAACACAGAGGGTTGTGACCCAAGACCTCCTCCAACTCGTCGTCAACATTTGGACCGTCATGAGATGATTGAAGATTGGATGCACCCCCATCCGAAGGCTCCTATTTCTCAGTAGGATTCAACTGCGACCCAAAATCCTTTGGAAAATAATGTTTGAATCTTTTCTCAGCAGTGGCAGATTCTCCAAATTTCATAAAAAAATTCAGATTTCTGCGGTTTGGAGTGGAAACAATTCCGTTCTCCCGGACCCGGGAAGTATTCCTATCTGAGCACGGTCGGACTGAGTATAGGCGATCTGCGGGCTGGAGAGTCCTGAGAAGCTCATCTTTCAGTTCTTGTGAGATCAAAAATTCAACTCCAGATAGATTTAACGGGCCTCGAATAGGCCAACTTGCTACCCCAGATTGAGCCTGTCCATTAAAGACATTGAGTGGGCCGAGCCCAACCATTCCCCTTTCTCTAACAGTGATTAGCTCAATATTAATGGTAGGCCCACCGACACAAACTTCATGTGGGCCTAAACCCATCTTCCCCACGAAAATAATAATATTCTGCTGATTAGTGGAAGGGCCCAAACCTGTCTCCTTTTCAAAACCTTTAAAATAATCCCCATTCATTAAATTATGTGCCTTTTCCGTTGAAATATCTCCCCCTTTTGCTGCCCCATCTGATTCCAACTGGTTGCCTTTTCCTGAAAGCGCTAAAATCCTGGATTTTCCTTTCCTTTTTGAAGTCATTGAAAAATCTTTAGAACCTGTTGCGTCTGCAGATCCGATCTCGGCTGTGGAGGTCGCCATCGCTGTCAGGTCATCAGCACAAAATGGCGTCCCATACCTGCCCTCTGGGTAGCTAGAGTCAGAACGTTGAGGTGTAGCCTCCTAGTGTCGCGCAACCACAGTCCCTGTTCTGACCATATCGCACTTTCTGTCCCATCCGACTGAGACAGGGCAATCGAACCCGCCGATCCGAAAGCTAGCACGTGACCCCAACGGCAAGTCAGGCTGTTCAAGTTCCGCCGTCGTCAAAAGGGAAGTGGGTGACGGGTCTGGCTGAACGAGTTCTGCCGTCACCGGAGGACGGCCTCCGGTGGCCCTCATTATATCTCGGTTCTTCTTCACTAACCCAGTTGAGGGTTCAATAATATTCCTAACTTCGGCCGGAGACCTAGGCCTCACCGCTGACGATATTTGCCTTATCATGACTCTGAAAACTGCATCTCCGTCGGCCACTTCCACGACCTCTGGAATAAAACCAGTGAGGTTGGGTTTTAATTTTATCTTTGCTTCCAGTAAGAACCCGAAGTTGGTAGTTCTTTGGTCAATTTCAGCCAAACCTCCGCATTCCTCGCCAATCCTCTGGAAGACATTTAAGGTCCAGAGATGCGGCGGTAGACCGACCAGTGCGACCCAACCGCCATAGCTGACTGCCAATCTTTGATTCGACTGAATACTATCCCACCAACCCGCCAGCACCACCTCAGGCAGATCCCTCATGGCTATTGCTTCTAGTTGTGCAATTCTTGTTGCTTCCTCCTCATTCTGGCATACGAACAGTGCCTTATTACATTGAAAATGCGATAGCCTTATGTCCGTTCCCAAAAGTTTTCGAAGAGAGGCTTCCACCTCCCTCCAGGGCTGGTGCACAACCTTTCTCTCACAGACTACTACACTATCCCAGCTGTAGGATTCTTTGGAGCATGTCCTCTTATTCCAGATTTTTTCTTTCCATATTTCCTCTCTGTCACTTCGAATGGGTTTCTTTATCGTTGCCGACTTGCCTCCAACTACAGCATCCCTATACGAGCCCTGATGGCCTGCACCCAGATTGTATCTCACATATTCAGTTCCAGCCCGGATCGTCGCCCGCTTAGTGGTCCCCTCCTTTTTTCCCCCTCGGAGGATTTCAGACAATGACTCCTCCAAGCTTCTCCATCCGAAACAGTTGTGGCCTTTAGGGACGAATATGTTGCTGACAAAACCATCCTTTTCAGTTTTGGATAGAACGAGGACCTCCCCATTCTTGTTTTGAAATCGTTCGACCCAAAACTGATAGTTGTGATCTTTGTATTTCCTGAAAAAGAACTGTCCGCTGGTAATTACCGCCGCCTTTAACTGATCCACAAGCCATGCAGCGCATCCCAAGTCGAAAGAAATCAGGTACCCTCTTGATCTGGTTCTCTCGGTTACCCGAATCCTCTCGCCAAAAGATTTCTCTTCAACCTCCAGTATGAAAACCTTATGCTCAACTTTGAAGTCCCTGGACAGATGTCTGTAGCTTATCTTCCTCAATATACTATAAACACAACTTAGCCATTTTGCAAGTATTCACATATGTGAGTACCAAATCACCTGGCCAAGAAGCAATCCAGCCATCACACAACCTGTAGACCATGGTTGAGTTTTAATAAATCAATGAGCTCCATTTTCACTTTCATCAAAAAAATCTTTAAAAAATAAATGAACTCGAGAGTTTTCATAGTATTTGCTTGAGCAGTTGAGTTTTAAAGAGACTGCAAGTTTTGCCAGATGAGCTCAATTCAACTAAAGAAGATTTAAGTTTCCTGTCTGATGTGATCTGGTTCTGTGTTACGTATTGGATTTTAGATGCTGATATGTGTATGCTACGTTAAACAGAATGGTGCATTAAACATAGCTTCAACATTTTTCTGTTAAGCATGAAGATCTCCCTAACTTCATTTGTTGCATTTGCAGATATGGAGGAATATATCTTGACTCTGATATCATAGTTCTGAAGCCGTTATCTTCACTTCACAGTTCTGTTGGTAAAGAGGATCGACCTGCGGGAAGTTCTTTGAATGGTGCTGTAATGGCTTTTAATAGGAGGAGGTATGAACATAACTTCATCTCTAATTATGGGAATCATAGTACTATTCAGTTGAAATCATTTTGAAACAGAACAGACTTGTATATATCATCGAATTTTAATAACGAGGTTTGTTTTCATTTTTTGGTTGGTTAAGTGTGCTTTTTAAATGGGCGCACTGTGTAGAGTACTAGAGTTCTCACTTACTGCTGTCCCTTTACCTCATCCATCCTACTGGTTTAGGATTCATAACAGGAGCTTTCAATGATTTCTTCTTGACATTACACCAAACCCTAAACCCCTAACCCTTGAAAATATCTATATTTGTTTGTGTGTGTACTGGGCTATATGTCTGCGTGTTTTATGTGTCTCAAAAAATTCAAACTTGTTTTGAATTGCAAAACCTTTTTTGTGTAAACACCAAAGAAAGAGAGTCCATGAGAATCACATGGAAAATTAGGAAATTGATTTATATTTGAAAATTTGAGTGGCACTGATGAGGAAAATCGTAAACTAGTATATTTGACTTGTATGAAAATTTTGGATTTGATATTTGCTTCACTTTTCCATGCAGTCACTTCATAATGGAGTGCTTGAAAGAGTTTTATATGACATATGATGATACTCGTCTGAGATTTAATGGGGCTGATCTTTTGACAAGAGTTGCGCGAAGGTTTTTGAGTGGTCGTAATAAATCAGTTAGACAGCTGGAGCTGAAAGTGCAACCTTCTTTCATATTTTTCGCAATCACATCTCAGAATATCTCAAGGTAATCTTTATGAATTCTTTTCCAATGCGAGGGGAGTGTTGTGGGCTGGAGTGCCAATCAATTTGTGAAAATTCGCCTTTGATTGCTACTCATTTCCTACAGCAGTCCTGGAACATTCATCCCGCATTGAAGAAAACCCCATCTTCTGATGTTCTTACATTTATGAATTTTATATTTGGATGCATGCTGGTGTATTTATTCAAATATTCTTGACCTCTTGTTCTTTTAGGTAGCAGATTTTAACTTTTGGTTTACAAATCTCCCATGCGCTTTCCTCCCAACTCAGTTGATGTGGAAACAGATACTTCACTGCACCGTCAACAGAGACTGAAAAGACTCAACAAGATGCCCTGTTCAGAAAGATTCTAGATGGGTCGTTAACATTCCATTTCTGGAACAGCTTGACATCTCCACTCATTCCAGTACCAGAGAGCCTTGCAACCAGGCTTATTGACCACTCTTGTATCCGATGCACTGATGTGATGTGAGTTAACATAAATACTCTGCTTGGTCAATACTGGAAAGTATAAACCTGTATTGGTGATCTGTCTGTTGGGGACATGAAAGCTCGTTCTTCTCTGTATGCTCCTGAAAAGATAGAGTTCGTTACTTAGTGAAACGCTGGTGGAATCTCTGGTGTATCTTGGAAAATCTTTTTCACTCAAGTTAGTTTCTTAGGCGGCTCTGTGTCGTTCATCTTCCGAATACAGAGTATCTCCGGTTAAGGGCTTTGAATGCAACGTTGGTTCGGCCAACTGTTCACCTGTATTCCAGAGATTATTTGTTAATAGTTTACATGGAAATATAGAAAGATGTCTTATTCTTTGTTATATATATATATATATCTCTCTCTCTCTCTCTCTCTCTCTCTCTCTCTCTCTCCCCAATGTACATAATCTTATTTATTCATGTGGTGCTACAATTGCAAATAGTTCCTTTACAAGGGCACTGTATTTCCTCAACACTGATGCATTACGAAAAAAAAAAAAGAAAAAAAAAAGCAGCCTATGAGGGTTTTGAATGCAGCGTTGGTTCGGCCAACTGTTCACCTGTGTTCAAGAGATTATTTGTTAATAGTTTACATGGAAATATAGAAAGATGTCTTGTTCTTTGTTTTTTTTAATACATCGATATTTTTACACTAAGGGGAGGGAGAGTTCGGCTAAGCCACATATTGGGCAACCTAAATTGGTATCGAATTCGCCATCCAAGAGATTCGAACCTAAGACCTCTAACTTTCAAGTGAAAAGGAATACTATCAAACCGTAGTACTGAGTGACGTCTTGTTCTTTGTTATATATGCCCATCTCTCTCTCTCTCTCTCTCTCTCTCTCTCTCTCTCTCTCTCTCTCTCTACAATGTTCATAATCTTATTTATTCATGTGGCGCTACAATTGCAAATAGCTCTCTCTCTCTACAATGTACATAATCTTATTTATTCATGTGGCGCTACAATTGCAAATAGTTCCTTTACAAGGGCACTGTATTTCCTCAACAATGATGCATTACCAAAAAAAAGAAAAAAAAAGCAGCCTATAAATAGAACAACAAGCAAAGCATGAAAGTGCTTTTGTCTAGTCTCCCTTAAAACCGGTAATAATTCCCAACAAATCAAGCAGGCCAAATCCCCAATCTCTTTACCAGTAGGGCCATTCACCCTTTTGATTCATTAGATTACATCTCTCTCTCTCTCTCTCTCTCTCTCTCTGACCTCAAAAGCAAGAAAGAGATCAATAAGCACTTTTGCACAAAAGCATTAAGCAGCTGTTAACCACAGCTCCTTCCTCCTCCTAGTCCATAGCATTGGGACCAAAGCATCTTCTTCTCAAAGGGTCCCAAATCCACTGAACCAGAAACTTCCTTCCTTTCACCCCATTCACATTGAACCCATTTCCCCATTTGTCCTTTGAAACCACCCCAACATACCCTCCACCCCCACCACTCCCATACACCCCCATACACAAGTCTGCAATTTCCGTTGGTGCAGTCGGATCATCGCCTGCGTACCACGCATTCACAAGCGGGTTACTCGACACCTCCGCTAGCTCATGAGCTATCACACTTATCATCCCATCAGCGCCCGCGTCCCCATTGGGTGCGCGCATAATGTTCTTGCCTCCAGGTGTGCCTGGTGGCGGCCTGCCTGAGTACTTAGGCCAGGCAAAAGGGTAGGCGCAAACGCCCGGACACTGACTCCCGCTATAACCCACCCATGCATACGGCACAGTCACACCAACTATGGTTGGAAATGTGAAGTAGTGAAAACCACAAACCGCCCTGCAGAAGTCTTGAACCCTGACATCAGAAGAGCTCAAAACTAAGTAGACCCCGTTACTCGGGTTGAGAGGCAAGGCTCCTGGATGTGAAGTGACAGAATTTTTTATGATGGACTGCATCGAAAGGCGGCTGAGATAGCTTCCATGGGAGTAGGAAGAATCGTAAAACTCGCCGGAGAGAGCAATGGTTCTAGTGATGTTTGAGCCAGTTTGGTCAGTGTAGAGCCTCACAGTGCTCCACCAATCAGCAACAGAAGGGTAAGGGGCAGGAGAGGAGAGAGAGTAGAGGAAGTCTCTAATGGTGGATTGGTGATTAGGGTTCCACTGGCCATACCATATAACGTAAAGGTTGACAGGAGAAGCAAGGACAGGACCCATGTGGTACTGAAGGTCTACCAGATCAGATGAACCCTCATAGTTTTTGGGCTGGTTGAATTGTCTGTTTTGGCTCCATGAATATTGAGCCAAAGTTGTAGAGAAAAAGAGGGAAGAGAGGAAGAAGAAATTGCAAAGTTGCAGGTTTTGCATCTTTAATGGTATGTGGTGTTTGTGGGTGGTGAGAGTGGAGAGGTTCTTATAGATAGAGAAACCGATGAAAGTAAATAATGGGGTGGGTGGTGATGACCAGTTGTCTGCATAATTTCAAAGTCCTCGTCTACTTTTTCATGATAATTGTGTTGTTCTCATTTTCTTTTCTTTTCTTTTTGGGAGCCTTTTTA
Source organism: Crataegus laevigata (assembly GCA_963580275.1). Classification (NCBI taxonomy): domain Eukaryota; kingdom Viridiplantae; phylum Streptophyta; class Magnoliopsida; order Rosales; family Rosaceae; genus Crataegus; species Crataegus laevigata. The sequence continues at coordinate 10,319,506 of OY756939.1, read as the reverse complement.
TCTTAATCTACAATCTTATTTATTTTTGTACAATCGAATTGAAGAAATTAATTAATGGAGAATTAAGAAACAAAAATAAAAGGATGATAAGTGACTCGACTATTATGTTAAAGATTTAAGTTCTATTTTGAACGGAAAGAACTATGAACACAATTTTTATTGCACTTATTGCACTCAACTATAATAACACTATAGATGAAAAGTTTTGTATTCTATAGTTTGGTTTTTAAGTGTTTCTTACTAACACGATTGGGTTTAAGAGACTAATTAATTAAATAAAATGAACTCTCTAATATTCTTATTCCCATATTAATTAGAATAAAGGTGTTATGCTAATCAACCTTTTTATGTATAAAGCCTACACTTAGGGTAGAAGATTGGGATAGTCCCCAAAACAGTTATGGCACTAATTTTTATATCTGATTCTCTCTCTCTCTCTCTCTCTCTCTCTCACAGATTTTTCTTGTACTTTCCATGTAATTTGATACTTCCTTTGGGTTTGGGTATGGAAACCTTGAATATTGCCAAACTTCACAACTTTTAACACAAAACTTATGCTTTGGTAGTTGGCCATATATTATAGTTCTTGCTCGTAAACTAATATCATTTGGATAACATAAGCAACCTGATTATCTTCCAATGATGTTTTTTTTTTTAAATCACTATTCATTTTAGTTTACTCTAACAACTGAAAATATTCAGTAAGAAACGCTTAACGAGTCAAACAAAAGGGAAGAAAAAAAACCCCGATTAGCCAATAGGCTATATTAGTCAGGTACATAAAAAATTTCTTTATTCGAAACGTAGTTTTAAGTGATTTTGATGTTTGAACTAATCAAGAGTTTTATGCGCTCCCAATTATCCTTAAAAAGAATCGTCCCACACGGTTTTCTATCAATGGAGTTGTGATATACTTTTATCTCATCAAAAGTTAAAACACTCACCAAACTGTGATTAGGATTTAGGATAAAGTTGTTCACAAGAAAAAAGAAGTAGAAGAAGAAAAATGATGAGGGTCAAAACCAAGTGTTAAAAAATGAATGATATGGGTGTGGTAAAAAGCAGCAAAGCATGTGATGCCTTTCCATAATTTTCTCCCTTTTCGACTACAGCAGCCCTTCCTTTTCATGATTAAATGCATGATATAGTGTTTTCTTATGAAATTTCACAGAAAAATTCAAAGACCTTGTTTTCTTTCTCAAAAAGTTAATTTATGTTAACCATTGATAGTAGTTAATAGCAGCAAGAAACACTTCGAGAATTAAATTACAAAGAAAAATATTAACGTATCAATACATAATAGATGGTGCAAGAGTTTTTTTTTTTTTCTTCTTCAAAACGATGCTTCAAGTGTTTTTAACTGTGAAAAAAAAATGTTTTGAAAGAGCTAATCTGTGAATCGTACATACATAAATGTTCTATCAAAATATCAAAAGTTTATGGTTAAATGTATTTGCATTAATCATGCAATGGTGGGAGCATAGCACATATTCAACTCTCATCAGCCCTTAAAAATAGGGCTGGATTGGATTCTTAAGGACGATGCTCAAAAAGAAGAGAACTTTGTGTGTTGTTGGCTTGCTGCCGCTTAATCATCACAAAGGTCTTCCACTTGAGTGCCAAATGCCCCAATGCTTTTCGGAGTAGGATTTTTTTCCTTCCTATTTCCATCACCTTCCCTCCCTTTCTCTAACACTTTGTTTTTCTTATTGTCTCTATAAAGAAATCAATATAAGATGTTAACGTGGCGTAACCGTAACCGTTCAAGTAGGAGATGAGGGAAAAGGAGAGAGAAAAAGGAGAGAGATTATGACATGCCGGACCCCGATATTCTCCAAACATCAAGGTAGGCAGGTGCTGGCCGACACCCGAAGGTGATGAAAGCCAGTTAATTATGCAAATGATATGAAGAAAGAATGAATGTAAATTTAATTAAAATGAATATGAAAATGTGGAAACGTGTTCAGAGCATACAACTAATCAAGAATGTTGTAGAATGAATATTATGAAAAGTACAAACAAGGAAAGCGTCCTACACCAAGAGGACTCGAAGCTACCAATGCGGAAATGTCCTGACGCCGAGATTGTACACCTTGATTATAAATGCTGAAGGGAGTACAAAACAAAACATGAGTGGACCAAGTTATATATAAGTAATACTAAAACAATTACTCTTCAAACGTACTAACCCCCAGGTTTTAAAAAAGCTCATATAGCTAATAAGTAGTAGGTTTTCCGAAAACCCTAGCATGCCATAAAACCTTTTATAAAACATATATCGTATATCGTGTGCTTAATAGTGGTATCATAATCACCCGAAGGCTCTACATTGCATGCCCGAAAGCAATATATAAATCTTCTGCCCATAGGCCTTACATCTCATTCTCGAAGGCACATATATATACATGAATATCCACTAGCTCGAAGGCACATATATATACATGAATATCCACTAAGTAAGCACAGAAAATCATAAACTTTCCAAAATATATCTCATCATAACTCAATAGCTCAAACATCATATCATAAATCATATTCATAAATATCTCAGTTCACGTAAATCCGATAAAGCATGATATTTCATAAAGCGTAATTATGATAAATCAATAAATGTTTCATAAAACATAATTTAAAAAAAAACCATGCTTTTAATGTATGCATTTCTAGTAATAATACATACATTTTAGAAGGGGTCCACTCACAGATACTCTGTTGCCGAAGGGCTACTCAAACTAGAGAAAACAGGGTCGCCACTAACAAACGCACAATTAGTAAAACCCCATTAAGATGATTGAATTTGAGAACACGGATGTCGGATTTAGAATCAAAGCGTCGAATTACCCTAAGGGGGTCTCAAGCAAATTTCATAAAAGTCAACTAAGAGTCAACATGAATATTCCTTAACAGAATATTGCATAGAATATTCCTTAAAGAATATTCTGTCGGGTTCGGGTCGGGTCCAGTTTTGGGTTTGTGGGCCAAGTAGGATTGCATTTGGGTTTGGACCGAAAAGCTGAGCTTGGGCCAAGTGCTGGGCTCAAGATAATTGGGTCGGATCGACCCGGTTTCAGGCCGTGGGTCGGCCAGTCTTCATGAAGGAGAAAGCCGGGGCTCTTAAGCTCCAATCAACCCCAAAACTTAACATCTACACGTCATACCATATATAGATTTGAAGCTATGGATGAGAGGATTAGAAATAACCTATCACGGGATTAGTCATGACAGGAGTTGGCCGAAAAACGGCTTGCAAGTCTCGGATTCTCGCGGAAATATGGGGAAAGTTTCTCCCGCACCATTTATGCGTCCAACATGTGAAAACCACTTAAAATCTACCTGAATCTAACCCTAAAACACAACCCATAATAGTATAGGCACTTACCTATGTCCGGGATGTAGAGGTCTCATCAAGAGTGTGTCAAGTAAAGCCAGGAACAGTGAACTTTGCCACTGCTGGAGCTCCACGTTCTTGGCCTAGGGTCGCAATGGCGAGGTATCGATGGTGGTGAGGGTGGTTCGCTAGCAGAAGTCACGGTGACGGTGTTGCCATCGTTGTTGTTTGTTGTTTGTGTGTTTGTGTTCATAAAAAAAAAGAGTGTAGAGGTGAGAGGAAGAAAAAAGAAAGAGAGATAGTGAAGAGAGATAGTGATCGAGAGTGATAGGGAGAGCGAAGAGAAAGACAGAGAGGCCAGGAGATCAAAACAAGGGGTGGGCCACCCATTGACACACAACCAAGCCCAAAAAGTAAACATCTCCCTACCTGTGAAATTACCAAAATGACCCTCGTTCTGAAAAGACTAAAAAAAAAAAAAATATGATCATTCCTCTTGTGAATTGTGCCAATCCCATATACCTGAGGTTTTTTTTTTTTTTTTATGTTTGGAAGTACTTTTAAATTTCTAAAAACGCTTGCAGCGTTTTATACGTTGAAAGTGCTTCTTGCAACATTGGTAGAAAAAATTAAAAACACTTTTCTGTGATAATCACATGTTACGTGTTTTCCTAGAAGCAAACTATTATAATTAAAGCGTTTATAAATAGAAGTGACTCATATTGCAATAGTCATACACAAACCTTAGAAGTATTTTATAAAAGTAATTGGATTATAATTTTTTTAGTGTGCTTCTACAATAAGCGCTTTTGAAGTGCTTCTAATAAAATGCAATCCTGCACAAACATCAAAACACATTTACCATATAAAAGGGAACAACAACAACAACCACACCTTATCCCATTAGTGAGATCGGGCTGTTAGGATTCAAATAACAGGATTCAACATGAAGAACAAAGTGCTAGTTGTTGGCTATCTCACGCACTCCCCCTCTTCTCTTATCTGGGCTCGAAACTAGCAACGTAAGATAAACTTACACGGGTGGAGTTTACCATATAAAAGGGAGCATAATGAGAAATAAAAAAACTAGTGCACGACAGTCTGAGATAAACTTACACAAATGATTTACCATATAAAAGAGAGCATAATGAGAAATAAAAATCTAGTGCACTAGAGTATTAGATAAACTTAGAAACGAGAAGTTTACCATATAAAAGGAAGCAGAATGCAAAAATAAAAATCTAGTGCATGATATATGTTCATTACAGCATCATAAGTGCCCCCATGAGAATAATTACAATGGATTATGGTAAGTTCTTTTGTCTTTTTTCACCATATCTAGAAATGGTGGTTAGATGGATCTTCGAAGATCATAATTTTCTTGCAATTTAATGTGATTTAGTTAATGTTGTCATTACATTTGCTATAAAACCATTCATTGCTAATGAAAGGTGAACTGTACCTTAAGAATTTTGGAAATTTCACATGCAAATTAAATAAGAAAGTTAGGTATATACTCAGTGATAAAACAAAACCAACATTTTTGTATTGTGAGCTCAAATCCAGTTAACTTTTTTTTTACGTATGAATTTAGGGTAGTGCTATCAATAGACTCAATTTTCGATCGTCGAAATGAACAAATTAAAGAAGATCAGTAAACAAAAATTAACAAGAACGTGTGACAGGTACAAAATAGTGTATAAATATAACTACCCTAATTTTAAAATATACTTTCACATTATACGCATGAGTGAAAGCCCAAAAAAACAAAAAATAAATACAAAAAGTTTTGACTGCTAGAAATATGTTCATCAAATAAAAGCCCAATATTCAAATTCGTCCAGGCCCGGCCCGTCCAAATTAATGAAAATAATAATTCAAAAGTAAAAATAAAATTTGAAAGCTACGAAGATTGGAAGGAAGTAGAACCAAACGAACTGAGAAACTTGATGGTTTCTCTGCGAATTCTGAGAACCCACGAGCTCCGACAGAAGCTATTATCCCCTGCTTCAACCCCCATTTCTCTATTCTACACGCTCTTCTCTCTCAGAACACTCTCTTCCTACACTCAATATGACGACCAAAACTCCACCGCCACCGCCACCGCTACCGCCGCTTCTTCTCAATCGCAGTCACTTGTCAGCTCGATCTGCTCATTGGTATACCAATCCTATTCCCCGCAAACCCATCTGAGATCTTCGCCACCGAAGCTCAATCTCGACTTAAATCCTGAATCTTTGACCCACGAGCAGACCACTTCCGTCGTTGCTTCACTGGCTCAGGAAGCAGGTTCCATGGCGGCGCTGAGTTTCTTTTACTGGGCAATTGGGTTTCCCAAGTTTCGATATTTCATGCGGCTTTACATATTCTGCGCAATGGCGATACTTGGCAATGGGAATTTGGAGAGAGCCCATGAGGTGGTTCATTGTATGGTGATGAATTTCGCTGAGATTGAGAGGTTGAAGGAGGCTGCTGATATGGTCTTTGAGATACAGAATCAGGGTCTTGCGTTGAGTACTCGGACGTTGAACTGTGTTCTTGGGATCGCTTGCGATTTGGGTTTGGTTGAGTACGCAGAGAATCTGTTCGAGGAAATGTGTGAGAGAGGTGTGTCTCCTGATTCCTTGAGCTATAAGTCTATGGTTGTTGGGTTTTGTAGGAAAGGGAGGGTTTCGGAGGCGGATAGGTGGTTGGGTAAGATGCTCGAGAGAGGTTTTGTTTTGGATAATGCATCGTTTACTTTGATCATAAACATGTTTTGCGAGAAGGGTCTTGTAGGTCGAGCTTCTTGGTGTTTTGATAAGATGATTAGGATGGGTGTGAAACCGAATTTGATTAATTTCACGACGATGATTAATGGGTTGTGCAAGAGGGGCAGCATTAAACAAGCATTTGAAATGTTGGAGGAAATGGTGAGGAAAGGTTGGAAGCCGAATGTGTATACACACACAGCATTGATTGATGGGCTCTGCAAGAAAGGCTGGACCGAAAGGGCGTTTAGACTGTTTCTTAAGCTTGTCCGGAGCGATAATCACAAGCCAAATGTACATACATATACTGCTATGATCAGTGGATATTGCCAAGAGGACAAAATGAGCCGTGCAGAGATGTTATTGAGCAGGATGAAAGAACAAGGATTAGTTCCTAACACCAACACGTATACTACTCTAGTTTCAGGGCATTGTAAAGCTGGGATCCTTGAAAGAGCCTATGAGTTGATGGATATAATGGATAATGAAGGTTTCCCTCCTAATATCTATACATACAATGCAGTAATTGACAGTCTCTGTAAAAAGGGGAGGGTTGAAGAAGCAAATAAACTGATTAGGAAGGGCTTTTGCCGAGGATTGGCAGCTGATAGAGTCACGTATACAATTTTCATATCTGAGCACTGCAAACGGGCTGATATTAACGGGGCCCTGGTGTTTTTTACTAAGATGGTGAAGCTCGGATTGCAGCCTGATATACATTTGTATACAACTTTGATTGCTGCCTTCTGCAGGCAAAAGAAAATGAAAGAAAGCGAGAAACTTCTTGAGTTTGCTGTGAGGGCTGACTTGATTCCCACCAAGGAAACCTATACATCCATGATTTGTGGGCATTGTCGGGATGGAAATATTGCTTCTGCTATTAAGTATTTCCAAAGGATGGGTGACCGTGGTTGTGCGCCTGATAGTATTACTTACGGTGCTCTGATAAGTGGGCTCTGCAAGGAGGCGAAATTGGAAGAGGCTCGTAGGTTATATGATACCATGATGGACAAAGGGCTATCGCCCTGTGAAGTCACTAGGTTGACATTAGCTTACAAGTACTGCATGAAAGATGACTCTGCCGCCGCTATGGTTATGTTGGAAAGGCTAGAAAAGAAGCTCTGGATCCGCACGGTGAATACATTGGTCAGGAAGCTTTGTAGTGAGAAGAAAGTAGGGATAGCAGCATTGTTCTTTCATAAATTAGTAGACAAGGACCAAAACGTGGATCGTGTGACATTGGCAGCGTTTATGACAGCATGCTATGAGAGCAACAAGTATGCTCTCGTTTCAGATTTGACTGAGAGTATCTCTAAAGGAATTGGCTAGCATCTGAAATATACCGAAAACTAGCTCATTTTATTGGCTACCAAAATCTGGTGGCCTTCAGAAGTTGAACTGCTGAAGCAGGTCTCCCTTTCATCGGTGATGGCAGCGTTGCCATCTCCAGCAGGCTAAACCAATGATTCTTCTGGCTTGTGCTTTGAGAGCTTTGATGCTGTGTGCTGTTATACCTCAAAACTGAAACGTCGTAACGGGCAAAAAGTGTTCCGACTGTACTGAATAATTGGAGTGGATCTTTCCGCCATGCAATCTTGTTGGATTTTGCCTTCTTGTTAAGTTGGGGAATGGGATTGTTTTTCACTTTGTATCCTCTGTAACGAGGTAAAGCATAATGGCTTGAAGGGATTTCACATTAATCAGCAGTGTTTTGAATTCATGGCATTTACTTCACAATAATGTTACGGGAAATGATTTTCACACTTTTTTTTTTCTCAATTTGCATGCCCGTGTTAATCTTTGAAGTGTTTCAAGGTTTTAAATATTTTCTTTTTGTATGATCTACGTGGCACTTTATTATTGGATTTGTGGGTTATGTATTTGTGCTACATCAACTTATTAACATAACAATTAATAGAATTCTGACGATGAGACCAAATTGATGTGTAGTAGTGAAACGCAGGGATCAAATTGATTGATTTTGAAATTTAATGACCAAATTGATCGATTGGGTCAATTTCAGAGTCAAATTACGATAAAACCCCTCAACTCCCACTTAGAAAGCTCCACGTGCCATTCACGTGTGACGCAACAGCTTACGACTTCGACCCAACAACTTACGACTTCAACGCAACGGCATACGACTTCAATCTCCAAAACGTTGATTCATGACAGATTGGCTTATTGGCACATATACATATATATACCCGACGCAGACAAAGAGGAAACAACGCAACGAGAAGACTTCCAAAATTTGTATTTATAGCCACCGGGTCTGACCTGAGCTACATCTTCTCCCAGTCTCTCCCGTCAGATCCTCCCCTTGAAGTTGAAGGTGACTATAAACTTTTTTCATTTATTTAGAGTCCGTCGGTTTGGTAACCATTTCAGTTTTTATTTTTGAAAACTAAAAACTCGTTTGGTAACTATTTATCGTCGTTGAAGCAAAAACAGTACAATTATTTTCAGTTGGATCTCATCTGAGTTTTAATTGCTTGTTTCGTTGATCGATTACTGTAGGTGTTCATGTGTTTTTCTTAAATTGATTCACTTGGTGATTTGAATTGTTCAATACCTGTACAGAACTGGAAACCAAATATGAATAGGGTTAGTTAGAACATTTTCAAGAAATGTTATTCAGTGGGTTAAGAATTGTTACATAGATGATAGATCATCCGTTGACTACGAAGAACCAAGAGTGTGGCTTAAGTTTCATCCAACTCTTCATTAGTCAGACTTGAAAGGGTAAAAATTTCCTTTCAGTTCTAATCAAGGGTTGACTTTCGCGTTGTAGCTGGATTGAAAACAGTGGGATGATATGTATATGTGCTTGAAGTCATATAATTTTAATCAAACGATAGGAAGTGAAACTGATTTCTTCCAGTGTTTGATTCTTCAGACCGCTATCAGATGGCTCAAACTACGGAGATATCACAATCCGGTGCATTTTTGAGAACTGCTTCTGCATTCCGTAACTTTATTTCACGGGACCCAAATTCGCAGTTTCTGGCAGAACCTGGGAGATATCATCTGTATATCTCATATGGTTGCCCTTGGGCTTCTAGGTGCCTGGCATACTTGAAAATCAAAGGACTTGAGAAAGCCATCAGCTTTACGGTATAGCACTTTATATTAGATTATTACTTATTAGATTTTCATTGTATGAGTCAAATTAATCTTGTACATATGCTTGTTTTGCCCAGTCAGTCAGACCAACATGGGGAAGAACAAAAGAAACCGATGAGCATATGGGGTGGGTTTTTCCTGCTTCAGATAAGGAGGTAGCTGGAGCTGAACCGGACCCTTTGAACGGGGCAAAAAGTATTAGAGAACTTTACGAACTTGCAAGCACACAGTATACCGGAAAGTACACAGTTCCAGTATGTTCACTCATATTATGTGCCCTTTTCATTTTTCTTTTCCTTTTGCTGTTGTTATTCTGGTTATCCCTCTCTTAGATTTTTGACTTTCTGTAACTAAGTGATCGATCTTTTTACTTTTGTAGGTTCTATGGGATAAAAAACTTAAAACAATTGTCAACAACGAGAGTGCAGAGATTATTCGTATGTTTAATACTGAATTCAATGATGTAGCTGAAAATGCATCTTTGGACTTGTATCCTCCTCACTTGCAATCTCAAATCGATCAGACGAATGAATGGATATATGACAAGATAAATAATGGTGTCTATAAATGTGGGTTTGCGAGGAAGCAGGAGGCTTATGACGAGGTATATTTTGCAAGCTGTAATTACGACTGTGCAGGTTCTGGTGTCTACATTCTCTTTAAGGACTATTTGTGCCATCTCAAATTCATTGGTTAATCTTTCTCTTCTCAGGCTGTGAAAGAATTGTTTGAAGCTTTGGATAAATGCGAGGAGATACTTAGCAAGCAACGATACTTGTGTGGGAACACATTGTCTGAAGCAGATATTCGGTTGTTTGTCACTCTTATAAGATTCGACGAGGTACTGATACTTGTTTCCTCAATCAAGATTTTATATTGTCAGAAATTTCTGCCAATTTCTTCTGCACCCACGTCGTTACATTGTCTTTAACGATACAACTTTTCCCATTGATGGCAGGGTTACGCAGTCAACTTCAAATGCAACAAGAAACTGCTACGAGAATACCCGAATTTGTTTAACTACACGAAAGATATCTTCCAAGTTCCTGGAGTGAGCAGCTCTGTCAACATGGATCACATAAAGCGAGGTTATTACACCATGGCGGCTATCAATCCCTCCGGAATAATTCCTATTGGCTCAAATATCGACTACTCTTCTCCTCATGACAGAGACAGGTTTTCTACATAGTTTGTGTACACTGCAGCTGGCAGACCAATAAAGAACATATCGTTTGTGTGTTGAGGTTGTGCGTTTTTTTTTTCTATTTGTAACGTGTGCTTTTGTACTTTTGAATCTTGCATCTTAACTTTTGTCAATAGGAATTGAGCTCTATCTAGTTATATATCATGCATTTCTCTCGCTCAAAATGCAAGTTACTAAATACTATTAATTATGCGCTCGTCATATTCGCATTTTTTAAGGAATTTGTCATACGCTTAAATATGATGGATTAGGGCTTCTAACATTCAACATAAGTTGTAACTAGCACATGATCATTTGGTCCAACGGCACTTAGTTCTTTACTTTGTTGAATGAGGTCAGAATTCAATCTTATGAATGACAGTTGTATATAAGCAGAATGACTTAACTCAATACAAGTAACTCAAATTTGAAATTTCATAAGAGGCAAAAAGTGTTCCAACTATTATTAGAGTTGAACAAGAATATGATCCACAACTACAGTTACTTTCTGGTAAACTGCTAATCAACCCCCACATGATTCACCTAAACAAGAAATATAATGTTATGTGTTAACCCTAATTTAACAAAATTGTTAGAGATGTTCTAAGTTTTCAGCATAAGATCGCATGATGGAGAGCAACTTTCATGTCAAGGGTTTACAGTCGCCATAGCATCGTATACTAACAATACAATGATATGTGAAAATAAGTTTAAACATAACATTGTATCATTGACACTAAACATCATAGTATATCATGATAGTCCTTCGCCACATAATTAATTTGGAACCACCATCCACATTCCACACCCCCACCCCCCCCCCCCTGGGGGACTAAAGTAGTCAATGGTTTTGATAATAAATAGCATCATCATGATTAATCATCCATTTGTTTGATGCAAATTGAAACTAATTCTACAAAAATAGTCGAGCACTAGTTCGATTGATGGCATGTATGCTGTTTTGTTATAAATATACAAACTAATTAGACTAAAACTATACAAATTGATTTAGTAAACAAAAATATACAACCGATTCTACATATATTAGAAATTGATTTTGCAAAAATGGTCGAATAGGGGTTGGACTGATGGCATATGTTTTGTTAAAAGTCTACAAACTGATTTTGGTAAAACTTTACAAACTAGTACAACTAAAATTTATACAAAACTGATTTTACATCTAGTTTCAAAACTAATTTTACAAAAATGGTCGATAAGGGGTTGAGCTGATAGTACACATTAATTTCATTAAGTTGTGTGGGTTGGGCTATATTAACAAATATAAATGGTAGGGGTATATTAATATTTTAAAAAACCGATTCTATGGTTTTTTGGACTGGGTATTAGTAGTTCTTTTATTTTTGTCTCTCGTTGTAATGCTTGAAAATTAGTAAAGTTCATTGAAATATAATATTTGTTTTTGTTTCTACCGGCCTATTTCTAAATAACTTCTTCTAATGATTATCTCAACTCCCAATTAGAAATCCCCACGTGGCGTTCACGTGTGACTCAAGTCACTCAACTACCTCACGGCTTCAAAGTTCAAAACTTCAAAGCATTGAAAAACAAGAAACAATACAACAAGAAGACTGCCAGTGCAAAAATTTGTATTATACCCACCGGGTCTGACCTGAAAAACATCTCCCTCTCCCAGTCACTCCCCTCAGATCCTCCCCTTGAAGGTAACTAAAAATCTTTTTCGTTTATTAAGGTCCTCATTTTGATAACCATTTCAGTTTCAACTTTCAGTTGCTAATATTTTATTTCATTTTTTTAAAATTAAAAACTTGTTTAGTAATTGTCTTTGAAGCAAAAACCGAAGGGTACAATCCTTTTCCGTTGGAAGTCTTTTATCTGTGTTTTAATTGTTTCGATGATCGATTACTTGTGCGTAGGTGTTCTTGTGTTTTTCTTAAACTGGTTCATTTGGTGATTACGAATTGTTCAATGCCTCTACCGAACCGGAAACCAAATATATATGAATAGAATTAGTTAGAACTTTTTCAAGAAAAATGAAAAATTATTCAGTGGGTTAAGAATTGTTACATAGATCATCCGTTGACTACGAAGAACAAAGAGTGTGGCTTAAGTTTCATCCAACTCTGCATTAGTCAGACTTTGGAAGGGTAAAAATTTCCTTTGAGTTCTAATCAAGGTTTGACTTTCAGTTATAGCTGGATTGAAGACGGATGATACATACATGCTTGAAGTCATATAATTTTCATCAAACGAGAGGAAGGGAAACTGATTTCTTCGTGTGTTTGATTCTTTAGACCGCTATCAAATGGCTCAACCCACAGAGATATCACAATCCGGTGCGTTTTTGAGAACTGATTCTGAGTTCCGTAACTTCATTTCACGGGACCCAAATTCACAGTTTCGAGCAGAACCTGGGAGATATCATCTGTATATATCATATGGCTGCCCTTGGGCTTCTAGGTGCCTTGCATACTTGAAACTCAAGGGACTTGAGAAAGTCATCAGCTTTACGGTATAGCACTTTATCTTAGATTGTTACTTATTAGATTTTCTTTGCAAAAGACAAATTAATGTTGTATATATGCTTGTTTTGCTCAGTCAGTCAAACCAACAAGGGGAAGAACAAAAGAAAGCGATGAGCATATGGGGTGGCTTTTTCCTGCTTCAGATACCGAGGTAGCTGGAGCTGAACATGACCCTTTGAACGGGGTAAAAAGTATTAGAGAACTATACGAACTTGCAAGCACACAGTATACCGGAAAGTATACAGTTCCAGTATGTTAACTCGTATTAAATGGCCGTTTCATTTTTTTTTTCCCTTTCGCTGTTGTTATTCTGGTTATTGCTCTCTCAGATTTTTGACTTTCTGGAACTGTGATCGATCTTTTCACTTTTATAGGTTCTATGGGATAAAAACCTTAAAACAATTGTCAACAACGAGAGTGCAGAGATTATTCGTATGTTTAATACCGAATTCAACGACATGGCTGAAAACGCATCTTTGGACTTATATCCTCCTCACTTGCAATCTCAAATTGATCAGACAAATGAATGGATATATGACAAGATAAATAACGGTGTCTATAAATGTGGATTTGCGAGGAAGCAGGAGCCTTATGACGAGGTATATTTTGCAAGCTCTAATTTGGACTGTGTAGGTTCTGGTGTTTACATCCTCTTTAGGACTATTTGTGCCATCTCAAATTCATTGGTTAATCTTTCTCTTCCCAGGCTGTGAAAGAATTGTTCGAAGCTTTGGATAAATGCGAGGAGATACTTAGCAAGCAACGATACTTGTGTGGGAACACATTGTCTGAAGCAGATATTCGGTTGTTTGTCACACTTATAAGATTCGACGAGGTACTGATACTTGTTTCCTCAATCAAGATTTTATCTTGTCAGAAAATTCTGCCAATTTCTTCTGCATCCACGTTGTTACATTGTCTTTAACGATTCAAGTTTTTCCCATTGATGGCAGGCTTACGCAGTCAACTTCAAGTGCAACAAGAAACTACTACGAGAATACCCGAATTTGTTTAACTACACGAAAGATATCTTCCAAGTTCCTGGAGTGAGCAGCTCAGTCAACATGGAGCACATAAAGCGAGGCTATTACGGCCTTCTGGCTATCAATCCTTCCGGAATAATTCCTATCGGCCCAAATATCGACTACTCTTTTCCTCATGACAGAGACAGGTTTTCTGCATAGTTTGTGTACACTGCAGCTTGCAGATCAAACTACATATCGTTCGTTTGTGTGTTGAGGTTGTGCGCTTTTGTTCTATTTGTAACGTGTGTTTTTGTACTTTTGAATCTTGCATCTTAACTTTGTCAATAAGAATTGAGCTCTATCTAGTTATATATCATGCATTTCTCTCACTCAAAATACAAGTCACTAAATACTATTAATTATGTGCCGTCAAATTTGAGTTTTTGAAGGAATTTGTCATCCACTTAAATATGATGGATTAGGGCTTCTAATGTTCAACATAAGTTGTAACTAGCACATAATCATTTAGTCCAACTACACTTAGTCCTTACTTTGTTGAATGAGATTTTGAATTCAATCTTATGAATGACCGTTGTAAATAAGAAGAATGACTTAATTAAATACAAGTAACTCAAAACTGAAATTTCATAAGAGGCCAAAAAGTGTCCATTGTTACTAGGGTTGAACAAGAATATGATCCACAACTACAGTTACTTTCTGGCAAACTGTTAATCAGCCCCGACATGATTCAACTAAACAAGAATATAATGGTATGTGTTAACCCTAATTTAACAAAATTGTTGGAGATGTTCTAAGTTTTCTACATAAGATTGCATGATGGAGAGTAACTTTCATGTCAAGGGCTTACGGTAACCATAATATCTTGTACTAACGATACAATGATATGTGAAAATACATTTAAACATAACATTATATTATTGACACGAAACATCACAGTATTGTGATAGTCCTTCGCCATATAATTAATTTGGAACGAACAACCACCTCCCCCCCCCCCCCCCCCGGGACATCCACCTAAACTAGTCAATGGTTTTGTTAACAAGTAGCATCATCATGATGAATCATCCATTTGTTTGATGCAAATTAAAACTGATTCTGCAAAAATAGTTGAGCACAAGTTGGACTGATGACATGTATGTAGTTTTGTTAAAAAGTGATCGACATAAACTAGTTTTATTTTAAAAAAATGTGAAACAATTTTTACATATATTGGAAATTGATCCTACAAAATAGTCGATGAGAGGTTGGATTGATGACATGTGACATGTGTTTTGTTGAAAGTATACAAACTGATTTTAGTAAAACTTTATAAATTGGTTCTATTAAGAACTATATAAACTGATTCAACATCTAGTTTCGAAACAAAAAAATTGTCGATAAGGGGTTTGAGCTGATGACGCGTATTAATTTCATTCAATTGTGTGGGTTGGGCTCTATTAGCAAATAGAAATGTTAGAGGTATGACTAGTATTTTAAAAAACTGATTCCATGTTGTATGACTAGTATTTTAAAAAATTGATTCCATGTGTTTTTTACTAGACATTAGTTGTTTTTGTGTTTTTGTCTCTCTTTATAATATTTGAAAATTAATAAAATTTCTTGAAATATAATATTTGTTTTTGTCTTTATATGCAAATCACCCTTTAAAAATAGATGAGTTTTTATTTAAAAAATAAGAGCTCTACCGGCCTATTTCTTAATAACTTATTCTGATCATTCTCTCAACTCCCACTTAGAAATCCCCACGTGGCGTTCACAGCCACCTCACGGCTTGAAAGTTCAAAGTTCAAAACTTCAAAGCATTGACAAACAATAAACAATACAACAAGACTGCCAATTGCCAAAATTTGTTTTATACCCACTGGGTCTGATCTGAACAACATCTCCCTCTCCCAGTCACTCCCCTCAGATCCTCCCCTTGAAGGTAACTAAAAATATTTTTCGTTTATTAAGGTCGTTGTTTTGATAACCATTTCAGTTTTAACTTTCAGTTGCTAATATTTTATTTCATTTTTTGAAAATTAAAAATTTGTTTAGTAATTGTTTATGATCTTTGAAGCAAAAACCGAAGGGTACAATCCTTCTCCGTTGGAAGTCTTTTATCTGTGTTTTAATTGTTTCGTTGATCGATTACTTGTACGTAGGTGTTTGTGTTTTTCTTAAACTGGTTCATTTGGTGAATACGAATTTTTCAAGAAAAATGAAAAATTATTCAGTGGGTTAAGAATCGTTACATAGATCATCCGTTGACTACGAAGAACAAAGAGTGTGGCTTAAGTTTCATCCAACTCTGCATTAATCAGACTTTGGAAGGGTAAAATTTTCCCTTGAGTTCTAATCAAGGTTTGACTTTCGAGTTATAGCTGGATTGAAGACGGATGATATATACATGCATGAAGTCATATAATTTTAATCAAACGAGAGTAAGGGAAACTGATTTCTTCGTGTGTTTGATTCTTTAGACCGCTATCAAATGGCTCAACCCATGGAGATATCACAATCCGGTGCGTTTTTGAGAACTGCTTCTGTGTTCCATAACTTCATTTCACGGGACCCAAATTCGCAGTTTCGAGCAGAACCTGGGAGATATCATCTGTATATATCATATGGTTGCCCTTGGGCTTCTAGGTGCCTTGCATACTTGAAACTCAAAGGACTTGAGAAAGTCATCAGCTTTACGGTATAGCACCTTATCTTAGATTATTAGATTTTCTTTGCAAAAGACAAATTAATGTTGTATATATGCTTGTTTTGCTCAGTCAGTCAAACCAACATGGGGAAGAACAAAAGAAAGCGATGAGCATATGGGGTGGGTTTTTCCTTCTTCAGATACCGAGGTAGCTGGAGCTGAACCCGACCCTTTGAACGGAGCAAAAAGTATTAGAGAACTTTACGAACTTGCAAGCACACAGTATACCGGAAAGTATACAGTTCCAGTATGTTTAACTCATCTTAAATAGCCTTTTCATTTTTTTTTTCTTTTCGCTGTTGTTATTCTGGTTATTGCTCTCTCAGATTTTTGACTTTCTGGAACTGTGATCGATCTTTTCACTTTTATAGGTTCTATGGGATAAAAAACTTAAAACAATTGTCAACAACGACAGTGCAGAGATTATTCGTATGTTTAATACTGAATTCAACGACATGGCTGAAAACGCATCTTTGGACTTATATCCTCCTCACTTGCAATCTCAAATTGATCAGACAAATGAATGGATATATGACAAGATAAATAACGGTGTCTATAAATGTGGATTTGCGAGGAAGCAGGAGCCTTATGACGAGGTATATTTTGCAAGCTGTAATTAGGACTGTGTAGGTTCCGGTGTTTACTTCCTCTTTAGGACTATTTGTGCCATCTCAAATTCATTGGTTAATCTTTCTCTTCCCAGGCTGTGAAAGAATTGTTCGAAGCTTTGGATAAATGCGAGGAGATACTTAGCAAGCAACGATACTTGTGTGGGAACACATTGTCTGAAGCAGATATTCGGTTGTTTGTCACACTTATAAGATTCGACGAGGTACTGATACTTGTTTCCTCAATCAAAATTTTTTATCATGTCAGAAATTCTGCCAATTTCTTCTGCACCCACGTTGTTACGTTGTCTTTAACGATTCAATTTTTTCCCATTGATGGCAGGCTTACGCAGTCAACTTCAAGTGCAACAAGAAACTGCTACGCGAATACCCGAATTTGTTTAACTACACGAAAGATATCTTCCAAGTTCCTGGAGTGAGCAGCTCAGTCAACTTGGAGCACATAAAGCGAGGCTATTACGGCCTTCTGGCTGTCAATCCATCCGGAATAGTTCCTATCGGTCCAAATATCGACTACTCTTCTCCTCATGACAGAGACAGGTTTTCTACATAGTTTGTGTACACTTCAGCTTGCAGACCAAACTACATATCGCTTGTGTGCCTTTGTTCTATTTGTAACATGTGTTTTTGTACTTTTGAATCTTGCATCTTAACTTTTGTCAATAAGAATTGAGCTCTATCTAGTTATAACTTATGCATCATTGCATTTCTCTCGCTCAAAATAAATGTTACTAAATCCAGTTAACAATGCACTATTTATATTCGCGTTTTTGAAGTAGTTTATCATACTGTTGATCCTAAAAACTACTTAGCTTACGTGGCTTGTAGGTCGAGTAATTAAGAAGCTAACTACGTCATTCAGTTGTGTGTGGGGCGGTCCAACTTGTTGGCTGGGTTTGGCTGGGGACTAAAATATGTTGATGTGGTGTTGGGCGTGCTGCGAACTTCTTGATCTTGCAACTGCAGTCGAGGAAGGAACACGTTTCGGCCTTCGGGTTCTAAAGCTTGAAGACAAGGCCTGCTAGTTCTGCGAAGTTCAATATCAAATTTGGCTTCCAATGTGTCAAATGTAGTAACCTGGTAACACCTCACTTCACTGAGAAGGCTGATGAGATGACCTCTTCCAACAAGGACTCAGAAATCCTTGTCGACCGAGAGTTGGATAATAACCACTAGGTCTCGAAGCAGTGTTGTTAATTCAAACTGAAGGTGCTCCTCGGTCGGCTGATTCTACAGCTCCAGTGCTATTTATCCAAACTAAAGGTGCTCTTTGGTCGGTTGATTTTAAGGCTCCAGTGCTGTTTATCCAAACTGAAGATGTCGCTGGTTACCTTAACTATGCTGAAGAAAAGGAAAGGAAAAATCTCAAGGTTGTTGGGAAGCTTTGCGCAAGGCAATTTGTGTGTTGATTTGAAGGGGCCTTCTCGTCGTGGTACGTTTTGTATTTATAGAACTTGTATTTTTGACGACCACATTGTATAATTGCAGTCCAAGAAGTATGAAAGCTGCCAATTATATTCCTAAGAATATCTTTTAATAACCCCACGGATTACCATTCAGGCTCGGTTTGTTGAAATCACGCCATTTGGGCTTAGTTTGTGGCCACATGCATGCAATCCAATCTTTATTTTCAATTCCCACCCTTTGCATGCAATCCCATCTTCAAATTAGTCTTTGGACTTGATAATCTCCCATTCATGATAGTCATGCTATCTTTCCACGAGATTACAACAGTATTAACCCACACGGCATTGTATCAAATCACTGCGACTTTATCACCTAGTTGTGCTCTAGATATTTCAATATATTACTAAGAGATAATTATTATGATAAAAATCACAATATTATTCCTTAATTATAACTAAAATTATCCTGACTCAGTCACCTAATGGTTTAGAACTTCGCTCACTCAATAGTCTTGATCGCTCGGGCCAATTGTGTAATTTTGGGTCCAAACACATACACTTAAATATGATGGATTAGGGCTTCTAATGTTTAACCTAAATTGCAATTAAGACTAAAGTAGCACCTGATCATTGGTTCAGTGATATTCAGTCCTTCCCTTGTTGAATGAGGTATTGAATTTAGATCTTATGAAGAACTATTGTAGGTAAGAAGAGTGACTTAACTCAATACATGTAACTCAAAACTGAAATTTTATAAGAGGCAAAAAGTGTTCCAACTATAATTACTAAAGTTGAACAAGAATATGATCCACAACCACAATTACTCTCCGGTAAACTGTTAATTAACCCCCACATGATTCACCTAAACAAGAATAAAATGTTGTGCTAACCTTAATTGAATAAAATTGTTGGAGATGCTCTAAGTTTTCTACATAAGATCGGATGATGGAGAGCAACTTTCATGTCAACAAGTATCATCACCATAATGAATCGTTCATTTGTTTGATGCACATTAATGGCTAAAAGATTTCCAAATTGGATGATTTTTTGCATATATAATATTTAAATAATGATACAAGGTTTCCAAAACCGTAAAACCGAACCGTTCAGTGCAGTCTAATTTAGTTCGTGTTTCGGTTTTGGTTTTCAGTTCCAGCTGCCCACCACACAGTCTTAGGTCGAAGCTCCCTCCTCCTTCTTCCTTAATTTTTAATATGCAGACATAGAAGGTATCGTAATCTCTCTCTCCTCATTTGTAATACGCAAAGAGATAAGGAATTGTAATCTCTCTCTCCTCTCTCCAGAATCAATTCAATGTTGTAAAATCTCCTTTTGGTTTTGGTTTTCTATTGAATTTTACTTTTCGAAGATCCTCTATCACTCCTTAACGAAGTCCCACAGGCAACAAGTAGTCACTCTTATGTTCATGTTTCTAGTTTGATTTCTATGATTTTTCTACTTCTCCATTTCGGAAATTGAAGCATACAAGTTCGATTAAGAAACCTATTTGTTATATTATATACATTTTAGACATCCAGAAAAAAAAAGGTTGTTAATTAGTATACCTCTGATGCTGGTAAGGTTAGGACCGTGGTCGTCCGCCTCTAGTTTGCTTGGGGTTTTATGTTTTTTTTTTGTTTGGTTTTGTGATGGGATGGATGAATCAAGATTCTTACGGTTGGAATCAAATTTACACACCGCCACTTGTGGTGGAAATGCCCAAACTCATTAACCTGTAAAAGAATAAACCGGCATAAGCAAGCCTAGGATCGCAGATGGGGGTGTGTGTCGATCAAAGCCCGATGGTTAAGTTAGTAAGCAATATTTAGACTCAAGCAGTAGACAAGATTAGTATACAGAGATTGCGTTACCAGATTTGAACTCTAGAATGGTGTATTCATACCAGTCGAGGAAAGAACCCTTTAGGATTAATGTAGAATCCTTATTAAATCAAGAGAATCCCAGAGATAACAAGGAAGTGTATATTACATCCTTTTGGGAGTATGATTACTTACAGTGCACACCAATCCTTAGATTGTAAAGATTCCAAGATTATAGGAAACCTACTGATTCCTTGCCGAAATAGGCTCCCAAATCTTGCGAAACAAGAGGGGTACCTATCTCAGTGAAGTCGACACTTTGCCCGCTGATTCTAGAACAAGATGATGGTGGCATTGCTAATATATTTAGTAACTTTGCAATAGAGACTGCTGAGTCTATGACCGGACTTCTGAGGTAGGTGTATTCCAATCCATCTTACTCTAGCCCTGAAAAATCATGTCCCACACTTACTTTATCAAGTAAAAATAAATAATTTTTTTTTCCAAACTCTCAGAGTGCTTACTAGGGCTTTCCTCCAAGTGTTTCCAAAAGAGGATACATGTTATGGAGTTTCTTGCCATGATACTGAGGAGGGGTGATGATGAAAATTATGAACTTACGAGATAGATGTACAGTAAAGAATAGTTAATCACTTTGAAATTTGTTTGAAACATAAAATGTAAAAAAAGATGATATGTGTGGTGTATTATATACACGTTGCCTACTATGAGGAGGAAGACAGATTAGTCAGATAATATGCACCATGACTCCATGAGTAGTGAAAAGAGGAATGGAGGTCTATATATATACAAAAAGCTTTAGCTCCACACATAAACTGCCTCTCACTTAATTCTTACATGTGACTAGATAATCACTTTCTAGATTGAGCACAGAAGATTATATTTTGTAGGTTACCATGTCTTTATATAAAAGTATATATTAATCATAAGAATCACTATTCAGACAACTTATAGCAATTGTATTGATCTCAATTTTTTATTTTTGTCTTTTTAAATATGTGATGTTCTTCTATTTTGTACATTTTCTCATTGCCGTTACGCAAAATGTCAATTTTCTTTTTCACTATTGAAATGATATTATGCATTTTATTTTTGTTTAGTTCCTTATTTCCATAGTTATAGATATGATATTATGCATTTTATTTTTGTTTAGTTCCTTATTTCCATAGTTATAGATATTGTTAGTGTGCATTTGTTTTGCCTGGTTGGGATATAGGTTTGGTTGAAATAATATTGAGTTTTATAATTTTTATAATGGCTTTTTATCCGAAATAGTTCCTGAGATATGCATAATCTTCATTTTGGTTCCTAAGATTCCAAATCAATCAAAGTGGTCCTTGAGATTGTCCACCATCCATCATTTTAGTCCTTCCGATGGAGCTCTTGGCCAGAAGTTTGGGCAATTTTCAAAGCTTCGTAACTCAATCGTTTTTTAACCAAATTCAACCCATAATATATCAAAATGAAGATAGGAAAGTGTACAAGAAGATTACACCTATTTGGGAGCCCAATAGTTGCCAAAGATGGCCGGAAAATAGCCTCAAAGTTGACTGGTCAGAGCGAAAACTTAAAAACTTGCTGGAAACTGGGTAAACTTCAAACGTTAATAACTTCTTCAATACTCAACGAAATCAAGTGATTCAAAAACAAAAATCATACTTCCCAATGAGAGGAAGATACATATACCTTTTTAGAAAGCTAACTCGCAGTGGTTTTGCCAGAAAACGGCTCGAAAGTGGTTGTTGAAAAACGAGTCAGCAACTTTCGAGCCGTTTTCTGGCCAAACCATGGTGATTTAGCGGTTGAAAAATATATCATTCTCTTATTCTCATCGAGAAGTATGATTTTAGTTTTTGAATCATTTGATTTCGTTGAGTATTGAAGAAGTTACGAATGTTTAAAGTTTACCTAGTTTCCGGCGAGTTTTCAAGTTTTCGCTCGGATCAGTCAACTTTAAGGCTATTTTTCGGCCATCTCCGGAAAACATTGGACTTCCAAATAGGTATAATCTTATTTTAAACTTTCCTATCTTCATTTTGATATATTATGGGTCGAATTTGGTTAAGAAACGATTGAGTTACGAAACTTTGAAAATTGTCCAAACTTCTGGCCAAGAGCTCCAACGGAATGACCAAAATGATGGATGGTGAACAATCTCAAGGACCACTTTGATTGATTTGGAATCTTAGGAACCAAAATGAAAAGTTATGCATATCTCAGGACTAATTTAATGACTTTTTGTTTTTCCTCAATATAACTTGGTCAAATTGCCACAGATGCTCTGTGACATCCCACATCGCCCAGGGGAGTGATCTTTAAATGTATATTCTCATCCCTACCTAGCACGAGGCCTTTTGGGAGCTCACTGGTTTCCGGTTCCGTTGGAACTCCGAAGTTAAGCAAGAAGGGGGCTAGAGCACTCCCATGATGGGTGACCCACTGGGAAGTTGCTCGTGAGTTCCCAAAAACAAAACCGTGAGGGCGTGGTCGGGGCCCAAAGCGTACAATATCGTGCTACGGTGGTGGAGCGGGCCCGGGAGATGGCTGCGTCCGGGCCGGGATGTGACAATTGGTATCAGGGCATATCCCTGGCCGGAAGTGTGCCGACGAGGACGTCGGGCCCCTAAGGGGGGTGGATTGTGACATCCCACATTGCCCAGGGGAGTGATCCTTAAATGTATATTTCCATCCCTACCTAGCACGAGGTCTTTTGGGAGCTCACTGGCTTCGGGTTCCGTTGGAACTCCGAAGTTAAGCGAGAAGGGGGCTAGAGCACTCCCATGATGGGTGACCCACTGGGAAGTTGCTCGTGAGTTCCCAAAAACAAAACCGTGAGGGCGTGGTCGGGGCCCAAAGCGGAAAATATCGTGCTACGGTGGTGGAGCGGGTCGGGAGGTGGCTGCACCCGAGCCGGGATGTGACATGCTTTCCATGTTCCTTATTTTTTTGTTCAACACACTTAATTTACGAATCTACCCCCGGTATGCATGTGTTGATAATCATGGAAGGCGGTTGAATTGCCTCACTTTTAACTTCTCTGCTTCTATTCATTTCCTACCTTTCTCTTCCGACTCTCTCTGTTCACGACTTAGGGGGCGTATTCAATAGAAATTTTAAAGGATTTTTATCCTTTTAAAGAATTTAGGGGTATTCAATTAGGAATTTAAGTAATTCTCTGAAATTCAATGTGTATTCAATCAGGATTTTAAGATAGTTTATTAAAATTCTTAGAAATCCGGTCGTATTCATGAAGGATTTAAAAAAAGTTTATAACATTCCAGTTGTAATATCCCACATCGGCGGAGTGAGGGTTGGTCACTGGCCTTATATGTACATGCTCACCTCCCTATAACAAGATGAGTTTTGGGAACTCACTGGCTTCGAATCCCATAAGAACTCTGAAGCTAAGCGAGTTTGGGGGAGAGCAGCCTAGGATGGGTGACCCCCTGGAAAGGCCCAAGAACCCAAGAACAAAATCGTGTGGGCCGGGCCCAAAGTGAACAATATCGTGCTACAGCGAAGCCAGTTTGGGATGTGACAATTTGGTATCGGAGCCAAACTCACCGTATGTTCGAGTGTGCCAACGAGGACGTCGAGCCCCTAAAGGAGGTGGATTATAGTATCCCACATCGGCGGAGTGAGTGTTGGTCACTGGCCTTATATGTACATGTTCACTTCCCTATAGCAAGACGTATTTTGGGAACTTACTGGCTTCAGATCCTATAAGAACTTCGAGAACTTATTGTCTTCAGATCCCATAAGAACTTCGAAGTTAAGCGAGTTTGGGCAAGAGCGGTCCTAGGATGGGTGACTTTCTGGGAAGGCCCAAGAACCCAAGAAAAAAACCTTGCGAACTGGGCCTAAAGCAAACAATATCTTGCTATGTGGACTGGGATGTGACAACAGTTGTATTCAATTAGAATTTGATTTTAAAGAATTTGAAAAGTTAAAGAATTGAAGGGAATTAGAGAGATTGTGTAATGTATTAGCATCCACAAATCCCACATCTACCCAAGAGATTTTGAGGGAACTAAAACAAAATTTTACATGGAATCTCTACAAATCAATTAGACTCCATACAAAATTTTACATGGAATCTCTACAAATCAATTAGACTCCATAAAAATCTATGAATTTATAAATCCATTAAAATCTCTCAAATTCCTAATTAAATACACCCCATTAGTTTGGCTTTTTCTTCGAATCTGGACACGACGTGGCTCAAGATCATCACCAAAAGGTAGTTTCTTCCCCTTTTCAACTCGACCTCTTCCTAGTCGCAGCCGCATCAAGGGTTGGACATCCAGCCGCATCGCCCCTCTTCCCCATGTTATCTCACTCATCTATGGTATAAAATGTACTTGGCTTGTTAGGTCAGCAGATATGATAAATAAAACGTGAGAAAATTGTGACTGAATATCTAAACCATCTATTAACAAAATCTTCTTTGTCAATCAAAAGAGGTTAAAAAGACTATTTAATCTTCTATCACAAAAAAAAATATATGGCTAGTAATGTAATTTCACAAAACCAAATTTTGTTTTTTTATATAAGCTACCTACATATAATTTTAACATATATCTAATATTAAAAAAATAAAAAAAAATAAAAACTTATTTCCCCACTCCCTCTCTCATTCCTATTTTAAAAACAAACAAAAAAAACGTTCGTTGTGTGTACAGTGTAGGCATATAGGAGTATGAGTTATAATAGGGCTTTTTGTTTTCATAATTAGAGTGGGTAAGTCCAGAATATTTGACATAATTAGGATATTGTGGTATAAGTTAAAAATATTTTGCTATAATAAGTCAGATATTTGTTTACATGGCAACCTAATTAATTGTCAAAATAGATGAGTTTTTATTTAAAAAAAGAAAAAGAAAAAAGGAGCTCTACTAGTCAATATCTATCGAGTAATGTTGGAGACACTATATTTATATACAAAATTTACAAACTAAATAATGTATCGCTAATAACAAATAAGCACGCTTATTGACGCTTAAGTAATAATTTATATACCAATTTTCATGTCATTTTATTTACAAAATTTTGTTTACATATTAGTCTCTCTGACATTTCTTGTATCTAAACAACTTTTTTACATGGTTCTCTCAACTCCCACTTAGAAAGCCCCACGTGCCATTCATGTGTTGAGTCTCAACCACCTCACACTGCCAAAATTTGTATTATAGCCACCGGGTCTGACCTGAGCAACATCTTCTCCCAGACTCTCCCCTCAGATCCTCCTCTTGAAGGTAACTAGAATCTTTTTTCGATCTATTTAGGGTAGCCGGTTTGATAATCATTTCAGTTTTTAGTTTTCATATTTTGAAAAGTGAAAACTCGTTTGGTAACTGTTTATGGTCGTTGAAGCAAAAACAGTACAATTCTTTTCGGTTGGATTTCATCTGAGTTTTATTTGCTTGTTTCGTTGATCGATTACTGTAGGTGTTCTTGTATTTTTCTTAAATTTATTCATTTGGTGATTGTAAATTGTTCAATACCTGTACAGAACTGGAACATAACTGGAAACCAAATATGAATAGGGTTAGCTAGAACTTTTTCAAGAAAAATTATTCAGTGGATTAAGTATTGTTACGTAGATTATCAGTTGACTACGAAGAACAAAGAGTGTGCCTTATGTTCAATCCAACTATCCATTAGTCAGACTTGGAAGGGTAAAATTTCCTTTCAGTTCTAATCAAGGTTTGACAATTTCGAGTTGTATTGAAGACAGTAGTACGATGATATATATATATATATATATGCTCGAAGTCATATAATTTTAATCAAACGATAGGAAGGGAAACTGATTTCTTTGTGTTTTTGATTCTTCAGATCCAATGGCTCAACCTATGGAGATATCACAATCCGGTGCATTTGTGAGAGCTCCTTCTGTTTTTCGTAACTTTATTTCACGGGACCCAAATTCGCAGTTTCCGGCAGAACCAGGGAGATATCATCTGTATATATCTTATCTTTGCCCTTGGGCTTGTAGGTGCCTTGCATACTTGAAACTCAAAGGACTTGAGAAAGCCATCAGCTTTACGGTATAGCACATCATATTAGATTATTACTTACTAGATTTTCATTGCAAGAGACAAGTTAATCTTGTATATCTGCTTGTTTTGTTCAGTCGGTCAAACCGATATGGGAAAGAACAAAAGAAAGTGCTGAGCATATGGGGTGGGTTTTTCCTGCTTCAGATACCGAGGTAGCTGGAGCTGAACCTGACCCTTTGAACGGAGCAAAAAGTATTAGAGAACTTTACGAACTTGCAAGCACACGGTATACCGGAAAGTACACAGTTCCAGTATGTTCACTCATATTAAGTAGCCCTTTCATTTTTCTTTTCCTTTCGCTGTTGTTATTCTGGTTATTGCTCTCTTATATTTGACTTTCTGGAACTAAGTGATTGATCTTTTTACTTTTGTAGGTTCTATGGGATAAAAAACTTAAAACAATTGTCAACAACGAGAGTTCAGAGATTATTCGTATGTTTAACACTGAATTCAACGACATAGCTGAAAACGCATCTTTGGACTTGTATCCTCCTCACTTGCAATCTCAGATTGATCAGACGAATGAATGGATATATGACAAGATAAATAATGGTGTCTATAAATGTGGGTTTGCGAGGAAGCAGGAGCCTTATGACGAGGTATGTTTTGCAAAGCTGTAATTAGTTTCGACTGTGTAGGTTCTGGTGTTTACATTCTCTTTAAGGACTATTTGTGCTATCTCAAATTCACTGGTTAATCTTTCTCTTCTCAGGCTGTGACAGAATTGTTCGAAGCGCTGGACAAATGCGAGGAGATACTTAGCAAGCAACGCTACCTGTGTGGGAACACATTGTCTGAAGCAGATATTCGGTTGTTTGTCACTCTTATAAGATTCGACGAGGTACTGATACTTGTTTTCTCACTCAAGATTTTATATTGTGAGAAAATTTTGCTAGTTTTTTCTGCACCGACGTTGTTACATTGTCTTTAAAGATTCAAGTTTTTCCCATCGATGGCAGGCTTACGCAGTCAACTTCAAGTGCAACAAGAAACTGCTACGAGAATACCCGAATTTGTTTAACTACACGAAAGATATCTTCCAAGTTCCTGGAGTGAGCAGCACAGTCAACATAGATCACATAAAGCGAGGCTATTACAGCATTGCGGCTATCAATCCATTCGGAATAATTCCCATCGGCCCAAATATCGACTACTCTTCTCCTCACGACAGAGACAGGTTTTCTACATAGTTTGTGTACGCTGCAGCTCGCAGACCAAACTAGATATATAATCATTTGTGTGTTGAGGTTGTGCGTTTTCGTTCTATGACTTTTTAGTTAAAATGGTCTCTTAAATTTGTTTAAGTTCTTATTTTGGTTCATGAGATTTAAAATCAATAAAAGTAGTCCATGATATTGTCCATCATTAATTATTTTTGTCATTCCATGAAAAATCTCCATTAAATAAGAATAAAATGATAAAAATACCCTCAATTTTTTTTGTCAAACCATTTTGGCCTATTGTTTGTTAAATTGAAGTATTTTTGTTGTTTTGATCCTTATTTAACATAATTTTTCACGAAATGACCAAATTGATTGATGGTGGACAATCTCAGTGACCACTTCTATTAATTTCAAATCTTATGGACCAAAATGAGGAGTTATGCAAATCTCATGAATTATTTTGACTAAAAAACCTTATTCTATGTGTAATGTGTGCTTTAGTAGTTTTGAATCTTCCATCTTAACTTTTGTTAGCTCTATCTAGTTAAAAAAAAACTATTGCAGATGCTCTTAAGTTTTCTACATAAAATTGCATGATGGGGAGCAACTTTCATGTCAAGGGTTTACTTTCTCGATAACATCTTATACTAACAAAATAATGATATGTCAAAATCCTTTTACACATAATGTTATATCATTAAACGAAACGTTACAATATCATAATTATCCTTGGCCACATAATGAATTTGAAACGTTGCAATATCGTAACTCTTGGTAAAATTTTAGCTATTCATATGTATTAAAGTAACCAATGGTTTTGATCTCTGAGTCTCCAATTCCCCTGCAAGAAAGCTGCTGAATTTCATTTGAAGTATTTAATCTTGTTATTCTGCTGCTTTTGCAATCCATCTTTGGTTGTGCTGAATTTCAGTTGGATTAATTTCTGTTATCTCAGTTTTAATTGCTAGCTTGATGATTGATTACTGTAAGTTGTCTTGTTGTTTTCTTAATTTGATGCATTCTTCAGCACGCAATCAAATGCATTTCACGGCACCCAAATTCGTAGTTTCCGGCAGAAACTGGGAGAAAGCCATCAGTTTTACGGTACAGCTGGATCTGAACCTGATATGGGAAACAAAAAAGCATATGGGTTGGGTTTTTCCTGCTTCAGATACCCACCTACTTGCATCTGAACCTGATCTTTAGAACGGCGTAACCTAGTGCTCAATCTCACCCTTTAAACGGTTACTGCTCCACGCCAGTGGAGCCGCTCCTATTCAGTCTGAACTCGAGTCCCTCCGATCGGTCTTATTCGGCCGGTCCGAACGATTCGACACGGTTTGATCGATCCGACAGGTCTAAGTCATTCGGTTCGACATGGTTTGATCGGTCCGATCGGTCTAAGTCATCTGGTTCGACTGGTCTAAGTCATTCGGTTCGACCGGTCTAAGTCATTCGGTTTGATCCATCTGATTTTTTTGGTTCGACCCAATTTTGCCGGTCTAACTCAGTCCAATCCAACTGTTCGATTCGATTCGGTCTGGTCGGTTTAATCTAGTCTAATCCAATTGAGCCGAAATGACCGATTTTTGTAGATTTTCCCTAGGCTTCGTTGCGCCACCATGTGTGCTCGTTTGAAGATTGGGCTTTGCTTTTGAGCTCGAGGCGAGTAAGGGTGGGTTTGGTTTCGATCAGTTCAATTTTTTGCCAAAACTGAAAATCAAACCAAAATTAATGTTCAGTTCGGTTCAATTTAGTTTTTTTCTGGTTTTTTTCGATTTGGTTTTGATTTTTCACTGATTTTTTTTTAAATTTTGAAATTGATTTGTGGGCGATTCTTCTTACATACTCAATTTAATTCATTTGGAAGAACACCAGCAACAACCTGATTGTCCTATTTCCTTTGTTTTTGCTGCAAAAAAAATTATAGAAAAAAAATACAAAGATACAAATCAATATTTTTACCTTCACAGCCAAAGCTGCAAATTCATAACAAACAAACAAAAAAATATTGAAAGCTAAGACCAAAATGAAAAAAAATAATAATTAAAAAAACTCCATACGAAGAATTCTTAACTAGTACAAAGAATAAAAAAAGCCATGTACAATAAAAACCAAATTTCACTCTAATTAGAGGCCTTGGAGGATGGAGGTGGAAGGCTAGCGTGCTCAATTTTGTATGCAGTTACCTGCAAATACAAAACCAAAGCTCCAGAGAATTCCTTTTTGACCAACCCCTATATTATTTCGACAAGCCCATCACAAAATTCATTCAGAAAAAACTCACACCAAGTCACAAAGCCATTGCAAAATTCATTTAGAAACTTACAAAGCTACAAATCTTAGAGAAATTTATAAAATTCATTCACATCATCACACAGATCTTGGGTTCAAATTTCAAACAAAATATCTTACCCCTCTGAAAGTTGGACTCAGAAGAGTTTTTGTGACTGTCGGCGAGTATGGATTATTGGCTGGCCCGGAAGAAGAGAGAGAGATCAGAAGACGCAACAGAGGATTTAAGGGGGAGAGAGAAAGATATGATTTGTCGTGGATAAGGGAGAGAACAAAGATTCGGCTGGGGCAAAAAAAAAAAAGAAAAAAGAAGAGGGAAGAGGGAGTGAATAATGAAGATGGAGAAAGGCAAAAAGAAAAAACAAGTAGAGAAGTGGTGAAGATGGGGTGAAAGAAATAAAGAAGTGAGAGAAGTGGTGTTAGAGTTTAGTTGTTAAAAGACTTATTCTAATAATATATGGGCTTAAAAGTTTGAGAACATTGGGCTTAAAAATTAACTTTTGAAAATAATACTCAAAACAGATTAAATAAAAAAAAAGTAAATATTAATTTAATATAATTATTCGGTTCATTTCGATTTTCGAACTACTAAAATTGAAACCGAACCAAAAGATTTCAGTTTGGTTCGATTTTTTTAATTCGGTTCAATTTTTTCGTTCGATTTCGATTTGATTTTTTTCGATTTTCAATTTTTTGAACCCACCCATCTGTCGTTTGTTCTATCTGTAAATCTCTTTTGTCAGACCATCTGTCGTCGTGTGAACTATTAATCAGGATCTTTTGATCAGATGGAGTTCTGAAGTGTGATCTTGATTCTCAGTAAATCAGTCACACACGCAAAAAGAAAAGCTTAATCCAACAAATTACATTTGTTTCCTTTTCTTAATCTGCTTTCTAATTACAAACAAATAATTAATCAACATTTCTTATATTGATCTGCATTTAAGCTGAGTCGGTTTTGGTGCGACGAGAGGCAGACCGAGAGCGACAGCTGAGCCTCCTGGCACTGACTCCGCTTCAGCCCCGTTCCTCCACTCCCGCACAGGCTCCGAACCGCTTCCCACTCTTCCGGGCACTCCACCGACACCAAGCACTCCGCCAATCCCCGGTTCAGGTGCCGGCACGCCGCCTCCCTACCCCTACCCGGTCCGATCCGCTTGTGACAATCCGTTAGCGCGCGCTGCAACCGATCGCACTCCCTCAATTTCGCCTTCGTTGTCGGTTGCTTCACTTCTGACATCGTTCGTTATCGTTACATTCGTTTCTCGCTCGTCCTCTCGTATCCCTGCCTCCTGCGTTTTGACTTTTGAGCTCAATTTACGGTGTGTCAGTCGTGCCACGTCAGCGATTTGGGATGGGAGAATTTGGCCGAGTGGGCTTTTCGTTCATCTCTTCCAAGTTGTAATTGGGCCTAATTGGAAACAGAACCCAAATTACAAACCAAAGCATGTTATATGGATTTTCTCAAAAATAATGCAAAAAAATCGAGATAATTTAGATTTAGGCATGTAAATTGGAGGATTTTTTTTAAACAAATGATATTATCTACACTAAAGGCGTGGGGGAGTAGGCTAAACCTTATAATAAGCTAGCAATAATGTGGTTCAGATTTGCATTTCTAAGACATTTATAAGTGAAGATGAATATCACTAGACTGTAGTTTAAGTGATTTTTTAGAATTTAAAGAGTTTCACTGATGAATCTTGGTTAGGGCTTACGCATTAAGACAATTTGTTTAAAATGCCTTTGTGTGTTTGATCTAATCATTTTGACTAGACTTTTCACCGTGACAAGAGTATTCTTGTTCCAATTTGCAATAAAATTTTGTGCGATATATAGTATAGATTAAGTGGTCGAGTATTTATCCTCGCATTCACAGTGAAATTTTCAGTGTCGTTCTTGAAATCTTAGAACTTTTTACCTATTTTGAATTAAGGAAATAAAAGTTTGTTTAAATTTTTTGTTAGGGATATTGGATATGTTGAAGGTCTTCTCCCAATATGTCCCATGTAAGGGCCCCCATGGCCAAGAGAAGGAAAACGATTACAAATTATCAGAGCACCTTTTTTTTTCCTATGCTGCTTCAGTCCACTCAGAGTCTCATAGAGCAAATTTGAACCTGCAATCTTCTCTTTAGAAGGGAAATTTATCACCAATAGCCCACGACTATTTATCCACTCCTACTTATAACAAAACATTCTGAATTACTAACTTACGAGAGCGAGAATTTAAAAACACTAACATGAACATTTACAGATTTTTCCTTCGTCTTAGTTTCACAACGAAGTCAGATATATAAAAAATTGAGTCACTTTTTGAAGGAGATGGGCCTATTAAATTAAATATGCAAAAACAAAAGACAAAAAAGAAAAGAAAATATCATCAGAGCAAAGGACTATCAAGGACACACTGGCTGTGAGTGCTCCTACAATTAGCAAAATCAAAATTCCTTTCTGAAAAAGATAACAAGATCATTGTGGTGGGCCCATCTTTGTGGGCAGTAATCAAATAATTGCATTGTAGAAAATTTTCTTTGAGGATGACATCTTATTGGAGTCTTTTGATCCCTCTCTCTCTCCCTCTCTCTCTCTCTCTCATGGTTGGTTGGGATTGTGCCAGCACTAGCTGGGCAAGCTCATATCTTTTGCCAAATGTAGACTACAAATAAATACATGACAAAAAAGCTGACATATCCAAAGTTGCAATCTTCCAACTTCAAAGGGGGCCCAGGGCCCCAAGCAATAGTCTCTGCAGGCTAGAAAGTGATTGCAAACTTAGCTTTCTTTGTGCCATCTTATATGTATATATATAATAGAGTATATATACACACATATATACTGCAGAACTAGTATATATACACAAATATATACTAATATATGCACATATGTATGTATATATATATATATATATAATTGCATATGACTGTCAGATTATCAATTAACTTGGAAGAAAAGTCAGAGCAGAGTGATTAATATTATCATTATATTATAATTGAATGATGAATGAAGAAGAGATAAGTTGGTGTGGTGCAGCAGAAAAGTTGAAGATAATGCAGCAAACAAGGCATTTCTGATTTGATGTAGGGGGATAGAGACATAAGGATTTGTCTCCATCTCTCTCTCCCTCCCACATGCCCCACATCTAATCATATCCTAATGTGTGTCTAATTATCTATCAACCCTTAATTAACCATGGCTTAAAAACAATAACCACACTTAAAACCCAAATGAATTATGCAAGAAAAAAGGAGCTTAATGTGAATTGCAATTTCTAAAGAAAAATTGAATCTTTGCTTTCACTCACTCAATCTACCCCCAACCCCATAATATAAGATAGAGTGTGCTACTTTTGGGGAGCAAATATGGAGGGCCCTATTCCCCACCTCCAAATTAAATATCAGTGGGATCCAAAAGATGAATTTCCCTTTCTCTCCTCATCTCTCCTCCATTAAAACATCCCACCAAGAAAATGTGATGAGGTGCAAAAAAGGAGAAAGGAAAAAGAAAAAAAAAAGAAAAAAGGGGAAAAGGGTACTTAAACAAATACTCAGAAAAATGGTTCTTTGTATTATTTATGAAACAATACCAGATGCTAGATATTATATGCTCTCTCTCTCTATCTGTACAAAGTCCAAAGAGTGGAAATTATAAACCTTCTCATTCTCTAAACTTTAAAGCTCCTGTTTCTAAATAGTAAATATAGCAGCTCTTTTTTCTCACACTCTGTCACTTTTTCTCTGTTTGTGGAAATAAAATACTAATCCTTTTTGCTGGATGGTATTTAGATTATTTGATGGAGTGATTGTGGCACACAATCTTGATCTTTTAGATGATGGGTGTGGGGGAAATTCTTCATTAGGGCATGAAAGTCTTCACAGGGCTTTGCTTTGAGGCCCTCCACACCTCCACCATTGTTGATCAGTGAGCTCTCTCTTTCTCTCTAAGTATGGCTTTTAAATTTGTTGTTATCTTTGGGTTTTGATAAAAATTCTATCTGGGTTCTGAGCAAGGTGTGAATTTGGGATGTTTTGCTTTCTGGGTTCAGTCTGTTCTTCTCTCATTGTGAACAATATGAACAATCTAGGTCCTTTTTCTCAGTTTACTTCAACCTATTTCGTGAAACGGTGTCTGGGTGTTGCTCTCTCTCTCTCTCTCTCTCTCTCTCTCTCTCTCTCTCTCTCTCTCTGTGTATATATATATATATATATATATATATATATATAACATATATATCTCTCTCTCTACATCTTTCTTCTGCTTGTGGCAGGCTACCCCACCGTTTCTCCCTTTTTTGCTTTAATTTTGCTTGTTATTTCTGCATAAGAAAGGGGTGTTTTCCTTCTCATGCATATGCATTCATTAATTTTCTTAAAGTTCCAATCTTTATCATGGGATTCATTTCCTCAGATGCATTTTGAAGAGTTTGTGAACCCTTGAGCTTTGAAACAGAGGAGTAGCTGGTATTAAATGTTTGGTTTTTGAGTTTTCGGGATGCATTTTCATATATTATGCTATCCTTAAGATGATTAAATGTAGGTAAATTTGACAATTTAGATAAATGACAGCTTAAATGTGCACACTGTGCCATTGTCCACTTGTTAATATTCAACATTTACTCATAGGATTTTGATTCAGTTTAGATTGATCTCATCGGTCTTTAAGAACTTGCATAGTTCTTTGGCATGCTGATTCTTTTCGTTGTTTTAGCCATCTCATAGTAGTCTCTTATCTTTCCTTTCTTTTTTGTCTTTATTTCTTTCTCCCCTTCCTGTCTACTATTTTCTTTCCGGGGTTTTCTATTGACGAGCGGTTCATAATTCTTTTGTGATTCCTTCTTTTCTTTTGAATCTAAATCGTTTAAGTGTTATTAAAGGCTGAACAAGTAGAAGAATGAAGTTGTAGGTTATCTCTATGATTTGGTGCTTCTTATCACAAATATGAATCTCCTGAGAGATGTATTTATTTGACGTAGGAGAGCTGGAAGATGGACAGGAACAGATTAGATTTAAGATTCCATCATTACTCTGGATCAACACAGTCTGAGGAGTCTGCTCTAGACTTGGAAAGGAATTGCAGTCATCATCCTTATCTACCTTCATTTAGTCCATCGGCCCTCCAGCCTTTTGCATCTGGTGGTCAGCACTCTGAGAGCAATGCTGCCTACTTCTCATGGCCTACATTTAGTCGATTAAGTGATGCAGCAGAAGATAGAGCCAACTATTTTGGAAATCTTCAGAAGGAAGATCTTCCTGAAACTTTGGGCCGGTTGCCATCAGGGAAGCAGGCTACAACCTTACTTGAGCTGATGACCATCAGGGCATTCCATAGCAAGATCTTGCGCCGGTTTAGTCTTGGCACAGCAATTGGGTTTCGGATTCGAAAGGGTGCCTTAACAGACATTCCAGCCATTCTTGTCTTTGTTGCCCGTAAAGCTCACAGGCAATGGCTCAGCCATGTACAACGTCTACCTGCTGCCCTTGAGGTGGAAATTTTAGTGTCTTATATATTCTGTTTTTTAGATTTTATTTTGTCAATGACATTGTACTTTGTCGTTAGCTGCGTAATATTTGTTAATCATAGTTAAGTTGTTTTCTTTATTTCACAGTAATCATGGTGCTGGTCAGAATGATATGCTTGTGTGTTTTTCTATTGGTTGAAACTATGCTGATCAGAATGATAAGCTTGTCAGGATATTGATTTTTTTTTTAATGCAAATTGGTTGTTTTGATCTTTGACTAGGTTCTTGTTTTGTTTGGTTTCTGCATTTAAAAAATGGTGCAGGGGCCAGGAGGTGTATGGTGTGATTTGGATGTTGTCGAATTTTCCTATTATGGTTCCCCGGCTTCAACTCCTAAAGAACAGCTGTACACACAGCTCGCAGATGGCTTGAGGGGAAGTGATCCATGCATTGGTTCTGGTTCCCAGGTATTTTCTTGAGAAAATTGCTGTCATCTGCTTGTTTTCTGTGGTGGTTGGTAATTTGGTGTTTGATCTGCAAGTTCAGATAGTGACTAAATAATATAGATACCAATTACCTATTAGGTTGAGATTACGGTTCTTGAAAACATATTTCATGCTATAACTCATACGAGTACATATGTTAATGTTTACAACTTTTCTTAATTTTAATGTGATATAAGGAAAAATATTATAGTATAACTATAATGCACAAAACTGCCATTGGGAGGGCAACAATAGCTGTGCTCATAGGCTGAGTAGCCAAGGTGGAATTGACTGGAAGAGGTGGTTATGCTAGTTAGCTAGTTGATAAGGTAATAATCTTATGAGTGGCTTGTCTAAGAAGATCATTACCTATATCGAAACTGGAATGTTGCCTAGGTGTTATTGAGGTCTTTACAGCTCCATTAAAAGACTATCCAATGATGACATAATGAATCTGTGAGGTAATTTGCAATATTAAATAGAGTTATCTTTGCTTCACTTGGCTTGGTTGAGCGAATGGTTTCCAGGGATGATGCTTGTCTTGTAATTGGGTTGGTTCATATCCTTAAAACACTTAAAGAGTATGAGACTGGATCTTCTCATTTGGCCAGTAACTGGTATGCTGGATTTGATATCAAACAAAATCAGTACATAAGATTTGGATGGGTCTTATTTGGCTAGTAATTTGCTCATTATCCTTAAAAATACAGGATTTATGGTTCGCTATATGCTTTCTAATTCAAGAAACTGAAACTTTTGGGAACAGTGGTAAACTGATGAAACTTATCAGAGTATTAGAGCGGGAGATCTTGAGTTCTTATCCATTCCAGTACAACCTCTCTATGTTGAGTTTTATGTGTTGGTCTCACTAGTGCTAGGGAAAAGCCCAACATGAGGGAGAGTATTAGAATTTTGGCCTGCATCCGAAGATGCCCAACTGTTTAAGCTTTAGGAATATCATTGAATGTACAAAACTTATCATACCCTAAATGTCAAATTTGTTGATCAGAGTTTTGTCTGTACTTTCTGTCTCAACTATTTAAGTTTACATATTTGATTTTCTTCTTTAGGTTGCTAGCCAGGAGACGTATGGAACTCTAGGTGCTATTGTTAAAAGCCGAACAGGAAATCGACAGGTTGGTTTTCTCACAAATCGGCATGTGGCAGTTGATTTGAACTATCCAAACCAGAAAATGTTTCATCCTTTGCCACCAAGCCTTGGACCTGGGGTGTATCTTGGCGCTGTGGAGAGGGCAACATCTTTTATCAGAGATGATCTTTGGTACGACATATTTGCTGGAACAAACCCAGGTAATGGAGTTTCAAATTTTAGCCATTAGAAAAGCTTATGTGCATCTGCCGTTGCAAATAGTCAGTAGCTATTATTTATGAGGTTGAAAGTGTTTCTTGAAAATAGGGGAAAATTAGATAATGACAGTAGAGGCTTTCATCACTTAATTGAAGAAACCAGTTTATGTACCTCGTGCCTTGTCCTCGCAAAATAACCCAATATGTTTACATCTTAATTATTTAACTTGTGTCTACATCGTCTAAACATAATAGCTTTCAATGGATCCGTATTGGGAAGGCATATCTTGGTATGAAGGGTTTAAGGCACAAACATACAGATGTTCTTGTTATAAGGTTGAGTTTGATCTTCCACATGTTATTTGAGCACCACTCTGGAACAAGATAATTTGTAATTTCTCATTTTCTGCAACTTCACACTTGCTCTATTTGGTTTCTCATCAAGTTCCGACCCCAACGTGTGCCTATTATGATTTGGTGCCCCTGCAGAAACATTTGTGCGAGCTGATGGTGCCTTCATTCCTTTTGCCGAAGATTTCAACATGAACAATGTAATTACAACTGTAAGAGGCATAGGTGAGATTGGTGATGTCAACACCATAGACTTGCAGTCTCCAATCAACAGTCTTATTGGAAGGCAAGTAATGAAAGTTGGGAGAAGTTCAGGCTTGACGACTGGGACCATCATGGCATATGCCCTAGAATACAATGATGAAAAAGGGATAT
This sequence comes from Crataegus laevigata, assembly GCA_963580275.1. Classification (NCBI taxonomy): domain Eukaryota; kingdom Viridiplantae; phylum Streptophyta; class Magnoliopsida; order Rosales; family Rosaceae; genus Crataegus; species Crataegus laevigata. The sequence continues at coordinate 10,281,568 of OY756939.1, read as the reverse complement.
GTTTCTTTACTGATTTTCTTGTTGTTGGAGAGAATCAGCAGAGTTTTGATCTTGAAGGCGATAGTGGAAGCCTCATTCTATTGACTGGTCAGAATGGGGAGAAGCCACGACCGGTTGGGATCATTTGGGGTGGGACAGCTAACCGTGGTCGCTTGAAACTAAAAATTGGTCAATCGCCTGAAAATTGGACCAGTGGAGTTGATCTTGGGCGTCTTCTTCAGCTCCTTGAACTTGATCTGATAACGACCAATGAAGGCTTTCAAGGTTTGTGCTTCTAAACCATCCCCATTGTTTTTTTTTTCCATTTTTCCCTCTTTTTTGGTTCTGCTGATTTTAGTTGAACACTGCGCATACTCTTAAAAAAACGACTAGAGTTTTATGTTTTTACTGACCTTGGCTTTGTTCAGCATATTTTCCTGACTCCTGTCTGCTTTATTGTTAACATAGCTGCTATCCAAGAGCAACGAAATGCTTCAGCTGTGGGGATTGTTTCCACAGTTGGGGAGTCATCCCCAGCTGTCCGGCTCCCATCTAAAGATAAGCTAGAAGATGACTTTGGACCTTTGGGTTTCAATCTTCAGAAAATTCCAATTGAAGGTGAGTCCTGTCAGGGACTGATTCGACCATTCATGCACAGTGACTTTCGCATGGAAAATGGTGTTGAAACTGCTCCTAATGTCGTACACCAATTCATTCCCAGTGCCACCAACAGATCTCCAATAAATCAAAGCAATCAAGAGGAACATCCGGTATTGAAAAACCTTTTTGCATTGCAGAGTAGCTCGGATGAAGAGATTTCTGTTTCGTTGCAGTTAGGTGAACCTGAACTGAAGAGACGAAAAAACTGCAACTCTCTCTTTAGCAGTCAAGGACCCAATTGAAGTAGGAATGGTAAATTGTCACTTTTGTTGGAGTACCTGTCGTACGAGGGGTTGCTTCAAAGGCAGGACATGAAATTCTCAGTTCACTTTATGCCAGACTGCAGCTGCAGTGAACTTCATTCATCAGTTGCTTAGTTTGGTAAGGGTAAAAAGTACAGGTCATATATGTGGAGCATCCAATATTTTTATAGAGATGTTTAGGCGTTTACCTGTGCTCGTTTTTACTTTTGATTTGTACCGCTGTAGTGAATATCCTTATAGAATTAGCACCCTGGCCCTGAAGTGGCAGTAGAAGCAGTTGTTGTAATCCCACGTAATGTAAAATGTTACATTCGGGTCGCTTTTTGATGGTAGAAAGAGGAGGGAGCATGGTGGAGTGCACCATTTGTTTGTATCTCGTTAAGTCTTGTAGACTAGTAGTAGTCATAATTGAACTCACATTGTGGCTATATTTTTAGAATTGCTATCTTCTCTGTATCACTCTGTCTGAAGCTTGCGGTTAGAGAGATTCAGACCACCCAATTTCAATCATATGGCCTCTATTAGTCCAATCTATTGGCTCACTCACAAATTAGGAATCCGAATATCTCTATGTTCAACGGCCTGGATCTTCATGTCCTTGAACTCGAAGCATAGAGATCCAGAGAGGTCTCGATTCATTTGTAAATGCGGCTTCAATTGATACATTGTCTAATTTGTTTGGCAATGTCGTGTCCTTTTCAATCAAGCTTCTTTCTCTCATATGCCATGGAAATCCAAAATCCTTGGATGTTGAATCTTACACTGACATATGCTCTTACGTCATCTTTTTCAAAATTTCCACAAATTGTGGTGAATTGGAAGTAAAGTGATCCTTGTCAGTACTGGAAGAAATCAGTTTATCATGCCAAATATGCAACAAATGCATAACATCTGCCTCATTGCTTATAAAAAGCAGATGAGATTTTTCAACGATAGTAGAAATGTTTTCCTAGTCATCAGGTGATCAAAGAGTATATGATCACTTACTCTTTAAATTTGATATCAAGGGTGGATGATGTGTAAGTGTGCTTTTTAGCATTTTAATTTCTATCTTTGATCAAATTTAAGGGCGAAGTGACCAGTATGTAACAAAAAAAAAAGGACTTTGAAGGATATATGCATGATATCAGTTTTAAATTGTTTGATTGCTTGCACTTTTTTTTTTAATTTTTTAATTTTTTTTTTAAACGAAGAGAGTCAGAGAGGCATTTCAACATGCTTGACCTATATTTCAATTGGGTTAATCACATTAACACCTCCCACCAAGTTTAATTATTACATTAGCACTTATTCAATTTCACATTACTCCTTTCAGACAAATTTAATGAATATTATAATTTGATTTGTTTTATTAGTTATACAAGTTTTTTATTTATTAAATAATTGACTACAAGGGTAAATTTATCTTTAAAGGGGTAATGTGAAATTGAATTAAAACCTTATGGGATGTTAGTGTACTTTCTCAAACTCGAAGTAGTTTTGTGAATACACGAAAAATCTCAAGAGGTCTCATTATTTATTATGTCGAGACGACTTCATCAACTACTTCTACATTTACATAAAAATCTGATGCATTTACTAGTTAAGTAATTTTTTTAATATATCGATATTTTTACACTAAGAGGATGAAGAGTTCGGCTAAGCCACACAATTGGCAACCTTTGGTATCGAATTCGTCATCCACGAGATTCAAAACTCTCACTTATAAGTGAAGAGAAATATCATCAGACTGTAAGTGGCACTAATTGAGTAATTTTATTTGTTAGAAAAAAAACTGAGATAAGAGAGAATGGGAAGAAAAGAAGGAGGAGAATTAGGGGTTGCCACTGCCTCCAAAGCGGACGGCTAGGTATATGTTTGTTGTTGTGTTTGTATCGGGATTCGAGAGAGACTTGAGTTCGTAAACTCGTGTCGTTTCCTCCTCCAACTTGATTTACCAATTTTTGTTTCTTTAAAAAAAACAAAAAAAAAAAAACCAAAAGAGCTCGTGTCTCTCTTTCTCTCTCTGTGAAAACTGGAAGCCCTAATTCATAAAAAATCCTGGATCAAATCAAATATTTAGGTTGGATGGAGGTATGTGTGATTATGTTCGTGTTTTTTTCTGCTTGAATATTCAACTTGTTTCAATAAATAAAAAAAGAATATTGATCTTGTGTACCGGAAAGAAGACAAAGGAGGAAGAGATGGACTGCCTTTTCAGAAAACATGTGACTGGTGGGTACTTTAACTTCTATAGGCATTTTCATTTGTATTTCACAACCTTCTGAAATGTATGCAAAGGCAGCTAAAAGATCAATATTTCTAATTAAGCACTACAAATCCAAATGCTCACCAAAGAATTGTGTAACCCTAGAAATGAAAATATGTGAATACTAGAAACGAAAGGAGTTGAAGATCTTCATTGGGGTTTTCACACCTAACCCTTTCATTGAAGAAAGCAAGAAGAAGAAGAATTTTAAAAAAAAAAAAGTTGACATGGATGGGGTGGCAAGGTTTTGCTATTTCCAGGAACAGTGTAGCAGGTTTTTACTGTTTTCAGAAGCCAACTGCAGTCCATTTCTTTATGCATGGCAAGGAAAAGAACTCCATAAAGGGGAAAGAGAGAGAAGAATTGGCAGTGGAAATTCAGCAAAAAAACATGTTACATACACAGAAGGATTAATGAGTCGTTGAAGCCTCTCCATTATTACCGTGCAGTTTAGGGGAAGCTAGCTTAATTGTTTAAAATTGTCTGATCTCTTTCACTAATAAATGGAGCCCCGATAAGAAGCAGAATTATGAGTCCCCATATGCAGGTGCTTTGAAGAACTCATTGAGAGAGAGAGAGAGAGAGAGAGAGAGAGAGAGAGGTCACAAGTGTTGGTTAAGGTACATTTTGCACTGCGAAATAGGTATGATACCAAGAACTCGCCTGCTCATTCTGTACATTTCAGTGGCCAGAAGGCGGCTGGGAGAACCCTTCCCTCCGTTACCACATCCGAGTTGATTGCAAGAAATGTAACAGAGAGATTTTGGAGGTTGGTCATCTTCCATTGTATTTGTGTGCAGGTATGATGAAGATGCCCAATATCCTAGGGCCTTAACTGTAAGTTTTAGCTAGCTAGTTTAGTCCTTGAGTTTTATTTGTCTCTCACATATCTCTGATTTTGCTAAGCACAATGCATAAGTGTGATATGACATTTAATATATGGATATATGGACATATTATGTGTAGTGCCCAAATTGCAAAGGGAACGGTGGTTTGAGGGTTCTGAGAAGGGGAGGGAAACCAATCACTGATGAAGGAGAAGAAATGGCGGTGGTGAAGATAGAGGTTGTTGGCCCTTTTCATGTGCTGTGCACAAGAAGATCAAGCTGTTCTACTTTTGGTGGATGTGCAGAAAGGTAGGATAAATAATAAGAAACCTTATAAGTTCTTTCTTTGTTATTTTCTTTTCTTAGTAAATGTGCCAATATAGGGAATTACATTAGTAATCTTCATTTCGTATACGTGTCTACAATTTGATTGAATTTCCCACTCTGTAAATTAGAGTAGTATAAAATATTAATTTATCAACAATTTCAATTTGTAATCCTTGCCTATATATATGTCACAGGTTGATGGCAGTGGAGAACTTGTGCGGCCTTTTTCTGTGGAAAAAGGAGATTGTGTATTTAGGGTTTTAGGCGACAATTCGGATGATGAAGATGAAATTTTGGAAATCAAAAGATGGTTCCAGGTCACCAGCCATGGGAAGAAGAGGTGGAGGGACTATTCAGGTGCATTGATGCATGCTTTAGGGAGGCTGTATATATATATATATATATATATATATATATATATATATATATATATATATATATATATATATATATATATATATATATATATATATATATATATATATATATATATATATATATATAGTCAGGATCTTGTGACCTACACTTTTGATACACATTTTGACGCTTATTTTGTAAGACTCACTTCGTAATGTATTACAACGATATGAACCATCTATATTTTAGTACATTATTCATAGATCATCTTTGCAAAAAATTAGACAAATCTAAAATCACTAAGATATTCATTTGTAGTGAAAAAATTGACATACGATTCTACAAAGAAACACTAAATTTAATCCAACAATCATATCATCAAATGAGCCACTGAGTTTTTGTAGCAGACCACAATGTTTGATTTATATATGCCAAGGGATGTAACCCTGCACCAAAATTAAGAGAGAGAGAGAGAGAGAGAGAGAGAGAGAGAGAGAGAGAGAAGCCAATAATCCTATTGTACCACTCGTGTTTTGCCACTTTGCAAAGCTAATACATGTAACTACAAATGGAAATAAAGGCCTTTGGTAGAGAGGACTTCACAGGACTTCTAGCTTTTACTGACTATCAGATAATGAACAAAAGTTTTTCACAATCTTGAGAAGATAGTCCAGTGAAAGATAGACAGATTAGGGACTTAAAAGGGACATAATGATGATTAATTTCCACTTAATCATTTTGGGCAAGGATGCGTGTTCAGTCTTATCAACGAAACAAACAGCATGCATTTCTTTAGAGATGGTACTTAAATTATGATTGAATTATGAAGATAAGATGCACAATAATCAACAACTGCTGCTTTCAACACCTTAAGACTTCATATGATAGCTAGAACTCATCTAAGTGGTGCACTCCAAGCTCATTGTGGTGAAATGGAAGTACAGTACTGATCACTGTCTCAGGCTAAAAAAACAAGTACTGACTTTTGTCACTAACTCAAAAACAAAATAAACAAATTAAAAAAAATAGAATCACTAGTCTGCTACTATTCTTCGTTGATAGATAAACAGTAATTATATATACATATATATATGCACACGCACATACTCTACATGCAAAAACTTATTCAAAACACTAAATGAACAACAAAACATGTAAGAAATTTGGAGCTCAGTTGGCTAAGACAAGTCACCTTGCACCTAAGATCTTGAGTTCATTTTCCCTAGCTTATATAAATGTTGCGTACAAGTTCCGGCTAGGATAATTGGGAAAGATCATACAAATTTGAAGCGCTTAAAAAAATGAAGATGGATTTTTGTAATTGTGTATCTAGCTTATGAGATTAGGTACTTTTATATAATATCTACATTACAATCACAAAATCTAACAGATGAATGCTAAAATTTGAATACAAGATAACATTTTAATTCCAATATCAGACTAGTTAGTGATCCATTTGACATAAGATGAATCATACTAGTGCTCTAATTAATTACCAAAAGCATGCATCTTTTATATATTAGCTTTCTTGAAGAACACCTAACTCTATGATCTGATCTGATGACAGTACACTAAGATTATCCCCCCACCAAAAAAAAGAAAAAGGTTCAATATACACTCTTAAAATTCCTTGTTTAATTTATGTCTTAAAATATGAAATTTGTTCTGCATATGCTAATTCTAAGATATATACTGGCACCATCCAAGACACAGAGAAAGAAGCAGAAATAAATACCTCAAACGAAGCTGTCCTTGGGATGAGATTAATCCTTTACCACAAGAGACCTTGTGTTCTTAGTTCAGAAACATTTTCTATTGTTGATGAGTGAGTGATTGAAGCTGCCAGATGACCTGGTTGAATATCCTATATGTGTGTGTGTTATATCTAGCTAATTGAAAATCTGAATACAAGATTTTTAAAAACAGGCTTCTGATCAATCTGTATAAATTTGTTATTGAAAAAGAAAAAGAAAAAATTGTAATTAGCAGGATGCCAATTACTCTCTTGGTTAATTGACTAAAAATCAAAAACCCTTTTATCCAAAAACATGAAATAATCAAGATCTGTATATAATAAAAAATGGTGGTGCAAGATCTAAAGTATATATATGCGGAACACCATTGATATATATATATATATATATATATATATATATATATATACACACACACACACATATATGTGATAGCTATAGTTATGTATACCAGATCATGCTGGCAGCTTCAAGCTCTCAAACCAACAAACCAGACAAGGGAAGAAAGATGAACCAAGAAGCTGCATAGGGTTTGGCCTTCATTGGAGCTTTTTAAGGAAACAGCTGAAGCTTTTCAGAATTTCACTCTCAGCTTAGCTTACATATAGAGAGGCGTGCATGTTTTAGGTAAGAGAAAGAGGGAGGAGAGCCTCGTGACAATCCTCCTATCTCTCTCTCTCTCTCTCTCTCTAGATTATTCTGTCTAGCTAGCTAGCTTCCCTCATCTCTATATAAATGATAGCTTTTATGCACCTCTAGCTATCCCTCAACCCTCATCCTCTATAGCAACTTACATGGCATCGCACAAATAAAACATTATTGTAACATTTCGTGCCAATAATATAAGGACATGTAGAGATAAAAATTTACACATAATATATTATTATTGATTTAAAACGTCACGTTAATAATTTACCTGTGTCATTTAAGTCTCGCTTCCTCTGTATAGCATTGAGATATTGAGTTTTTATTTTTTGAGTTTCTTTGTCCTCCTTACAGCTATAGACCTGAACCCTCTCTCTCCATTATTAGTTTATAGCACATCATAAATGAATATATTTAAAGACTAAAAAAAGGGACCACCATGTTCTGTTCACAAGTGTAATATTAAAACCCTGTCTTCTATATTTTTCCAGATTATTTTTCAAGCTCAGAGAAAATTGATTCATTGTGTGGTCAAAACTCTTGACGTATGGGGCAATATATATTGTGCTAGTTAAAGGATTAACATATCAAATTTGCTCAATCTAGTTGACTTGGATCACCAAATTCTAAGGGAAAGAAAATATTTCTGATCAAATTATTCACGTTGATTATAGAGTTCTAAGGGAAAGAAAATATTTCTGATCAAATTATTCATGATGATATACAAAGAAAGAAAATATTTCTGATCAAATTATTCATGATTACTATACAGTCTTTATCAATATATATATAATGCAGCTGCAGGGAGCCAGCGATAGATGTTATACTTTCAGATTAATATTTGAGCCAAAAGAGAAGTTTGAAAAGTTAAGCGTGCTTTTCTCTTGGCCTGAAAAGTTGACGAGCAAGCATGCTTGCTTTGTTAAGTTAGGCGTGTCTTTTACTCAAAGCTTGGTGTAGGCTTTCTCCATCCATAACTAGTAGGATGGTGACAATTAATAGACCTTACTCATCTCAATACATTTCTATAATCACTACCAAGTTTGTGGCATGTATGAGAGAAACCCTTTAACACCGTTTCCAACCTGACCTAAAACCTAAAAGTATTTAGCTCAGAAAATTTAAGTTTTAGTACAGAAACAATTTTTTTGGCCTAAAATTTTAGCTCCAGATTATTAAAGAATGAATTTAGGCTAATTTAAAAAAAAATTATGTAGACTATCCTAAATTAATTTTATGAACATTTTAACCTAAAAATATTTAAATTCCGATAAATTTGATACATGAAAATCATGATAAACCACATAAACTTAATACAAACGACATTTAATAAACCACATAAACTTAATACAAATGACAATTAATAAACCACATAAACTTCAAAATAATAATAATAATAAACCACATAAACTTAATACAATCGAAAACTCATAAACTACATAAACTTAACACAATCGAAAACTCATAAACTATATAAACTTAATAATGATATCCACCATCTTGACTTGGTGGTTGACTTGGGTGATAGTCTTGATATAAATCATCATCTTCAAATATACTCGTTGTGGCATTCCTTCGTAAAATGTCATTTTGCTTACCACGTAAGTATTTCTTCCTCTTTAGAGTGTATTTGTCGAGGTCCTCCATGATCAAATTAATTTCGAACCTTTCTTGCTTCTTATCCCCTTCTTCCTTCATGGTCAAACGCATTTGTGCCGATTTTTCTTGCCGAGAGATATGGTTTTCGTTCATTCTTGCAAATCCAGTAGCAATTTGTGCACTTATCGAATCTTGGGACTTCCCTTTTCTCTTTGCTTCCTTTTGCTTATCTCTACCCAGGGGCCTTCCAAAAGAAGAAGTTGGGCTTCATTATGAAATAATCTTCCCCATTGTTGCTCCACATCGGTTCCCCACCTCGGACAATCCTTGAGGATGTTCCAAGAATGATGCAACATAAAATCTTGATTTTTTGGTGTAGTTCTAGTCTTGTAAATTGCCATTGCTTTGTCACCTGATGCAACAAATACATAAAAACAATTAGTTGCAAAATACTATTATGTGCATGACAAATAAAATATCAACAAAGAAACTCACAATTTCTGAGGCGCCCCTTCCATAAGTATGTCAACCATGGCTCTCTCCAAGCTTCCCTTCCACAAAGTGCACGATTTGTTGATAATCTTCCACCAATCATAAACACCACCAGCTTCCCTTAGACCGGCGTTGGAGTTTTCATGGAACTTATCAACGATTTTACCCCACAAAATTTTTCTATTTTGATTCGTGTCAATTGCACCATCTTCGCTAACAGAAATTCATGCCAAACATAAAGCAATATCTTCGTCAAGGGTCCAATTACGACTTTGTAACATCCCACATCAACCAACGGAGAGGAAATGATGTGCTTTATATGTACATGCCCACCTCTATATAGCATGAGGCCTTTTAGGGACTCACTCGCTTCGGAGTTCATCGGAACTCCAAAGTTAAGCGAATTCGGGTGAGAGCATTCCTAGGATGGGTCACCCACTGGGAAGTTCTTATGTCAATTCTTAGAAATAAAACCGTGAGAGCGTGGCCCAAAGTGGACAATATTGTGCTACGGCGGAGCTGGTCTGGGATGTGATAGAATGGTATCAAAGCCACTCTAGCGTTCGATGTGAGTGTGCCGACGAGGATGTCGGGCCCCTAAGAGGGATTGTAACATCCCATGTCAACCAATGAAGAGGGGGTGATGTGCCTTATATGTACATGCCCACATCCATATAGCACGAGACTTTCTATGGACTCACTGGCTTTAGAGTTTATTGGAACTCCAAAGTTAAGCGAGTTCGGTGAGAGCATTCCTAGGATGGGTGACCCATTGGGAAGTTCTCGTGTGAGTTCTTAGAAACAAAACCGTGAGGGCGTGGCCTAAAGCGGACAATATTGTGCTACGGCAGAGCCGGTCTGGGATGTGACAGAGTGGTATCAGAGCCACTTTGCCGTTCAATGCGAGTGTACCGACAAGGACGTTGGGCCCCTAAGGAGGTGGATTGTAACATCCCAGATCGACCAACGGAGAGGGGGTGATGTGCCTTATATGTACATGCCCACCTCCATATAGCACGAGGCCTTTTGGGGACTCATTGGCTTTGGAGTTCATCGGAACTCCAAAGTTAAGAGAGTTCAGACGAGAGCATTCCTAGGATAGGTGACACACTAGGAAATTCTCGTGTGAGTTCCCATAAAAAAAACCCTGAGGGTGTGGCCCAAAGCGAACAATATCGTGCTACGGCGGAGCCGGTCTGGGATGTGACAGACCTCTAACATGCTTTTTTACCATCTTGAAAAATTTGGAAGTGAGAAGAAATGGTAGAAAGAAAAATTAGAAGAATTGTAGGAGAAAGGTGGGTTTTGTGTGGATGTTTGAACAAATACATAGGTATTCATAGAGTTTTCAATGAATTTTGAGTTAAATAATTTTTTAAAAATTTATTTTAGCTGTTGGATTTAAATTTGGTCCGTTAGATCTTTTTTTTACCGTAAAATTTGATTATATTTGATCTAAGCCGTTGGATTCAATAAATATATAAATATAAAACTAAAAAAAATTGGAACCTGGACCGTTGGATTAACCAACGGCCCATTTAAATCCAGTTGTTGGATCGAAAAAAGTAGCCGTTAGGCTACATAAATGGCTGACACTCGGGGGGACAACCCCACGTAGGTGGGCTCGGCTGGCAGGGATGCCTGGCCCGTGACGCGCGTAGGCGACTGGGTTTTAAGGTGTGGGCTTCACAGCCCCAATTTCAGTCTCACCTTGTGGGGTCTACTCCAATTTGGGACCTAAACTTGGGCCGGTATTTGGCCCAAGGACGAGTTTTAGGTTAGTTTTAGGCCATGGGTTGGGTTGGGTTGGGTTTTGGGGGGAAAAAAGGGAATTTTAGGTTTTAGATTAGGGTTGGAGTGAGCCTAAGGGCCATTTGGATGGGGATAACAAATTTAAGGATTCAGATAAATGTTATATGGTTAAATTTTCTATTTGGAATATTAAAATTCACAAATTGAAAATTGGAGTAAGAAGAAAATGCAGACAAGATATAAATCAATTTCAAATGAGGAATGCTAGCAAACCTTCTCATTTGAATTTTCTCGGCTCTCCATCATATTTTGTAATGTTGCACGATGATCTAAACCGCTTATTTTTTAGGTCCTTTAAAGATCAACTTTACAAAAAAAAAAACAACCAAATATGACATTTTTCAGTTGTCTAACAAATATAAAAACCATGCTATTTTGTTAAATACTGATTTTTTACATCATTAGTTGAACATTTGAACGATTTCTTATTTAATTGAATTTTTGTAGAGTTGATTTTTAAAGATGAACTACAAAGAAGACAATTTTGGTCATGCAAGATGAGAAGAATAATAGAGAAGGCAGAACGAGAAGGTTTGTGTAGAGTCCCACATCGCCTAGGGAAGAGAATTCTCTATGCCTTATATGTACATGCTCACCTCCCTATAGCAAGACGAGTTTGGGAACTCACTGGCTTCGGATCCCATAAGAACTCTAAAATTAAGAAGTTTCTGTAAGAGCGATCCCAGGATGGGTGACCCCCTGGGAAGACCCTAGCACCCAAGAACAAAATCGTGCGGACTGGGCCCAAAGCGAACAATGTCTTGCTATGCAGATTGAGATGTGACAATTTGACTGAGAAATTAGCTCATTTCAATTAAGTTATTGCATGCATATAGATATTTCAAATTCGTGTTACATCTACATGCTTTCTAGCTTTTGTAAATAGCAAATTTAGCATTGCTATGAAATCCCAATCCTTTCTTTCAAGTCCTCCTCCAATTGATCTTCACGATAACCAAGACTTAGTTAATGGCGTTAATTACTGATCTTCATCAGTTTTAGCAGCTAGCAAGAGGAAATAAGTGACCATACATGTGCTTATAGCGGCCGCTTGGTCCTTACAACACTGCAATTTCAATATCTGTTGTTCAATATTTATTTATACGAAGGGCAAGAATTGGCCTGGTTGGTGGAATCAATTGATCGATCGAGTGTCCTCCTTTTGTCTTTAGCTTTGGGTGGTTCCTCTGTCTTTGTTTGACAACTACAATGACATGCAGAGAGACAAGTCCTAATGGGAAGGAAGGACCACAGCTTTTTAATATAGTGTTTATTATGGATAGGGTCACTTTCTTTTTTATAAATTTAGGCTCCAAGAGTTGGTATTACTGCTTCGAAGTTGGATTCTCTCCCTTTACTTTTCTCCTTCCCTCCCTCCCCTCTCTTTTCTCTCCCCTCTCTCTACTCCTCTATGCAATTTTCTCTTTCTCTCTCTACAAAAATAAAATAAAATAAAATGATGATGTGGCTTAATCTTAAGCATTCAATTAGAAAGGAAGGGAAGAGAGGAAAAAAAATCTTAAGCATTTCATTAAGGTTCAGGCCCCCAAAAAAAAATCATTAAGGTAGATAGTAGTGGCGGTTGTAAAATATAAAAAGCAATATATTCCAAACGTAGGGTTTTATTTGCAACTTCTGTTGCAATTTTCATGACGGAGCAGTTGTTGCATGCAGATGGGTTTTGTTTGTTCCTTTTTTTCTATATTATTATTAGTTTCTCTCATATTTATTAATTACGAGTGGTGTAGAGTCATTTTCTAGGTTACATTATCTTGTCTATATACTTGAAGGAGAAAATGCTTCACAAATTGGTATATATAAACATTCAAGTCCTTGTTGTCATATAATTAAGATCGTGCATGTTTTCCCATTGAAATTTGCCTTCTATATGTCCTCAACCATTTTATTAATCTGTCCTCGTTTAATCTTTTCTGTAGAAAACTAGATAATCTTCAAAGTATATCCAAGACCTGAATCCAATGCGGAGCAAACATCATGACTAAAACAGCACAGTTTATTAAAATTTAAGCATATAACCCAAAGCCAAGCAAAATAACTAAAATCTTAAGTTAATTAGAATTCATCGCATCCGCCATAAAGAAGCTCTGGAACAATTGACCGATTTATGGATTGTAACTTAGTCTCCAGCGATCCAACTACACATAAAAGCGAACAAATAGATCGTAAAATTTGGAGAAAACAAAAGATTACGAAATTGAAGTTGAAATTGTCATAAACGAGGAGTACTCTCATCTTATAATAATTGAATTTCATTTTTCCTAGTTGAAATGTGGATCATGATGAAATTTCCGTGCATGAAGCTAGAATCAAGTGGCACTACATGTGAACAACAGGAGATGACATGCACACATCGCATATACATGACAGGTTGTGCCACCTATATTAGTTCTTTCGTTTGTATTCCTCTTTGACATTTCTGTTCATCTTATTCATTGGAAAAATGGATCATGTTGTCTTATCTGCTGATCCTGATAGGACCATTACTCATCATGCTTTGAATCTTTCTCCCTTAATTTCTTGTATTAGAAAGTAACGACTAAAAGAGGATTAGTGTGACTTTGTTAACTGCATCACAGTGAACTCTATGACTTGAGTAGTTGCTATTAATTATATAACCAAGATTGTTTAGTGAGAGGGAGAGCTTAACTACCCCATATATGTACGCAGCGCTGTAGAACTTAATTAAAATCTCAAGCTCTTGAGATTTACAGTCTTGTTCTCTTAGGCCCTACGGAGGTCACTCACCGCCCAATTTTAATTCAACGGTATAGGTGATCATTTAATTTTTATTATTATATTTTTTTCTTTACTGTTGGTTAAAATCGAATATGACTGTCCGCCATTTTTTTGAACCATTAAGTCTAGAAGAATGAGACTCTGAAGTATCTCATTTTTTTCCTTGATCACCTTGGACTTGGCAATGAGCTGGTGCAACTACTACTTAATTAATAATCTTCAGCCTAACATATACTATTAGTTTTGGTAAAAATAATGTGCAGAGGACCATTCTATTAGACTAGCTAAGAGCTAGCTCAGCAGCAAATAAACTCATGTGAAGAGTACAATTAAGGATTATTAATCGTTAGTACAACCATCACAGCAGTGAATATAAATCGAATCATCTTGTATCATAATAGTTTATGATCACGTTTTTTTTAACAAACAATATTATCTATTCTAAGAGAGAGGGAATGTGTTTAATTAGCCTCACAAATAAGCTAGTAATAATGTGATTCAAATTCGCCTTTGGCAAAAATTAAATCTAAGACTTCTCACTTACAAGTAAAAAGAAATACTACTAGACCGTAGTACTAAGTGACAATAGTTTATGATTAACTTAAAATATTGTTACGATTGCATCTAAAAGTAATAACTAAGTGTCAGATAATGATGCGTAATGATCTTTTCTTACATTAAAAAGAGAAATTTCATTAAAATGAGAGCTATTATTTTAGATAGCCGGAACTAGCTAGTTTGTTTACTTGCATAAGATCCAGTCGTTTGATCACACTCAAGTTTTATTTATTTTTTTAATTTTGTTTGGTTAAATTAATCAGACATGGCCATTAGTTGGTGACGTTCCATGTGGTGGGGGGCACGTATAATGTGATTAACGTTTCCATGTTTGCTATGCTAAACATATCATTATTTTGGTAATGATGGTTTATGTGAGTACCACCATGGCAAACATGTTTAGTTCAAACCAACACGTATGAGGTAATTATTATTAAGTGGATTAATCAAAGTAACATGGTTCGGAATAATTTGATTGCACTGTCATCTAGGATTCGTGTCAAAACCATATGTATGCTGCTGCAAACTTTTCAACTTAGTTAGGCACATCCCATATTCTCATTCATTCCACCAGATATCTATTTTCCTTTTGAGGTTTTCCTTCTTGTAGAATTAGCATTTCTCAATATTTTTAGTGGGAAATCCCGTTTCTTCTTTCACAAGTTAATTTTAGGTTAGTATCTCTTACAAGTATAATTTATATGGAACGAATAGACCATTATTTTAATATTTCTAGAAATGATACAATGTCATGTGAAAATAAACTTACACATATCATTGTATTATTAACATGAAATGATGCTATGACAATACATCTGTTCCATTGAAATCCTCATCTTTTACGGGAATTACAACACATCTCTAATCTCTTTGTCTACCTATCACTTGATGTGTGAGATAGTATTGCTAAAGGTATGAATCAAGAATGATAAACAACAAAAGATAACCAGCACACACACCCCTTTTCTCTCTCACGTGCCCTTATTTAATCTTGGTCATTGTTTTTGTTTAATTTCCTTAATTCGATATCTAGAAGTAGAGAAAAATGTGTCGGAAAAGAAAAATAATGCCTGTTTTTTTTTTTTTTTTTTTTTTTTGGTAAAACGTGATTTTAATTTCAATGTCTTATAGGGTTGGGATATTTTATATCTTGCATAATTGGGGCACACAAGGTGAGTTGGGTTGGATCATCCTACAGCACTCAAACCAACCATTTCATGTGCATATGACTAGAAAGACAACCCAACCCAGCCATGCCCTCTAATTACATTTGACATTTAGCCCAACCCAATCATTTTCCCTTGCCTTTCCCACAAAATTAAATCATAACCAATCCGTCTAATCTAACAGAAACTTCTGCTACTTTCCTTTAGACCAACCCACGTGACAATGCGTAATTGATTTCAATACTGCAAACATGACATCCCAAGTCAGAGACGTGGGTTGGATTGGATACCGCCAGTGTAGTACACCAGGTGTAAGGAAGTCATTTTCCACGAGCTAGTGCCCAAATTAAATCATCTTCTACTTCAATGGAAGATGTTGCAGCACAGATTGATCAAGTTAAAAAAATTAGCAAGAATACCAATAAACAAAAGGTGAATTGTGTTTGAGTGCAGAGTATTGACTGCAGTAGAAAAACAGAAGCTATTCTTCCAACATTTTCCATGGTCCAATTTGGAAGCAGAGGTTCCAACGTATGAACTTTAGGCATTCACAACATACATGTTCTATTTCCTAGGACACTTCACATTTAGCGATCGAGTGAGCTCGAAAAATCAGTAACTTCATAGAATTCACAGGTTGTAATGAGACTGAATCAAAACAGTGCACACGCTACTTATCCGTTGAGATTCCATCACAGAACTTGCAAGGGCTCTCATCGATTCTTCACTACATATAAATCCAGCAATAACTTGAATTCTGTCGAACTTCAGATTATGTCTATCGGTGTTCATTTTTTAATAGTGAACATGGCATAAAGGATAAACCAATATAGACTCATGCCCTGAATTAATGTACTGATTGAATATATGCAACTACAGTTACTACACAAAGAAGCACTTTACCGAAAACTTGAATCAGCATTAATGTAATTGGTTCAGAAACTCATTTGTCTTCAATTAAAATGCTCGGCCAGTTTTGATCAGCCTGTAACTTCACAAACTCAGCCAAAATCTTTATCTCTTCATCCTGCAAACGGGCACCAAAAGTGCACTGGCCCCTTGGCGCGCATTTCTCGCCAAAACCCTGCAAATTCACAGGAGATACATACACTATCTTAAGTTAGGTTCGAACATATGATGGTTAGGAGGCAAAGTTTTCGAATTAGATTTAGAAAAAAACTTGCCGGCATTCTTCCCTTTCCAAAGTAAGTAACACGGTATATCTCCTCTTCTGTATCAACTCCGTTTCTAGAGAAGAAAAATGCTCAAATTATCAGTTAGTTAATTTAAGAACGATGAAAATGAAATCATATTACTGCACTTAATCAAATATCAATTGGTTCAAACACTGAAACAGGTCCAAGTTATGAAAGGTGATAATGTAAAACATGGCCTTTCTTTGTTTTTTATTTCCTTAATCAAGATGACAGGGGTAGATCAAATTGCGCATAAATGCCTTGAAACGACATCAACATACAATATTCTCCAGCATCGGTTGCAGAGAATACAAATCAGTGACTCAAAGGGTTTTGAAAGCCGTATCAGTATTGCCTTATTCATCTTCATTTTCAGAAGCTAATTAAATCTTGTTGAAATGCATGCATCTAACTAAACAATTGATGGAGGTTGTGCCGCCTTACCTCTGTAGGTCTTTGGTAAAGAGTGTTGCACCCTGGAAAGAAGACACAGTAAGAAATAACAAAGATTTTGAGCGATAACTATATACGAGATTTGTTGGTGAATGGAGGCTCACCGGTTGTATTATGTTTCCACCTGCATCATGACATCCAATGCAAGTTCTACGAAACAATGCAGCTCCTCTTTGAACATCAATGGCTTGCGCATGCGAGACTGCGCAACAACAAAATTCGATTAAGTATTTTATTTTAAACCATAAAGAAGCCTCTACGAGTCCAACAAAGGCAATCTACTCTAATTACAATCAAAGCTCCCCAATGGCAGCACTCCTAAACCCCAAAAAACAAAAGTAAAACTATGAAACCATATTCACAAGATTTACTCGTTTCGATCTCTATCCTTTTACCTGTAACAGGTATTGGGTTCGAATCCCTCTTGTGGCTGCAAAAAATAAGGCTTAAGCAAGCAGCCACTTCCTAAATTTGGGGGAGTGGAGCTAGAATAAAGGGGCATGATCATGGAAGATGGATCATGGAGAAATAGAAGGAAAGTGGGACTTGGAGCCTAAGTATTTTATGCCTATAAAGAACTAGAATCTGACGATAAGAGAAGAGGGAGGGGGAGTAGGGAGAGAGGTATGAGATGGTTCTATATTTGACAAGCATCTTGAATAAAGACTGACTTGAGCGTCGGAGTATTTTCTTGCCCCCTGCTCTCATTGATAGCAAACGAAGTTGGTGTTGTGGACTTCTCATATGATTACAAAATGTATTTGTTGGAGGATTGGAGGATCCGAGTTTTTCCGCTCTAACAGTTGGCGCCGTCTGTCGGAATTCGTACAAAAAGCCGTATTTAAGAAGTCATGGTTTCACTCACGCCACAATGGGGGCACGGGCCAAAAACCCGAATAAGTTTTTCTGTACTTCTCTTTGCCCAATTTAAAACCCTCGACTGTCTCTCTATCCCCTGTTCTCATTTAACTGGAGGAAGGAAAGCACAATCACTTTAAGATGTCGTAACCGAGAGCAACGGTAAAACATGGGAAATTCTTTAGAGGGTAAAACATGGGAAAATTTTCAGAGGCGAAAATGACTCTTAACTGCCATCACCGTTGCCGTTGTTCTCTTCCTTGCCCTTGCGATCGGTGACGGGTCCCCCGAAGCCGATACGACTCGTCTACTGCGACAAGAATGGGAAGTTCCGGAGGGATCAAGAGGCTGCCTCCATTGGTATCGTTGGTCATGCCTGCCAGAGAAAGAGCTTTATTCTTAATCAGCTTTTCAGATTTTAAGTACCTATGGGAGATCCATTGTAGAGTGGGAGCACGGAAGCAACTCTTAGCAGATTGAATTACCAAAGTCGGGGATAAGATGAATTATTTTCTTCGCTCACTTGAAATGCATGTTGCTGATTACGACAATCAAAGATAAGTTGGTTTTTGAATTAAATTACATTTTGTTTGCAGATTCTTTTGTTATAGACAATGATTAATCCCCCTGCAAGGATTTTGGACCAGTAACTTGGAAAGAAAAGTCTTATTTATAGAGGGCAAGTTTATCCTAATAATTAAGATAACATCTTGAAATGATATTTTATAGAATGAACGCAAAGATCATGTTTTAGAGAAATTTGTTAGAGACATCTTCCCACGTCATTAAAATAGGAATTATACATGAAAAAAATCGAAAACCTACGTATACAACATGTGTTCAAGGTTGCAAAGCAAGGAAACATGAGGTTCACTCTTGCGACACGAATGGCAATGAAATTGCCTAACAGATAAGAACTATCACATTGATTTATAATCAGTTTCATATTCGTGCAATTCATGGTTTTTGTTTGGCAAAGAAATCTGAGAACACTAAATCACTAACATGGAATCTCAACTTATTTATCATTTACTTTATATATCACTTATGCCAATGAATAATATGAACTATTAATGTTGTGGTCTCATATTGACAACGCTAATGAGGATTTCTTGGAATTGTGTTGGCAGTGAATCGTTCCAATTTATGAGAATATGGAGAGAAAGTGGAAATGCTTATATTACACATCATTTGGTTGCATATTGAAAAGGAAATTGTTCAGCAAGCACTCATGGCTTGGAGCACACTATTACTACATAAATTCTTGATCGAATATCATAAGACAGTTGGTTGTAGATCGAGAACGAATTAGGGCCGAAGGCCTAAGACTATGGGAACGTACAAAAAGTCGCATTGAGAAGACATAAATGCCCTCCAAGCAACAATGGGGCACAAATTTATACCCCAAACATAGAGAAGAATTTCTTTCCTCTAGCTCTTTTATGATTTACCATGAAATACGAATTCTATCATTACATATTTTCGTCATAACATGTTAAAGAGATTTGCGTACCAATTCTCTATCGCTTTACAATTTTGCAAAGACAAATCTTTTATCGGATTTAAATTCTACGTGAAGAATAATTTTATGTGAGTTCATACGAGAATGTATGTTGTCCATGTTACGTTTTAGATAGAGCTTCTAAACTCTTTCTATTTCTTGAATTAGTCAGAAAATAAATTACATGTCAATCACTCTTGAATCAGATTCTTCGAAACTTGTCAAAGGATTAAATACTAGCTTATGTTAACTCAACTATGTTTCCATACTTGAATGTTATAAGATCTAAATCTTTTCAGGTGCTTTTATTTGGAGATGAGTTTCACGATAAGTAAATCGTGTGGAGTACGCACACGAATAGTTGGGTCTCAAGACCCCTATCCTCAAACCATAATTGGCGATGAGACTTTGTATTCAAATGGGATACATTTACAGTGGTCAAACTACATTGGGTGAAGTTACAGCCTAGGACGATCCGAAATCGTCAAGGAACCAAACAGAGGAAGAAACACCATCGCATGAAGAGAACGTTGAGCAACATGTGGGGACACATGACAAGCTTGGACCAGAGGCAAATCTACAAGGAAAGTTTTCATACCAAAAAGTTTGCACGGTGGGACAAGCCACGATTTACTTAGGATGTAACATTTGAACGTGATTCATATTTGAGAAATGGTTTGGTCATTGGCAAAAATGAGTAAATGAGAGAAAATAATGCACAATGCAGAGGTATGAAAACTGATGTTAGACTACGAGTACAATTAATGCTATTTTATATTGTGAATAACGGACTCATGATTAAACCCTAGTAACAAGAATTCATGCCTATTGCTAGTATGGACAATTTTCAGTATGCTAAACACATAAAGACTTAAAAGCCACTTATAGGGTGTGTACTCAAGGATTTTGAGCAAAAGAAAAACACTCTACATCAACTCTAGTGGCGATGAAGTCGCCTGAGAGGAATGTTTAAACAACATAATTATAAAGGCAAGACGATGATGATCGGCATGCCACCTCGGATCCCTAATATCGTGAATGAAACAAGACTACATCGCTTTGATGATTTCCCTTGCCCTTGAACGTTGTTGTTTGCAGAATTTAGCATGCGAATGTTTAAGGTACGACAACTATGGGTGCTGCACCAACCTGCGTATATAATATGGTCCATTTTTTTATACTATTATTAGAATGCTTGCTTATGAATTGCATGATTTATTATGAACTGATGTTTATTAATTTGAGACCAAAAATTGAAAATATAAAATTAAGCTAAGGTTTATGAATTAAGATTGAAAACCCATGATCAAATGGGTTAAGACCGGTTAAGATCGAGAACCCAAGATCGAATGGGTTAAGACTTAATTAAGATCAAGAACCCAAGATCGAATGGGTTAAGACCGAGTTAAGATCGAGAACCCGAGATCGAATGGGTTAAGACCGAGTTAAGATCGAGAACCCGAGATCGAATGGGTTAAGACCGAATTTAAATCGAAATCCAAGAACGAAGGTTAAATTATGATCATGAGATCGTAACCGAAGGCTAAATTATGACCAATTGATTGTGTCCGAATGATAATATATGACTTTGTGATAGCAACCAAAGGCTAAACTATGATTGTGTCCGAAGGCTAAACTCGTAATGAAACTCCAAGTCTCATATTTTTCCTCTACAAACTAAGATGATATACATTTGCAGAAAAAAAAAAAAAAGGCTTTCTGTGGCTGCAAAAAATAAGGCTTAAGCAAGCAACCACTTCCTAAATTTGGGGGAGTGGAGCTAGAATAAAGGGCATGATCATGGAAGATGGAACATGGAGAAATAGAAGGAAAGTGGGACTTGGAGCCTAAGTATTTTATGCCTATAAAGGAACTAGAATCTAACGATAAGGGGAAGGGGGGGGGGGGGGCGGGGATATGAGATGGTTCTACATTTGACAAGCATCTTGAATAAAGACTGACTTAAGCGTCAGAGTGTTTTCTTGTAGGTCCCCCGCTCTCATTGATGGCAAGCGAAGTTGGTGTTGTGGACTTCTCACATGAATACAAAATTTACTTGTTGGAGGATTGGAGGATCCGAGTTTTTCCCCTCCAACACCTCTCTAACACAACTATCATTAAGTAAGCACACAACTTTACATTATTTCAAATGATTAACCATGTACTGCTACATTATCTAAGACCAGCTACTACCTTATTTAAGACCAAAACATTGCTGCACTAGAAAAAAACATGGCGGGTTGGAAATTTGAGGGAAATGCAGGAGTTATTAAACTATATATGCACTAACTGGAGGGATAAAACCTACAACAAGTGATAAGGGATGTGTGGTGGTCTGCGGTCACCACTACTTGGTACTTACCAGGGGTGATTGAGAGTGGAGATAAAGTCAGAACTGCAGCCATTAAAGGAGGAGCCAAGCTCTTGAGAAACTTCCATTCTTCTTGCTTTTGAGGAATTGGGTTGTGTCCTCCTCCTTGCTTCACTGCACCCTGTATATAAGAACACACTCTAGTTTCTCAAAATTCAGAATTTTCATCTGCCAATTCGAGAGAGAGAGAGAGAGAGAGAGAGAGAGAGAGAGAGTACCTTTGGGAGGCAAAAGGTACCATTAGGGCTATTAGATACCAGAGATGTAAGCTGCATTTCTCGCTCTAGTGGATAACAAAGTTGAAAGTGTGGTTGCAACTTGCAGCCACAAATGCAAAATACCACAAATATATATTTGCTTACCTTTTTTCCCCTCTATTCCTATTAGAATTTTTATCTTTTTTATTTGTTGGAATTCATATTAAAAATTTAAAGCTATACGCTACATTCTATACGAAAGGGGTTACCGCCAAAATGATAAATTTATTGGAAATAAAAATCAATGTTTCATCACTCAGTACTACGATTTTGTGATATTTTTCTTTATTTAGAAGTTAGAGGTTTTAGGTTCGAATCTCGTTGATGGCGAATTCAATATCAAATTAGGCTGCCTATTGTGTAGCTTAGCCGAACTCTCCGTTCTCTTAGTGTAAAAATATCAATGTACTAAAAAAAATTAATGTCTCAATATTCTTTGTAAATTTTGACAAAAAAAGTTTATGAATGTTATTGTCATACCGATGTGTCACTATTCTTTTGTGAATTAAAATAAAGAGTATCAATAGTCTTTTTTTTTCATTTTTATAAAAGCCTAAAAATTAAGAATCTTATATTTTGACATAATATTTTATAATGTTGGCACGAGAATTGACGTTAAACTGTAAGGTGTCAAACTATAATCCCTAGCATATTTCTTTTTGAAACTTTTTCATATAGTGGATAAGAGTATATTTAAGTAGATTTTATCGGGATAAGAACTCACAAGTAGAAGTGTATAAGAAGTGAAATTATTTTCAAAATACATATATACTAAACCCTGAATCCTATCTACTTTTACTAATCAATATGTCGACCTCATCCACATATTAACACTTAATAATCATGAGATGATCATATTAGGATGATTCTTTTATCGACAGATGCTCCTATTACATTTGTAATCTCTGAAGGATTATAATCAATTATGTAACATATATCTCGAGAATTTAAATATTGTCTACGTCATTAGACTGATCCTTAATAACTTCAAAACACATGCGTATTTGTACGACTAACTTCTTTTCTCCAAGGTTGATTAGTAATTTTAATCTAAAATAACAAAATTTAATAATTTTATTACAACTGATGTCATAGATAGGTTACTATTGTCAATGCCAGCATTTTTAGGTCTAAAGAGTTGTCAATACACAAATGAACGAAAAGCTTCTCCAACTCGTTTTGGCATCTTTGCCCTGGAATTATCCAACTTTATACGTCGTCGTGTGAGCGTAAATACTAAATAGAACGTGTTAATTTTACCATGTTGTCGTTTTGCGAGTTCCAAATCTTTATATCTCGTCATCGTCTTCCGTACTTATCGCGGAATTGCGTACCGTCCTAACGATTTGCTGTCTTCCCTTTAGCTTCGCGACTCGGGAGCTCTAAATTTCCCAAGTTTCATCAAATTTCAGGCTTCAATTGAAATATTCGACCTCTGATCAAATCGAAATTCGAAATTTAGGGCTTTGATTGGGGGAAATGGCGATGCTTTTGGAGGATATTCTGAAGTCGGTGGAGCTCTGGTTAAAGCTGATCAAGAACCCCCAGCCTTACGTGGACCCAAATCTCGACCCCGTTCTGCTAGTTCCGGGCATCGCCGGTTCGGTCTTGACTGCCGTCGATGAAGAGAGTGGTGCGGTGGAGCGCGTTTGGGTTCGAATCCTCGGCGCTGACTACACGTTCCGGACCAAGCTTTGGTCTCGTTTCGATCCTTCAACAGGTAAAATCATTGAAAATTTTGAAATTTCTGGGGGTGCTTTGTGTTTGGTTGCTGAGAAAATTGAAGTTGAATTAAGAGAGAAAATTCTGCTATTTGTGATTACATGGTGAAGTTTCTTGTCATTGATCACGAATATGAGTTGTCATATGGTTCAATTTAGTTTCTGAAGCTGAACTTGGGTATAGTGGTAAAATATTTAAAGGTAGAAATTTCAATTTACAAAATACATAAAAAGGTCGCAAAAGTGAAATTTAAAGGCCAGCTTCGGCAATCTGTTGGTTAACTTTTAAGGAATGTCAGTTCGATTTATGTGTTTCGCAATGCGCCCTTCCCGCAATGGTGTATGGCAGGGCACGAAAGCGTATCAGCTCGAGCTCAAATTGTTTGGAAAGCTTTCAAATGCATTGGTCAGTAGTCATGTTGTAAGCATGCTTGCAGTCCCTCACGTGCATATAGGAAAGTCGGTTTTCGATTGGAATGATATGAATGCATTTTATGTAGTTACGCATGTGATTCTATGGAACAATAGAAATAATGATCTGTTTGTTAAACAGGTAAAACTGAGTCTATGGATCCAAACACAAGGATAGTGGTTCCTGAAGGTAGATATGGACTTGAGGCAATCGACACCTTGGACCCTGACATGGTATGAAGCATAACTACTTAAAGAAGCCAACCTCGATTTTCTATTTTTTTTTTCTTATGCATGATTTTTATTATCGATTTCTTTTGAGGTTTCCTTGTTTCTTTTCGCTTCCCCATTTATTGGTCAGCTGTACTTTTCATAATTTTAACTGCAAATTTTTTGCTCCTTTCCTTGTTAATATGCTACACCAAATGAAACTCCTTTTCTTCCCAACAAAAATCTAGAACTTTCAAATGACCATCCACTGAGTGTGAGATTTTTTTGCTTTCTAGAAATTGTGGAAGCTCTTTCTTTGGCTTTTTATTTGTTATAAGTAGATGATTCGGTACATGCCAAACTGATATAGTAGGATTTTAGTGAAAAGTTATAATAATAATTGAAACTTATCAGAATTTGGTACAGTATTTAATGCTTATATTTCTTATTTTTGGAACTCTTATCTCATTGATTCTTGAGTAGTTTTCTGGAAGTGAGATTTAAAGGTTGAACCAATGATAAAATTCTATTGATGGCTTGTCTCATGCAGGTCATTGGACAGGAGTGTGTGTATTATTTTCATGACATGATTGTTGAATTGACCAAGTGGGGTTTCCAAGAGGGAACGACACTTTTTGGGTTTGGTTATGATTTCCGCCAAAGCAATAGGTATCTGGTTTATTTGAATGCCACTTAAAGTCCCAAAGCTTTATTTGTGAAGGGTATGCTTTGTTTAGGTAATCACCGTGGTCAAGGTTTTCAATATGGTTATGCCTTGTTTTTGTTTAGGTTGCAGGAGACATTGGATCGCTTAGCTGCAAAACTAGAGGCAGTGTATAATGCTTCTGGAGGGAAAAAGATAACCATCATAACTCATTCTATGGGGGGCCTTCTAGTGAAATGTTTCATGGTCTTGTATAGTGATGTAAGGCGTCCACTCTGCTTCTTGAGTAATAGTTATTCTTGTCCTTTTCTTATTTTGCTCAGGCCATCCCCTTTCCAATTTATTGAATCAAATACGGCTTAACAATATGGTCTAATTTTGGTGCTGCAATTTATATCCTATAATTTAATGCCATTTGTTTCACAGGTTTTTGAGAAATATGTGAACAAGTGGATTGCAATTGCTGCACCATTCCAGGGTAAGTAAGTGATCATGTGCAATTAGCATTTGTATAACAAAATGTAAACTGAAGTTTAGGTTGAAGTCAACCTCTAATAATTTGTATAATCTCAGTTGTTATGCTGCTCCTGAGTCATTTGTAAAGCTTTAACTTTTAAGGTGAAGAATTAAACAAAAGCTAATTTGTGGCTTTTCATTGTTGTGCAGGTGCACCTGGATATGTCACTTCTACCTTTTTAAATGGAATGTCATTTGTTGACGGGTGGGAACAGAATTTTTTTATATCAAAATGGAGCATGCACCAACTGGTATGAGTCCATTTCTACGGGCTGTGGAATTTGAAACAAAAATGTAATCTTGTTACGGGATGAAGAAAGTTAATTGTTAAAAGAGCAAATATTTTAAATTAAAACCAAAAATAACATAATATGGTAGAAGTATTTGATAGTAAAGCATTCACAAACATTTATTTCTTATTTGCATTCATTTTTTTTCTTATTGAGGTTTGTTGCAATTTTCCAGCTTATTGAGTGCCCGTCAGTATATGAATTGATGGCTTGTCTTGATTTTCAATGGGAACATCCTCCTCTTTTGGAAATGTGGAGAGGTAGGCCAGATGCTGATGAGAGATCTCAAAATATGCTAGAGTCTTACCCCCTGGTAGAGAGCGTCCAGATTTTTAAAGAGGCTCTTGCAAATAATACGGTAAGTGCCACCGTATATAATTTGGTGTTCTTTTAAAATGTAATTTAAAGTTAAAAAGTTTGCTAGCATGGTCCCTTATCTCCTATGAGATGAGGTTGCTTGGTCTCTTCTATCCTTCTGGGTATCTTAGTAAAGTGGTTTTCCTTTTATGGTACACTCGTATGGCTTATTTAAACTTACACTGCATGTTTTCGTAATTTCAGGTCAATTATAGCGGTGAAGATATTCCCCTACCATTTAATATGGAAATCTTGAAATGGGCTAATGAAACACGCAAGATTATATCTCGGGCAAAACTTCCTCCTCAAGTTAAATTCTACAATATATATGGGATGAATCTCGAGACACCTCATAGTGTTTGGTAATTCCTCCATGAAATCTCTTAATGAAATCCTTCTGATGCTTGCCTGCTATTTTAGATAATTGTAGGATAAAAGTTTCAGGTCATACTAAAAATGCCTCCGGATACGAATGTCTTTTATCATCATGGCTTAATTTAACATCTAAGTCAACTACTCTGCAGCTATGGAAATGAGGAAACACCGGTCACAGATCTACTACAGCTACGCTATTTCCAGGTTATTATCTTTTAATGGAGGTGCTACCACGATATGTTTGTATGATTTTTTCTACGAGATTACAATCACATGGCTAACTCATCGTTGCATTGAATCAGCCTAAGTATGTATGCGTCGACGGTGATGGGACAGTTCCAGTAGAATCAGCTAAGGTTTGTCGACTCCCCTGTCCATACTCTTAACCGGTCTTCCATTCATTCAAATTTGTTTCGGTCAATATGAGTTGCCAATGTTTATATTCTTCCCTCTTTTGTGAATTCCAGGCAGATGGTCTCGATGCTGTAGCAAGGGTTGGAGTCCCTGGCGAGCACCGAGGAATTCTCTGCGAGCACCATGTGTTCCGGATACTCAAGCACTGGCTGAAGGCGGACCATGACCCGTACTACAACCCCTTAAACGACTATGTGATTCTACCCACTGCATTCGAAATGGAGAGGCAGAAAGAGAAAGGTCGAGAAGTAACATCTGTAAAAGAGGAGTGGGAAATCATCTCCGAATGCCAAGACGCCGATGAAAAGCCTGTGGTGAGTTCCATATCGGTTTCGGACGCCGGAGCCGAGGCCTGCGCAACTCTCATTGTTCACCCTCAGAACGAGGGAAAGCAACATGTGGAGCTGAATGCTCGAAGCGTCTCAGTCGATGCATGAATATAAGAACAGTGCTGCATTGGATATTGCAGGTGCCTTTGTGTATAAAACAAGATATGAAATTATAAAAAAAATTCTGTCGGTAGCAAATGTAACATCTAATCTAATAAAATCTATTGTCTAACAAAAAAAAAATTTAAACGTTTCCTAAAGTACTATGAAATTGGAAAAATCTCTATCAAGTAAGAATAAAATAACAAAAATATATTCAATTTTGTGTCAAAATTATTTTGGCTTATTGTTTGTTAAATTGAGGATATTTTTGTTATTTTAATTCTTATTTAACGTAAATTTTCATATAATAACCAAAATGGTTGATGGTGAACAATTTCAATGACCATTTTTATTGATTTCAAATCTCAAAGACCAAAATGATGAATTATACAAATTTCAGGATCATTTTGACTGAAAAGCGTTATTAAAATATATGCGACAATGTGACCGAAAAATTTTGCGTAAATTTTGCAAGGTATCACCTTCAGCAGTTTATGTTTCAGCCATTTTTTTTATTAATTAAGATGGTGTAGCAGAATTAATGGAATTAGTGTTGCTGGGCCTTTTTTTTTTGGTAGCTATTGCAATTATGGTGGCCGAGTTCGCACACAACATTGCGATGCAACATCCGAAATCTTACACAGTAACTTACCCTACCTTGGGCATATATATTTGTTGCTCGCTAATTATCTATTGCAAATCCTTACACACAAGAGAATGTACTGCGGAAATCAACGTCGACAGAATTAAGGAAATATTATTGAGGGGCCGGTCGGTGCACGTACGATCCAGAAACAAATCAAATTTATAGTTACAAACAGCTCATAATCCTCTGAAATTAACATTAAACTACTGCGCAGGGCAAGCAGCACAGGTCGCAGAGGCAGCAGCAAAACATGGCAGAACAACTGCAATATATATATACATGAGAAATAGTTAGTTGATCATGTATTTGACAGAGAAATTATTTAGTCACTTAGGAGGATTAAGAGAGAGTGTTTAATTACCATCCTGCCCAAAATCCACCACCTCTCTGTTGGTGATGAGATTTTGGTGGCTGCTGCTGGTAGGGAGCTGGCTCTTGGGGATATCCAGCTGGAGGTCCATCACTTTTCATAGGATAATTAACTGGCGGTGCAACAACAACATACGGACCACCTTGAGTACTAGTACTGTATCCTTGATGAACTTGTGGTGGTGGCGGGTACGACGGAGGCGGATACCCTTCATATGCGCCGGCCGGCGGAGGGTATGAAGTGGGCGGTGGTGGATATACCACTGCAATTTTGGTACGTCAATTCAAATTATAATTTCGTTGAAGATAACTACAATTAAGTACTATATTACTAACCATATTTTATTGAAAGCATTCTGTAAAACAGATATATGCAGAACATTTAATCATGGCAGTAGTTATTTTACCTGGAGCCTGATGATGATGGTTGTAGTGACTCATGCTAATGATTTCTACAAGAAATATATATATATGGATTTAGGGTTTTGAGAGAATGTTTGTATCTCTGCTTAATGAAAAATCTTTTCTCGATTAGTTATGACTAGCTTACAGGGTTTTGTGTGTGTCTGTGTACAATATATATAATTGTTTAGTCCTTATATTTTTTCAGACTTGGCGGCTCTAAACGCGTGATTATCTGAAGTTTAGTAGTTGCCTCCAACGTGCGCATTTTCTATACCATTCTTCTCCGGCAGGCAGACTCTTCTTCTATTTGTACGGTTACGGTTAAGTTACGTCAAAATTTTATATGAATTTTTTAATAAAAATAATAAAAATATAAAATATTGACCAAATTTAATCGTGACCGCACAAATAAAAATGAATAAGAAAGACATAGGAAAAGGAGGACAGACAATCTGTCTCCCTTCTCCAGACTTGCACGAAACTCATGCCAACATATCAGTTATCGCCACGTGGCAAATACTGGCCTACTTCTCCTTTGTTGGGTAGTGGATGATGCTTTCAAGGTCAAAGAAGAAGCTTCTCTGCTTCTTTTCAAAGTTTAAATTGTGAGTCTTGAAGATGATGGGAGAGGAAAAAAAACACTATCGAGAGACTATTTGCCACTTAAAAATTTGCTCTTCTAGATGGACTGCAAGAAACATATGCTCAATATCTTATAGTTTATAATTGGTAAACGTTAGGTATACTTTGCTCCTAGATGGGTATTGATATATATAGGAATTTTTAATATCAATGTTCAACTATCTAACCATGTAGTAATCGTTGTATGTTATAACACCGAAACATTAAGTATAGGGTTTTCGTGATATATGACATCAAACAAGTTCCCCCAACTTAACGCTTCCTATCTAAATGCAAAATCGGCTATAGTTAGAGTAGCTTTAATGGACTTTCTAAATGAGCTCCTAACTAGAATTTAGGAAGGATTTAAACAAATCAACTTCAATCATGCTTCATATCCACATCCTAAGATAGAGATTTTCATCTAGGAATTCTTAAATATAGGGAGGTAAAAAAAAACAAAACAAAAAAAAAACTCTTAGTGACTATATAATTAATACTAATTGTTTTAATATTATTTTAAATAAATTAATTTCTATTGGCTTATTATTATTTTATAGTATTATGACTCTCTAAAGTAGAGAATATAGTTGGAGTACAACTTTTTTCTAGAACTCCTAAAATAACTTTGTGATAGTCTTAGTTAAATCTTTGATATAAAATAGAGAGTATAATTGGAGATGCTCAAACGAGATGTTAAAACAAAAATGTCAAATGCAAATTTGCTGGCAATGTCAAATTTTCTTTTGTCTGGCCCATATGTTTTTTCTTATTAAGTTAATATTTGTAAAAATCGCTCTCCAAAACAAATCAATTATAATTAATTTTCATAATTTATAATTAGTGATGCATTAATAGGACCCATGACACACCCCGACCCGAAAGTGGGGCGTGCTGGCCATCACATGAGCGTGACGTAACCATGTGCACAGTGCGGAAGCAAGATTAATTAGAAAAATACAAACCAACTAAAACCAAGCCACTAGCAATCCAATAAAAGAGAGTGTGCTAGTGCGAGAGTTAAAGTGCTTATACAAATTCAGAGCATACTAAGTCAATGCAGTCAAGCAGAAAGTACTAAATTCGGATAACACTAAAGGTGTCATACATATAGGGGAAATCTGTCAGAACTGCCGTACGATCCTCGCTAGCCACCAACGATACTCTAGTTACTTAGTACCTGGAGGGGCGAAAAACAAAACTGAGTGGGTCAGCAAAACCATTCTTTTCTCAAAAGTATAACCCCTCTCCGTAAAACCTGTATAAATTCCCAGAATCAAAGTATATACTTGTATATATATAATTCTCAAAATCATGCTAGAAAAGTGTGTGTAGGCCATGCCAAAGTATCTCAACTATAAGCTCATATCGTAAATCTATGATGTGAATAAATATCTGATAATCATCTTAGCCCTCGGCTGCATATATAGCTCATAATCATCTCATCATCTCATCATATCAACTCAGCCCTCGACTGTATATATATCTTTTCTGCACATAAATCAATACCACCTCTAGTGGTCAGCAACACATCTTTGTATATAACATAATATGCTCTAGTGCTACAATCACGTGAAGACTGTGCGAATTATTCGCGGGTCACATACGAGTCGAACCCACCTATAGTGGTCTCTAAGATAGGATTATGCACCTACTTGGATCCAAGGCGAGCATGCGGTGCAGGATGTGAACATTACGTGAAAGACTGTGCCCCTAACTCTGGGCGGGAGCACTACTATAAATGTGCATGTGTATGAGCTCTAATCACATCATTTCATTCATATCACATCATTTCATTCTCATCATAACCAGTATAGAACCTTACCTGATACTTACCTGTGCGTCCGTAGCACCATCACAATTATATGCAAGTACTAATGCATAATTAAAATAAATAGATACTTTGCATGGCATCTCAAATCATTTCGTCATTTAAATTCCTTTTCTGGTAAAAATAGCATTATAGATAGGTATATACGGAAAAACAACTGTCCACTCATTGATATGTCGACGGGTCGTAGTCCCCGTGCCTAGCCTGGCTACGCTCGTCCTCCGGATAATTCTCACCTATACGAGAAATAATTGAATAAACGTTATTTAAACGCACATAAACGAAACTCGATAATAACTTCTTATATGTAGCTCAATTTTGGCATACGAATATACCAACGTGACCTACACGACGTCGACAAATTTTTAAAATAATTTTCCAGTGGGCCGCACACCCCCCACGCGCATCATCTTCTTCACCCAGACGTCGGAACAGTGCCACTGGCGCTGGATTATGGGTAACCTGTAAATGCTTGTTTCTCGCTCGTTTCTACACCATTTCCATGAAATTTTCACCACAACACTCTAAATCATGAGGGGAAGAGGGCTATACCTTTAAAACACCTCAAAAAGTCTGAAATCTTGTCGGAAAATTCTCCAAAACTGGCCAAACTCGAACTGGGCTATCCCGACGTCCAAATCGTGCAAACGATGGTCTCCGAGACTCGTGAGAGAGTTCTAAGGCTCGCTGTGAGCTTGGATTCCCCTAAAACGCAACCAATAAAATTTTCATGAACAATACTCAACTCGGAGCTTGATTTTTCACGTGAAATCGAACGAGTTCTTACCTGTAATGGATACCAATGTGTTTGTCTGGTCTCAAGGGGCACAATGGTGGTCTTTGTTCCTTCGATCTGCGAGGTTTAGGGTGAGTTCGTGGTTCGTCCGTACGAAAATAAGGAGAGAGAGAGAGAGAGAGAGAGAGAGAGAGAGAGAGAGAGAGAGAGAGAGAGAGAGAGAAAGTCTTCAAGAGATAGAGTACAGGAGTGATGAGAAGAGAGAGAGGGTGTTGGTTTGTGTGTGTAGACCAAAAGTCACCTATCACAAGTTCCAAATTTCTTAGTTCCCAATTGGTCCCAATTATTCAGGACCTTGAATAATTGGTCTTCACACAAACACATACACACGTACACGACCCCAAAGGAGTATTTTCGTCAATTCACATAGTCAATACGATAATTCCGGGACGGACTGTTACAACCCACACAACAAAACATTTAAAAAAATAAAAAGACAATGTCAAATTTCTTTTTGCTCCAATCCATTTGTTTTTTCTTATTCAATTAATATATTGTAGGATTCGCTCTTCAAAACAAATCAGTCAAACTAATTTTCACTGTTTATACTTGGTGGTGCATTAATAAAATCCACACTACAAAACGTTTAACAAATAAAAAGACATATAAGACCCACACAACAAAACGTTTAACAAATAAAAAGACAATGTCAATTTTGCTTTTGCTCCTACCCATTTGTTTTTTCTTAATATTTGTACGTAGGACTCGCTATTCAAAATAAATCAATCAAAACCAAGGTAAAATATTGATGATATCAGAAATATTGGTAGTCCAAAAACACGGAAATATCGATGGAAATATCGGGATATTATCGATATCGATAAAAATTGAATAAAAACCACGGAAATTGTAAGAAAAACTTGAAAATTTTTATTGAAACTTTGGAGAATGTTTATTTAGTCAATTATCTATTAGTTTATAAAAAAAAAATTAGAAGGAAATGCATTACATGATGGATTTAACTGATTTAAGTTGATTATACAGCGAGCTGGCAAACATGTAGAAAATACGTAGTAATTAATAAAAAAAAGATAAAACTTTTTAAATATATAATTTATAATTTATGTAACATTTATATATATATATATATATATATATATATATATATCCCAAACTTTTTAAATATATAAAAAACCCACGCAAGTGGGTGTGGGTGGTTTCAATTAAAACCATTTGATGACCCTTGTCCACCTTACCTGTTCACATCATTCACATCACCCAAGGCGCCTGTCCAGTGTCCACCTTACCTCTTTCTTCTTCTTTGCCCTTTCAGAATCTCAAAGATTTATTTTACTCTCTCTCTCTCCGCACTATCTCTTCCCTCATCTCTCGATCCTTCTCTCTTCTCCCTTCTCCCACACATACGCACAGAGACCTCAGTCTCTCGACCCTTCTCCCACATGGCCTTCTGCTCCTCCCTTGCTTTCCTCCTCGTCCGCGTCTTCCGCCTCGTCGGCGTCGTCTCTCTCTCGAAACTCTCATCTATCTCCTTTCTCTCTGCACCGAGACCCACATACACACACGCACACCATCACACCTGCTTGAGGAAGACACCCATCGTCATCAGCAACCTCGTCTTTCTCCCTCTTCTTCTCGTCTTTGCAACTCGGCGAACGCAGGAACCCTCCGGCGAGTTTCTTGAATTTCTCCGGTTAGGTAAGCTTCGGGTTTACCTCTTTATGTTCTAGATTGAAGCTTAGATGTGAAATTTAAGTTCTATCTCGTGTTTTTGCAAGGTTTTTGGGACGAAATCGGCTTGGGAATAGGCACACCCATCTCCGACGAGGCTGTGGGTGTCGACGAACTTTCCGAACACCTTCGACCGTTTCACTGCAAATGGAAGTTATAAAAACATTCCTCTCGTCTTGTATTTCATTTTGATACCTAGGGTGCTCTTTTACAATCGGCCGGAGCTGTAGAAGCTCTGGCATTCTTCTCCAATTTGCACAGATCCAAAATATCGCGATATTATCAATAATATCGCGATATTATCGATACTATCGCGATATTTTGACGAAAACTCAGTGGATAAGTATTAAAATATCGGTAACTCAAAAAACCGACGCGGATAATATCGATTTTTTATACCTATCAAAACTACATTTCTAAGATGTATGCTTGATGGTGCAATAATAAGACCCGCACAACAAAACGTTTAAAAAATAAAAAAACTTAAATTTTGTTATGTATTAAAATTGTCAGACGCAATCTCTATCCCAATGATATATTAGTTGGAGCTTTTATCTACCTCCAAATTAGCTAAATCATTAGTAAACATGTTAACTTCTTTGGAAATATATTTAATGGATCTGCTCAAATAAATATTACAAACCGATGGTAGCAAAAGAAAGAAAAGAAAAAGCAAATGAATCTTTACTACAATGGTGGAAAGTTGTTAAGTTCTTGCATAATGACGTAGATTCAAACCTCGTCGATAACTAATCTAACAAAATTTATAATTCGACAAAAAAAAAAAAATTAAAAGAAGCCAAATTTACAGTGAGTTAAAACATTACAGAGGTTTTGTTCAAAAAAAAAAAATTACAGAAAGTTTAAGTTTTTTTTTTTGGAGTAAAAATATGAAGGTAAAAGTTAAAAAATGGGATGAACAAAGTGTCCAAACTCCAAAGTTTGTGGAATCAGTGGAACACAAAAGATGATTCCAACCTCATCCCTCGATTCCCTTTAGCAAATTTCGTGTCAGAAACACACTGCATATTAATACTGAGGAATATCGACACCTTAATCTTCATTTCAGTTCAAATGGGTAGGTCCCTTGTTTTCTCCACAAACGTTCCTCTCAGAATTTCTCAAATTCCCAGATCAATTTCACCGCCCAATCGAAAAAGTTACTCACTTTTTCTGAATTCAAAGCAAAAATTGCAACATGGGTTTCAAAGATTTGGACTTTCGATTGCCAAACCGACGAGAAGTCTCTACACAAAGGCTGAGTTATCTGGAATTCCAAACCAGGAGCTGTATGGGAAAGTTGGTGCCAAATCAACTGGACCAATTCCAATTGGTCAGCTTGTTGGAGTAGTTGAGAAGGCCGCTAAGACTGGCGCTGAGGTTTGCTCATTAGCTCTGTTTTTTTTTGTAATTCTTTGAATGTGCTGAGATTGCGTAAATTATGTAATTTGAAGAAGAATCCAGATGGAATTTGCATTTGATTCTTGTGGGGAATGCTTGATTTTTTTTTTGTTTTTTTTTTGCTTTTAATCCTGTTGAGTATGGTAATTTTTTTAATCCGTTAAATATATGTTTAGGGAATGAAAGTTGTTAAATTTCATCCTGATAGGAGTTGGCAACTACACATTGTCAAAATATTTTCACAAAAAAAAAAGTATTAAAGGAGAAAAACATTGCCTGTGTGATATAATGATATTGTTTTGCTGCTAGAAAGTATGTTGCTTCATCGCGTTATGTGTAATTCTTGCCGTGTTGTCCATTACTGAATCATCATGAATTTCTTATCGCTTATGTTATCTCCGTCTCTTTTCAGGTTGTGATGGATGCTGTTAACAAGCCTAGGAATATCACCTATAAAGGAGTAGCGGACTTGGTCACCGAGTAAGAACTAAATCCATATGCTTTCATTAGTGTGTATGTTTTGACGCTTCAATTGACTTGTAGTGATAACACTTTCTAGGATGGAGTAGAAGCTTGACTCTTTACATATAGAGGTTGAAACTTACATGTAAAAGTCGAACCTTTTAAAAGCAAGGTTCACTAATCATGAAGGAAAATTCACTTATCATGTGTTCCGTTCTCATTCTTAATAAGTATAACAGACTAGCATGAATTTTCGTGTGATGTGAAGACTATTTGCAGCACAGATAAAAAGAGTGAAGCCACAATTTTAGAAATTGTGAGAAAGAACTTCGAAGATCACCTTATTCTTGGAGAGGAGGGTGGAATAACTGGAGATACATCATCTGATTATATGTGGTGCATTGATCCTTTAGGTTAGTATCTTCTAAGGTGCAGTATAGGTGTGCTTGTGCATATTGGGTTTTTCAAGACTCCATCAATTATGAATGTATGATATGGTTTCATGATATTGGTGTTTCAGAACATGATTTACTGTAAATTTTTCAGCCTTCATAATTCTTGCCTCAAATACTTTTGAGTTTTACTTTTTTCCATACCTAATAGTAGCAATAATTACTTAATTAGTAAATATATGTTTATATATATAGCCGGAAGTTCATATACTCACACATATAGCAATGTTTAGAGATGAACTTTCTGATGGCTGTTATGAAATTGGAATGCGCTATTAGGGCGGTGCTAGGGTAGCGTTTTATATCCAGATACCTTTTATAAGAGTAACCTGACAATTCTTAGTTTTGTCTTATCTAACCTCCGATATCTTCGTAGATGGAACAACAAATTTCGCACATGGTTATCCTAGCTTTGCAGTTTCTGTTGGAGTTCTATTTCGAGGAAAACCTGTTGCTGCTGCCGTGGTACTGATCACATATAGTAGATTTTATTTGACATATTGCTTGCATGATTCCCTGATATGTTAAGATGTCTATTTGATTTTCCAGTACTCCTCTTCACATGTGGGCCTCATTATTAGAGTCAAAAGTGTGTTCAACTTACATAGCAAGGTTGCTATGCAATGATTTGAGCTCAGGATCTCTTACTCTGTTGCCATGTTTACCATTATTTTCAAAAGCTCGAATTGTTAGGATGTGGACCAAAAATCATCTTATACTATAACGTCTATGACTGATATAGTGGAAAATTAACATGTTGGTTTTCCGTTTATATTTTCAGGTAGAGTTTGTTGGAGGCCCTATGTGTTGGAATACCCGCATTTTTTCTGCTACTGCTGGTATGGAAGTTCTGTCTAAATAGTTGCCTTAGCCTTATTTGTTTTTCTAAGTGTACTATTGATGTTGAGCTTCGATTGATAATCTGTGTTATGATAGGAGGGGGAGCATTTTGTAATGGCCAAAAAATTCACGTGAGCCAAACTGATGAGGTTAGTGTTTCGTGTATTCTGTAAGGGAGAAACCATTATATATTTTACTGAGGCTCATACTCTTCCATATATTAGGTGGGACGATCTCTTCTTGTTACTGGATTTGGTTATGAACATGATGACGTATGGATTACCAACATAGAGTTATTTAAAGAGTTCACCGACATCAGCAGGGTAATAACATTTCTTTTTTAGTGCTAAGCAATTTTTATTTGAGCTTAGCTTTAGGATTAATAAACTTCGTATTTCCATCTCTCTCTTCATGTTTATGACTTTTAATTCTTTTTCCCCCTTGGTTTTATCCCTGCATTGTAATGGTTAGGGTGTTAGAAGGCTCGGTGCAGCTTCAGTAGACATGTGCCATGTAGCTCTTGGGATTGTAGAAGCTTACTGGGAATATCGACTCAAGCCGTGGGATATGGCAGCTGGTGTTTTGGTAATATTTTGTTTTCTCACAAACTCATGTGTTAGGTGTTTGTGTAATAATAATATTTGGAAGTCTATTGTTATAATACTCAATTGAATACCTTCAAGTTTTGGTTTTGTTGAAACATAATACATCGGCAGAGAATTTCGTTTGCTCTCTCAATTTTAGTTTTTTCCCCAAAGCAATTTTGTATCCATATGAAATCAAGCACGTAACAAAATATTATACCAATTGGTAGTTCAGTTCCAGTATGAATAGTTTATACGGGAAGACCATACAAATAATAGACTTTCTGTCATTAGGCATATCCTTTACGTTTTTATGGCAAGTATTTGGAAGTGCTGCTTCAGAGTTCAGACAATCTCGTGACAAGATGCTTGAACTGATGCATGAAAATTATAGTTCACTTGTCTCTCAGCAGAATCATGGTGACCAGATGTGTGATTTCAATTATTCATAGAATTTGGTATTGCAATTTTGAGCAGATAGTTGAAGAGGCTGGAGGAAAGGTTACGTGCATGGATGGCGGAAAATTTTCTGTATTTGATAGATCTGTCTTGGTATCCAATGGTGTGCTGCATGGCAAGGTTAGTCTTCTGCTTTATCCAGAATCTAATTACAGAATCTCAAGTGTTAAGATCAAACCACGGTTATATATGCATGATCTTAACTTTTCATTGCCTTTCCATTACTACCACTAATCTTGTTCATAGTTATATAACCATTTACGAAGATCAAGGGCCAATTCAAATTTACCTAACTTGATGTATGTTTCTACTCATGAAGTGGCAAGCTTTCCTTTCCCTTTCCATTTTTTTCCTCCAATTTTTGGGTTAGTGTAGGTCGGGGGGAGTGAGTAGTAGAGCAGACAGCCGTAATAGAGCTCTGAGTAATGCTATAGTTTCCTGTAAAATACGTTGTAGATTGTAATCATTTTAAATTTACTAGTGGTTTTAAATAAAAAATTCTAGAATTTAAATCTTGTAAAATGCAGCTTTTAGAAAGGATTGCACCTGCAACAGAG
Source organism: Crataegus laevigata (assembly GCA_963580275.1). NCBI lineage: Eukaryota > Viridiplantae > Streptophyta > Magnoliopsida > Rosales > Rosaceae > Crataegus > Crataegus laevigata. The sequence goes on along the minus strand of OY756939.1, from coordinate 10,242,987 downwards.
AAGTTGAAGAGCAAAGAAATTGATTTCTCATTGTGGTACAAGCCTGAAGATTACACAACAGACATATGATGCACCTCACAGTATTTTTCCCTTATTTTTGCCAGTCGTGCTGAGAACATATCTTCCATAGGATGGTGGTCTCTCATTGTTGCATTGCTGGTGTTCGCTGTAAGTCACATTTCAAGCGCACATAATATAAATCATCGCAGCATGTCTTCCTGTACTGATATGAATATTGCTTTAGGGTTTTAATCACAGCATAGCATGTTTTCCTATGTTGCTTTAGGCAAGTGGAATAGGTTTGAATTGATCTAATTCAGAAATAATCGTCGATAACGTTGATGGCTCGATCTTTTTCGTCAAGAATTGATCCTATGTGAAATCACTGCAGTCACTCTACTGAAGCAGAAAGAAAAATGTGAATTTTGGACAGTAGTTAAAACTGTATCTCCCTTTCATTATTCTGTTCCCATCATTTCTTACATATGCATTCCTTTAATTTTGCTTCATTAAAAGAAAAAAGAAAAACTAGAACGTTATTTCTCTGCTCATACGCCAAGTTGCCAAGTGCTCTGCCACTTATTTTTTAGTTTTAGGACGAATTTCGGCACCCTTGATAGCAAGCCCTTTCTTCCATTGCACACCAAGTTGACGGAGCGAAAAAATCATGTTGCCATACTGTTCAGGCGATGCTCTAAATTCGCCGGCTGGGATCTCAACCCATTTTCCTCTTTGCTTTTGCATCAGATCAACATCACGAGTGTGCTTGTCACCAGCAGGGGTTTCGAGAGTGAATTTGACTGGTTCTTCCCATCCATATTCTTTAGCATTCAGCTTGACCACAAATACAACTTCATAAAGAGTTCCGGGTGACAGGTATGCGGTATCAAGCTTTCCATAATTTGGAAAATATATATTTGTTGATTTGCCCCATGAACTTATATGGAGCTGCCAATTTCCCCCTTGAATTTTAATTTTAGTTGTTTACCCCTTGAACATTTTTAATTAGCCAATTTTCTCTTTGAACTTTAATTTCAGCCGATTACCCCTTGAACTTTTATAAATAGCCAATTCCCCCCTTGGCATTTAGATTTTAAAACTTTCATTCAATTTTTCATCCATTTTACCCTCATACGGTTGTCATGTGTTGTTTCCGTGATCAAGATGGATGGAAAATTAAATGAATTTTTTTAAAATCTAACGCCAAGGCGGGAAATTAGCTATTTATAAAAGGTCAGGAGGGTAATCGACTAAAATTAAAGTTCAAGAGGGAAATTGGCTAATATAAAAGTTCAAGGAGTAATCGGTTAAAATTAAAGTTTAGGGAGGAAATTGGCAACTCCATACAAGTTTAGGGGGCAAATTGACAAATATGCCTTTGGGAAAATTATGAGCATCTGAGCCACAAACTGATGAGTTGTGAATGACTATATCATACCTTTTCAATTTAGTAGCACCTTTTGGTATCTCATCTTGCTCTTTATTCCTACTCTTTTTTTATCTTCTAGTTTGCTTGCGGTAATAAGGAGGCTTAATGAGTCTATTACTAGTTTTTCCCCACAAATCTTGGCCAGGCAGTGGGCAGATAAATTTCCCATAAGCTCTGTGCTATGCCTTTCTTTTGTATGCTGGGCTTGCATAGTCGATTGGACTCCTCTGTTGTCTTGTAATTGCGGTAATACCACATAGATCCCATTTACTGCATGAACATGAGTGTCTATTTAAATCCACTGCATATTGCGCTCCGTACATGTGTGTCACTTGAAACTTGCCTCCCCGGCATTTTGAGCAATGCACGATCCACTCTCTTGAGCAATCTTTTTTCAAAATCTAAACAATTTTAGGTCCAACCTTCCGATGCCATTTATCTTCTCTTTTTCTTGCCATTCTCAACATCAAGTAACTAAGAATTCTCTGTAGCATTATCAATATAGGCTTGTCCCTTGCTTCTAGAATTTTAGAATTGAAGCAATCACACAAATTATTTAGCAAAATATCACACTTAGACCAATGGAGAAGTGTGACTTGCTCCAATTTTTAGCTGGCCTTTCTACCAACCAGTTATATGCACTTTCAGATAGCACCCAGATCTTATACATCTCTGCTTGCCATGTAGGAACAGTAATGGCCCTAGCTGCAGCCTAGCCTTTGTTTTAGTGCCGAACTACCCCTAGATTCTGAAAAACAGGATCATCACCCCTCAATTTTGTCTTCACCAGCACTCCACTCCCTAGATTATGAACCTTGACAATAATCCCATAATTTACCATACCGCTCCTCAATGCTTCCTTGTATTTTTGCAGTAGCAAATGACTTAGCTTTGTAAACTTGAGGCTAAGACTGGCGCTGAGGTTTGTTCTTTAGCTCTGTTTTTGTATTTCTTTGGATGTGTCGGCATTACGTAAAGAAGAATCGAGATGGAAATTGCATTTGATTCTTGTGGGGAATGCTTGAATTTTGGGCAGTAGTTAAAACTGTATCCTTCTTTCATTGTTCTGGTCCCATCATTTCTTACATATGCATTCCTCTAATTTTGCTTCATTAAAAAAACAAAAACAAAAAAAACTAGAACGTTATTTCTCTGCTCATAAGCAAAGTTGCCTAGTACTCTGCAACTTATTTTGTACTTTTAGGACGAATTTCGGCACCTTTGATGACAAGCCCTTTCTTCCATTGCCCACCAAGTTGACGGAGCGAAAAAATTATGTTGCCATACTGCTCAGGCGATGCTCTAAATTCGCCGGCTGGGATCTCAACCCATTTTCCTCTTTGCTTTTGCATCAGACCAACATTACGAGTGTGCTTGTCACCAGCAGGGGTTTCGAGAGTGAATTCGACTGGTTCTTCCCATCCATACTCTTTAGCATTCAGCTTGACCACAAATACAACTTCATAAAGAGTTCCGGGTGACAGGTATGCGGTAAAAAGCTTTCCGTACACTTCTAGCCTACATACATCTAACAGTTCAGCAACATCGATGGGGTCACCGCTGCATTTAATCCCTAAGTTAGGACCGATTACTATATAGCTGTAACCAATAACCAATTGTGATATTCGAATTGAAGTTTTTGATACCCGTCTTCTACGGTGTTCCAGCGCCAGTAACGACTGTCTCCTCCCCAAGTGATTGAGAGATCTCTTGCATACACCGTAAAACAGTTGTTGGAATTCTTATCAACCCAATACTTCTGCAATAACAGTTTGTTCATATTTTCAAGTTGTATTAAGAGTTGGTCTTTGGATATATTTAAGGCAATGATTTCTACACGCTCATTTTCTTCTTTTGCACACCATGTTTTATTTTTGCCATTTAATTCTCCTTCAGTTTATACAAATGTTCAAATGCATTATAAACAAACAAGTGTGTCCAGTGGGAGAAAAGGAGCATGCAAAATCATTTCTCGATGAATTGCAGCTTAAGTTTTGATCATGTAGAGCTAAACTTTAGTAAGAATTAGAACAATTTCACGCAGTAACTGGAAAACAAAGAGGAAAAAGAATTTAAAATTGTCAAAAAGTTGGATGCAAGGATTTCACCTTTTTCATTTCGTTTAAGAAAATTCCTTTTTGGAGCTCCTCAAGGAGTTCTCTAGGGGAGGGCTCGTTGATAGGTGAGTCAGAATCTTTTACAATGGCTTTATAGTTATGTGGGAGCTTCACTTGTTGTGTTCCTGCGGCCGCGAGGTTAGAGGGAGTTGGCCTTGTTAATGGTGCAGCCGTGGGATTAGAGGGAGTCGGTTTTGCTTCTGGTGCGGGTGCGGGGTTACGGGGAGTCGGTTTTGCTTCTAGTGCGGGCTTAGGGGAAGTCGGCTTTGCTTCTGGTGAGGGCGTGGGTTTAGGGGGAGCCGGCTTTGCTTCTGGTGAGGGCGCATGTTTAGGGGGTGAGGGCGCAGGTTTAAAGGGAGTTGGCTTTGCTTCTGGTGCGAGCACGGGTTTAGGGGGAGTCGGCTTTGCTTCTGGTGAGGGTGTGGGTTTAGGGGGTGAGGGCGCAGGTTTAAGGGGAGTCGGCTTTGCTTCTGGTGCGGGCGCGGATTTAGGGGGAGTCGGCTTTGCTTCTGGTGAAGGCGTGGGTTTAGGGGGTGAGGGCGCGGGTTTAGGGGGAGTCGGCTTTGCTTCTGGTGAAGGCGTGGGTTTAGGGGGTGAGGGCGCGGGTTTAGGGGGAGTCGGCTTTACTTCTGGTGAGGGCGGGGGTTTAGGGGGAGTCGGCTTTACTTCTGGTGAGGGCGCGAGCTTTGCTTCTGGTGCGGGCGCGGGTTTTGGGAGAGTCGGCTCTGCTTCTGGTGTTGGCGTGGGGTTAGGGGGAGTCGGCTTTGCTTCTGGTGCGGGTGTGGGGTTAAGGGGCTTTGCTTCTGGTGTGGGTGTGGGGCTAGGGGGCTTTGCTTCTGGTGCAGGCGTGGGGTTAGGGGGAGTCGGCTTTGCTTGTGGTGCAGGCTCATTGTTACTACTCGAGAACCAATTCCCCATCTCTTTATGCAGTTCTTCAATCATGTTTTTACTTTATATAGATAGGAATGCAGGGCTAATCTAGTCATTTTCACAAGTCACCAAAGTGCGGATCAGGACAAGAAAGATGGCTTGCGTTATCCTTCTTTATTATTCGACCTCCCATAATGTTAATATCAAGCATAAATTCCTTTTATTTTACTTTGGAATTTCAACCATGTGGGAAAGCACTAGATTGGCCTAAGAATTTGGAGCCCTTGGCGAGCTTTCGAAGTGGAACTTTAAAGTTTTTTTATTCCCTACTTTTTGTTGTTGATATGTATAAAAAGAATTTGTTAAATATATAAAAAGTTTATTTCTACATCAAATATTATTAAAAATTAATATTAAAAGAAGAAAGATATACAAACATTACTTAAATATTATACATCTTACATTTTTAGACACAAATGTACTAAATGGTTTACAGTCATAAGTCTAAGATTGATAGTGCATAGCAAATAAACTTGATGATTAAGAGAATAAAGAACAATAAAACTTGATTGAAGAATATAATAAATTCAACAATGTCAATTAGTTCTCTTGTTATTTATTTATTTATTTATTTATTATTACAGGGAGTAGGAGAGTTCGAAATTATTATAATAATTTAGGAAACGGGGAGAGTTTCGAACCTGATTCGAAACTCATCTTATTCACTAGGATATTGAATCACATGCAATTGGTTCTCGTGTTCTTTCAAAAATCAACATCAACAAATGAATTGAGTATTAGAATCATCTAGTTGAATAATAAATAATTGAACGTTACCTCAAATTACAATCTTCAAGATCATGTAATAGTTGATTTAAACATTCAATAGAAATGGAAAGATTGAGAAGCTGAAAGAAAAAAGGATTGCAAAAGAACTTGCGTTTTTTAACTTTATAGGTTGAAGTGCGGGACCATTTCCACTGCACCACCAACTCAATTATGATTTCTTTTACAATTTTGAGCCTCCCATAATTGGGAGCCCCAAGCGGCCGCCTTATTCAACTACCGTTATAGGACGGGGACGGGCCATGTAAATTGGAAAGCACTTTCAGACAAAGCATTTATTCCATATGCAAAAGCTTTTGTTTGTTTATCGTATATATTCCATCATGCAGAAAAAGAGCCTTCATTCTCGGATAACGCATCACATCTCATATATTATTCTCATTTATATTTTCCGAATAAGGCATCACATCTCACATCTCGTATATAAAACCCATTGACTAGCCTTCAACTAAACAAATTCTTTAATTAAGTTTGACTTTTTAAATTGTGTATTTTCCGAATGCCTAAACCACCCCTATTAATACTTGGATAGGATTTTTGGATCGGTTACTTGTTATATCAAGTTAATTAATTCAAAAGCAGAATTATAAAACTAAGAGCTCAAAACAATCTTATTACAAAAAAATTAAAATAAATAACACCCTAGAACAATGAAATGTATCTCTCTCTACAAGTCACGCGGGTAAATGCTAGCCTCTTCCCTTGCAGCACAACAACTGGAAGCTCATCATTATAAGCAGAGACGATCACTATATATACAGCATGATCCAACCACACTATGCGAAAGGAACTAAAGTCTGACGATCTGGTCTCAGCATGATCCAAGTCACGCGGGTTTATGATTTATCTAACGATCTGGTCTTCTCAATTTCATCCAAGATTCATACAATATCTGTACATGCAATCATTCTTTATTTCGCATCAGAGTAAGTTAAGCTTTCGGTCAGGTAACGTTGCCAGGTGATGTACATGTTTGAATATAATTTAGGTACAGAAACTTTCATAATCTTTATCATAATTAATCATGAAGTCAAATGAGAGTGTAGAAATCAAATTCCACTCCATAGTAATCCCACTTGTTTTATTGTCAACACTGCACGCATTAGAGGTCTTTGCTATTTACAGATTAAGCTGTGTGTTCCACTTGAGCAGGTCAAAGGATGCATATTACCTTACACCGCATACAAAACTGTAATATATGAAAATCACCAACACACAAACCAAGTGTTTTTCGTTTAGATGCAAAAAGATTTGGATGTGGCAAACAGCGTATAAATTCATTTGTGTGGTTCACATTCGACGGTCGAGAGACTAAAACGCTGTGGGAAGGAAGAATCCAGAAATGAAATAAAAGACCAAAGACTAAAGCAGGGCTCAAGACGGAATCACACTGTAGAATGAACAGTGACAACAGAAACAAAAAGGGGATAAAAACAGTGTTCTAGGCAATCTAAACCCAAGCCCTGATTTGAATATAATCAGACAAAAAAAGGCACAAAAAAAAAAAGAGAAGCAAATTCAAGTCTAATATAATAAAAAACCAAACAAAACTCTAAAATCTTGAAATCACTCACCTTCTGCCTCTAGTACCTAGGATCAGAGCTGCTGGCTTTACTCGTTGTACTTCACTGCAATTACATACATAGAAATTAAAGCTGAAATATATAAACGCACTAAAAACTGAAAAATATTTAAATTCCTATATCAACATATATCAAATTCCACATAGTTTCAGATTGTTACAATGGAAGCAACGCGAACTACTTTGAGAAAAGTGAGTCATGTTCATCAATTTCCAAATAAATAAGCAATAATCCTTTTTCCATAATTGATTAGTTTCATAACTTTCAATAATCCTTTTCCATATTTCTTCTTCTAGATTAGTTCTTCCCAGAGTGGATGGTATACGTTGAGGCAAAAAACATACTGCAAATTCTAAAACTTACAATCTCATTGAATTCACAATCTTTTTCCTATAAAAGTAACACTAAACCCCTAACTAAACCACCAAATCTATCCATCATCCAAAAATTCCACATATACATATATACATACATATATAACACGAAATACCAGAAACCCAGATGAGAAAACAGAAAACCCACCTCACATACAAATCGGTGACGTCGAGGGAGAGCTGCGCGTGCCACTCGGGCTTCTCCACCAGCCAAACGCCTGGTCCTCTTTGCTCTGGTAAAACCTCAAGTTCCTCAGCCAAGCCTCGAATTCACCACCAAATTTCAACAAAGAAGTAACAAAGCACAACCAAAAATATCAAATATTTGGCTTTTGGGTAGTTGAGAAGAAGTGGGATTTAATTACCTGTCAAAGGCTATAGAAATTGGGAGCACGATGGGGCGGCGAGGAGATTGAACAGATGAGGAAGCAAAGATCGCACAGATCTCACGAAGCGGAATCGAAATCGCCGATCGTGTTGCATAGCACACTTTTTTCCTTCTGCGATTTCTGAAGAAGAAGTCGGGAGACTTCTATTGGACACCCAGGGTCAAAAATGTCATTTTACTGTACAAAGCACACAAACACTTAAATTTGCAGAAACTCGAGGGCAAAAAAGGCATAATACTTGCGAAGGAACAATTAAAATGACACAAATGACACAAAGGGAATTAAGTGAAAAGTTACTCATTTAGTATATATTATAATTTCGGCACGCTTGGTAACAAGCCCTTTCTTGTATTTTTGCAGTAGCAAATGACTTGGCTTTGTAAACTTGATCCCAAGAATGGCGCTGAGGTTTGCTCTTTGGCTTTGTTTTTGTCGTTCTTTAGATGTGTCGGCATTGCGTAAATAATGTAATTTGAAGAAGAATCCAGATGGAACTTGCATTGATTCTTGTGGGGAATGCTTGAATTTTGGGCAGTAGTTAAAACTGTATCTTCCTTTCACTGTTCTGGTCCCATCATTTCTTACATATGCATTCCTCTAATTTTGCTTCATTAAAAAAACAAAAACAAAAAAAACTAGAACGTTATTTCTCTGCTCATATGCAAAGTTGCCGAGTACTCTGCAACTTATTTTTTTTTAGTTTTAGTACGAATTTCGGCACCCTTGATAACAAGCCCTTTCTTCCACTGCCCTCCAAGTTGACGGAGCGAAAAAATCATGTTGCCATACTGCTCAGGCGATGCTCTAAATTCGCCGGCTGGGATCTCAACCCATTTTCCTCTCTGCTTTTGCAGCAGATCAACATTACGAGTGTGCTTGTCACCAGCAGGGGTTTCGAAAGTGAATTCGACTGGTTCTTCCCATCCATATTCTTTAGCATTCAGCTTGACCACAAATACAACTACATAAAGAGTTCCGGGTGACAGGTATGCGGTATCAAGCTTTCCGTACACTTCTAGCCCACATACATCTAATAGTTGGGGTCACCACTGCATTTAATCCCTAAGTTAGGACCGATTACTATATAGATAACCAATTGTGATATTCGGATTGAAGTTTTTGATACCCGTCTTCTACGGTGTTCCAGCGCCAGTAACGACTGTCTCCTCCCCAAGTGATTGAGAGATCTCTTGCATACACCGTAAAATAGTTGTTGGAATTCTTATCAACCCAATACTTCTGCAATAACAGTTTGTTCGTATTTTCAAGTTGTATTAAGAGTTGGTCTTTGGATTTATTTAAGGCAATGATTTTCGCACACCCATTTTCTTCTTTTGCACACCCTGTTTTATTTATGTCCTTTGATTATCCTTCGGTTTATACAAATATTCAAAGGCATTATAAGCAAACAAGTGTCTCCAAAGGGAGAAAATGAGCGTACAAAAATCATTTCTCGATGACTTGCAACTTAAGTTTTGATCATTTGGAGCTACCCTTTACTAAGAATTTGAACAATTTCACACGGTAACTGGAAAACAAAGAGGAAAAATAATTTAAAATTGTCAGAAAGTTGGATGCAAGAATTTCACCTTTTTCATTTCGTCTAAGAAAATTCCTTTTTGGAGCTCCTCAATGAGTTCTCTAGGGGAGGGCTCATTGATAAGTGAGTCAGAATCTTTTACAATGGCTTTATAGTTATGTGGGAGCTGCTTCACTTGATGTGCTTCTACGGCCGCGGGGTTAGAGGGAGTTGGCTTTGCTTCTAGTGCAGCTGCGGGATTAGGGGGAGTTGGTTTTGCTTTTGGTGAAATCGCATGGTTAGGGGGAGTTGGTTTTGCTTCTGTTGCAGCTGTGATATTAGAGGGAGTCAGCTTTGCTTCTGGTGTGGCCGTGGGGTTAGGGGGAGTCAGCTTTGCTTCTAGTACGGTTGCAGGGTTAGGGGGAGTCAGCTTTGCTTCTAGTGCAGCCGCGGGGTTATGGGGAGTCGGCTTCGCTTCTGGTTCAGCTGTGGGGTTAGGGGGAGTCGGCTTGGCTTTTGGTTCGGATGTAGGGTTAGGGGGAGTCGGTTTCGCTTCTGTTTCGGGCAAGGGGTTAGAGGGAGTCGACTTGGCTTTTGGTGCAGGCGGGGGGTTAGGTGCGGGTGAGGGGTTAGAGGGAGTTAGCTTAGCTTCTGGTGCATGCAGGGGGTTAGGTGCAAACGGGGGTGGTGAGGACAGGGGTGGTAGGGACAAGGGGGTACATACTTGCGAGGGTGGTGTGGGCGTGGGGTTAGGTGTGGGTGAGGGTGGTGGAGGCATGGGTGGTAGGGATCGGGTGGGGGGGGGGGAGTGGTACATACTTGCAAGGGTGGTGGGGGCCGGGGGGCTATAGTGTAGACGGGCCCCATCTCTTTATGTAGTTATTCAATTATGTTTTAACTTTATATAGATAGGAAGACAGGGCTAAACTAGTCAATTCCACAAGTCACCAGAGGACAAGATTGGCATGAACTCTTTTTCATTTACTTTGGAGTTTCGGCCCTTTGGGAAAACATGATATTGAGCATGAATTCCTTTTGTTTTAATTTGGAATTTCGACCATGTAGGAAAGCACTAGATTGGCATTGGCCTAAGAATTTTTTGCTAAAGTTTTTGGATTCCCAGCTTTTTGTATTTTTAGACGCAAATGTACCAAATGTTTGCAATCATAAGTCAAAGATTGAGAGTGCATAGCAATAAAACTTGATAATCAAGAAAATAAAGAGCAATAAAACTTGATTGAAGAATATAATAAATTGCCAATGAGTTCTCTTGTTTTTTATTTTTTTATATTATTATTATTATTACGGATGGAAGGGTTCAAAACTATTACAATAATTTAAGGGACGGAAGAAGTTTCGAACCCGAGAGGCATGAGTGGAAACCCAACATCCTATTCACTAGGATATTGGACCACATGTAATTAGTTCTCTTGTTTTCTTTCTAAAATCAACATCAACCAATGAATTGAGTATTAGACTAATCTAGCTGAATAATAAATTTTTGAACGTTATCTCAAATTACAATGTTCAAGACTTCAAGACTATGTGATAGTTGCTTTAAACATTCAATAAAAATGAAAAGAATGGGAAGCACATTCAATAAAAATGAAAAGATTGGGAAGCTGAAAGAAAAAAGGATTGCAAAGAGACTTAGGGCTCGTTTGGTATCTTACTTGAAATTTTTTATCATTTCTCAAAACATTTCTTAATAACATTTCTTGAAAACAATTTTCTTTAAGACTCAAAAACTTAATTGGTTTGCGATTTAAATTTTTTATATCTTACGACTTAGACTAGATTGGATTATAGCAGAGACGAAAAATGTGACAGCCCGTCCCGCAGTTATAAATTTCGATATGTAAATTGACAATCTTACCCTAGAGCGTTGAGGAATGATTGTAAGAAAACTAAGTCCATGGTCCAATTGTAAAATTCCCTACACTTTGGGGACCAATGGAAAAATTATTGAGATATTTGTTGATTGGAGGCCTTTAGACCACACAACCAATCAACACTCTCTCTCACCTTACTCCCGCATCTCATCACTCTCAGACCCTCTCTCTTATCTCTCGAGTTCTCTCTGTCCCTCTCTACTCTTCACGTACGGACGAACCATGAACTCACCCTAAACCTCACGGATCAAAGCAACCAAGGGCATAGTCATACTCCTGAGGTCCCTACGAGTACATTAACACCCATTTCAAGTGAGAACTATGTCGTTTTCACGTCGAAACCTCGAGCTCCAATTTGGTACTGTTCATGCAAAAATTAATGGATGATTTTTATGGAATTCTAAGCTTATAGGGAGCTTAAGGAGGTCATAAGAAAGCTCGGAGTGCTTCGTTTGAGAGATTTGGACGTCAGAGCAACGAGAACGGAGGTTCAAAAGTTTGGCTGAAATTATCGAGCCATTTTCCGGCGAATCTCCGGCGAGTTGGGGGTCGAGACAAGTATGGTTTTGTTCATCTTGTCGAGATCTTCATTTTGATATAAAGTGCATTGAAAATGGTTGAAAAATGGATGAGATATGGAAATTTGAAAATAGCCCAGAAACCGGCGACATTTTTCGTCGCCGGCAGAACCAGGCCGGCGAGCCAAGGAAGAAGAAGAGCGCGTGGGGGCGCGTAGACCAGTGCCACCCACAGCGCGTGGCGCATCAAAAAATTATTCTAAAAATATGTTGACGTTCGTGACGTCGAGTAGGTCGCGTTGGTATATTCGTATGCCAAAATTGAGCTATGTATGAGAAGTTATTTCCGTAGTTACGTTTATGTGCTTAATAACGTATTTTTAGTAATTTCTCATATAGGTGAGACTTATTCTGAGGACGAGCGTAGCTAGGCTAGATGTGGGGGCTACGACCCGACGACCTATCAGTGAGTGGGCAGCTATTTTTCCGTATAAACCTATATATATATATATAATGATTTTCCCAGAATCAGCTTTTAAATGAAAAGTACGTTTTATCGCCATGCATATAACTTAGTATTGATGCATGAGTATTCATATATACATTTCATGCATATGTTGGTGCCGAGGACGCCAGGTAAGTACCAGGTAGGTGCATGCATTGATAAGAAAGAACAGACGAGATATAATGTGATATGTTAGCTCATAAACCTGCACATATTGTTAGTGCTCACACCCAGAGTTAAGGGCACAGTCTTTCACGTGTTGTTCACCTCCCACACCGCATGCTCGCCTTGGATCCAAGTTAGGTGCACAGTCCTGTCGTATAGACTACCTCTGAGTGGGTTCGACTCGTAGGTGACCCGCGATTATTCGCACAGTCTTCACGTGATTGTATCACTAGAGCATTCTTATATTGATACAGTGATGTGATGATGACCTCATGAGGATATTGATGTATGTGCAGAGTATATATATATGATGAGATTGAGATATTGTGAGCTATATGTACAGTCGAGGGCTGAGTTGATATCTAGTAGCTATGTGGTTATCGAAATGCATCGCATGGCATGAATTATGAGATTCAGAATGATATTGAAACGCATTGCATGGCGTATATTGAGATACATTTGATAATGAGTAATGCTGAGCATGTTTGAGATATATATGTATATGTTATTTTCTGGGAATTTATACAGGTTTTACGGTGAGTGGTTATATTTTTAAGAAAAGAAGGATTTTGAAAAGATTTGTTTTGCTAACCCACTCAATTTTGTTTTTCGCCCCTCCAGGTTCTAGTTAGCTAGAGTATCCGTGGTGGCTAGCGAGGACCATTCGGCAGTTCTGAAAAACTCATTCTTATGTAGGACACCCGTTAGTGTTATTCGAATTTAATTATGCATGCTTGACTGCACTTTGACTTAGTACGCTATGGTTCTGTATAAGTACTATTTTATCACTCTAGCACTATCTCTTTTAGGTTGCCAGTGGTTTGGTTTTAATTAGTTCGTACTCTGTTAATGATTCTTGCTTCCGCACTGTTCACTTGGCTACGTCACACTCACGTGACGGCCAGCACGCCCCACTTTCGGGTCGGGGTGTGTCAAAAAAGGTATAAAAAAAGAGGAGAAAGAAAGAAGAAAAGAGAGATATATTTGGAGTGAGAGGGGATAAGGGAGAGAAAAGAAATGAGCGAGTTTAAGTTTAAAAACTTTAAAAACTCACTTTTTATGTTTTTAAAGAATAAACTATATTTTTTAGTTAGTCTTGAGTTCAGTTTTTAAAAATAGTAATACCAAACAAGTTTTTAAGACCTAAAACTTAAAAACTGTTTTTGAGTTTAAAAAGTTGAATTCAAGTACATTACCAAACAAGTCCTTAGGTTTTTTAAATTTATATGTTGAAGAGGGGGACTATTCCCACTGCACCAACAACTCGATTACGACATCTTTTACAATTTTCTCTATTTAAATGTTATATTCAGGATGTATAAAAAAATTTGGGCTCCCACCGCTTTACCCGGTTACCCTCAACCTCAAGACGGTCCTTGTAAATTGAAAAGTACTTTCAAATCAAGCCTTTATTCCACATGTTATAACTTTGGTTTGTTTATCATATATATTCCATTAAATAGCGTTCATTCTCAAATAAGGCATTACATCCCATATATTATTCTCATTTATAAAATAATATTTAAATTTGTAAGTGATTATTGCATTAAAAATAATCATTCGTCTTCAGTTTTGATAAATTTGTCTATACAAAATAATTAGACACCTTAACCAATGACCATGCACCCAAAGAGTGTGAGGGATTTGATCAATAAAATTTTGATTTCGAAATCAGTTTCTCTGCTCAAATAAATGTTACAAACCGATGGTAGCAAAAGAAAGAAAAGAAAAAAGGTAAAAATTAAAAAATGGGATGAACAAGTGTGCAAAGTGTGTCGAGCACAAAAAGATGCTTCCACCTTCATCACCCGGTTCCCTATAGCAAATTTCGTAGCAGAAACACACTGCAAAATAATAAAACAGGAATACCAACAACTTAATCTTCATTCAGTTCAAATGGGCAGGTCCCTGGTTTCTCCACAAACGTTCCTCTCAGAATTTCTCAAATAACCAGATCAACTTTACCACCCAATCTACCAAGTTACTCACTTTTTCTGAATTCAAAGCAAAAATTTCCAACATGGGTGTTATCTGGAATTCCAAACCTGGGGCTGTATGTGAAAGTTGGTGCCAAATCAACCGGACCAATTCCAATTGGTCAGCTCGTTGTAGTGGTTGGGAGAAGGCCGCTAAGACTGGCGCTGAGGTTTGCTCTTTAGCTCTGTTTTTGTAATTCTTTGAATGTGCCGGCATTGCGTAAATAATGTAATTTGAAGAAGAATCCAGATGGAATTTGCATTTGATTCTTGTAGGGAATGCTTGAATTTTTTTTGTTTTTAATCCTTTAATTTGGTTTTGGAAGCATGGCTTTGGTCATGCCTTTGTTTACTCTGAGAGTGTTATTTTTCTCCGGTAATGCATTTTTTTCCGTTAAATATATGTTTTGTTAAATTTCATCCTGATACGAGTTGGCAACTAAACATGGTCAAAATATTTTCACAAAAAAGAGGTATTAAAGGAGAAATTTTTTGCCGGTGTGATACAATGATATTGTTTTGATGCTAAAAAGCATGTTTTCATCGCGTTATGTGTAATACTTGCCGTGTTGCCCATTACTGAATCATCATGAACTTCATATAGCTTATCTGCGTCTCTTTTCAGGCTGTGATGTATGCTGTTAAGAAGCCTCGGAATATCACCCATAAAGGACTAACGGACTTGATCACTGAGTAAGAACTGAATCGACATGCTTTCACTAGTGTGTATGTTTATGATACTTCAATTGACTTGTAGTGATAACACTTCTAGAATGGAGTAGAAGTTTCACTAATCATGAAGGAAAATTCACTTATCATGTGTTCCGTTCTCATTCTTATAAAGTGTAATAGCATAGCATGAATTTTTGTGTGAAATGAAAACTATTTGCAGCACAGATAAAAAGAGTGAAGCCACAATTTTAGAAGTTGTGAGAAAGAACTTCGAACATCACCTTATTCTTGGAGATGAGGGAATAACTGGAGATATATCGTCTGATTATATGTGGTGCATTGATCCTTTAGGTTAGTATCTTCTAAGGTGCAGTATGGGTGTGCTTGTGCATATTGAGTTTTTCAAGATTCCATCACGTATGATATGGTTTCATGATATTGGTGTTTCGGAACATGATTTACTATAAATTTTTTAGCCTTCATAATTCTTACCTCAATACTTTTGACTTTTACTTTTTCTATAACTAATAGTAGCAATAATTAGTAAATATTATCTTTTATGTATATAGCCGGAAGGTCATATACTCATACATATATGAAAGTTTGGAGACGAACTTTCTGATGGATGATATGAACGGTATTTCAAGCTTTAAGCAAATTGCGTTGCAGACAAAGTTAAAACGAATTGCATTGTAAGAAAAAATACACGATAAAGTGCGGTTTTGTTGAAATACCGGCACAGTACCCGTCTAGAGCAGAATTGACTTCCCAAGACACGTATGAGAAGGGGGTTTGTTGTTATTCTTGCCCCATGTGTGTCCCAATGATGGGAAATAAAATACAATTTTTGGAAGTCAAAAGTGAGTCGAGAGGCCTAAGACCAAAGATTCTTAGACCATCTTCAACCGAAGAGTCAAGAGGGTCAGAAGGTCGAAAATAGTTCAAAAATCGTCTTCAACTGAGGGCTAGGCCAAATGACTCGTGAATCCCACTGGACAAAAAAGGGCCAAAGGGCTAACCGACTGGCCTAAAGGAGCCAGTCAGCTAGCCCCTGGTCGGGCTATAAATTTGAAACCAACAGCTAGCTGACATTAGCGTGACGCCAGCTAGCAACGGCTAGCTAATGTCATGCTGACGTTAGTTACCGTTATTTAAATTTTTTTTTTTTTGGTAAATTACATAATACCCCCTCAGGTTTGAGGTCTATTACAACCACATACAACATTTCACCTTCATACCTCAAGTACTATTTTATTTCAATATAATACATCCGTTACATTTTCCATCTATTGATCCGTTAAGTGCTAACGTGGCTGTCACATTTGTGCCACATGACTGACAAATGTGCACCACGTGGCAAAAAATAATTTTTTTTTTAAAAAAAAACCTGAATTTTCTCAACCAAAAAAAAAAAAAAAAACTTAAACCCATCCTATCTCCCGGCAACCCCCCACACCTCACAGAGACCTCACCCTGCCTTCCCCCTGCGACCTACCTCAGCCAGACTTCTCTCATCTGCAACCCCACCCACCATTTTCTCCTATCTGCAACTCGAACTCTGCTCGTCAGTCGACTCCGACAACGAGGTATGTATTTAATTTTGTCTTTCAAATTTTGAATTTTTTTGGTGCTTGGTTAGTGGTGGTCTGGAAATGGAGTTGGGTTTGCTAAGGGTGGGTGGGGTTGCAGATGAGAGAAGAGAGAAAAGGGGTAGGGGTGAAGAGGAGAAAGGGATCGGGGAGGTGGGGTTGGGGGATCAATGAATAAAAAATGTAACAGATGTATTATATTGAAATAAAATAGTACTTGGGATATAAAAGTGAAATGTTTTAAAGATGTTCTATGGAGTTGTAATAGACCTCAAACCTGAAGAGATATTATGTAATTTACCTTTTTTTTTGCCAAAATTTTTCAAAAAATATTTAATTATAGGCCCATAAAGTTTACCACCCATTTACCACCCATTTCTCTATCTTATATTTATCTGCAGTAACTATTTGTTTATTCCTCTTTATACCCATTTCTCCACCCTTCCCAATAATTAGAAGATATAAGATATATATTAAATCTGAGCATGTCTTCCTTTACCGATATGAATAGTGCTTTTGGGGTTTTAATTACAGCATAGCATGTTTTCCTATGTTGCTTTAGGCAATTGGAATGGGTTTGAATTGTTCTAATTCAGAAATCATCGTCGATAATGACCACCGATCGATCTTCCTCGTCTAGAATTGATCCTGTCTGAAATCACTGTACTCACTTTACTGAAGCAGAAAGAAAAATGCGGAATTTGGGCAGTAATTAAAAGTGGATCATCGTTTCGTTATTCTGTTCGGATCACTTCTTACATAAGCACTTCTCTCATTTCTGCTTTATTAAAACAAGAAAAGGGAACGTTATTTCTATGCTCGTAAGCCAAGTTGCTGAGTACTGTGCAACTTAGTTTTTAGGACGAATGACGGCACCCTTGATAACAAGCCCTTTCTTCCAGTTCCCGCCATCGTATTCATACATCGAAAACTCCATGTCGCCAGATTTCTCAGGCGATGCTCTAAACTCGCCTACTGGGATCTCGACCCATTGTCCTCTTGGGGTTTGCATCAGATTAACTTTACGACACTGCCTGGTACCATCAGGGAGAGAGAGCCTGAAATTGACTGGAACTTCCCATCCATAATCTGCAGCATTCAGCTTGACCACAAATACAACTTCATAAAGAGTTCCGGGTGACAGGTTTGCGGTTTCAAACTTTCCGTGCACTTCTAGCCAACATACATTTAACAGTTCAGCAGCATCAATGAAGACGTCACTGTAATTGAACCCTAAGTTAGGACCGATTTCTATATAGCAGTAACCACCAATCAATTGTGATATACGGATTGAAGATTTCGTTACCTGGTTTCTTGCAGGGAGTACCAGTGCCAGTAACGATGGTCTTCAGCCCAAGTGATTGAGAGATCTCTTGCATACACCATAAAACAGTTGTTGGAATTCTTATCAACCCAATACTTCTGCAATAACAATTAACATGCTAATAATAGTCAAGAAAATAATAAAATAAACATGATTGTTGATATTTCAAGTTCTATTAGGAGTTGATCTTTTGATATATTTAAGGAAATAATTTCCGCACCACCCATTTTCTTCTTTTGCACACCCTGTTTATTGCTGCCCTTGGAGCTACATTTTAGTGAGAATTAGAACAATTTCACATTTCTGAAGCATGTTTGATAATTTCACACAATAACTGAAAAACAAATAGGAAAAATAATTTAAAATTGTCAGAAAGTTGGATGCAGGGATTTCACCTTTTTCTTTTGGTTTAAGAGAACTCCTGCTTGGAGCTGCTGAAAGAGGTTTTCAACTGAGGACTTGTTGATAGGTGTGTCAGCGTCTTTCACAAGGGCTTCATAGTTATGTGGGAACTGCTGCTGCTGCTGCCGCCTCACTTGCTGTGCTGCTGTCCTTTTCTCTATTTCCTTGACTTCTTTCGCAGCTGCGGCTTCCTGGTTGTTATTCACCAAGGGCTTGGCCTGATGATCAGCAGCTGTTCTGGGTTTAGAGACAGTCGGCTTTGCTTCTGTTTCTTTCTCTTCCGCTACCTTATTATTAGTCGGTTGCTCACTAGGCGGCTGCGACTGTGATTGTGAGGCCTCATCTTGTGACCACCCAGTCCCCATCTCTGCATGCAGTTCTTCAAACCGGTGATGTTTTTACTTTATATAGATAGCAAGACAGGGCTAAACTAGTCATTTCCACGAGTCACCGCAACGTGTGAATGAGAACGAGAGTTGTAGCTTGAAACCCAAGAAAGATGCCTTGCGAACCTTTTGTTCTCTAGTTTTCGGTGATCTTGATATCAAGCATGAATTAGCAAGCAATGGCTTGGAAACTTTGGAATTTCGACCATGTGGGAAAGCACTATATCGGACAGTATTTTTGGAAAAAGTTTTATTCCAATAAGTAAAACTTTTCTTTGTTTATCAAATATATTTGATTCTGTAAAAAAATAATTTTATTCTCAGATAAGGCATCTCATTTGATGTATTATTCCTGTTTATAAAATATCTTTGAATTTGCAATCACGATAATCTTAAATTCTTGTTTTACTTTGAAAAATCGATTTGAGAAGCTTCCTTTACTGGTTTACAAATATGTTTGAAAGCCATCTTCTTTTCATTCCTACGCATTATAGACGTTGGAAATCTACCCTCTAGAATTTAAATTGAAGACTGCAAAGGTCCGGAACAACCTTCAATGGGACGAAAAAATTTCCTAGGTGATCGGTACATTAGCTTACGTAGAGTTCCCAACCAATGAAACATTACCATGTGTCAATGTTATTGTTGAAAATAAAAATTTGCCACGTTTTGCTATTTATAATAGGTATTAAATAAATTGGTCAACAAAATTCCTAATATACCCCTAACATAATAGTTGAAATCGACTTCCTCCTTCCCCATCGACCACCCACCCTATCAGAAATCACTCACCCCTATCGCCACCCTGTGATTCCACCAGCGACACCTTTCTTCCTCTTTTTGTTTCTCCTCTTCTCTCTCGCTCTCTCCCACCCTATGAGAAACCACCCGCCTCCATCGATCCAGATTTGCCTTCTCCGACCCCCGATTTATGATCGGATGAATTTTCCGCCGTTCTTTGTGTCCTTCTTAGGAGGAGCACAAAAAAGAGGACGAAATATTGAAAACGAAAGAGAAAGGGAGGGATGGTGGGAGTGGGTGGGGGGTGGGACCATGCAGGTCTCCGGCAGGGAGTCGGCCAACTGGGGAGGTCTAGAAGTCGACCATTGATTTTAATTGTTTTTTTTTTTTTTTTGTTAATTGTATAAAGAGTATTGTTATGCCAAGAATATAGGTGTCAATAGGTTATCAGCGAGGAACACTACCTGTCATACTAAGGTGTGTGTTCCAATCATATGAAAAAATTTCTCCAAGATGACCCCAGTTTCTACGGTGAGTATCTCTCTTTTTGGAGGTGAGTTGTTGGGCAAGGGATTTGCTGTCCCTAAATGTGTCTCCTTTCATGTCCCTTTCCAATTATGTCCTTCAATTTAACTTGTAATTTAACAGTGTCAAATGTCTAATAAGGTTAAATAAATAAAAACTAAAAGTTCAAAAATTAAAACCAACAGCCACTCAAATTCCCATCAACACCAATTCGACAGCCAACAACACCAGTCTGTCGTTGGAGAACTCCACGGCTGGCGAAACCTCCTTTTCTCTCTGTTCGTCATTTTTTTCTCCGTTCAAATACCTAATCGTGATCGAACCAGCCCGTCAAACATCAAATTTTATGTAAATTTTGGTTTGAGGAAGCAAGGAAGAAATCTGGTCAATCTATACAAACGAGATTTGAATCGACTCGATGACAATAAACGGCAAGATCATAATATACGGAAAGCTTCGACTCAATCATCCTACGGGACTTCGCTGGTGAGATATAGAAAGAGAGAGTGTAATGGAAGCTTCAACGGCCGTGTGAATTGCCGCCGACTGAGATTGGAGGGAGTTGCAGACTTTCGGACTTCCAGTTGGGATTTGTTTTCTTTTTGTTTTGATTTTCAATTTTCTTTAGTGAATCAGTTTTTGTATTTAAATAAATATTAGTTAAGAAAAGTTGACACCGTTAAATTGGAAGTTAAGTTAAATGACATAATTAGAAAGAGACATGGCAGGAGACACAAAGTTCGGGACAGCAGATCCCTGGCCTCTGAGTTCTGAGTGTTTTAGTGCATCCTCTGAAAATTTGGAGCTAAAACTGCCCACATATACTTGTGTGCGTATAGACAGACATACACGCATTTCATTAATTGCCTCTCAATATATATATATAAAAGAAAGAATTTATTCATTTTCGAGATACAAATACATGCTGCAGTAGCAAGTACTTCATACTGGTATACAAATCATCGTACCTGTTCTCATTATTAAATAGTCACATGTATAAAACCCAACTACGTAGAAAGTATTTCAATACATACGTGTACTGTATATATAGAAAACACCGCATGAACCGTACGTGGACTAATTAAGTTAAGTCGGAGTTACAACTTTCACAAATGCTTGATGAATTTTCAAGCCCCCCTTCCATTTTCCACTCCAGACTTCATACAGACCAAAATAAAGCATGCTATCCTGAGTATTGGACGGAACATCAATTCTCATTGGCGGGCCGTTTTCATCAGGAATTGTGAATCTTCTGGCATTTGGATCCTGCGCTGCTACTTTAACTTTGGTCCAAGTGTACTTACCCTTTTTCCCTACCTTGGCCATCAAGAAAGCTTGTATGTCTCTCCAACCAAATGCATCAGGTGCCAGTTCTACGTCGAAACTAATTTCGTATTTTTTCGCAGTTTTTAAACTAACTGTGCCGGTTACTTCCAGCCAAGAAACCTGTATCAGCTCCGCAGGTTCATCCTTAGATGGCCTGCAAAATGTATAGCATGTAGTAAATTATTCATATAGGCAATGCCGAACATAATTCAATGCTTCTTCTATTCACACTCTCAGTATGTCATTCTGCCCTCTAAAATCATTATTTTGTTATTCTATTAAACCTTAACAAGTGCAAAATAACAAACTGAGACTGTCTAAACATTACATTTACCAAAAACACATATCTCGGAAGGCGGAACAAGCACGCATAAGTGGTGTAGCCGCGTAGATTCCACACTTACGAGAAATGAGTTTAGCATTTATGGCATACTTCTCTATTACCGGTTGTAAACAACCGATTACATCTAAGATTTTTCTCGTAGTTCAGATAATTGATTCCTTACTTCTTAGGTAATTTCCAGTAGCGTTCATCATTGCCCCATACAATGCTAAGTCCCCGTGGTTTGAAGGTGCACACATCTCCCTGTAAACACGAATATACAGTCAATCTCTTTTTTACAGAAACGGATTAGATATATGCGAAAGATTGTTTTCCGATGTTAACAAGACATTTAGCAATGAATTAAGAAATTTATGAGGCCTTATAACATGAATAATCACCTGCCAGTTTTTTTCATCTTCCTCTGCTTGAAAATGAGGTTTAGTAGTCACAGACATTTTGAAACCTAATTCGATTTTCTTCTTCTTCTTCTTTCTTCTTCTGCTGCAGTTGTGTTTTCTTCTTGTTTTCTCTCTATGTTTCTCTTGGCGCGGTTTTGAAGATAGAGGACCTCTAGTCTAACCTAGCCTTTTTATAAATCCGTGATCCATTGGGAAGAAAAGAATCTAATGCCTATCACAAAACAAAACAAAATGTGAAACCAAAAAACATTGATAATAAAATTAAATTATGTATAGAGAATAAAGTGATTGCTTTGGACTTGTGGTGAAGGTTCTTTGCCCTTTATTTTGGCAAAAAGGTTCCTTATTAGCTTTTTAAAAGAAGAATATGTGTGCGTGTGCGTGTGCGTATATATAATCGGAATGCGAGTAAATGGTATTAAATGTTCCAATGTGAGACATGTTCATAAAAATTTGTCAATTTATTTTCTTCGATTACTATATAAAATATAAATTAGTATTAGAATTAAGCCTCGATATTTAAGGGATAAAGGTCAATTACAAGATCTGAAACGACTCATAAAGCATTTGATCGTGATCAATTCTATTAGCCTATTTGGGTACTAAAAACATATATGTTCGATATTACCATTTACTAGGCATTGGGAACAAAAGTACAACTAGCTAGATCACGAGCAAGTTGGTTTTGTAATATAAATGTTGAATATGGCCAAATCTATGCCCCAAGTTCTTTCTCGAATTGAAAAGTTAAAACGAAAACTTTTTCACCCTATAACTCAAAAGCATAAATAAGGGTCAATAAGGGTTATCGGCTACTAACAAACGCGCGCAGTACGGAATCTCAATTGGCTTCGCATGCATGCTACGTACGTACAGCTGGCTTTTGCCAACCAGGTCCACTCACACTGACACGTCACATATATAGAGCTTATCTTGATCAACTTGATCTCAATGTTCAATGGTGGCCTCCACTTCATCGAGACACCGAGACATCCATAACAAGTACGTACAAGAATAATATTAAGAATATATTGTTTCGTTCGTTGCCTTTACGCTTCGGGTAGGCAAAGAATAAGTTTACCACGAAACGCATAATTGTGACAGAAGTGAAACTGGAATAATTCTTCTCTTACCCACCCCACCTACGGCTATTGGTTAATTCTTTTCCAAGGGTATATGTTTTGCAACTTGTGTACACTTTTGGTGATGCAAACCACTGAGAAATGGATCCCCTCAAATATCAATCTCTAGGTGCCGAACCCGTCGCGAAAGAATTCAAACTTGGAACCTCGTGTTATATTATGGTGTTATATTATGCAGTGAACTGAATTTTAAAAATATTCCCTCAAATATCAATCTCTAGGTGCCAAACGCGTCATGGAAGAATTCAAACTTGAACCTCGTGTTATATTATGCGGTGAACTGAATTTAAAAATATTCCCTCAAATATCAATCTCTAGGTGCCAAACGCGTCATGGAAGAATTTAAACTTGGAACCTCGTGTTATATTATGCGGTGAACTGAATTTTAAAAATATAATAGCGTAACGTTTAAATATTGCCAATAGTTACTTTATACAACGGTATTAATTGGAGGTCAATAACTGGACTAAGTTGAAGAATGGGCTAACATCAAACTTATAAGTGGAGAAAACTAACACTAAACTGTAGTGCTAGTGTTGCTAATAGTTGTAAACTTTTAAACTATTTACGACATGAAGGAAAGTGAAAGCAAAGTGAACTTCTTTCAAGGTCGGCACTCATTTGGTCGATTGGATATGCAATTTGGTTTTCATTCTTTGATGTTATATCTATGTCCAGCTAGAAAGAGATCATATTCCCTTGTGATTTTTCCAAAAGTGCAAGGCTTTTCAGCCACATCAAAGTAAGGTATTAAATTTTGGAGGTGACAGAAGAAACATCGCCCGTAGAAAGTAAGAAAACAGGCAGTTTATTCGTTTTTATTTTTATTCTTTCGAATTTCTTCCAACTAAAATAGCAACGTTCTGATTTTGTGTGAGGTGTAACAAAAAATGTCGAATGCTAAGAACGTATTATATTACCAAAATTACAAGTACTTCTGCCAAAAATCAAGGTAACACTGCTCTACATGTTACAGGAGACCTTGATCTATATTCCAAATTATTTTTTGTAATGTAAACTTTGACTCAACCCTTGTTTTCCAGTATCTCTCAGCTCTTTCATTGCTCCCTACGAGATTCGAATTTAAATTTTTTCACTTATAAGTGAAGAAAAATATCACTAGACTGTAGTGCCAGTAACTAATAGATGGACCTTTAACATCTACATAAGAAATTCTTGCCCGAGAAGAAACAAATTGTTAAACACACAATGAAAATTCCATGATGTATCACTGTCCAAAAGAATGAATATTTTATGAAATGTAGTTTACCTAACAATCACACTTATCCAGCAAACTAGTGTATAAATATGAAATACATATAAAGTCGGCATGAATTGCTCCAATTTATTCACAGTGATTGAGAAAGGAAACTAAAAAGGTCTTATTACTTAATTTAAGATATTCTATCTATCGTCTTTCATGTTCCAGATACACTCATTAGACGAACTTTAACATGGGCAACAAAATTTCTAGACTGCCCGTTGGCAATTAGAGTTGTTGATGGTTAGTGGCTAGTTGCTTCGGTCACAACCTAGTCAGCGACCATCCATAGTGACGGAGCCAGGATTTTACATGAGGAGGGGCCTCACATAAATATCAAAAATATAAAACAAATGGATTGATAAGAGAGTAGAATACATGCTTGAATTGTCAGCTAATTAAATTTTTTGAGACGCTAAATGCTTTTTTCATGTTGAAATTAATAAGTCAATATAGAGAGCGATTAATAAAAAATTAGGGAGAATTTAGAGAACAAAATATATGAAATTTTATAAATTTAGTAAAAAATTAGAGAGAACATAGATATTTATAAACCTTAATATTGTTGTGGGTTGGAATTTGGAGGAGAAATATATGAAATTTCACGAAGGAGAGGAGGAAAACTCAAAATTTATTATTCTTCGGTTGGACAGTATGAAAGAATATTTTTTTTATAAAACTAAATCAGATTTTACATTTTAATTTTTAGAGTTGATTTGTTTATAAAATAAGATGTTAAATTTAGTTTTAAGATGAGTGCAATTGGAATTGAAAAGATAAAGAGACATTTTACTTTAATTATTGGTAAATAGAATTTAAGAATTTTGTGTAAACTAAAAATAAAATATTACATTTACCAAAAAATTATAATTAGAATACAAATTATTTAGAAATGATAACAAAGTGAGGGTAGACCTATGCCTATCCAAGGCTAATGGTGGCTCCGCCACTGACCATCCACGAATTTAATTGGCAACTTACATTCAAGTCTAAAAGGTTTGTTGGCCATGGTATAGTTCGTCCAACCGTACTCCCAAGATTGGAGATGTAAGACGATAGATGAGATATCTTGAATTAGTAACCTCTCAACAATGTTCTCCGGGTGTGATATATCCACTCCTTTTTACTTTTCACAAATCTTTTTAATTTTTTTCTATTCAAATTAGATGAATTGAAGAAGATCAAAGAACATAAATTTACAAGTGGTGTGTGAGAAATAAAAAAGAGTATGAACAGCACACCCCTAAACGAATTAGGTAATTTGCACAAATATTTACTTTAACGTTAATCTAAATTGATTACTTGTCGAACCTTGTTTTTAGAATCCAATATGCAATTTGAGTATCTAAATTGATTACTTGTCGACCCTTGTTTTTAGAATCCAATATGCAATTTGAGTTTCATTCTTTGATGGTATGTATATGTCCAGCTAGAAGGGATCTTATTCCTTAGGGATAGATATTAGATATTCTCATTGATAAAGACAAAACCGGCACTCAAGGGAGAAAAAGGGTGTTTCAGCTTGTTCGTTTTTATTTCGACTTTTAAAATTCTTCTCGACTAAAAAAGAATTGTTATTAGCATTCTAAAATTTTCATTTTGCACTCTAAACTTTTTATAATTAGAAAGAAAAATATACTTGCAAGGAATGTAGAATAAGATTTTTGAAATGCTAATAACAGTTCCCGACTAAAATAGCAAAGTTAAGATCTTTTTAGACTTCGCATTTAAGACTGCAGAAGAACAAAAAAGTTTATCAGGCCTTGTTACTCAAAATGTGTTTGTTCAGACGAAAAAACAAAAAGAACCGAGTTATCCCAAATTAATTAAACAGAATCTTGCCTAGCATACACAGAAATATGTGTTCGTCTCACAAGCGTATACTTCACTTGTAAGTGTATTCAGTAGCTAATGTAATCAAGCTTCAATTTCAAGATGAGGTTCATCAAACTTTCAAGGACAAGTTAAATTAGATTTCGAATGCCAATACAACATATAATTAATTGTGTTACAAACCTACAAGCATTCAAAATACAAAGATGCTAATTTCTACCAAGAGAGAGTTATAAGTACTTTGAGATTTTTGGCTTTTTTTTAGTACAAAGAACACGCGGGGAAAGAGATACAATGCGTCCTGCATTTCTTAATCAGTTCATCTTTTCCAAAGCAGCTGATGCAGAAACCAAATCTTCGGCTGTTGCTGGTTTGTGCATCTGCAGCCATAAGCAAATATCTGGTGTAAAGTGACTAGAAGAACAGGTAATTACCCTTCAAATAGTAAACTAGTAATATTTTTCAACAAGATCCAAAAAGCAATAAGAAAAGGGGGGATTTTGGTTTTTAAAAAGCAAAAGACTTCGTGGAATGGTAAATATTGGAAGCTAATCATATAACTATTCCAGATTAAATATGTACTGATCAATCAACAATAATACATGAAAATGAAACCATGCCAAGTTGCCAACAGACGCAACACACATGGCCATAGAGTAATGTAACAAAGATTCATGAACCACTGTATTGTCGAGCACAAACTTACAGATTTTGCTACAGAAAGCCAGTGAAAACAACGCAAGAATGCATCATCCTGTGAAGGAAGGCTGTCGTGATTCCAATATGTGATGCTTTTATATTTCGCATTCGTCTCCCAACAGTTTGAGCTCCCATCAGAATTATCGGAAAGATTTCTCTTGCCAAGACTCTTCTTCCCTAGAACAAACCCTGCAAAGAAATTACTACAGAGGAACTCTTTGAAAATTGAAAGTGAATTTAGTCATTTACATCATTCGATAACAACATATGAAGAGAGCCCTTTTGTTGTCACACATATATACAACAACACCATCTTGAATTAATAAGGGTATCTCCCTTCCCATGAAATTGTAGCCTCTCCCGACCACACCTGTCTCCAAGCCCCTAAGAAATCTATTTCGTTTTGCTGAAGAAAAAGTATGGTAGATGGAGGTGTTAACCGCTGACATACACCTCAATGGGTGGGATCAGTTATAGGACACAACAAATAGTCAACACAATCAAAACAAGAAACGATTGCTCGAAGTCCCAAAGGTCAGCTCACAATATCAAATAGTAAACAACCATGATTTGGTTATTGGCCTGTGGAGTAACCGGAGTATTTTTTGTGTGGCCTAGTCTATACTCCCGTTTTCTCTAATTTCTTCATTTCTAAATGTTAGCACTTCCTCAATGCCTCTGTGGTTTTGAGAAACCAAGGATCAATATATTAACAGCAGCAACACCAATCTACCACCACTGCCTTGCAATACAGGCCATAGCCTCAGCATCTCAAGATTCTAATCATATGGCACAAGATAATTTCCGTCAAAGGAGCACTATCTATTCCATCCACCAACACTAACATCATGTTTCCTTGATACATACTAACATGAAATGGATGGTGTACAAATCAAGCAAAAAAGCACATCTGAACCTCCTACTAATTTACCACATGATTTTCTTTCCAAGTCCATTTCTCTCTCCCATCACTTTCATCTGATACCATGAAAACATCAATTTCACCTATGCTCCACAGTAAGGGTGCCAGCAGAACCCAACAACGTGCCCTCAAATGACAGAATGCACTATAAAGTTGTGTAGAAAAGGAAAAGGTTTGGCCACGGACCCATGGTATTTCAAACATGATGCTGAACTACGAAAAATGTTTATAATAAACGCATGGTAATAACCCATAAGGCCTAAAAGCAAGTAACGGAGAGATTAAAGCACCAAGAAATTATGAGATAACCAAAACTTATCATTGAAGAGGAAGGTGGATGAAACCTGGGTTCACCAATTAAAAAGGGTAATGTTTACAATTTAAAGTAAGTTAGCGTTCCGAAAATCTCAGACCTAAAGTCAGAATCTTTATTCGGCGCCATAAAATCCCAACTCTAAACATCAATACAGAAGCACCGAGGTCTAAATAAGCCGGAAAATGATGAAGAAATCGATAAATATAAGGCGTCAACAACCAGAACTCATACAATACAATAAAAAGGTACTGAATTACTGACTGAAACTGCAATAACATACCAGAATACCCATCTGGAACCGAAATCGAAGCTCCTTGCAACTTCCTTCCTCTGAAACAAGCTTCCTGCGTCCTTAAACCCTCCGATTCGATTCCTTCAACTCCAAGAAAAAGCCCATTACTCAATTATGCCATGTAAATTTTATGTAAGAAAAAGGGCAGATTCTTTACCAGTTGGTTTGGGTTTGAAGTATTGGGAGACATTGGAAGGGCCATTGAATTTGATGGAGCAGGGGAGGAGGTGCACCTGACCACTCAAGTCCACCACACTTTCTTCTCCTTCTTCCTGTGACTCTCCGTTTCCATTCCTTTTCAGAACTATGCCGCCTTGGGTGCCCTGCTCCATTTGATTTGCCCCGAATTTTGTTCAGATAAAAACCCTAATTTCTGTATCAATGTTTCAGTCTCTCTCTCTCTCTCTCTCTCTCTCTCATTTTGCTTTCTTCAGATTTGGCTACGTATGGGCCACCTTTCCCGCGCTTTTTCATATCTTAGTTTACGATTTGGTCCAAGGTGATTATATATGGGCCTAGCCCAACCTCATATCTTGGGTCTTTAGTGTAGGGCTATTTAGTCCATTTTCATATTTTATTTTGTGATACAAGCAATTGTGGAAAGAATGAGAATGTAACCTAAGACTTTATGTGCAGACGTGCATGCTTCCAACGACTTGAGCCGAGCTCTAGTAATTTCCAACATTCTTTTCAACACCCAAAATTCAATAAGAAACTCTCAAAAATGCATCTCACATGAGTTTATTTACTTTCTATTCGAGTGATATTCTAATTGAATTCTAGCTCCATCTTTGAAAGAGATTCACCGATTAAGGTTGTGATTCTTTAATCTAATTATATGTATATATATATATATATATATATATATAGCAATTGGAAAGGATAACAAATGGATACCCTTGAAGCTCCCCAATCAAAATGACAAATTGGTCACGTAACAACGCAGAAACGGGTGCTGCAACAACTCTTTATTTAGGTTTGCTTGTTAGTTTAAGTATATGAGCCTAGTCCATCTGACTTAGAGTTTTTAGGTTCTAATATAACTTATAGTTTAATATGAATAATAAGCTAGTCAATCAGATGTAGTCTCTTTGGGTTTTATAAACGTCTTGGCATTCTCATTTATTAAATACATTCTTATTATTTTTGTAATTTTGTTTATTGTGCACTATGATGTTTAACTTCTCTAGGACCAGATAAAGTTGGAAGGGGTTGCTCATTTGGTAGAATTTATTAGAGACGGACAAGATTCACATCTAGAAATCTTTCAGTGAGTCGTGTCGCCTAGGATGAGGAGGTATTCCGATATGCACCAACGTCCAACTTCCATATGCATCAACATCCAACATCCGATTTGCATTGTCGTGGATCCTCCTTGTACATTGTTTAATTGGAAGCTAGAAAGTGAAGAAGCTGCCGCTGAAGCAACTGTTGCAATTCAAAGCTTTTAAAAAGAAAACGCATCGAATGACATGAAAATCAATTCAGTAATTTCGATTTCACAATTCCATCATGTTAATACAAGCAGACCAACAAGGCATTTCATTTTGGAGGCAACGACAGTCAATATGCTTCGCTCCGAAAGAAGCTGTTGTTCCAATTTGTATCATAATGAACTGCACGCATACATATCAGTGTTCGAAAAGAAAAAACTCATGTTTACAACATCCAAATCTGAGTACATGGTCAAAAATTGCCAAAACTTCTTCCAGCTACTCCATTAGATTGTATCCCTCCTCCACAATGTGTATGCACAAAATGCCTTCCGAGTCCCCACTACTCTTTGCCACCCAAGAAACACTCACCAATACATTAGAAAGTCATATGCCTCTTGTGACAATCACGAGATCCTTCTTGAAAGGTTCCTTAACCCAGAGACAACACACTTAAGTATGATGGTCCCTGTAGATGGGTCAGGCTTAATGACAAATTTAACTCCGAGAAAGTCTTTGATGTTTCTGAGTGTTTCTATTCCATGAGGGGAGAGCTTTCCAACACGAACCTTTGAAACATCTTGTGAACATAGTGCACAGAGAAGAAACAACAAGCCCTACAAGCCAAAATGACAGGCAAACTATGAGGAGATCGACATAATTCATAAAGGGACAAGAACGGAACCTGTAACCAAATACTGTATCTATTTCTTATAAGAATGCCTTTTAGTAATTTTACCACTGTCATAGAGCAAGCTGTTAACAAAATTGAAAAAAGGAGACACTAGTCATCATACTTGCATCATTCGATTGTTAGGACTACATTTAAATCAACATTAAATCGTATTTCGGGAATACTATATGAATCAACATCACAAAATCCGTCTATAAACAAAACCCAAGTTTCGTTTTCTTGCTTTACAGAAAAGAATTCCATGTGAAATTGCATTCACAACCCATGATAATGGATCAAACTCAGCCAGTAAGGAAGTACAATACATCAAATCACGAACCTGATGTGTTGAA
This sequence comes from Crataegus laevigata, assembly GCA_963580275.1. NCBI lineage: Eukaryota > Viridiplantae > Streptophyta > Magnoliopsida > Rosales > Rosaceae > Crataegus > Crataegus laevigata. The sequence goes on along the minus strand of OY756939.1, from coordinate 10,212,171 downwards.
TCTACCACTCCACCCTGCTCAATCTCCCCAAGCAGAACATTAGCAATTTGCACACCAACATCCTCTGGAGGCATAAGCTCTTTCTTCCCCTCATTTCATGCTCAGCTGTATCTTCCCCTCGAGAATAACAAATTGCTGTATCAGCAGAGATACAGCAACTGGAAGTTGTCTCCGCAACCAGTGAAATTCCATAACCAGGTGAACTGCCACAAAATCATTATTGCCTATATGAGCCTAAGTGACCACTTTAATATGACCAAACCTCAAAACAAAATAAAGAAAACTTCAAACTTCTAAAATGTCTCTCTACAGAAAAAATATAATGATATTTGGTACAAATTGAGAACATACTGTCCAGCTTGCGGTCCACTTCTATGGTCAGTAAATATGTGAACATCTGGGAGTAAGAGATTAAAGATTCCAGGAGCGGCATACACCATGGTATTTTCAAACTGCATGGACACTCTTGTTGAGAATGTAACCCCTCTAATCCTGTTAACCATCCCCTCATTAAATCAACAATGCACACGTGGGTGTGCATGCTGTGTGCGTGTGTGTTTATATAATTTGGAGCCCACAACATCAGCCTAAACTATTGGCTTACCACTGGAAACACCCAAGCCCAATTCTAATCCCGTCACACCCCGCTCGAACGTAAATCGGGGGTAAAATCGTCACATCTCGTCGCTAAAATCAATTGTCACATCCCGGCCCGGGCGCAACCACCTTCCAGGCCCGCTCCACCACCGTAGCATGATATTGTCCGCTTTGTGCCCCGACTACGCCCTCACGGTTTTGTTTTTTGGAACTCACGAGCAACTTCCCAGGAGGTCACCCATCCTGGGATTGCTCTAGCCCCCTTCTCGCTTAACTTCGGAGTTCCTACGGAACCCGAAACCAGTGAGCTCCCAAAAGGCCTCGTGCTAGGTAGGAATGAGAATATACATTTAAGGATCACTCCCCTGGACGATGTGGGATGTCACAATATTGCTTGTTAAAACAAAATAAAAAGTCATAATTTTGGTCTTTTTATGTTTTAAACATTTCATTCTTCATCTATTAAATCACTCATCAATGTGGTCTTCAATTTCGTTAGACAACTTGATTAGTGTGCTAACGTATGAGTTATTTTTCAGTGTGTTTGAAATATTGATACACGACATGTCTTTAAATAAAAGAAAAAATAATGAAAATGGCTTGAAAACTTTAAGTTTTAACGATAAGGACAAAATAAAGGGTAAAGTGAATAGTATCAAGATTAACTTTTTAGTATAAAAATGTGATTTTTCGTTAAAGTTAACAGTACCAGAAGTTTTTCGTTAAATTTTCCTTAAATAAGTTGAGGGACACTTGAAAAATAAAATTTTCCTTCACTCATATGTAGTGACATATGGTATAGATCACGCATTCCGGCACACAAATTTTTTTATGAAGCCACAAAACCAATCACAAAAAGAGAATGTGAGGAAGTGGTGATTGGATTATTATTGTCATGGTTGATTAACGTGTTTATTTCAGATTAGTGACATATCTTTAATTTACAAATTTAGTCTACTTAACATTACTACTATATCGACAAAAAATTAACCATTGATATATGGCTAATTAGTATAGATTTTATTTCTCTTTACCTAAATAACCTTTATATTAAAGGAAAACTAATGAAAATAGCTTGAAAACTTCGAGTTTTAATAATAAAGACAAATTAAAGGATAAAGTAAATAGTACCATGATTGACTTTTGAGTGTAAAAATGTGGTTTTTTTTTTTTAAGTGAACAGTACCGGGAGTTTTTCGTTAAAGTTCCCTATTATTAAATGCTTTGTGTATATTTGACTATATATATTAAATTGTGAAAATTTCCTTAAATGTTTTCTAAGAATTTTAATAAACTATCTTAAAATTCTAATTAAATACACCTTGAATTTCATAGAATCACTTAAAATGTTGATTAAATACCCCAAGATTCATTAAAATAATTAAAATTCTTCAAAATCTCAATTGAATACATCCCTTTAGTGTCATATGTGTGTGTGTGTATATATATATATATATTAAATTGTGAATATCGATGTACTAAAAAAAAAATTGTGAAAATTTCCTTAAATCGTTGACTATATTAAATTGTGACTATAATTCTTTCTTGTGCGCAGGAAGGAAGCTAAATGCAAGACTTTTTTCTTTTTGGTTTTTTTTGGGGGGGGGGGGGGGGGGCGGCTACGACCTTGTGTATGTATATAGCTAGGTACTGATGTCTTCTTTTCAAGGTGGAAATAGTTCAACGATGACAAGCGACCAACTTTATCCGCCCCGATTTTAACCCAACGGCCAAGAAATAGTTACATATTTTCTGAACAAAAAAATCTCTGGCGATCCTTTGCCGGTGAACGGGATCATTGAAGAATTGAAGTTTTATGACTACATCCCTATGCAACTCTCCGGTGAATTATCTTGTTTTGGTTTCTTTTTTCAATTTATGTTGTATCTTTGATCTTTCTTCTTTTACAGTTTCGATTCGCATTTATAGTTTGTCATAGGAGTGTAGGTAGTAGGATGACATCAAGGCCTTGAATATGATTTTTTTTTTTCTTTCTCGAACCCTAGGGATGTATGGGTTAGCAGACCAAAAAGATTTGTATTTCTTCACCCATCGAAACTGTGTCCCAAAGCGTAAAGCCGGCAATGGGTATTGGAAATCAATTAGATCATATGAAGCCTGAAGGGATCAAACAAGGGAATGAGATAATTGGATACAAAAAAAATAATAATAATAATAATAATAAAAAGGACTTAGATCATATGAAGCCTGAAGGGATCAAACAAGGGAATGAGATAATTGGATACAAAAAAAATATATATATATATATAATAATAAAAAGGACTTGAAAACTTTGAGTTTTAACGATAATGATAAAATAAAAGATAAAGTAAATAGTACCAAGATTGACTTATTAGTGTAAAAATGTAGTTTTTCGTTAAAGTGAAGAGTATCAGAAGCTTTTCGTTAAAGATCCTACAAAAAACTGTTCCGATATTGCCAAAGGAGCAGTCGAAAAAGTTCGACAACTACTGACTGGTATATGATCGAGTACAAGAGTGGCACGAAAAGCAACTGGGGCTGTATGTAACTTTTTTCTTCATTCCTTACTCATGTAGTAATTTAATATGGATTCGAATTTATGGTTATGTGGTTTTAATTCTTCTGCGCAGTTGTATGCCTGGGTTTTGTGTAGAGTGTATGAAAATATGACGAATGCTAAGAACATATTTTATTCCCAAGATCAAGGCAACGATGCTCTACATGTTACAGGAGACTTTCAGCTATATGTAAGTTTCTCTAATAAGTACTTTGCACAAATATTTGCTTTAACACTAATGCAAAATTATTTGTTCTTATTAATGTGAGACAGAAACCTAGTCATATTCATTGGTTTTGGTTCTTTCTTGTCAAATCAGCTAGCATTCTTCCTATATGAGGTTCAAGTGTGTGTGCAAGCAATGGTGTTTCTTTATAGATCAAGACAGCAAGTTTAAAGCAAAACATTACGACCACGCTAGTCCTCCGGAATTTTCTTACATATGTGTGGGAAACTAAAAGTAAAGCGGCCAACACGATTTTTGATGAAAATTTCATTTATTGCTCAAATTGTGGTGGCTTGTTTCTTGAGAAGAGTTGTACTAGGTCACAAGTTTTTCGGGTCAGAAATCCTGCAATGCACCTAGCACTTTACCTGCCTGGTACACATGAGGGTATCAGAGGAATAAACTTTGCTCTTAATTTATTCACCGGTGAGTGCAAAGTGGCATGCTTTTACATGAAAAACGTGACTTATTTTGGCACTGAAGTAGGTTTTGAAGTTATAACTATTGGAAAGGATGACCGATGGAGACCCTTGAAGCTCCCCAAGCAAAATGGCAAATTGGAGCAGGAAAAACGTGGGAAAAATGTGCTTAGAAGACGTACTTTTGGACCAGATAATGTTGAAGGGAGGGCTCATTTGGTAGAAATTATTTGGGATGGACATCAATCGTACCTAGAAGTTCAATCTTTTGATGTATGGAGTGAATGTTTCACTGTTACTACTCTGCTCCCCGGGAGTTTTCTGACTTAACAAAAGTTTTTTCTCTTCGTTGGAATCATTTTCTAGCTGTTGCTGATATAACAGATGAAACCCTTAACGTCTTGGTTCTCAAAAACTTCAAGGAGCACAAGTGGAGTAAAAAAAAGATCATCGTTCCCTTTAAGTTCTTAAAGGAAAAGCCACATTTGAAGGGTCGAATGAGGCCTTGGGCAGGTGAACATCACTGTGAAGGCAAGTTGCACAATGGAGTGGAATATATAACTTTCTTTTTGCCAGATAATGGATACATTTTTTTATGATATAAACACGGCGGAAATAGAGGCGCTCGCTAAACAGCATTACGAGGGGAAATCAAATACAAATTACAAGAAGACAAGCCTGATTACTTAAGAATGAAGACGAGCAATTTCAATTGCCATTGCATACATCGTGTCTTTTATAGTGTACTGCAGAGAAATTTGAACTTTTGGTTATCCTTACTTTACCAGGTGCTGCACCGCATCTTATATGCGAGTTTTATGATTAGACTTTTGTTGGATCCGGCTTCTCTTCTAATCTGTTTTGCGGAGGTGTTGTTCAATATGTATGTGAAATATGAGCACTCTAGCTATCATCTAATGAGTGAGATTTGAATCTTTTTTAGTTCATTTTCTTTTCAAAAATCATAAATATCGGGTTTCAAGCTTAATCTTTTGAAATCCAGAAAGTGGAGGCGGAAGAACTCCTGACTCATTTCGTACATCATTTACTCTCAAAAGTCCTCCAAAGTTGACAAAAATTAGTTTTTGAATACTTGTACACACCTAAAGTGTTTATTCTGTTCAGAGGAAAATTTGAACAACGGTGCAAGAGGGTGTGCACAAGGCCTTGACCATTTAGCCGAACTCATATCCACATTAATCTTTATTTGGGATCCTGCTTCTTCACTTCTTGATTCTTTCTCTCCAAAGCTTTCCTAAAGATCCAATCCCAGGACCTTGAATAAGACTTCCCTTTTTACGGAATCTAGCTGTGATATGTTTTTTTTTTTTGGTGTGCTGTCCACACACCATTTTTTACTTCTTACACACATTTTTTAAATTCTTGTCATTTGATCTTCTTTAATTCAATTGATTTGAGGGCCACATATTAAGAGGGTGTGTATAAAGTAAAAAATAATGTGTGGATAGCACACCCTTTTTTTTTCCTTTCTTGTTAATAGTGATGGGTATTTCTTCACCCCTCAAATGTCTACAAATTCTAATGTCCCAGAAGCACTTGAAGTGCTTCATGCAAGAAACACCAGTTGACACGCCCCGACCCCGATATTCCTCGAATATCAGGATAGGCACGTGCTGGCCGACACCCGAAGGTGACGCAAGCCATTCGTTAAGTGCAAAAATTTATAATTTGAAATAAATAACGGTTAGAAATACAATTACAAAGGATTACTAATTTAGGAACGTGTCCAGAGCATACGACTAAACCAAATCACTAAAAGAATTGAGACAAGGTTAAATGGATCAAGGGAATGAGTGCTACACTGAAAAGATTCGAAGGTACCGCTGTGGAAGTGCTGTGATGCCGGGATCGTAATGCCTCATTTCTAATACCTGAATGGGGGCGCAAAACAAGGGTGAGTGGACCAGAGTTATATACATATATAATATGAAAACATTTCGGAACATAATAATTTCCCCCACCAGTTTGAAACCCAAAAATATGCATCATATACCACGTAATAGGTTTTCTAAACCACTAGCATGCCAATAAAATCATTAATCCAATAATTCCAATGTTTCGAATCAACTCATAATTCAAATTCTCGTCTCAATAAAGTCATAAGACAATTATAGTATCAATCTCGTAAATCTCATCTCAAATAAAACTCAGGAAGCATCACAAGTTGTGCTGCTAGTGAGTACACCGAATTAGTAATACTTCCGACCCAATGCCTGCACCTGAATCTCTATGGCCATCACCATGAGATAACTCCCTCCCGGCCCGATGCCAGACTCCGTGGTCCCTAAGCCTTCCGCTAGGGATTATTTCTCCAGGCCTTTGCCAACTACAAACCTTGCCCTCGGCGGCATGGTGTTCACTAATTTGCACAAAACATATTTCTAAAATACAACTTCGTAGCAAGAGTTCATCCATCCCCCGTACTACGAAGAGGTGTTCTAAAATCATTTAAAACACATTCTTAGCATCCTATCGTCATCGATCAGATAGTCTACCAGAATGTGGGTTATATCAGAAAACAGTTTCGATAAAAACATTCTATATCACAAATAATCAATAGCCATCATAAAATATGCTTCTTGTTCAACATTCATAAATTCCAAATATAATCGAGGCATGCTATGTATATAAAACTTCATATCACAATATAAATCATATATTTATTTTTAGAAGGTGGTCCACTCACAAGTACTCCGCTCTCAAAGAGCCGCTCGAACTAGGATGGACTGGATCATCTCCCTCAATTGCACCTAAACACCAATTACTATTAAATTTAATTAATTGGGCTTGAGAGTGCTTAAATAAATAAATTTGTACACTTGGGCTTAGGTCTTAATTCGGATATGGGCCAATGAGCCTAAATTTGAGTTTAAGTCCACTAATTCATTAAAAATCTGGGACCAATTACAAGTAAATGGGCTCGGGTCCAAAAAGATTAACGGAAAAACGGCCTGGGCTGGTGGCTACCAAGCCCAATGTCCAAACCTGGGTGAAGGGTTTTAATTATTTAGTTGGGTCTTTAGTTAATAACCCAATTCGACTTGGGCCTGCCAAATTAAGTTTTAGGGCCTAACTTAATTAACCCAAGTTAATTGAATGGATCTAAGGGAATTTGAGTTAAAATGGTATGCGGGTCGGGTCGACCCGAGTTAATCGTGGGTCACAAGACCCATTCGAAGAAGAACACCGGGAGTTGATCGTGATTTTCTTCCAATTCCGATATGAGGCTAAACTTGCTGAAAAATCACGATTCAAACATTAAAAATGATGCTGGGACAAGGTTATACCAATTTTTGAACACGCACAAGATCAACAATATCGGAGTTGGCCGGAATTCGTCACAAAACCCGTCGGGTTTCCTCGCCGGATTCTGGAGAAGGAAAATAAAGTGCATGCAGAGAGTTAAACCCACGAATTCGAGCTTAGGTTAGCCCAAAAATACTTTAAAAGTCTAAATCGAGCTAAACCTCAAGAAGACAGTCACCACCTAGCTTCGAATTCAACGACTTTCACCGGAATTCGTCGCCGGAATGACATGCATGCACAGATTCTAAACAGAGAGATTTAACCCCAGAAATTTCAAATCGAATAAGTTAGGACGTTACCTAGCTCAGAAAATCATAATTTGAGTTGGATTCCAACTCGGACTCGACGAGGTCTAGCCGGAGTTCGTCGCTGGTGATCTGGAGAACAAGACCAGAGAGGGTGTAGAGGTTAGAACCTCCAATTCTATCCAGATTTTCAGATTACAAAGACTAGAAAGGTTACCTGGGATTGATTTGAGTAAGATTTTACCCGATTTGGAATTAAAGTGATTAAGTTCCAAATTCGAACTCGTCGAAGGACTTCACCGAGGAAGAAGGCTCGGGTTTAACACTTTCCAGAACTCGATCCTCGCATGCAAAGGGGGTATTGTGATCGCTAGCCTTCATAGAGTAAGGGTTTGGGAATCTAGGTTTGAGATATGAATAGAAAGTAAAAGAGTTATAGGTGGTGATGTACGGTGGTCTTGGGAGAGTTTTGACAGAGAGAGTGACTGTTTTTGCAGAAAATGAGGGAAGAGGGACCCGTGAGGGTCTTAACCTTGGGCTAAGACTTGGGCCAACTTTGGGGCCTAAGTTTCTAAACAAAAAGTATGGGCCTTAAGGTTTTAAAACAGATTTTTAGATACAACTAAGGTATTGGGCTTGACCCATTAAACCCTAGGGGTATTTTCGGGTGTGGTTCGTTAAACCAGTTATGTGCTTATTACATAAAGCACTTCAAAGTGTTTTATAAGGATTAACTTGCATTTTCACTAAGAACCTATTCCAAAAATATTTTTTATAAAACCGCTTTCAATTATTTAGCAGCACTTCCCAAATGAGCCCTATATCTTGAGGAAGTAAATGATTAAAGAGGGATTTAAATCTTACCAGAATCATCAAAGTACCTTCAACAAATAAATTATGCAGTAGTCTTTCGAAATCCCTCTTCAATTAATACACCCTCTAAAGATAGTCACAAAGTTGACGTTACTTAATTATATATAAGTCACTCCTTCAAGACCGGTTGCTACCTCACCAATGCGGTAAGCTTTATAGGCAGCTCCATTTCCATCCTCCCCGAGTATTCCGTGGGACGCCTCCTGACTCACAACAAGAATCATTCCAATGCCCATGTTAAAAGTTCGTCTCATCTCAGCATCTTTAACCCTTCCGGCTTCCTGGATCCATTTGAAAACAGGTGGGACTTCCCATGAATCTTTATAAATGACAGCTCCTAGGCCTGTCGGGAACACTCGAGGTATATTTTCTGTGAGACCACCCCCTGTGATATGAGCTACTCCTTTGACGCCTCCCTTCCTTATTAAGTCGAGCACCTGCATGTTTTTAGTGCAACACAATAATAAAGAGTGCCTCAATGAGGGGAACACTTTCATTTTCAGCAGCTAGTTAATTAGTTAAACACAAGAAGAGAACGAACACACACACACACACATATATAACAAAATGCACAAGCAAGGTTTGATCGATGCCAACCTACCTGCTTAACGTATATCACAGTTGGGACCATCAAAGCTTCACCTAATGTGATAGCTTCTCCACCAGGTAGTTGGTCCTTGAGAGAAAGCCCACTATCAGCCAGAACCCTGTAAGATATATAGAAACATCAATAGTACGGTAGGAAGTTTTCCATGAGTAGTCAGGAGATATAAAATTTAATTGCATAATTTGCAAGTAATTTGCATCTATTACATTATAAATCAGAAGTTAACGTTTCTTTAAGCAGCTACAACCAACCTTCTCACAAGAGAGAAACCATTAGAATGAACCCCACTAGACGGTAGGCCAATGAGAACATCTCCAGCCACAATGTTTTTCCCATCAATGATAGATCCCTTTTTCACAACTCCAACAGCAGAGGCACCCAGGTCATACTCGCCATCTTTATAAAAGCCTGGCATCTCGGCGGTCTGAAAACATACGAAAACATTATGAAACAACGTTGTGTCTGTAAGTTTACAGCCACATATCATAGGGCAGTGAGAGTTCAAAACAACTAATTAGTTTAGAATACCTCTCCGCCCGAAAGTCTACAGCCAGATTGTTTGCAACCATTACGAATACCTTTTATAACCTAAAAAGATCAACAAGTGCCATCCCAGCATCTATATCTACACCAGCATCCTTGTACGTCCAACTGTCATCACCATGTCGGCTAGCACTAGAATCATTGGAGGACTCGTTGTTCTTCGACACTGACAGTACGCGTCTGCTCTGTGAAATATTACCGGCCGAAGACAGAGAGAGACCGGAGGAGAAGTTGTTGAAGGGAAGTCGGATTGGCAGTCTGCGTAGCTGGGCTTCATTAGGGTTGGCTTTGGAGGAGGGTCTTAGCGAAGATTTAACACAACGAGACAACTCTGTGTTTGCCTTGACGGCGGTGGTCATGGCATTGGCAGCCATTGAAACCCTAAAACACGAGCAACGCAAGGTCTCTCACTGCTCACAATCACCAATCAGAAACCCTATGCAATATGTAGCTGGCCCTACTGGTGTACGAGAGTTAGGGTTCAAGTCGAACACAGCTTGTATAAATTTGTGATAAACTTGGAAACTATGTATTGTCTGCGGGCATGACCATGGTTAGAACCGGTGTGCACGCCACCGCAGCCAATATGTGTCCAAAGATAAAATATAATTTAGAAGCGATCCTAGGTGTTGCAATTTTACTGGGTTTAACTTTTGGATGTGTTTGTGTCTTAACTGTAAGTTTTCCTAGATGCTAGATACCCTTAAGGGCTTATACCCAAAACCCTATGCCCTAAAAACTTAACGTTACTCACGCGTTCTTCTTGCCTTCTAGTTTGATTAGTTATATAACTCTTCCTTGTGAAGAATGCAAGGTTATTCCAAATTCCTTTTAGGGCTGAAGTTCATGAAACCCTAAACTTCTTTTGTAAAACCCTCACTATGTTTGGATGGAGAAATTTAAGATTACTAAGAAATTTTGAAATGACAGAAATTGAAATGACGGGATTTTATTTTATAGAATTTGTGAATTTTCTTGTTTGGTTAACCTAAAAAAACAATGGAATTGAATACGGAATTTGTTATTTTTAAGCTCTCAATCATAGAAATTGAGAAATGACACCTATTTACATGGAATTTAAACTTGGGAATTGAAGGTCTCAAATTCCAAGTTTTTTTCCAAGCGGAAATTCTAAATTTCTATGTTTATGAATCCAAACAAGGAAATTGGTGCATGTCAATTTATAAATTCTAACTTTTACCCAAATTCCAAGTTTATTTCCCTCATCCAAACATAGTGTAAGTTTAGGGCTGGTTCGGGTCGGGATCCCGAACCGAAACCCCTAACCCGAATCCCGATCCGAAACATTTTGGGATGAGCTTTTATATCCAAAAACCGAACCGAAAATATGCAATTCCCGAAATTTGGGATACCCGAAACTGTTTCGGGATTTCGGGATACCCGAAACTGTTTCTTGTTGGCAATCTACATAACATAACACAACATTTCATTTCTTCTACTCTTTACATTTTCCCTCAGTTTCTCAGTAACCAAACAAGCAGCATTCTTCATAATAAGACAGATACATACTGAGCTCTTTGTGTCATACGCAAGCCAGACGGTGGAGAAGTGGCCCCACCCGAGCTTGCTCTGCACCACATAGCAGCCATTCTTGAAGGAGTCCCCAATAGAGATGCTGTGGTAGCCTCCCTTCTTGTAATCCTCGGTGCCTTCATCTTCCGATGTGTAATCGTTGAGCTCATCATGGTCATCCGCCATTGGAATTGGGGAATTAGGGTTAACTCTTCATTGAGAAAGCCCATTGAGGTGTACTGGAACAAAGACCAACAAAGAAAGTTGATTGAGAATGTGGGGGAGTGGGAGTGACCTTGGCGGAGGGGAATTGGAGCAGACGATGGCGGCACCAACATGATGGGTGCAGCATGGGGAAAGTGAGAGTGAGCGGCTGAGAGTCTGAGAGAGAGTATGAGGGAGTGAGGGATACAAAAGACCTAACTCACATGGACGGTTGGATTAGATCTTAACCAATCCAACGGTCCAAGTAATTTCTAATTATAAATTAAAAATAAATAAATATATATATATATAATATTCGGTTCGGTTCGGGATTACCGAACACTCTCAAAGATGTGGCCGAATCCCAAACCGAAATTTTCGGGATCGGTTCGGTTTCGGGTACCAAATTTTTCGGGAAATTCGGTTCGGGCATTTTTCGGTCAAATTTCGGGATGAGTTCGGGACGGTTCGGAATTTTCGGGAAAAAATTCCACCCCTATGTAAGTTTAACCTTTTTGACCTGGCGTGCAAACCTGTGAGTCTGTGACTTTACATTAGGGCTATAAATATACAATGAGGTAGAGACCTAGATGGAGTCTTAATACCTAACAAAATTACAACCGATAACAAGATACAAATATTTGGAATTTCAAATATGAAACAGCAACCCTTATCCAAGATCAACAGCCATTATCCTCTCTTATCAACAATGCCTAATATATGCCCATGTGCTAGCTGCTTGTGGCTTCATCACGACAGTCCGAGAAGACTCATAGAGGTATTTCAGCCTCCCATTGCACATCGTGCGATTAGTGTTTGAAATATCATATGCTCAATATTTTCATGGAAATATCCAAAAATTCAAGAAACGATATGGAAAGAACTTCATCTCATATCCATGATATTTCTAGAAATCAGTTAATTTCCTCGATATTTTCAAGAAATATCCAATGTTTGTAGACAATTTGCAAAAAGTTTGCATGAAAGTTTGCAAAAAATTTGCAAAATGAATTTACCTTTGTCTGAAAAAAATAGACAGCCAAACAACCCAGATTAAACATACTACGACAAAGCAAATATTTGGAAATATTAAAACAAGCAATTTAGAGTGAAGGGTTTAAAATACTCAGAATACCATAGGGCAATAACTATAAACCAAACACACAGGCATCAAGCAATCACGCAGATAGCAATCATAAGTTTTGAAAAAGATTTAGACATAAAATTTAAAATAAATAATACGATTACATAAAAAACCGTGCACACGGAGAGCATGTAGAGGAAGAAACAAGACCCGAAATGGAAGCGAAGGCAAAGGGGCGGAGTCCCAATACAAATCATCACCATTCCCATTTAAATATATTTGGGCATCCAGTCGTGTCTGTTCTTCTCTTGAATAAATGAAGCTCAAGACATATTGCCGACAGAAATGGTCTCTTAGCTTGTCAAATGAATGCTGAAGACGACGCCTCCAATCCTTTAACTCTGTAGAAGTACTTGGAATAGGTGTGACATTTTCAACAAGTCCACTTTTTGGTTCCCCACTTTCAGTCTGCTGCTTCCAGAGGGTCATTACAGCATTGGGCAGTAGTTCATCCAAGATGGTAAATGCAACTCCCAAAAGGGCAAGCTGTTCTGAATCTGTTTCAGCTCTAAAAGATACAAACTCCTTCAGCTCAGCAAGACTGTCATCATCAGATGGACCGGGTAGGGCTTTAATTAAAGCATCCATGTATTTATCAAATAGTTGTCCGATCCTACTCAGTATGTTTCCACCAAAATGCAAAATGGTCAAAGGGGTCAACTGTTCCAATATCCTGTGAATTTTTTACCAATATAGCATTATGAACTGATAGTTGAGTCATTACTTGCAAATTAGTAACATCGATAAACTTGGCACTACTAATTTACTAGTGAACAATATGTATTCAAAATTTCAAATGCAAGCACACACAGAAACTAATTGCTTACTTATCAGGTGTGCCCACATCACATGCAAGCACACACAGAAAAGTAGAAGGCACCTGCATACTTAATTACATTGGAAGTGTGTGTATGATTGTATAATTGTATTTACCTCAATATTTTATCGCACATCCAAACCTTTCCCAAGTAAATAATGAAGAAATAATTTGGAGAATTTAAAAAATTTTGTTCTCAGAGGTAGTTAGAATAAAGGCTTGTTAAATCGACTTAATATAAGTTCAAGCATTCTATGCATTCTCAGAATAGGTCTGAAACCTTGCCATCATCCTAATTTCTCAAGTTCAATCCTCAACATAAAACCTAACAAGACCAGCAGAAGTTAATATAATGCTTGTATCAGTACAAAGACAAGAAAATAAAAATTACTAGTAGAAAGATTAGAAATGTACTTACTTCAACAATGCACATAAATCTTATCGCACTATCAGCATTCAAACTATGTGATGATGTTGGATTGCAGACAGAGGACGTGCAAAGCGAGGTGAAAATGACATGCACTCATCTGCTTCTACCAAGTCATGGACAACTTTTCTTGCCCGTCTAAAGTTCAACTCTAAAACTTCTTCAATAAAAGGCCGCAACAACACCAGAATCAATTTTGACAGTTTCAGCCCCAAAGAGTAGTTGAGAGTTGAGACTAGCCTGAGCACAAATGCTAGCTGCACGTAAAGCAGACACTGTGTCAGAAGATGGTGCATTCTCTTTCACCAACCCGTACAAAGTATTTATTTCCCACTCTGCCCATTGGACTACCCTATTGGTATAAACACGATCATCACCAAATATTAAACCAGACTTCGTCGTTGCCAGTGAGATTGTAGAAAATACAAGCTTAGACAATGTTGTTGGATATGTCTTTGGACAGACAGAAGAAGAAGGAAATAGAGCTTCGGTGCTCTTCTCAATATGGGACCCAGAAATAGAGCAGTAACAGTAGACCCTACATGCATGGATAAGCAGGATTAATGAACTTATTGAAATTAACTGAAATTCTAAACAGTTTACACCTATTCAGAAAGCAAAACAGCTTTGGGCTATTTTGGGACCATTCAGGGTTATGGATGGCAAAGCCCAAATGGACCTCAAAAAGATGTTTTTATTGATATAGAGGATTTCAACATAATCATTGAACCATAGGAGAGATATCAAAGGTGCATAGTTTTGAGAAATAAAAACATAGAGGTTAATAAGAATCGTTCATGCCCTTCTGGGGTTTCAAACAGTGTTTCTCCAAGAAAATTGAGGTGGGACACTTGATCAGTCCTGTAAAACCCTTCAGGGCTATGTTGGAGAAGCTCCCACACATGGCATGCAATTATCAAAAAGGAAAAAGGTAGGGATGCTAGCATCTTCCTGCCCAAGAATCATGCCTATGAAACATTTTGCTCAAAATGGTATGGTGGTCGCAGCACTGATCAAAACACAATTTTTATCATTATGAGTGAAATATTTCAATGTTATATGAGCAATACTTTTCTAAGTTTCGAGTTATAAATCCAAAAAGCAATTGAGCTTTCACATCCCTTCATGACCACCAGTACTTCAAGTTGTCAAACATGTTGGCCTAGAACATAATCAAACTAGGTAGTTTCACTTCCCAAAAAGTTTTCTCACATGCAGTTAATATGTTTCTATTACTGCTTTAGTCTTTATGAAATTTTCATCAAAGGATCACTGATCGATGGTCTTGTCATGCATAATACAAAGAAATTTTTATGCGGCAGACCCTGTTCCTTAAATCTTTTTCCTGTATTCTCTTCCCGTGCCCAAAAGTTCAAATAGTAGATCGTAAGCATGAACCATTTCAAACTTGCGAACTTCTTGCATGGACAAATTTGTATAGTTTTTATCTTTTCAGGTGGGAAACTGATCATATATATACTAATTATTGCTTTATTGTTTAACAAGCACACAAATGATTCGGTATTATTGATTCACATCAGAAGAGCCAAATACTGTGTTCTCAATTCCCACACAAGTTCTCCACTGCATCCTTAACAGCTCGCAGCATAGCTTTCTAATTCCCTGCATAATCAACATATATGTATTACGTTATAGGAATGTTGTAATCTTCCTTTACAGATATATGTATGGTTCAAAGTGATAGAAACAATAACAATAGTCATAACAATTGCGTACTGAAACAATACAAAAGAAGCATCGTCAATAAAGTCTATAAGAATCTCTACAGTAATACAATTCACGGAGCTGCCAATCTGAAACAGAAAGTACTGTCCCGATGGCGGCCAAGTCCATAGTTTTTCACCCCAAACAAGCTTACAAAAAACATATGCATTACTACATGTTCCCAAGAAGTGCATACATTAATCATTTTTATATCGACATATGATTCGCTTCTAATGAGCATTGTGACTCCCGCATCTTATGCCTCCATTAAAAGGTAGATCTACTATACATATGGACAATGTCAACATACTGTTACATTTTTCCATGAGAGTATATATTCTAAACAAATTGCAATGAGCCATTCATATTGCTAGATATTAATACTAATGTAACCAAACTCTTAACTGTTAACCACCTTACCTAAAAACCCTCAGGGCTCGTAAACTTAAGGCCTACGAGAATGCATTCGGAAAGCAAACACAAGTACAAATGCATCAACCTATAACATAAAATCGATTGGAGTAATCTTTCAGTAAACTGTTGAGCCCAATAGGTGAGCCGAGCCCAATACACTCTCTGCTAGTAGGCCTGTACCGCATCACAATTGGATCCGCTCAGCTAGGGCAATCTCTATGAGGAATATATATATGTAATAATGAGAGCTGTAGACCTTATGATGAATTGAATGAAACTTTCCTCTTCCCTTCTTATTCTTCTCTCCTTTTCTCCTTCTATTTCTGCACTATTCTACATTAAATCAAGCTACTCTAGCCACCCGAATCCCCAGGGCATACCAACTGGTATCAGAGCCCGTCGATCCGATGGGCAAAAACACCCCTCCCACCGGCCCTGATCCTGAGGTCTTAGCGGCGGTGGCCGATGTTCGTAACGAACACTTGCGTACCCAAGTAGATGACATGGGGGAATCCATTTCCGCCTTAGAAACCCAGCACACACACCTCCAGCAATCTGTGGACACCTTGACCTCCTCCACCACAGCTTTTCAAAACAACATGACTTCCCAATTCGCAGCCTTTCAGTCCCTCCTCCTCGAGGAACTACGCCTCCTTAAAACGACTGGCCCACCCCCTCAAACACCCACCCACACCGTACCTCACCACTCGGCCACCCCTGCCTCCAACCCCCTCAACCCTCCCCAACATACCCCATCACCCCTCGGGTCCAGGCCTTTTCACCCCACCTCCTCCCCTTCTTTTCGTTCGCTTTTCGTACCTCCCAGTGCTCAATCCTCCTCAAGTCTTGGGCTTTCTCATCCACCGTCAACTACCCTAGCTCCCCTTCCGACCTACTCCACCACCCGACCCCACCCAGCTATCTCCACCACACCCACCCGGCCCACCCCTCCCCACCTTTCCCACGCCTCATCCTCCCTCTTCTCGCCCCACACACCCTCTTCCTTCTCGGCCCATCCACACTCTTTTCATATCCTCCCTTCTGCAAACCCCAATCCCCCACCCATATTCACAAACCCACCCCTCCACAACCCCCATTCCCAATTTAAACCCCTCAAAATGGACCTGCCACGATTTAATGGTGAGGATCCCTACGGCTGGTTAGCCATGGCAGAGCGTTACCTTGATTACTACGAGGTGCCACCCCATCAATGGGTATTGGTAGCTGCGTGCAATTTTGGCGCTGATGCCTCCATTTGGATGCGCAGCTTTGAGCAACGCTATGGGCGCGAAAACTGGAGTCTTTTTGTGGACATGTTGCTTCAACGGTTTGGCAGTGGTGATCGTGCCAACATTGAGTCCCAACTCACGCATATCCAACAAAAGACCTCTGTGGAAGACTATTTGGCAGATTTTACAAGACTTTCTTGCCGGGTCACAGATTGGACAGAAAACCAATTGAAACATGTGTTCTTAGGTGGCCTCAAAGAGGATATCCGTCATGACGTCCTAGCCTTGGACCCGGAATCCTTACATCATGCTCAGAAGTTGGCAAGAATTTTTGAGACCAAACTCAACGCCAAACGTTCTGTCCGTCCACCTTTTCCTCGCCATTTTCCACCCCCAACCACCATATTTCCTTCCTCCAGCACCACCTCAGCACCACCACCCACCACAAGACACTCCCACCTCCCTCCCGGGCCATTCAAACGCTTAACACCAGTGGAGGTACAGGAAAAGAGACGAAAGAATGAATGTTTTGGCTGCCAAGAGCAATATACCCCCACCCACAAATGTAAAGCTCCCCTGCTTGTCATCCTCGACCCAACACACCTGGAGGACGACTCCTCGGAATTCCATGACTGCCATGAGGAGACCACGGTTATGGACGACCCTTCTTGTCTCTTGCTTGAACTTTTCACAATTCCTGGTATTAATATCGGTCGACTGATGCGATTGAAAGGGTCCATCTCCTCTAAACCCGTAACTGTCCTCATTGATTCCGGCGCAGCCTGTAACTTTCTCAATCCTCATATTGCTGACCAACTGCACTTACCTGTGCAAGACATTGACCCAGTCAAATTCACCACAGCATCCCTTCACCGTTTCTCGTCCAAACGAGCAATGGGTGTGACTCTCCAAATCCAAGATTATACCCTGCACGGTTCTTTCCTCTTGCTGACCATACCGGGATGCGACATCATTTTGGGAGCAGAATGGTTAGAATCTCTGGGCTTTATTGGATGGGATTTTAAGCACAAAAAAATGCAATTCACAGTGGACGACACAACTTATACACTCCAGGGATTGACACCCCCACCGTCCCCATTTCCTGCATGCTATTCCGTCGCCACCTCACTTGGCCACCCACATGCCCTTCTGGCCTCACTTTCCCCTCCAGCTACAACTCTGCCACCCTCCACGGCCTGTCACCCAGCCATTATATCTCTTCTCCACAAATACAAGCACCTTTTTGATTCCGCAACCGGCCTTCCACCTGAGCGATCAGTTGACCACACCATTCCACTCCTTCCAAATACAAACCCCATCTCCGTCCGCCCATATAGATATCCTCACTTCCAAAAGGCAGAGATTGACAAACAAGTGCAGGAATTCTTGACTGCGGGTGTTATTCGCCCGAGTTCAAGCCCTTTTTCTTCCCCAGTACTCCTTGTCAAGAAGAAAGATGAGACATGGCGTTTATGTATTGATTACCGTGCCTTAAACGCAGTCACGGTCAAAGACCGTTTCCCTATACCAGTGGTGGATGAACTCCTGGATGAGCTAAATGGCACCCTCTTCTTCTCCAAACTGGACCTGCGATCCGGATACCACCAAATCCGTATGAACATTGAGGACATCCCTAAAACTGCGTTCCGTACCCACGATGGCCACTATGAATTCACGGTAATGCCCTTTGGCTTATCAAATGCTCCTGCAACTTTTCAATCATTGATGAATTCTATTTTTCGTCCATACTTACGAAAATTTGTCTTAGTCTTTTTTGATGATATACTTGTTTATAGCCCTTCATTAGCTGCTCACATCTCCCATTTGGAGACCATTTTCGAAACCTTATCTCACCACAGCTTGAAGGTTAAATTAAGCAAGTGCTCTTTTGGCCAAGACCAAATTGATTATCTGGGACACACAATCTCGGGCAAAGGCGTGGCTGTGGATGCATCCAAAATTCAGGCCATCATGGATTGGCCACAACCGACATCCCTCAAAGGCCTTCGAGGGTTCCTCGGACTCACAGGCTACTACCGCAAATTTGTCAAGCATTATGGCATCCTTGCCCAGCCCCTCACCAATATGTTGAAACAGGACAATTTTGCATGGTCTCCTGCCTCTGTTCAGGCCTTCAACGCCTTGAAGCAGGTGCTTTCATCAACCCCCGTGCTCGCCCTCCCAAATTTTTCAAAGCAATTCGTTGTCGAAACAGATGCTTCCGGCACCGGTATTGGGGCCGTATTAAGCCAAGAGGGTCATCCTATTGCTTATCTGAGCAAAGCACTGTCCTCCCGAAACATGAGTCTCTCTACATATGACAAGGAGATGTTAGCCATTGTATTTGCGGTGCAACATTGGCGCCCATATCTTTTGGGACAGCATTTCCGCATCCTCACTGACCATCAACCCATCAAATATTTTCTGGAGCAGCGAATTACAACGCCACAGCAACACAAATGGTTGGTTAAATTGTTGGGCTACAACTACTCCGTCGACTACAGACCGGGTACACAAAACAAGGCTCCCGATGCTCTCTCCCGCAAACATGAGCTTCTACTTCTAATGGGCCTCTCCACACCCATCTTTGACTGTATTCCACTATTACAGCAGTCCTACCTTCATGATCCGGAGGTGCAAAAAATCTGGAATCTTTTATCTCAAGCCCCTAACACTTCCATCAAGGGGTTCTCTCTCTTTAATGACATTCTACACTACAAGCAACGGGTCTTTGTTCCACTCACATCTCAATGGAGGCCAAAATTACTCGAAGAATTCCATGCTTCTCTCCAAGGTGGCCACTCAGGCTTCCTGCGCACCTATAAGCGCTTATCTCGAAATTTTTTGTGGCCCGGTATTCGGAAAGATACCAAACAGTTTGTGGCTGAATGCACTGAATGTCAGCGCCAAAACATTGAGAATATACATCCTCCCGGGTTGTTACAGCCTCTGCCTATTCCAACCGGCATTTGGCAGGACATAGCGATGGATTTCATTGAAGGACTTCCCCCATCTAATGGCTACACTGTCATCCTCGTCGTTGTTGATCGCCTTTCCAAATATGCTCATTTTGTCCCTCTCAAACACCCATATTCCGCTGCCTCTGTCGCTGATACCTTTATAAAGGAAATTTTTCGACTCCACGGACTGCCCAAATCCATTGTATCCGACCGAGACCCGATCTTCATCAGCAATTTTTGGCAGGAATTTTTCAAACTTCAAGGCAGTAAGCTCTGCCTCAGCTCGGCTTACCACCCTCAAACGGATGGTCAAACGGAAGTCCTCAACCGCACTCTCGAACACTACCTCCGCTGTTTCTCCTCGGACAAACCATCCTCATGGATTTCTCTCATTCCTTGGGCCGAATGGTGGTATAATTCAAGCTTTCAATCTGCCATTAAAATGTCCCCTTATCAAGCTGTGTACGGCGTCGAACCACCAACAATACACACGTATATGCCCGGTTCTACAGCGGTACAATCCGCCGATGCGGCTCTGCAAGATAGAGACCAGTTGCTCCGCCTACTGCGCACAAATCTGCACCTTGCCCAGAATAGGATGCGTCAAGTGTATGACAGCAAGCGAACTGAGAGAGAGTTCCAAGTGGGCGACTGGGTCTACCTCAAACTTCATCCCTACAGGCAACAATCAGTGGCTGCACGATCAAACAACAAGCTGGCACCTAAGTTCTATGGGCCCTTCCAAGTAACTCGGCGCATTGGCTCCGTAGCTTATCGCCTCCTACTACCTCCAGACTCCAAAATTCACCCAGTCTTCCATGTGTCCCTCCTCAAAAGAAAACTTGGAACTACATCCCCCCCACTCTCTGCTCTACCTCCTCTCGACTCCAGCGGGACTCTTCAATGGTCACCAGAAACAATTTTAGACAGGGGAATGTTCAAGGTTAAAAACAAGGCTGTGACAAAATGGCTGATTAAGTGGGCAGGCCTACCTATGGAAGACGCCACTTGGGAGAGCGCTGACGACATCTTGGCCCGCTACCCTGACTTCAAGGCCTGAGGACATGCCTGTTCTTACGGGGGAGGAGTTGTTGAGCCCAATAGGTGAGCCGAGCCCAATACACTCTCTGCTAGTAGGCCTGTACCGCATCACAATTGGATCCGCTCAGCTAGGGCAATCTCTATGAGGAATATATATATGTAATAATGAGAGCTGTAGACCTTATGATGAATTGAATGAAACTTTCCTCTTCCCTTCTTATTCTTCTCTCCTTTTCTCCTTCTATTTCTGCACTATTCTACATTAAATCAAGCTACTCTAGCCACCCGAATCCCCAGGGCATACCATAAACGTAATCATTTTTCTATGCAATTGATAAAAATTAGAAGAAAGATGAGCCCTTTTGGTGTCGGATTGCAAAAGGGAACAATCCAATCACTAAGTACAAACCGATCAATAACGCGAAATCGTCACAATGCCATGAAATTGCTGGCCAATCAATTTTTTTTTCTTTTTGCAAATTCGGTCTTTTACAGCATTAAATAGACCTTAACCCAGATGGGAAATAATACAACTGTTCCCTCAAATTGTACATAAGAAAGTGAAAACCCAGATCAAAAAGGTACAAATTCAGGTAATAATGTATGAAAAATCATAATTACACTCAAAAGTATTGATTAATTTGGAATGGGCAATTCTCAATGGTCGAATAAATGGGCAAATGACGGAGGAAGAAGAAGAAGAAACCTTTTCAGTGCAAGATTGGTAAAGGGAGTCGACTTTGGACTGGGGAGTGATGCTCTCGATCGATGGAAAGTCGTCGTCTTCTTCGCTGCTCTCCATTTTCGACTGATCTCTGCGTTTGCCTTTGCTCTCTCAGCCGGCTTCACCCTCAGTTTACTGGAGTAGATGTTAGAGACAGCTTGTCCCACAGAGAGAGAGAGAGACAGCAAAAGGTAGAAAAGACAGGTTCAGTGTACTGAAGTAGCTGTTAGAGACGAGTCAACTTTCTATTTGTTTGGTCACAGTTAAATCTTGTTAACATTTTATATTTTTATTATTTTTTATTTTATTATTCTTATAAAAAAATTAATATAAATTTTAATTTGACTTAATCGTAACCGCTCAAAATAAGATGACATGAAAGGACACTACAATAGGAGGACACACAATCTAACAGCATGTCCCAGAGAGAGAGAGAGAGAGAGAGAGAGAGACGGCAAAAGGTGGAAAAGACAGGTAGTAAATGAACAGTAAATTGTAAAGGAAAGTATTATTGTCATTTTAAAATTTTCATCCCTACCTAGCACCAGGCATTTTGGGAGCTCACTGGCTTCGGGTTCCGTAAGAACTCCGAAGTTAAGTGAGAAGGGGGCTGGAGCAATCCCAGGATGGGTGACCTCCTGGGAAGTTGCTCGTGAGTTCCCAGAAACAAAACCGTGAGGGCGTGGTCGGGACCCAAATCGGACAATATCGTACTACGGTGGTGGAGCGGGCCTGGGAAGTGGTCCACCCCGGGCCGGGATGTGACAATTGGTATCAGAGCCTAACCCTGGTCGTGGTGTGCCGACGAGGACGTCAGGCCCCTAAGGGGGTGGATTGTGACATCCCACATCACCCAGGGGAGTGATCCTTAAGGCCTCGTTTGGCAGCTCGGACTGTACTGACTATGTCTGTCGGATAGGATAAATAGTCACCGGACAGTACTGACTAAATTAGTCGGGTGTTTGGTGCAGTATCGGATTAATGACCGTATTATTTATACAGTGTTTGGTATTATATCGGATAGGAGGAAAACTTAAAATAAAATTAAACTGTAAAAAAAAAAAAAAAAACTGAAACCCAGATCTCTCCGCCGCACCCCCAAACTCCCTCCCTCTCTCCCTTTTCTTCCCCGACTACAGAACAGAAGAATCCCAAATAATGAAACCCAGATCTCTCCGCCGCACCCCCAAACTCCTTCCCTCTCTCTCTTCTTCTTATCCTTCTCCGACTGCAAAAGAATCCCAAACCCCCTCACTGGCCTGGGCTTGCAGGCTTCGCTTCGCAACAAAGACCATGTGCAGTGCTATGGGTTCCGTAGTTCGATTTACCAAGCAGATTAGGTGGGAGTCGTCGACGGAGAGTGAAAACAGCACACAATGCATATCCCATCCACTCGTTCTTATACCAGTGTTGAGGGAGCTCCACGCTTACCACATGCATCTCACTTCGATAACTAAACCACTCAGAAATTTCACTGCCAGGATATATAGCTTCAAATTTATTCCCAGGTTCTTCACCTGCCAGTTGCAGGCGATGGCAGAAGGAGTCCCAGGTTCCTCACCTGCCAGTTGCAGGCGATGGCAGAAGGAGCGGAGAACGAGCAAGAGGCCGACTAAGTTATACGGAGAAATTGGACGGGATTAGGAAGCAGGTATACACCGGGTAAAAAAGGTGGGCCCAGATTATTTAATACGGTGCTTATTTAATACAAAAGGCACCAAACAACGTACACCGTATTATTAGTACTATCCGGTGTTTTATACGGTGTGCCAAACAGGGCCTAAATGTATATTCACATCCTTACCTAGCACGAGGCTTTTTGGGAGCTCACTGGCTTCGGGTTCCGTAGGAACTCCGAAGTTAAGCGAGAAGGGGGCTGGAGCAATCCCAGGATGGGTGACCTCCTGGGAAGTTGCTCGTGAGTTTCCAGAAACAAAATCGTGAGGGCGTGGTCGGGGCCCAAAGCGGACAATATCGTGCTACGGTGGTGGAGCGGGCCCAGGAAGTGGTCCACCCCGGGCGGGGATGTGACATTTTATTTATTTTATTTATTATTTCTTGTTCTTACTCCTGCTTTAAACCCCATTTATAGATTTTATTTTTAATTTTTATAATCAACCTATATCACAGGTTTTTATGTATCTATATGACAGATTCTTTTTTATAATCAACGTTCACAGATTAATGTGTCTTGCTTGTAGGTATATTATGTTTTTTTCCTACCTTTTAGTTAGGTTTCATATCTCGCTTACAGGTATAATATACATTCATATATTTGTTACTTGAGTTAAGGTATAATGTTTTGTAGATAATTTATGTTAGTATATTAGGTTTTTTTTTTTGTTATAAGATATTAATTATATTTTTTGGAGTTGAAAAATGCATAATTTAGAAGATTTTAATTGATTTTTAATATTTAAAAAATATATAAAATGAGCATAAAAGAAATAAAAACATGTAATTAAATAATTGGACTCACTCCTAAAAATCATCTATGTTTTTGGATCTAGATCTAAAAGCCTCTTAAAAAAAACGAGTAATGTTATTCATACCATGTTTCTATACCACATTTTCATACCACTTTAGGTGGCATTTGATGTGGACAGCCACATCATTTAATTAATTATATTTTTAAATTTAGTTCATTATTTAATAAACTAATAATAATGAAAAACTAGTTAATTAAATAGTTATTGTTGTATACGAGGAGTCTTTCTCCTTCCTTTCCTTGGGTTTTGCAAATTTTTCAAATGATGTCCACATCAGATGCCACCTAAAGTGATATAGAAATGTGATATAAAAAGATGGTATGAATAACATTACTCTAAAAAAACACTAGAATAACAAAGCATATATTTTGTTTGGACACTTCACTTCATTAGTTTTTGAGAACAAACAGAATCACCCTTAACTAAATAATATAGACAGACAAAACTAAAACTAACATGATAGTTAAACGATATAAGAATCATTTGCCAACACATGTATACGACAATCACATCCTAATCTATCCCCAATACAAAATTGAAGATACAATTATATATCAGTATTTGAAAACAAAATGAGAGATTTTTAAATAATAAATTTTGCACGGTGAAACTGTTAAGAGAGAAGTTTTATTCTACATTCCTTTGGTTCATTTTCATTCTGTTAAAAATGCGCTCCCATGGACTATTTATCAATGGAAAATATCTCGCTGGTAAAAAAAAAACTTGTCTAATACCAAGTGCTCACTAACTGCATTAACTCATAGTAGATGCACAGAACATCTATAAAAATTTACGAGGTGGCGACCTTACGTGGTAAACATTTTGTCGTCACAAAGGAATTAGCCTGATTTTTTACAACTTGATATTTCCAATTTGGTGGATCTACTTTATCAAGACATTTCAATATAGTTAATTACTATCTATGCACAGCTTTTAAATTAGTATACCAAAAAAAAAAATAACACCTCGTTTCGAATTTTGAATCAACTGTTTTGTTATTTAAATCTTACCCTCAAACCATTTAAAACTCGAAAAGATGCTCAAACGATGAGCAATAAAACTGACATATCATAATACACAAAATTCCCTATAACGTAAATTGATAAAGCATTTTACCCAGTTCAATTGGATTCCTGGTCACAACACATAAGATAAACTAATAAACCATTTTATCCAAATAACCATTTAATTTTTAACATTTAAAACCGAAGAGAACCAAAAGCACATATTTGGGAAAAAAAATGGAGTGTTTTGAGTATCTAAACGTCACCCTCAACACTTTTAAAATGCAATGGTTCCAATGTAATTGAGTATTGAGTAATGAAAATTCGATAGCGTTATCCTTCTGAAATTCAAATTCGATAGCGTTATCCTTCTGAAATTCTTCTAGGCTTCTACTAAGGCTATCTTCTTCTTATGAGATTTGCAGCCATTGACCACATATGTTTATACTTATAAGCTTAATTCATTCAATTAATTATTTTTTTCATTCTTACCGAAAGCTTATTTAGTATGACCCCATTATTATAAAATTCTAGCTCCGCCATTGCCTTTTACTTAATTATTTATTTGTATTTGAGCGATATTCTAACTTAATCCTAGCTCCATATTTGAAAGAGATTTATCAATTAAGATCGCGATTCTTTATGCTAATTATACACTTCTCTCTCCATCTCACGCACACATATCCAGTGGAGTTTTTTCTACCTGATCTTCACACAAGGAAAATTTCAGAGACAAGATTATTGCAACAATAGCAGTTTAGGGGATTTAGAATTTTACTCGGCAAATCAAGTCATATAATCCTCCACAAACGTAGAACACATTGCATTGTCGTTATTTGATCCTCCACATTAACGTAGAACGCATTGCATTGTGGACAGATCATAAAAAAGGGTGGGGATGGATCATGGAGAGCCAGGGTTCAAAAAGTAGGGCCAACGTCCCGGTAACATGTGATTTTCTCTTATGGAGAGGGAGAAGGGAGGGAGATGGATGGAGAGGGAGAAGAGAGGGAGAAGGGAGGGAGAAGAACTTTCCTCTTATAGTAGGGCCGGGGTTCAAAAATGTAGGGCACGTCCCAGTAAGATGTGATTTTTTCTATGGAGAGGGAGAAGGGAGGGAGAGGAAAGGGAGAGACTTCCTCTCATAGTAGGGCCAGGGTTCAAAAAGTAGGGTCAACGTCCCGGTAACATGTCATTTTCTCTTATGGAGAGGGAGAAGGGACGGAGAGGAATGGAGAGGAAGAAGGGAGGGAGAGGGAGGAGGGAGGGACTGGACTATCACCTTAATTATATATAATAGAGCAACATATGTCTTTCTCTTGAAAGAAAAAACTCAACACCTTTGGTCGTTACACAATTGATTTGATCACTTCTCTAAGACTACTGGAAATCGTTCAGTTAGGCAAGCTAATTTGTGCCGACACCAAAAGGGAAGTTAGATATCAACTGCTGCAATCAAGGTATGAGTTCTAACTAATGCAACTATAAGGAAAAGTTTTTGTGATATTCGGAAAGAAATTCACCGATAGATAATGTTACTACGTATTCATAAGTTTTCTGTGTTTATTATTTTATTTTTATTATGAATTTTCCTATTTTTAAATAGAATATACTAAATAGAGTCAAAAAAATATATTGATTTATAAATGGATATATTTTTTTTAAATTGGAAATTTCCACTTGATTTCGACGTGGTTTGTCTGCTGCATGCATGCATGTTGGCTAAATTAGCTGGTGTTGGATCTTTTTGAGCTTAGTTAATTAGCTAGCTTTGCCACCTTTAAGCATGGAGAACGATACACACACACACACACACACACACACACACAAATATATGACGACCGAATTAAAATATAAGTCATGGCTTCTTTTCAGGAAGGAAATCAATTAATAATGAACGGCGGGGAGGAGTTTTCACCGAACCCAAGAAAACTTATTTTCTATCTAACGCGAAAATCCGACGGTACTGCTCCGCCACCAGACGAAATAGTCGAGGAGTTGAACTTCTATAAACTGAGTCCAGAGGAACTCTCAGGTTATGATCTCTCATCTCTCCTGCTGTTTTTTTTTTCAATAATAATTAGGGATTTAAACGTCTTTCTAATTTTTGTGGTGCATATATTTATGCATTTTCTTTTGCAAATAGAAGCAACTTAAACCTCCAAATCGAACTTCAACGATCCGAACTGTCTATTTTATAAGTCTCGATTTATATATTATTTTTGTAAAAATTTAATTCCATCCAAAACCAGTTGCCAATTTAATTAATTATCACAATAAAATTTCATTGTTTTTATATAACAGAGTGTTTGTTAATTTCTTTGAATCTAATTAGATGTATCAAATATTTTCGATTTAGCTAATATTTTGCAAAAATAATTTATAAAGTGCAACTTGAAAAAATAGACAGTTCAAATTATTAAAGTTTGATGTGGTGTGGGCCCGCATCTAATCCTCATTTTTAAGAAAAAATGGAAATCCCTTCTTTAAGGGCTTGTTTGTGTGTGTGTGTATTGCTTTTGCAAACTTGAACGAAACTAAGAGGTTTATTTTCTAATTATTAACAGAGAGGCATGCGATGTCAATAAAAGAGGGAAATTTTTATTTCTTCACCAGAGTTCACAGGAAACATCGGGACTCTACAAGTCCCGTAGCAAATCGTACGGTCCGCGATGTTGGTGTTTGGAAATATAAAAGCAAAAGTTCATACATCACATATAAAAATCAGAAAATTGGAAGCAAATTATTACTACGCTTTAATCTGGTGGGAGTTGGACCAAATGCTCATCTAATACCCACTAATTGGGTTATGGAGGAATATAAGACTATACGACAATCGCAAGCAGGAGCTGCAATCGTAAGTAGTCATTGTTTCTTTTCCTCATCCGAGTGCTCCTTTTTGTTTTGATGGATGTAATTATTTAAGTCGTTTACAATAATGTCTCTAACTATTACTTGAAATTTAAATAAACCCTTGGGCTAATTAAGGCTACTAAAAAAATAATTTTAATAAACAGAATTTTATATGGATGCAAATTCATGATCGTGTGTTTTTCTTTTCTGCGTAGTTGTACGATTGGGTGTTGTGCAAGGTTTACAAAGATGGGGAAGCGGTGGCAAACCCAAACAACCAAGCAAATCAGGTATTGTACAATTACTGGACTACCTATTAAGTCCGTAAAAATGGGGTACTAAGAAGTCAGTACCCAAGTATTATATATACTTCCTAGAGGGCAATCCTACAATTTATGATGAGGATACTTGATCAAGCCCTTAATTTATTTTTCCTTTCAGTTTTAAACTAGTAACTCTATATGATGTTAATTTATCGGAATACCGTGTAACCGTGTCAGGCTGTGGAGCTGGAGCACCCTATGCCAATAGGAGACGTGGGGCATGACTTTGGTGGCACTAATAACGTAGATGGAATTGAAACTCAAATCCAAAATTTGAATTAAAACTCTAATCCAAAATTTGAGGTGAATTAAAACTCTAATCCAAAATTTGAAATTGAAAGCGCCGTCTAAAATGCGGGTGATTCTGTCTCCTCCTCCATCAAAGGGCGGTTATGGCTTAAGTAGCTCTTGTGGGTACAAACCAAGTATTTTTTGTATTTCATTTCATCTCACTATTAGCCCATATATCTTTTTAATTCTTTTCAAAAGCAACTCACTTTTTGAATTATTTTATGCATGACTTTTATCTATTTTAAAAAGTTTAACAGTATGTTAACCTTTTTTTATTTTTGTCATGTTAAAGATTGATAAACATAGAATAATTGGATGAGCTTTGCTAGACATTTTTTAAAACCTAACTTTTTTTTATACTTCTTAGCTAGCCTACTGGCCGTAAACTTTTTGCTCCGCCCCCCTTCACTTAAATAATTCTAATACATAATTAGCAACCCAAATGAAAAATTTGAGATAAAGATCCCCAAAGAAAAAATCAATATATTATAATGAATCTCAACTCAAAATATCGAATTATAAGATCATAACTCGATGGATTAGTTGGCGGCTTCATTTTATTTTATACATGCATGTACAAATCCTCGGAGTTAGAATTTTTTTTAGAAAACTTTAACAAAAAACTCGTGGTACTGTTCACTTTAACAAAAAAGTATATTTTCACACTAAAAAGTCAATCATAGTACTATTTACTTTATCTTTTATTTTGTCTATATTGTTAAAACTCAAAGTTTTCAAGCTCATTTCTTTAATTTTTTTTTTTTTGAGTGGGCTAAGCTAGAATAATTACCATAAAATAGCATAAATTTTTTGTGCCTCCATAATATTATATAATAATCAACATGAAAATAAAATTCTAAATCTAAAATAATAATCCAAACAAACAAAAGAAGATAAAAAATAACCTAACAAATAATACGATTTCATTTTTTTTCAGAGAATCTTAGCAGTGGGTGTATCCTTTCTGTCTTAACACAGGTGTTTACATATTTTATCTTTCCGTGTCCAGGTGCAAACTTCTGTCGTAGGGGTCCCGCAGGGGGATATGGTGATGCAACACTTTCGTGAAATAGGAACTACTTCAGAGGTTGGTGAAACTGCTGTTGTACGGCAAGATCCTTCCACCATTGGAAATGACTGGCATCTTGGACTCGACGATCTTGACTTGGGTTTCTGTTTGACGCCTTAGCAGGACGTGGCCGTGGAAATTTATCTATATTCCCTTAGTATAATCTTGTATCAACACCCAATGCAATAAAAGTTAACCGAGTAGCATGATGTACTTGGTTGCTTTTTGGGTTAGCGTATATTTGGTGTGATGAGAAACCATTTTTTTTTCTTTTTCTTTTCTTTTGCATCTGCTTTAGAATTTCTATCAAATTACACGAGGTGTATTAAACTCACAGTTGCTTTGCTAATTATTATGGGAATTTTTGCTTCCACTCCAATTTCTCCCTCCCACCTTCCCCCAAACGGAAGGCACAGCTACATCTTTCCCTCTCTTTTGAACTGCATTAAAGCCGAAAATTGTTATTGACATTTTAAAATTTTATTTTACATTCTAAATTTTTTAAACCATTAAATTGTGGTTATTCTTAATAAATTAAAAAAAATCAATGAACAAAAACAAAAAATGATCACAAAAGCAAAAATTGCGATGCGAGTGTGAAATATGTCACTCTAATTAAACTAATCAAGAAACATATTTTATTGTATTAGCTTATGTACGGTTGAGTGACATATTCTTTTAGGATACAAATATTGCTAAAATACATTGTTGTGTATGAAAAAAAAATTGCTACTTTGGCTAAACTCGTATTGAAGATAATTAGTCAACTAGAAAATTAATGGATCAAAATAGTTACTCGCAAGTATGCACAAAATTCTTCTTTTATTTAACTCAACCCTAAAATTTCATATTCTTCACCTTAATAAAAATATTCTTATATTGACGAAGTAATTTGGATCATCAATCATCACATCAGTAGCAGTTGGAGCATTAAAATACTGCTTAATTTGTTGATGATAAAATGAAATTGAGGAAATTTCCTTTCTACACAAATTGTAAAAAAGAGCAGTGGGTAATTGAAGAAATCATTTTTAAAGATTTAAGTCATAATTTGCATGAAGATTGAACACCAACAGTGAAAAGAATTAGGTCCTTGGAGAAAATTGAAATGATCTAGAAAAACACCAACGGTGAAAAGAATTAGGTCATAGGAGAAAATTGAATTGATCTAGATTATTATGTTCTAATCCTTCTCGTACAAAACATCGAAAGCCGGATTTGGAATAGTGGTCAATCTTTCGAAAGAAATAAAAATAAATTGAGAATGCATTGGTTTAGATCTATCAACAGCGCCAACCAATTTGTATAGACAAAAGATCGATGCGAAAAGCTGTGGGACCATGAGTTTTGGGCCTTGGCTGCTATTGACCTTAAAAACTACCTAGTCTACATGGGACGCAAGCAAATTGAGAATGCATTGGTTTAGATCTATCAACAGCGCCAACCAATTTGTATAGACAAAAGATCGATGCGAAAAGCTGTGGGACCATGAGTTTTGGGCCTTGGTTGCTATTGACCTTAAAAACTACCTAGTCTACATGGGACGCAAGCAAAACAGCTAATAAGTTTACTGCGTCATTCGGTTGAATGTAGGGTGTGCCAACTCATCGGTTGAGCTCAGCCGGGGAGTGAATGAATGTTGATGTGGCGTTGGGCGCACTACTGATTTCTTGATCTTGCGACTGTGGCTAAGGAATGAACACGTCTCGGCCTTCGAATTCTATAGCCTAATGACAAGGATGCTAGTTCTGCGAAGTTGACGAATCATCGGCGCCGGGTTTAGTGGCTCTAATTATATTCGTGAGAATATAAGTGCGCCAAATTAGTACCAGACTGTAGGGACACAAGTACTTGAAAGAGATGTGTGTCTTGATTGTAAATATGGTTCGGTCGTCTAAATGGCGAACTCTGAAATGCACTTGTGAGTATCTAATCATAAAATATCAAATTTGGCTTTCAATATGCCAAATGTTACGTAACCTGGTAACACCACACTTCGCCGAGAAGGCTAATGAGATGACCTCTTCCAACAAGGACTCAAAGATTCCTTGTTTCTTGTTGACTGAGACTTTGATAGATAACCAGTCGGTCTCAAAGTAGTGTTGTTTATCCAAACTGAAGGTACTCCTCAGTTGGCTGATTTTACGGCTCTAGTGCTGTTTATCCAAATCTGAAGATGTTGTCGGTTGCCAATACAGTGTTGTTTATCCAAACGAAAAAATGTGTTGGTAGAAAAAAATGTGTTGGTAGAAAAAAAGGCAAATAAAAATATCTCAATGTGTTTGAGAGGTTTTGCGTAGGGCGAGAATTTGCATAGGGCAAATTTGTGTGTTGATTTGAAGAGCCTTGAATGATGCCCTCCCCTCTCTATTTATAGTAGCAGTTGCGCATGGCCGAAGTAGAGTCCCATTCGGACTATAATTCCTTGATAAAATCCAAATAGGTTTCGATCAACCCTAGTTCATGTAGGATTCTAAATTCAACCTTATTATCCTTTAGATTCAACCTTTGATTCTTGGCATCTTTTCTTATTCGAAGCATAACTGGCCTTTGAGGACTCCTTGTTATTCTAGGACTCGATTGACCCTTCTATTCAGATAAGATCGTGTTATGATAGAATTCGGTCGAACCTCATTGGGCTGGGCTTTTCTTGAGAATATTCTAAGATATTTGATGTCCTATATACTGGGTAGAGCCCAAACAAACGCGTAGTGGCCAAAGTAGATATGGGGCACCAAACCTAGTGGCTCATATCAGGCCAGGGTTCTCAGATTATACCTTGGGATTGGAGATTCTGAATCTCTTGGATTAGAAGGTGGAATCTGTTCCATCGAGAAAGACCTACTTATCCCTTAAGAAATCGACTCCTAATTGTATTCCAATTAGGATAGTATCCTGGGAATATCTGTAATCAAGGAATTGGTTTGCACCGCAAATACTCATAATCCTAAAAGGAACAAAATTATTTCCTTGATTCCCTCAAGGATTCTCCTGGCTTAAGAGAGATTACCGTCCTTATATGATGTGTCACAAATATAAAATAAGCACGTTAATAAATACTTCAGTAATAATCTAATCATCAACATCCACAACATTTCGTTTAGAATTTGGTATTTGTATTGAGTGAATAAATATTTCTTACATCAGTTGTTCCTTATTCTCTGATCACAAGTCGTTTGGGTTTGAAGTTCTCCCGAATATTATCCACGATACCCTATTACTATTATTCTTTTCAACTATTAATAGAACTCGCTATCGTTTATTCTCAGTTAAGAAAACTACAACACCTTCAAAACTACAGCACCTTCATTTGATGTTTATCGGATGTGCATAAGAAACCCCTGAAGGAGTAAAGCAAATTTTTGGGGTGGCAAAAAGGTCAAACAAGCAACTATTTCGAACTAAGGTAAGTTACCAATATTCCAACCCCAGCCGGCCATGCATGATTTATTAAAATTAAATTACATAACTTAATACTTTATTTATTTATTTAGATATATGTTTTTGGTCTATATTGTCACAGCCCGTCCCGGAATTTTTAATTCCGAGGACGTGAAGTTACGAAAATGCCCTTAAACGGAATTAAGGTGCATAAATTGGATATTGGTTTTACCTAAAGTTCCTAAGCTATTGTTAATTTGAAATATTAATTGGTTTTAGGAACTTCAAATTTGACTTAGATTTAGATTTCCTTGTTAGAATTTGGTATTAGGGATTTGGGTAGGATCACATGTGGACCTCACACCCTAAATCCCTCCCCATTTTCCGTAACTCTCTCTCTCTTCTTCTCAGACTCTCTCACTCTCTCTCTCTTCCTCTTGAACGTGAACCACCACACAAACCACCCTAAACCTCTACCAACGGCGGAGTTAAGACCACCATCAAACTCCTGGAACCTCCACGAACACGTAGACACCATTTTCAGGTAAGTTTTACTTCGGAAAACTTAGATTTCAAAGTCACCGTGAATGTGCACTGTTCATGCACACGTAAACCCTTATGTTTTTGGGATTTTGAAGCTTGTATGAAGCTTGGTGAGGTCCTAAGGAAGCTCGGAGTGCTTCGTTTGGAAGGATTGGACGTCGGGATCACCTAGTTCGAAGGTAGGCCGGATTTTCGTATTTTTGAAAAGTTTGATCTTGTAGTTTTTAGACCCTAAAACTAGTCCAACGTGATTCTACATGATTAGGGCTTCAATTTGGTATAAAATTCGAGAAAAATGGATGAAAAACGAAGGAGAATAGTGAGTTTAAAGTTTTTCCAGTTTTCCGGTGACCGGAGTCCGGCGAGGGTGAATCGGAGAAGAAGGAGGAATATTCCGTTAGTTTTAACGGAATATTCCTAACGGAAGTAACGGAAAATGGTTAACTTTTAACGGAATATACTAAGATTTAACGGAATATTCCCTAACTGCCGTTACTGTGTCGTCAGTGTGCTTGGCACGTGACCGCGCGTGGGGGCGCGTAGGTCCGTGCCATGTCAGGCGCGTGGGGGCGCGTGAAGGGTCCAAAAATTATTTTAAAAATATGGGGATGATCCTGAGGTTGTGTAGATCACAGTGGTATATTCATATACCCAATTTGAGCAATATATGAGGAGTTATTAGCTAAGAGTTGGGTTATGCGTTAAATAACGTTAATTTGGTTACTTCTCGTATAGGCGAGGATTATACGGACGTTGGGCATGACTAAGGGAGGCCCAGGGACCTACGAGACGTCGATGTATTTGGTGAGTGGGCAGTTTTATTTTCCGTATATATATATACTTGACGTTTTCCAGAAATCGAATTTGAATGAAAAATATGATTCGAAATGCCATGCGTAGAAGTATGTGAAATTTATATAGAAATGTGAATTGAAATGCCATGCATGAAATGATATGAAAGTTATGAATTGATATATGATGCATATGTATGAATTGGTGCGGTGGACGCACAGGTGAGTATCAGGTGAGTATATATTGCTGTTATGATGCATATGTATGAATTGGTGCGGTGGACGCACAGGTGAGTATATATTATTGTATGATGATGCTGAGATATGTTGAGCTCATAACCTGCACCATGGTATTAGTGCTTATAATATTCACCTCATCGCACGCTCGCCTTGGATCCAAGTAGATGCTAGTCGTACAGACCACAAGAGGTGGTTCCGACAGGCCAGTCGTACAGACCTTTAGAGAGGTTCCGACTGGTAGGTGACCTTAGATTATGTGCACAGATGATTGATGAGAAAAGCACTAGAGCGTAATATTAACCATTAAGTCGTACAGACTACATTAGGTGGTTCCGACTTATGTGCAGAAGGCCGTACAGGTCACAGGTGGTGACTCCGGCAAGATGAGATTTTGAATAAGATGAGATTTTGAGCTCTAGATTCAGCCGTACAGGGCCATTAGAGGGTCTCCGGTTGATTAGTTTCTTCCACCTGATTTATGTTAATGCATTCATACTATACTGTTGAATTTAGACATGGCATGGCATATTGTAGTGAAAGTAATGTTGAGATAGTGATTTGAAGTTTTGAGAATATATATGTATATATATATTGATATTTTACATTTCTGGGAAAGTATACAAGTTTTACGGAGAGGGGTTACAACATTTTGAGAAATGTTTAAATTTGGAAAAGATTTGTTTTACTGACCCACTCAACTTGGTTTTGCGCCCCTCCAGGTTCAAGATAGCAGAGGTGTGGTGACTACGAGGAAATTCAGCGGGGTTCTGACAGAATGGACAAAATTAGGTCTCACCTACGGGTGTTTCATCTTAGAAGTGATACATTTAAAGCTTCCGTACTGTGTAAATGGTTACGTCACTCCTACGTGACGGCCAGCATGCCCTCCTTCGGGACGGGGTGTGTCATATATTCTTATATATTTTTTATTGAAAGAAGATTTAGTCAGCATTTTATGATTTATCCGTGGAACAGATCCAATACAAGAAAGTCAGCCTCAACACTAAACCAATCAAGGTCACTGTTAATTATGTGCAATGATTAAAGTATTCAGGATTTTTTTTTGTCGAAATTGAAGTATTCAGGTTAAATTACATGAAATGCTCACTTGTAATTTCGTCCAATCGTCACACAAGTTCTTACCGTTAAACGTTTACAAAATTTCACCATCTTAATTGTTTAGATACAACCACTTAATAATATGATCTAATAGTATTCCTCTTCACTTGTGAATGAGAGATCTTAAGTTTAATTCTCGCCAAAAGAGAATTTGAACCACATTATTGCGAATCCATTGTGAAGTTAAGCTTACCCCCTCCGGTTAGTGTGAATAATATTGTTTGTTGAAAAAAAAAATTGTCTGGATAGAATTACCATGGGGAGGTCTAATAGTTGGGACGAATTCAAGCCCGTATTTACATGGCACGTCTTGAGTTTGATTCCTAGCGCTAGTAAATCACATAATGGTGGTCAAATAGAGGCTAAAATACATCTGTAAGCCTTCTCGACCTTAAAGAGTGGATTGTCATGACAAAGTCACAACTGGTTTCCTTTTTAATCTTCAAAATGTCTAAATACAATGAGGAATTATTTTCTGTTGCATATAGTCAAATATTTACACTTGCATAACTAAAAGTTTGTATTTGCAATGCAAGGACGTTGTTCTTTTTTCTTATACAAGAGATAATAAAGAAGATTCGAACTTGAAATTTTTAGTAAAATAATAAGGAGTGTGTTAGTCACACATCTCATTTTACTTCTCACAAAACTTTTGTTAATTTCTATTATTTGATCTTCTTTAATTCATTCGATCCAACAACCGAAAATTAAAAAAATGCGTGAGAAGTAAAATGAAATGTGTAGATATTACACCCTAATAATAAAACATTCTTAGTTAACTGAACTACAGACTGTGAGGTAATGAGGTTTAGTAGTAAGCATATTTATGGGGAAGTTGTGCTTGTGCATGCAATACAAGTGATCCACGACTCCCGTTAGGGTCTCTCACTTTCGGTGGAAGCATTAGAAAATAGCCCGTTTGTCTTTGCACAGGTCAACAACCACAAAACAGTTTCCTCCGAGGGTCGGTGGAGAGTCGGCACGTGTCGATGGTCCACTCCTCTCTCTATTCGTTCTCTCTCTCTCTTTCCTTTTTCTATGAATATTTGTCCAAGTCCACCAAACAAAGTTGTTCATCTTTTTATACAATTCATGTTCCTCAAAGATATTTATTTTGTAGAGTCAAATAGGAAAAAACAACAATAAAAGAGGCAGCATATTATGGAAGAGGGAAGGATAACAATGACGTTCCGTCCAAAAAAGAAAAACAAAAATGTTATTCCGTTTCTTTAATTAACATTATGTTTTCGTATTCTGATATATCAGTAATACGATTGTTAAAGTAATATTTGGATGAACAATTTCTAATCGAGCCAAATTAGTTAAGTTTGTGATTAGAAACATAGTGTATGAATGTTGCAACATATATTAAAAACTTACAAATGTCTACTTTCAAATAGTTATTTACAAGTTTTCTCGCATATCTTTGCATTATTCATGACTTGCACTTCTAACTTCCAATATACAACATTTTACAGTAGAGTTCTCATTAATTTGGCCTCAATCTCTTCAAAAATCTCACGAAAACATAGCTCAAAATAAAACTGAAACTATCCAACTTAATTATTACACGTATATGCATAAGCATAACCAAAAGAAGGTCAAATTTGGGAATGAGATCTGACCTAAAGCAAAGGAAAGGAAAGAACTTGGGTATGAAACGTGGCGTTCGTTCGAGCATGCGTTGTGGTTGCTTTCAGATCTCTTCTTCTCCTCCTCCCCCTCAAAACCACCATTAATGATTTAGGGTCCAATAAAAAGGCCAGTCTTTTTCTTTGACTGCGTACCTCTCAAATAATTGAGTGTTTAGCAATCGTAAAGCATTAGACATGCATTGCATGCGCATTGTCATGGAGCAATTGGGCTGCCGATATTCCTACGTACAGTTGTAAGCAAAAACCACGCGTCTCTCTCTCTCTCTCTCTCTCTCTCTCTCTCTCTCTCTCTCTCTCTCTCTCTCTCTCTATATATATATATATATATATATATATGTGTGATTCAAAAGCATTATTATTCCTTGTTTGGCATACAAAGAAATCACATGATTTTTTAACTTTGACTTTCAAGAAGATTAAAATTTAAAATAAATTTGGTGTTAGATTATATATTAATTATAATCTATTGTTGTGTCCTTAATTTAAAATAATTAATGTGCATTTTATTTTTTTTTGTTTGGGGGTGTAGTCGAACTCGAATTTGAGAGGATTTTAAAAGATTTTAAAATCTTAGTGTAGTCAATTAAAAGATTTTAAAGGATTTTAAAATATGTCTAAATCTAAGTGTATTAAAAAAATTAAGATTTTAGAGGATTTCAATAAATTGTGGATTTTGTGGGATTTGAGAGCAAGAAGTACATATAACCAAGACTAAAAAGAATCTAACCTTACCCCTTAGGATTTCAAATCTTTTTCCATCTTGGCAGTCCTCAAATTTGCAATCCGTATAAAACCAGATTATGCAATATGATCAATTGCATTTCAAACCCATTCAAATGCTATCCAATCCTTCTGAATCATCATTGCATAATCTGGAATTGTAATTTCATACCCAAAATTTTCATTCAACTATTTCTCCTTTCAATTTTAAGATAGAGGTTGTAGGTTCAGTAATGTTTGACGATATCAATTAGATTGATGATGTCGTCTTTCCAGGCCATGTGATGAGATGTTGAGGAAAGGGTACAAAGACGAAGATGGTTTTTAGTGGTATGGAGAAGGCGGTTGTTGGCGATATAGGTTAGAAGATGAAAGAGTATTTATTGTATTTTTTAATTATGTTTTAATAAGAATTAACAGTGTTAATGGTCTGTTAAGTCTATGAATACATATCAAAAAATTAGATAAAGAGACACAAACGAGACATGCATTTCGGGACAACAAACCCGCTGCCATTGAGTATAGTAGGGCAAGGGGAAAAGATTTTTTTTTTTTTTTCAATAAAAAAATTATTTGAAATTCACCACAATCTACCAAAATCTACAAACCAAATCCATTCAAATTCTTTAAAATCCATATGAATTTTGTAGGAGTCTTAAATCCTCATAAATCCTATCAAATCTATCACTTTTAAAATCCTTTAAAATCTTAATTTGACTACACCCCCTTGTCTCCCCATTAAATATTTAAATTTATTAATATACAAATTTTAATTTATATTTTGACAAAAAAGAGTTTTTTAATTTATAATTTTATTTAACATTCTTCAAACTTGAAATGCTCAATTAATGTACCTAAATTTGTGTACCAAAATGTATTATATTGAACTAATTTATTTAAATGTTAGTACCGAAATGTATGTACCAAAATATATGCACCGAAATGTATTATATTAAATTTATCTACCTAAATGTGTGTACCGAAATGTATGCACCGAAATATATTATATTAAATTAATGTACCTAAATGCTTGTATCGAAATGTATGTACCGAAATGTGTGTACCAAAATGTATGCACCAAAATGTATTATAATGAATTTAATGTACCTAAATGAAGAAGACAAAGTACATCAAAATATATTGTATACCAAAAATTAGTTTATCTAAATGTTTACAACAAAATATATTACGATA
Organism: Crataegus laevigata; assembly: GCA_963580275.1. Taxonomy (NCBI): domain Eukaryota; kingdom Viridiplantae; phylum Streptophyta; class Magnoliopsida; order Rosales; family Rosaceae; genus Crataegus; species Crataegus laevigata. Next base: position 10,172,905 of record OY756939.1, on the reverse strand, counting down.
AATGAAATGAAAATTATAATTATAATGAAATAAAATTAATATATTAAAAATTAGGAAGAAAAAGAGAAATAATTAAAAAATAAAAATATAATTAATATATGATGTTATTAATGTATCAAGGGACTAAAATTAGATTTTGATCTTACTCATGGTTTTAATCTAAAAGTCATCTTTGCCAAGGATTAAAATGAAGTTTTATATATTTTTAAACTATATATGGAACTATTCATTAGACAAAATGAGTGAAAATCTTTACTAGAAATCTATTTTTATTATTTAAAAAAAAAGAAAGAGGGATGGAAATATTGAATTTCTCTGTTTATTTTTTTGTACTGATTTTAGTAGAGAAAATGAGGTGAGAAAAACGTAGCAGAAAGGCCCCCGAGATAAGGTTACATTACTTATCTGTAATGAAAGTTAAAAGCATGCAAAGTGAAAACCCAACAGCCTTAGAAACTCATGCAAGTCAATACGCATAGCTTTTTGTTTTTTAAATTTTTCTTTGGATTTTTCTATCAATTGCTTCACTGCATCTTATTTGGTCTTTTTGGTAAAGTTACAAATTTCCACAAGGACCTGCGTACAACACTATAGCATTTTCTGTTTTTTATTCCATCAGTCATCAAATCCTGCACAAGAATCCCTTGAGTTGAAATATGCTTTCGGAGCTCAACCAACTCGTGCTCCATTTCTACAGCCTCCTCAGATATCCTGCAATTAGCAGGAACATTAGACCATACATGCATGGATAAGCAGGATTAATGAACTTATTGAAATTAACTGAAATTCAAAACAGTTTACATCTATTCAGAAAGCAAAACAACTTTGGGCCATTTTGGGACCATGTTTCAGGGCTCTGGATGGCAAAGCCCAAATAGACCTCAAAAGATGTTTTTCTTGATATAGAGGATTTCAAGATAATCAATGAACCATAGGAGAGAGATATCAAAGATGCATAGTTTTGAGAAATAAAAACATAGAGGTTAATAAGAATCGTTCATGCCCTTCTGGGGTTTCAAGCAGTGTTTCTCCAAGAAAAATAAGGTGGGACACTTAATCAGTCCTGTAAAACCCTTTAGGGCTATGTTGGAGAAGCTCCCACACATGGCATGCAATTATCAAAAGGTAAAAAGGTAGGGATGCATGTTAACTTCTGTTCAGTCAATAAACCGGTACCACGCACATACAGAGACATTGACACAAATTTCCTGTTACATTAAATTATGCTACCATCTTCCTGCCCATGAATCATGCCTATGAAACATTTAGCTCAAAATGGTATGGTGGTCGCAACACTGATCAATTCAAAACACAATTTTTATCATTATGAGTGAAATATTTTAATGTTATATGTGCAATAGTTTTCTAAGTTTCGAGTTATAAATCTAAAAAGCAGTTGAGCTTTCACATCTACTTCATGACCATCGGTATGTCAAGTTGTCAAATTTGTTGGCCTAGTAACATAATCAAACTAAGTAGTTTCGCTTCCCCAAAAAAGTTTTTCTTAGATGCCAGTTAATATGTTTCTGTTACTGCTTTAGTCTTTATGAAATTGTCATCAAAGGATCACTGATCGATGTTCTTGTCGTGCATAATACAAAGAAATTTTCATGTGGCAGACTCTGTTCCTTGAATCTTTTACCTGTATTCTCTTCCCATGTGCCCAAAAGTTCAAATAGTAGATCGTAAGATGAACCATTTCAAACTTGTGAACTTCTTGCATGGGCAAATTTGTATAGTTTTTATCTCTTCAGGTAGGAAACTAATCATATATATACTTATTATTGCTTTATTGTTTAACAAACACACAAATGATTCGGTATTATTGATAAATAAATGTCACTTGCCCAATTATATAATATTATAGAATTCGTATCTTAATTATGTCTCTCATGAATTGTTTCAGGCAACTATCTTCTTATCAAGAATGTATTTGTGTTTTGGTACTTTCATCACAATTTATATATCATACATTGTTTGACCATTAATGATGAAGTTCTAGTGTTCTTTTCAATTGATTGAACTGTTAATTGAGTATTGACTAATGAAATTCTATAGCGTTAACCGTCTGAAATTCTTCTAGGCTTCTACTAAGGCTATCTTCTTCTTATAAGATTCGCAGCCACTGACCACATATGTTTATACTTATAAGCTTAATTCATTCAATTAGTTATTTTTTTGTTGTTACCGAAAGCTTATTTAATTAGTATGACCCCATTATTATAAATTCTGACTCTGCCACTGCCTTTTACTTAATTATTTATTTTTATTTGAATAATATTTTAACTTAATCCTAGCTTCATCTTTGAAAGAGATTTACCAATTAAGATCGCGATTCTTTAAGCTAATTATATACTTCTCTCTCCATCTCACACACAGACACATATATAGCGGAGTTTTTTCTTCACACAAGGAAAATTTCAGAGACAAGAACAATAGCAGTTTAGGGGATTTAGAATTTTAGTTTGTAGTTCAAAATGTTGATGGCCGTTTTGTAATTTCCGTTGAAATTTTACTCGTCAAGTGAAGCCATATATAACGTCGACTTGGAGTCGACTTTTTCTAATCCTCCACGGAGTCGACTCTTATGGGGAGGTAGAGGGCAGCATCCATCCACCCACCGGGCTATCCCATACAATGAAAACAGAGCTGCTTTCCCACACGCTTCCTATTTAACATTCATTTAACCCACCCACAGACATCCTCCATATTCGTCTCTTCCCTCTCCGTTTTCTCTAAAACGACCAAACCGGACTCGCCGGCCAAGTTTCGTGCAAAACTAAACCTCGACCCAATAGAGAGAAGTGATCCTCCCATGGTGGGCTTCCTATCTATGTAAGTGGGTTTCTTCAATTTTAACTTTTAGATTTGAAAAATTCTTGAGATTCAGGACAAATTCGGTTTTAACTTGGCATGTTGAAGATTTGGTTAGTGGTTTTGTTTGGGAGATTGAATTCAAGCTGAACTGTAAGAAAATGGTTCAAATTCTTGGATTTAGGTAAGAACCCGAGAAACCCTAACCCTAAACGTAGCCCTCTTTCGATTTCTAAGAGCTTGGCTTGTTTTTTGTGTGTTTTTATGTGAATTATGTGAAGGGTGGTGAGTTTATATAGGAAAATTTGAACTTTTTGCCTGGAATTTATGTAGGTACAATTGTAGGGTGGAATTGGTTAGAAGAGATTGTATGTGTACCAAATCTGGGTTTTTTTCAAATCGCACCGGCTCTGCATTAGTGTTTTTTGGGCGGCTTGAGTTTATATATTTTCAGATATGAGTTATTGTTTACTTTGTTTTAGTTTTATATACTTTCAGGATTCCAAGTTCTTGATGAACCAAAGGTGTGCCAGGAAGTTCAACGACTTAGTTGGGTGTTCATAATTTCCTTTTTTGAACACAAGGATGGCGAAAGACTTTGAGACCTTTTTGAACACAAGGATGAGATGAGGTGAAAAGACTTCAAGATGTAGTTCCAATAATTTTTTTAACTATTTTCAATGTCGTTTTTTTATACTTTGTATTCTATAATTTTAGGTTTTTTTTTAGTTGGGATAGAATATGTAAAACTCTTGCTGATTTAATATATAATGATTGTGATGTGAATATCTTTGTAAATTGTAATATTAAAGATATCTGTTGTTGTGTGCTATTTTAATTTTATGGAAAAATTTAAGTTATGGTTAGCCTCGAGATGTAGTTTCCAAGAAATTCAATTATATATATACTAAAAGAGAAAAATAACTGAAACACTGTTCATAAGCACAGTGTCATTCCGTTTTTACCCCCGCTTCTTTTTTGTTATTTCAACATTGCCTGTTTGCTTTGCTGTGAGAAGAAAATTGTGACGCGTGTGTCTTCACCGACTCGATTTCAGAATTTTCTTCCTTCTGGATGTTTCGTCTCGACCGACTCACTTTCGTCAAATCTCTCGGCTTTGTGTTCATGTTCCGCAGGTTGTTACATATGCTTGATTTGTTCAAGTCAGCAACAACCACATATTTCTCTAATCTAAACCAAGCGTCCTCCGATTTAATTCTTAGCACCATTCCTGGTATTTTAACTAATTCACTACATGATTAATAAAACCAATATTTTTATTTTTTATTTTATTTTATGGATTTTTGCTTCTTCACTATGTTAACTCTGTCGTCCAACAACCACCATCAGCAGGCCAGGAGCTTGGAGGAGATGCTGCCTCTGTAGCCCCCGTCCAGCTCGGCGAGATCACCGAAGACAGATTGAACCAGCACGACGGCTCCGATTATCCCAATTCGAAGAAAATTCTTTAACTGGCTTTGATTGCAGGCTAAGTCTTCTCTCTCTAGAATTTTGTTTAGGATTATTTTTTTCTCTCTGCTCCGCTCAATCTTTTTGACCTCTGATTGAATCTATTTTGTTAATCATCTTCAAAATGTGACCTCTGAGCTTTCCCAGCCAAAGAATCGTCAGTGACTAGGTTTAGGGTTGTGGGGTTATTGATTTTCTGCCATGTTCGTCTCAGACACTTGGACACGTCGCTTGGTAAAGTGGATTCTCCCTTCCTTTTTATTTGTCCCATTTACTCATTATTTTCTTTCCTTTTTTGTTTCGAAGCCATCAAATAATATGTAAAATTAAATGGGTTTTCCTCTTTTTTGTTTGGTTTGGTTTTGTTTTGTTTTGGTATGGTGAAATTTTCAGGAAGATCAGGCTGGTGAAGCAGTATGGAGTGGGAAAATGGGCACAGATAGTTAAGAAGCTGGCAAGCAAGCAATGCAGAGAAAGATGGCACAATCATTTGCACCCTCATATCAAGGTAATTTGTTCTTACATCTTTTTGGGATGTTATAAATTTTGATGCATGAGTAAACTAACAACTAAAATTTGCTACTTGGATACATTTTTAGATTTGTACATTTTTTTTCTTTCTCGATTCTGCCAGAGATAAAAAAAAAATTACTCTGTAGTCCTTTTGATTTTACTTTGAGAAACATTTGTTATATTATACACTTTTTTTTTTAAAAGTGTTATATTATACACTTGCATTTTAAACATCTGTGAATTGTTAATCTTTTCTAGGTTTTTATGTTTTTTAGGTTTGGGTTGTTATGGAATGGATGAATCAAAATTCTGCTGTTATAATTTGTACTTGCTTTATACACATTGTGCAACTTATGGTGAATAATTGATCTTTCAATTTGTGCTGGGCTTTTTGATCCGTTCAAATATATATCCCTTATTGAATTTTGGTTTTTGATATTTTCTCAGTGATTGAACTCTTCTCCGATTATTGAGTCATCATATGATTTTTTTTGTTTAAGACATTGCTGCTGAATCTGTGAAGAAGAAGCGTTGCACGACCAAGAAGCCCTATTCGAGGTCATAAGTTTAGTTATGCCATTCCAGTAAAGATGATACCGAGCTTTTATGATTCTTGAATTTTTTTTTTGACATCCTTTCAGATTACATTGGTTCAGGCTTTCAATGTAAAGAGGGCAATGCCATGCCCTCATTGTCTGAAAATCAAGAAAGGTTAGTGACTTTATTCTAATGGATGCTGTTCATTTCCATAATTTAGCATGGATGAGTGGACATATGATGAGGATCTCTATGATTTAAGTTATTTTGAAAATGGTAAATAGTTTAGATCATTTTTGAATTTGAACTTCTAATGTTCTGTTACTTTTGTGAATATTCAATTTTTGCTGCATTTGATCGGATATCAATTAGCATTTAGATGGAGGGTCATACATACTTTTTTACATGCCATATATTTTTGTGATATATGATAATGCTTCCTTTCACACAGTATGAACCAAAATAGATGAATAAAGATTTATTTATTTTTAAGTGTTAATGTATTTATTGAAATGTTTTTGTAATTTTTTTTAGACTAAGGAGGTGGAACAGAGGCTAAAGTACCTCTAATTTGTTCAAATGGCTACCGCTCATGTCGCGGTTTGCTTCACAAACCTCTAAGCTTTGCTTCTACACAGTATATTTGAGGACATCTCTACATCTTAATTTTTGCTTTTGTGTGAAAGTTTGAGGGTTGGGTATAAATAAAATGCAAACCTTTGCATAAGTAAAATACATTTTGCTCTAGCTTTTTGCTTTGATCATCTGGGTGCTTTTTTATGATCATCTGTTTTCGGGTTTTGATCTACTGGTGCAAGATTGCATGTTGTGTTTTTTGTCTATTTGAAACATTATCTTATGCTAAATTTGTTTTTTTTAATTGTTTGGTAATTTAGAATATTGTGTATGGGTTGAATTCAGTTTTAGAACTACAATTGAGGTAGATTAATGCTCTGATCATGCAGGAGTGGATGGCTATTGAGTTTCTGTGAAAGGTCAAGTTATAAATGGAGAGTTGAGGTCAAAAGCGTACAGAGCTTGATGATGAGTTACCAACAGATAGCAGCCATGTAATTCATTGGAGTTTAGAGCGAGTTCATCGGACTTTTTAGCTCAAACCCATAGAAATATGTGAACTCCACACCAGAATCCAATGATCATGATATGGACACTCAGACACCTATATGTAAGTTATTGTAAATATGTTAGTCATTATGAATGTGGTTGTAAATAGATTTTCACATGTATGTAAATAATGTTGCTTATTGTAGGTGTTTAGTCTTTTCTGCATATTTTATACAGTTTTAAAATCCGCAGCATCGCGCGGGCACCATTGCTTGTATATACTAAAACCCAAAACAAACTGTTTTACTGTTTATAAGCACAGTGTGCATCCTGTTTTATTCCTGGTAAGTTTTGGTTATTACATTTATGACACTGACAAAAATGCCCCTCTACCCTGATTATTTCCCTCCTGATCAAGGTATTAAATATTCATAATATCTTGATATTTCTATCGAAATTTTCGTGTTTTTGGACTACCGATATTTTCGATGTCATCGATATTTCCATCGAAATTTTCGTGTTTTTTAAATTTCTATATTTAAAAGAACTCCAAGGGAATTCGAACCCCTCTCATTTTACTCCTTCAACACCTTAACCACCATATCACTTATGTTTTTGTGAAAATATGCTAAAATATTTACATATTTTCTACACTCACAATATTTGTCAGCTCGCTATATTATCAACTTAAATCAGTTAAATCCATCATGCAATGCATTTCCTTCCAATTTTTTGTGATAAACTAATAAATATCCTGCAAAGTTTCAATAAAAAATTTCAAGTTTTTCTTACAGTTTCCGTGGTTTTTATTCAATTTTTATCGATATCGATAATATCTCGATATTTCCATCGAAATTTTCGTGTTTTTGAACTACCGATATTTCCATCGAAATTTCCGTGTTTTTGAACTACCGATATTTCCGATATCATCGATATTTAATACCTTGCTCTTGATCGACTTTTTTTTTTTTTGAAGTCTGCCAAGTAGCTTCTCGACGATTTCTGCGTCTTCTCGAATCGAATCCTCCACCACCAACTGATGTAGCTTTTGGGCCAAAGAGATCAAACGATTCTTTATCACCTCAGGTACCTTCTATAGCTATTGCATGTCAAAATCTGTTTTAAATTTGTGATTTAATGTAATTGGGCTTTAGAATTTTTTTCTTCATTTTGTCGAATCGAAATTAACGATTAGAAAACTTTTCTGGGTCTTTTCTGCGTTCGTGGGTATGGTTAGCCTCAAGATGTAGTTCCAAGAAATGTTTTAACTATTTTCAATGTCATAAAAGAACTTATATTTCTGCTTCCCTTTCTTAGCACCACACATCTTATTGTGCTCTTTGATCATAGGCCACGGTCATAGAGAGCACACTTAGCATTTTAGTTGCTACATTGTTGCTATTATCCTATGTCCTTTGAGCACATATGTTGGTGCCCTATAGGGCACAAATAATTTATTGTATGCAGTGCCTATATTTTTTGTAATGTGTCTTTTTTCATTTCAGGGAGGAAATCAATTAATAATGTACGGCGGGGAGGAGTTTTCACCGAACCCCAGAGAACTTATTTTCTATCTAAGGCGAAAAACCGACGGTACTGCTCCGCCACCAGGTGAAATAGTCGTGGAGTTGGACTTCTATAAACAGAGTCCAGAGGAACTCTCAGGTAGAGCTGGCATTTTGAACCCGACCCGTTAACCCGACCCGTTAAAACTAGTATTTGGGTGGGTGCTTAACGGGTTGGGTTGTTAACGGGTCAACCTGTTAGTCACCCGTTAAGTAATGGATCATTTCAGGTCAACCCACGAAACCCATTAAGACCCATTAAGAAGGACTTTTGTGTAATTTCATGATTTTGGTGTAATCGCAGAAGAATAAAAAAACTCCTACAAAAATGGTGGCGATTTCGTTGTACAGAGGAAACCTCCACAGAGTTCCCGACGTACCACGTCGGTGGCTTATGCCAACCCCTAAAATTTCCCTCAAGGACTTCAAATCCCTTTTAACCCGCCGCTCTGTAGCTCTCTCCCGCCTCCGCTCCGCCCTCCCCGACGCCGCCGCCGCCTCTAACCCTGACCCTGATTTTGTCCTGGACCAGCTCAACGAAGCTCCAAAGGCGGGAAATTTGTCTCACCCCACGATTAAATTTGAAGCGCCGGAGAATGTTGATGCTGATTGCGAAGCTGGGCCGTCCGGCGGGAAGAAGGATGGGAAGCAATCGGACGGTGCTGATTCTGCGGTGAAATCCGGCGGTGAGTCCGATTCGCCGCCTGCTCTTAAGCCCGATTTGATCGAGAAAGAGTCGGATGTTGCGGATGTTGGTGCGAGTTCACTGGCTGTGAAGGTTGATAAATTGGATGAAGTGGAAAACCCTTATTCTGAGGTATATCTATATCTATATCTATATGTGTATTTATATCTTCAATTGGATTCTGAATTGGTTTGGAAGGTTTTGTTTTCGAATTGGGCATTTTTATGGGTTTGTGTTCTTAAATTGAAGTATGAAAACTGGATTGAAACTGTAATGTGTGGAGAAAGAACAACTTAAATCTATACAGCACAAGCATGCATTTTGATTTGCTGAACTGTTTAGTGTAGTTTCTATTCGTGTTTAGTAACTGCAATTGTTTGTTTATATGATAGAGATGCAACAAAGAGGAGGAGGAGGACTTTTGTGGGTATAATTGTGTTATAGTATTGGATGAGCTTCGCATGATTTTGGTTTCGGATAGGAATTTTTGTACTGGTTTAAGTTCTATTTAGTTGTAAGAATTTGATAGCAGTCATTTGAGTGAGAGAAATTATTTATATAATGTTTGTAATTTTGGGTAAAAATGTGTAATTTGTATTGGAATGCAAAATGTAAAAAAAAAAACAAAAAAAATTATTAATGGGTGTTAATAGGTGAAACGGGTGAAACAGGTGACTTATTAGGCTTAACGGGTTGGGTTTGGGTGACCCGTTAGCTTAACGGGTTGGGTTTGGGTGACCTGTTAACTTAACTGATCGGGTTCAACCCGACCCAAACTCAATAAACCCGACCCGTTTACAGGTCTACTCTTAGGTTATGATCTCTCCTGCTGTTTTCTTTTTTTTTTCTTCTTCAATAATTAGGGATTTAAACGTCTTTCTAATTTTTGTGGTGCATATATGTATGCATTTTCTTTTGCAAATAGAAGCAACTTGAACTTTCAAATTGAACTTCAATGATTCGAACTGTCTATTTTATAAGTCTCGATTCATATATTATTTTTGCAAAAATTTAATTCCATCCAAAACTAGTTGGCAATTTAATTAATTATCACGAAGAAATTTCATTGTTTTTATATAACAGAGTGTTTGTTAATTTCTTTGAATCTAATTACATGTCTCAAATATTTCTGATTTAGCTAATATTTTGCAAAGATAATTTATAAAGTGCAACTTGAAAAAATAGTCAGTTCGAATTATTAAAATTCGATATGGTGTGGACCCACATCCAATCCCCATTTTAAAGAAAAAAATGGAAATCCCTTCTTTAAAGGCTTGTGTGTGTGTGTATTGCTTTTGCAAACTTGAACGAAACTAAGAGGTTTATTTTCTAATTATTGACAGTGGAGCATGCGACGTCAATAAAAGAGGGAAAATTTTATTTCTTCACCAGAGTTCACAGGAAATATCCGTCCTCTGCACGTCCCGTAGCGAATCGTGTGGTCCACGATGGGGTCCACGATGTTGGTGTTTGGAAAGCTCAGGGCAAAAGTTTATACATCACGTATGCAAATCAGAAAATTGGAAGCAAATTATTAGTACGCTTTAATCTGGGTGGAGTTGGACCAAATGCTCATCGAATACCCACTAATTGGGGGTACTACGCTTTAATCTGGGGGGGAGATGCTCATCCCCACTAATTGGGGGTACTACGCTTTAATATGGGGGGAGTTGGACCAAATGCTCATCGAATACCCACTGATTGGGTTATGGAGGAATATAAGATTGGACGACAATCGCAAGCAAGAGCTGCAGTCGTAAGTAGTCATTGTTTCCTTTCCTCATCCGAGTGCTCCTTTTTGTTTTGATGGATGTAATTATTTAAGTCGTTTACAAATCTGTCTCCAACTTTTACTTGAAATTTAAATAAACCCTTGGGCTAAATAAGGCTACTAAAAAAATTAATTTTAATAAACAGAATTTGATAATGGATGCAAATTCATGATCGTGTGTTTTTCTTTTCTGCGTAGTTGTACGATTGGGTGTTGTGCAAGGTTTACAAAGATGGGGAAGCGGTGGCAATCCCAAACAACCAAGCAAATCAGGTGTTGTACAATTATTGGGCCACCTAATAAGTCAGTAAAAATGGGTACTAAGAAGTCAGTACCCAAGTATTATATATACTTTACTAGAGGGCAATCCTACAATTTATGATGAGGATACTTGATCAAGCCCTTAATTTATTTTTCCTTTCGGTTTTACACTAGTAACTAGGGGTGGAAAAAATTCCCAAAATTCCCAAACTAAACCAAAAAAATACCGATCCCAAATAAAAAATGTCCCAAACCGATTTTCCCAAAATTTCGGTATTCCCATACCGAAAAAAATACCGAAATTTTGGTATGGGAATTGGGATTGTCTTTTTAATATTTCGGTATTCTCATACCGAACCGAAAATATATATTTTTAATTATTATTATATATACATATATATATATATATATATTTATTTATTTACATAGATAATAATATATATTATTTTTTTAATTATAGTTAGGGTTAATTTGAATCGTTGGATTGTTTCAAATTAATCTATGTCGTCCATCTATTCATGCATGTCTAACCAGTTCAAGGATTGAGTGAAAGAGTCCATTCTTCCTTACCTTTTTTTGTTGTTGTGAACTGGACGGTTCTTAGCATATGTGGAGGTTATTCTCTTCGAGTATGAAGCCATTATTAATAAAATGGATGTCACATTAGTGACTCATATTTACCAATGTTGATCAAAGTTTAAGCAAGATAATTTTTTTTGTCTTTTTATGAGAATTACTTGGGGTATTAGGCAGACAGCATTACTGATGATATTTCAGATGTTGTTTTGTTGGTGTGTTATTGTTAACAGAGAAGGTGTACAAACCAATGCCACAAGGACATCAAGGACAAGGTAATTCTGCTTGCCTCAACCGAGTAGGATTCATCTCCTTTCTAGCCTTGTCCAGCTTCTCCATATTTACCGTTATGAATGACTGTATAAACATCCTATATGGATTAAATCCGAGATGTAATGTACATGTACTGTTGATTTGGCAGATTGGGCCTAGCTATATATTAATTTTTCAATATAAAAGGTTGAATTTTAGCCCCAAAGCATAATATGTCAAATTTTAGTCCAAAAGCCCAAAACCATTTTGGGATTCCCGATTTGTCCAGAAATCCAGAAACTATTTCGGGATTCCCGAAAATTGGGATTCCCAAAAATTTGGTTTGAGATTGGTATTGAAATTGGGATTCCCGAAAATTTCAGTTTAAGAATCAGGACAAGAGTTTCGGTATGGGATCCCATACCGAACCATCCCTACTAGTAACTCTATATGATCTTTTAAATTCTTTTCAAAAGCAACTCACTTTTTGAATTATTTTATGCATGACTTTTATCTATTTTAAAAAGTTTTACAGTATGTTAATATTTTTCTATTCACACACACACATATATATTTGTCATGTTAAAGGTTGATAAACATAGAATAATTTGATGAAATTTGCTTATAAGATTAACGCATAGGCATTTTTTAAAACCCAACTTTTTTTATACTTCTTAGTTAGCCCAAATTTTTTTGGCTCCGTCCCCCTTCACTTAAATAATTAGCAACCCAAATGAAAAATTTGAGAGAAAGATCCCCAAAGAAAAAATCAATATATTATAATGAATCCCAACTCAAATTATCGAATTATAAGATCATAACTAGATGGATCAGTTGGCGGCTTCATTTTATTTTGGGATGTGATATCCACACACCCCAAATTACTTCTCACACACCCCTTGTTAATTTCTGTCCGTTGATCTTCTTCAATTCATCCGATCCGACGGTCGAAAATTAGAAGGGTGTGTGAGAAGTAAAATGGGGTGTGTGGATATCACACCCCTTTATTTTATACATGGATGTACAAATCCTCGGAGCTAGAATTTTTTTATAGAAAACTTTAATAAAAAATTTATGATACTGTTTACTTTAACAAAAAAACATATTTTCACACTAAAAAGTCAATCATGGTACTATTCATTTCATCTTTTATTTTGTCCTTATTGTTAAAACTCAAAGTTTTCAAACTCTTTTCATTAATTTTTTTTATGAGTGGGCTAAGCTAGAATAATTACCATAAAATAGCATAAATTTTGAGAATTTATTGTATATAGCCAAAATTTAGCATACAAATTAAAAAATGTCAGTTTTTATAAAGTATTTCAAATATAGTCAAAACTTTACCTGAATAGACCCAATTGCCCTTAAAATTTACACCTAATTACGTCAAAAACCCTTTCAAATCTTGTGTCGTTGACGAGGTTTTGGGAGTGGTAGACTGGACACGCATGTATATAACTTACAACCATGGTTGAACAAGGAAGACACCATGAATGTTCAACTGCACCATTGCGAATATGGAAACGCATTCTACTTGTCTACCCTAAGTATAAAATTTGAAGAACTCTACCACAAATATAAAGTTCAAACAATAAATTAGATTATTAGAATAGATGGGGGCCATGGAAACGACCATTAAATCAAAAGGATCCAAACACGTTATAATTGCTGGACTGGGCATGCCTTTCATGCTCAATATCCATCTCTTAATTAAATAATAATCTGATTTCGGTGATTCAACAAATATGCAAAATGCCATGAGAACGTGTAATGGCAATTTTCTATGAAAGTTTCTGCAAAATACCAATTGAATCTTACACAAAAACATAAATAAATTGTATTTTTGTGTAATTTTCTTCATGGTTTTGGTTGTAAGTTTGTCAATTGTGAATTGAATTTGAGAATATAAGATTCTATCAAAACAGATACCATATCTCTTTCTATATTTTCGAATTACAATATGGAACCGTAAATTGAAAAGTAATAAAAAAGAATGAACAGAAAAAGCACATCTCCTTGATGTGTGGTTTTTTAATTAGGAGGGTATTTTGGTATATTAATGTGAGGTTTTGAGTAGGTGTGAAAGTTTTTATCAAAATTGACATTTATGAATTAAAGAGTCAAACTTTGGCTATAAAAGATAAAGTCTCTAAATTTTTTGTGCCTCCATAATATTATATAATAATCAACATGAAAATAAAATTCTAAATCTAAAATAATAATCCAAACAAACAAAAGAAGATAAAAAAATAACCTAACAAATAATACGATTTCATTTTTTTTCAGAGAATCTTAGCAGTGGGTGTATCCTTTCTGTCTTAACACAGGTGTCTACATATTTTATCTTTCCATGTCCAGGTGCAAACTTCTGTCGCAGGGGTCCCGCAGGGGGATATGGTGCTGCAACACTTTCGTGAAATGGGAACTGCTTCAGAGGTTCGTGAAGCTGCTGTTGTACGGCGAGATCCTTCAACCATTGTAAATGACTGGCCTCTTGGATTCGACAATCTTGCCTGGGGTACTTAGCAATAGCAGATTATTCCGTGACATGCCAGGTGGGTTTCTGTATGACGCCTTAGCAGGATGTGGCCGTGGAAATTTATCTGTATGACGCCTTAGGCAACTATCTTCTTATCAAGAATGTATTTGTGTTTTGGTACTTTCATCACAATTTATATATCATACATTGTTTGTCCATTAATAATGAAGTTCTAGTGCTCATTTCAATTGATTGAACTGTTAATTGAGTATTGAGTAATGAAAATTCTTTAGCGTTAACCTTCTGAAATTCTTCTAGGCTTCTACTAAGGCTATCTTCTTCTTATAAGATTCGCAGCCAATGACCACATATGTTTATACTTATAAGCTTAATTCATTCAATTAGTTATTTTTTCGTTCTTACCGAAAGCTTATTTAATTAGTATGACCCCATTATTATAAACCATGCCTTTTACTTAATTATTTATTTTTATTTGAACGATATTCTAACTTAATCCTAGCTCCATCTTTGAAAGAGATTTACCAATTAAGATCGCGATTCTTTAAGCTAATTACATACTTCTCTCTCCATCTCACACACACATATAGCTGAGTTTTTTCTACCTTTTTCTTCACACAAGGAAAATTTCAGAGACAAGATTATTGCAACAATAGCAGTTTAGGAGATTTAGAATTTTAGTTTGTAGTTCAAAATGTTGATGGCCCTTTTGTAATTTCCATTGAAATTTTATGCGGCAAATCAAGTCATATAATCCTCCACAGACGTACAGCTAACTGCTAGTTAACAGGGGTTGTCGTTATATGACCTGATAAAGAGAAGCGACAGATATAAAGACGGGAGGGATGAGATCCCGACGTCCCGGTAGCATGGACTTTCTTTTACAGTGTAAGGAAGGGAGAGGGGAGGGAGAGGGGAGTGACTTTCTCTTAGTTTAAGACTACTGTTCAATTACGCAAGCTAATTTGTGCCGACACCAAAAGGTATGAGTTCTACCTCTTCCTAATGCGTGATATTCGGAAATAAATTAAAGGAAAACTAATGAAAAGGGTTTGAAAATTTTGAGTTTTAATGATAAGGACAAAATAAAGGGTAAAGTGAATAGTGTCAGGATTGACTTTTTAGTGTAAAAATGTGGTTTTTCGTTAAAGTGAACAGTACCGGGAGCTTTTCGTTAAAGTTCCCATAAATTAATCGATAGATGATTTTACCACGTATTCATAAGTTTTCTATGTTTATTATATTATTTATATTATTTTTATTATGAATTTTCTTATTTTTAAATAAAATCTACTAAATGGAGTAAAAAAAAATATTGATTTATAAATGGATTTTTTTTTAAAATTGGAAATTTCCACCCATATTCATCCAACTCTATCTCTCTTCCCACCAAACCCTTCGGCCCGTCCTATTTAAACCACCCACTATCCACAACCCACCCAACAACTCACCGAATAATATTTTTAGTTCTGTCTCTTCCCTCCTCTGTTCTCTCTAAAACGTCCAAACTGGACTCGCCGGCCAAGTTTCGGGCAAAACTAGATCTCAACCCAATAGAGAAAAGTGATCCTCTCATGGTGAGCTTCCTATCTATGTAAGTGGGTTTCTTCAATTTTAACTGTTAGATTTGAAAAATTCTTGAAGATTTGGTTAGTGGTTTTGTTTGGGAGATTGAATTCAAGCTGAACTGTAAGAAAATGGTTCGAATTCTTGGATTTAGGTAAGAACCCGACAAACCCTAACCCTAAACGTGGCCCTCTTTCGATTTCTAAGAGCTTGGCTTGTTTTGTGTGTGTTTTTATGTGAATTATGTGAAGGGTGGTGAGTTTATATAGGAAAATTTGAACTTTTTGCCTGGAATTTAAGTAGGTACAATTGTAGGGTGGAATGGGTTAGAAGAGATTGTATGTGTACCAGATCTGGGTTTTTTCAAACCGCACCGGCTCTGCATTAGTTTTTTTTTTTTTGCGGCTTGAGTTTATATATTTTCAGATATGAGTTATTGTTTATTTTGTTTTAGTTTTATATACTTTCAGGATTCCAGGTTCTTGATGAACCAAAGGTGTGCCAGGAAGTTCAACGACTTAGTTGGGTGTTCATAATTTCCTTTTTTGAACACAAGGATGGCGAAAGACTTTGAGACCCTTTTGAACACAACGATGAGATGAGATGAGGTGAAAAGACTTCAAGAAGATGTAGTTCCAATAAATTTTTTAACTATTTTCAATGTCATTTTTTTATACTTTGTATTCTATAATTTTAGGTTTTTTTTAGTTGGGATAGAATATTTAAATTGTAATATTAAAGATATCTGTTGTTGTGTGCTATTTTAATTTTATGGAAAAATTTAAGTTTTGGTTAGCCTCAAGATGTAGTTCCAAGAAATTATATTATATATATACTAAATGAGTAACTTTTCACTTAATTCCCATCGTGTCCTTTTTACTGCTCCTTCGCCAGTGTTATATCTTTTTTGCCCTCGAGTTGTTCTGTAAATTTAGGTTTTTGTGTGTTTTATACAGTAAAATAGCGTTCTTGACCCTGGGTGTCCAATAGAAGTCTCCCGACTCCCTCCTCAGAAATCATAAAGGAAAAAACTGTGCTATGCAGCACGATCGGCGATTTCGATTCCGCTTCGTGATATCTGTGCGATCTTTGCTTCCTCATCTGTTCGATCTCCTCGCCGCCCCATCGTGCTCCCAATTTCTGTAGCCTTTGACAGGTAATTAAATGTCACTTCTTCTCAACTACCCAAAAGCCAAATATTTGATTTTTTTGGTTGTGCTTTGTTACTTATTTGTTGAAATTTGGTGGAAATAAAACATACACTATTTAAGATTCTATTACAACCACAAATTGGGTTAAAGAATTTTTTCTGGTTTAAACATTTAGCTACTGGATTGCATGAAATCAGTATTTAAAGAATCTTTTTTAAGAGAATGCGTTGATGGAATTTTTTTGCCCAACAAATTTACTCACAGAGCTTCATGTGAAGTCTTGAACTATTAATTGAAACTTATAAAGGTTTTTAACATTTTTGTTATTACTGCTTTTGTTTTAGATTTTTCTTTTGTATGATTTTATGGGATGTTTATTTGTGTAGGCACTTGGGCGATCACAACATTCCCACTCGGATGAGCAAACGAGAGTTCAAATAGATCTTTCAAGTACTACTCAGAAGGTGAAGTAATATGCATTCATTTTTCCTTATTTCTTCTAGGCCTGGGCACGGTTCGGTACCGGAGTGGTACCGAAACCGAACCCGTAGTAAAAATTCGATACGATTCGGTTCGGTCCAAGTGTAGATTCGGTTCGGTCCAAGTATAGGTTCGGTTCAGTTTTCGGTTCGGTAAGGAACAAGGTCTAAAATATCCATAATATCTCGATATTTCCATCGAAATTTTCGTGTTTTTGGACTACTGATATTTTCAATGTCATCGATATTTCCATCGAAATTTCCGTGTTTTTTAAATTTCTATATTTAAAAAAACACCAAGGGAATTCGAACCCCTCCCATTTTACTCATTCAACACCTTGACCACCATATCACTTATGTTTTTGTGAAAATATGCTAAAATATTTACATATTTTCTACACTCATAATGTTTGCCAGCTCACTATATAATCAACTTAAATCAGTTAAATCTACCATGCAATGCATTTCCTTCCAATTTTTTGTGATAAACTAATAGATAATTGACTAAATAAACATCCTACAAAGTTTCAATAAAAATTTTCAAGTTTTTTTTACAATTTCCGTGGTTTTTATTCAATTTTTATCGATATCGATAATATCCCGATATTTCCATTGAAATTTCCGTGTTTTTGGACTACCGATATTTCCAATATCATCGATATTTTAGACCTTGGTAAGGAATAAGACCTATTTTTTAATTTTTGTAAAAAAAAAACCCCAAATTAGTTTTTTGTCCAAAACTGATTTGGTACGATTCGGTACCGAACATAGAACCGAAACCGAACCGACTAAGTACCAAACCGAACCGATTTTGTACCGATACCGAATGAACCGAAAAAAAGAACCGAACCGACCGGGTTCGGTACGGGTTCGGTTCGGTTTTCGGTATTTTTTGCCCAGGCCTAATTTCTTCCATGTTGGCAGGTATGGAGTTTCCTTACAAATATTTTAATCTGAACTATTGTATACCGCTGTCATTATCTTTATTATTATCCCAATTCTCATCATATGATAATCAAGTTAAAAGTAATGCATGCTCAAAACATTGGTTGTGGCATAACTAGTAAAATGAGGGTTTTTATTTTATTTTATATTTATTTATTTTTATGGCAATAAATGGGAAGATTGGTCCTAAGAAAACCAAAGAGGATGTTAACGTCATTATGTCATGATATTCAGGGATATATGATTATGTAACTTAACATTGAATATAAAGCATCTGGCATGTCCAAGATAATAATTGTTATATGTTGTTGAAAAGGATTAGATAATGTTTTCACTTTTTGTTATGGTGGAGCTTTCTTTTTCAAGTTCTGTTTTTAATCTCATTTGATTAACATACAAAAATTTTTGATGCAAGAACCTGAACCTATGGTAATTCATATGCAATTTAAGGTGATTTCATACATGAGTAATCAAGTTCTGTTTTTAATTTTTTTCTTCTTTTGATATGTGAATGTCGATTGTCGAAGAACTGAAGGTTACTAGGTTGGTGAAAATCTGAAAATTGACCCAATTTTGTACAACATATTAGTTTAAGAACAATAAACACACACACACACACACACACACACACACACACACAGAGATGCACTCCAAAAGTAAACGAGTTGGAAATGTTTCATAATATTTTGCTCTCAATCTTCTTTGGCATGCATAAGATTTACTATTCCCTTTTAAATAACTTTTTAAAATCAACTCCAATCCATGTTTGCTTAACAATGTTGTATCATTATATAATTTCACAAAGTTCGTGCATAATTCTTGCTGAACTTGGTTTGCTTTTCTTTAATTTAGGTATGGAGTGAGCAAATCTTTGACCAAGTCTTCAACGATGAATTGAGCCAGATCATTGAGGTCTCTCTACATTTGTTATATTTGTTTGGTTCTTTATTTCTGTAGTTATAGATATTGTTAGTATGCATTTGGTTTTGCTTGGTTGGGGTATAGGATGAATTGAAATAATACTGATTTTTATTATTTTTTCCCCCGCCAGCTACCAGTTTGTTGTTTGGCACTGTAAATGTACAATCGGAAAAAAAACTAGGGTCAACAACATGCTTCAACTGTGTTTGCTTTGGCATTTGTAATCCTCAATTCTTGACTCAAGCGTAGATCACGAAAATAATGAAGTTGCATAATTTTTTATTCAGTTTCAATCTCGCAACAACGTGCGGGCACAAGTTTCAGTGTTTTAACTATTTTCAATGTCATAAAAGAACTTATATTTGTGCTTCCTTTTCTTAGCACCACACATCTTATTGTGCTCTTTGATGATCATAGGCCACGATCATAGAGAGCACACTTAGCATTTTAGTTGCTACATTGTTGCTATTATCCCATGTCTTCTGAGCACATATGTTGGTGCCCTATAGGGCACAAATAATTTATTGTATGCAGTGCCTATATTTTTTGTAGTGTGTCTTCTTTTCAGGGAGGAAATCACTTAATAATGTACGGCGGGGAGGAGTTTTCACCGAACCCCAGAGAACTTATTTTCTATCTAAGGCGAAAAACCGACGGTACTGCTCCGCCACCAGGTGAAATAGTCGAGGAGTTGAACTTCTATAAACAGAGTCCAGAGGAACTCTCAGGTTATGATCTCTCCTGCTGTTTTCTTTTTTTTATCTTCTTCAATAATTAGGGATTTAAACGTCTTTCTAATTTTTGTGGTGCATATATGTATGCATTTTCTTTTGCAAATAGAAGCAACTTGAACGAAACTAAGAGTTTTATTTTCTAATTATTGACAGAGAGGCATGCGATGTCAATAAAAGAGGGAAATTTTTATTTCTTCACCAGAGTTCACAGGAAACATCGGGACTCAATAAGTCCCGTAGCAAATCGTACGGTCCGCGATGTTGGTGTTTGGAAATTTAAACGCAAAAGTTCATACATCACATATAAAAATCAGAAAATTGGAAGCAAATTATTACTACGCTTTAATCTGGGGGGAGTTGGACCAAATGCTCATCTAATACCCACTCATTGGGTTATGGAGGAATATAAGACTATACGACAATCGCAAGCAGGAGCTGCAATCGTAAGTAGTCATTGTTTCTTTTCCTCATCCGAGTGCTCCTTTTTGTTTTGATGGATGTAATTATTTAAGTCGTTTACAATAATGTCTCTAACTATTACTTGAAATTTAAATAAACCCTTGGGCTAATTAAGGCTACTAAAAAAATAATTTTAATAAACAGAATTTTATATGGATGCAAATTCATGATCGTGTGTTTTTCTTTTCTGCGTAGTTGTACGATTGGGTGTTGTGCAAGGTTTACAAAGATGAGGAAGCGGTGGCAAACCCAAACAACCAAGCAAATCAGGTATTGTACAATTACTGGACTACCTATTAAGTCCGTAAAAATGGGGTACTAAGAAGTCAGTACCCAAGTATTATATATACTTCCTAGAGGGCAATCCTACAATTTATGATGAGGATACTTGATCAAGCCCTTAATTTATTTTTCCTTTCAGTTTTAAACTAGTAACTCTATATGATGTTAATTTATCGGAATACCGTGTAACCGTGTCAGGCTGTGGAGCTGGAGCACCCTATGCCAATAGGAGACGTGGGGCATGACTTTGGTGGCACTAATAACGTAGATGGAGATGGACCACAGCAGCGTCATCCACGTCCTGCAAGTTTCTCGAATAT
Source organism: Crataegus laevigata (assembly GCA_963580275.1). Classification (NCBI taxonomy): domain Eukaryota; kingdom Viridiplantae; phylum Streptophyta; class Magnoliopsida; order Rosales; family Rosaceae; genus Crataegus; species Crataegus laevigata. The sequence continues at coordinate 10,152,042 of OY756939.1, read as the reverse complement.
GGACAGACTTGGTTCGCTTGACTTCAGCACAGCCGACTCTGAGGTGAATCAAAACTCTAATCCAAAATTTGAAATTAAAAGCACCGTCTAAAATGTGGGTGATTCTGTCTCCTCCTCCATCAAAGGCGGCTACAGCTTGGGTATCTCTTGTGGTACAAACCAATTATTCTCTGTATTTCATTTATTTTTATATTCATCTCACTATTTTTTTTTTTTTTTTAACATTAGTTAGGAGTGGGGATGGGGGGATCGAACTTGGGTGAGGTAGGCATTTCTTTGGCTCTAGTGCCACTGCAACTAGGCTGCCCTCCTCATTCATCTCACTATTAGCCCTTGTATCTTTTTAATTCTTTTCAAAGGCAACTCACTTTTTGAATTATTTTATGCATGACTTTTATCTATTTTAAAAAGTTTTACAGTATGTTAATATTTTTCTATTCATACACACACAAACACACACAGATATATATATATATATATATATATATATATATATATATATATATATATTTGTCATGTTAAAGGTTGATAAACATAGAATAATTTGATGAGCTTTGCTTATAAGATTAACGCATAGGCATTTTTTAAAACCGAACTTTTTTTATACTTCTTAGTTAGCCTAAATTTTTTTGGCTCCGTCCCCCTTCACTTAAATAATTCTAATACATAATTAGCAACCCAAATGAAAAATTTGAGAGAAAGATCCCCAAAGAAAAAATCAATATATTATAATGAATCCCAACTCAAATTATCGAATTATAAGATCATAACTATATGGATCAGTTGGCGGCTTCATTTTATTTTATACATGGATGTACAAATCCTCGGACCTAGAATTTTTTATAGGAAACTTTAATAAAAAATTCATGGTACTGTTTATTTTAACGAAAAAACATATTTTCACACTAAAAAGTCAATCATTGTACTATTCATTTTATCTTTTATTTTGTCCTTATTGTTAAAACTCAAAGTTTTCAAATTCTTTTCATTAATTTTTTTTATGAGTGGGCTAAGCTAGAATAATTACCATAAAATAGCATAAATTTTGAGAATTTATTGTATATAGCCAAAATTTAGCATACAAATTAAAAAATGTCAGTTTTTATAAAGTATTTCAAATATAGTCAAAACTTTACCTGAATAGACCCAATTGCCCTTAAAATTTACACCTAATTATGTCAAAAACCCTTTCAAATCTTGTGTCGTTGATGAGATTTTGGGAGTAGTAGACTGGACACCCATGTATATAAGTTACAACCATGGTTGAACAAGGAAGACACCATGAATGTTCAACTGCACCATTGCGAAGATGGAAACGCATTCTACTTGTCTACCCTAAGTATAAAATTTGAAGAACTCTACCACAAATATAAAGTTCAAAGAATAAATTAGATTATTAGAATAGATGGGAGCCATGGAAACGATCATTAAATCAAAAGGATCCAAACACGTTATAATTGCTGGACTGGGCATGCCTTTCATGCTCAATATCCATCTCTTAATTAAATAATAATTTGATTTCGGTGATTCAACAAATATGCAAAATGCCATGAGAACGTGTAATGGCAATTTTCTATGAAAGTTTTTGTAAAATACCAATTGAATCTTACACAAAAACATAAATAAATTGTATTTTTGTGTAATTTTCTTCATGGTTTTGGTTGTAAGTTTGTCAATTGTGAATTGAATTTGAGAATATAAGATTCTATCAGAACAGATACCATATCTCTTTCTATATTTTCGAATTACAATATAGAACCGTAAATTGAAAAGTAATAAAAAAGAATGAACAGAAAAAGCACATCTCCTTGATGTGTGGTTTTTTAATTAGGAGGGTATTTTGGTATATTAATGTGAGGTTTTGAGTAGATGTGAAAGTTTTTATCAAAATTGACATTTATGAATTAAAGAGTCAAATTTTGGCTATAAAAGATAAATTCTCTTAATTTTTTGTGCCTCCATAATATTATATAATAGTCAACATGAAAATAAAATTCTAAATCTAAAATAATAATCCAAACAAACAAAAGAAGATAAAAAAATAACCTAACAAATAATACGATTTCATTTTTTTTCAGAGAATCTTATCCGTGGGTGTATCCTTTCTGTCTTAACGCAGGTGTTTACATATTTTATCTTTCCATGTCCAGGTGCAAACTTCTGTCGTAGGGGTCCCGCAGGGGGATATGGTGCTGCAACACTCTCATGAAATAGGAACTACTTCAGAGGTTGGTTTTTCTTTATTTATTTATTATTATTATTATTATTATTTTGGTCATAAGTGATATCAATTAACACCCAAAGCGGGCCCATAAGAACAAACAGCCAAACAGCCTAAAAAAGTAAAGAAAACGTGATGTCGATGCAAACTAGGAAGGAATATCGACACAAGTTAGTTTGGGCATATCCACAATATGCGTATACTTTTTATGTTGTGAGTAAACAAGAAGTTCAGGTTCCAAGATATTAACCTCTTTTTGCCCTTGCAAATGTGATAGGTGCAAAAAAATAACAATAATAATTCAAATGTACGTGATGGTAGAACGAATGAGCTGATGCCGCCTTGTCAATTGATTTCAATGACGGGAACTTCAGAAGTTGTAGCTGAAGGAACTTTGTTGTCCATAGATCCTCATCAACTGGTGGGCGGAGTGCCTCTTGGAGAACTTTGTTGGGCAGTTTTGGTGAATCGCGTGGTTAAAAATGAGTGTGTATTCCGATATGCACCAACATCCAACTTCCGTTTTCTTGAGGATGCAATTGGAGGGACAATTGCTTGGCCGTCCCTTGGCATTCGCCTGTTTCCTCTTTGTACATTATATGATTGGAGGATGGAAGATAGAATTGCTGTTGCTGAAGCTGCTCTTGTATGTCAAGATCCTTCAACCATTGTAAATGGCGGCTTGCCTCTTGATTTAGACTGCTGGAAGTTTATCTTGACTAGGGTACTTGGATGTGGTAAGTTATTCCGTGACATTCCAGGTGGGTTTCAATATCTGGATGACGCTTTAGTAGGAAGGGATATCATGTGGCCGTGCAACTCTATCGATATTCTGGAGGTAACCCGAAACTGAGTAGTATGATGTAACTCATCAATTGTTGTGGAGCCAAGACGAAACTGAATTGCGTCCACAAAGGAGTCAAATTCTGGAGGTAAGCCATGAAGAATCACATAGATTAATTCAAAATCTTCAACTGGAGCATCAGCACTGGCAAGAGCATCAGCGATTCCCACAGTACGTTGAAGGTATTGTGCAGCAGTGAGATCGCCTTTTGTGAGACTGCAAAGGCGAGATCGAAGTTCGTGGATGTGAGAATGTGAGGCAGCGGCAAGACGCAACTCCAATTTGGCCCATAGGTCTCGAGCTGAGGAGACTCCAACAGTGTAGGGAATTAGGGATTCAGAAAAGGTTGAGTTTAACCAGATGACAATGTTTTGATCATTGTCGAACCAGGCAACATACTCTGGATTAAGGCTGCGATTCCCTGAAGAATCCATAAGAAATTGAGGCGGCGCTGGCGAAGAGCCATCAATCAGGCCTGTGAGATTATACCAGCGAAAAATTGGAGCGAAGAGAGCACTCCATGTGAGGTAACTGGTAGTGGTGAGCTTGATCGGAACCATAGAACCGATGTTTTGGATTGTAATGGACGCCGAATTCGAAGAATTAGGGTTTGAGGATGCAGGCAGTGGAAATGTGAGAATCCGATGCCGAGGAAGGAGAAGCAAGCGTCACCATGGCCAGAAAGACAGAGAGAAGAAGAGCTCAGAGACGATCACGATCAAAGACGAGCAAGATCGAAAACGAAGACGATCGATCTGCAGAAAATCACAGAGAAGAGCGCACAAAGAGAAGAGGGAAATTTGGGATCGAAGAGAAAAGTCGGGAGACTCTAGTGAGTGATATCATACTAGAAAAATGTATTTTCATTTCACAAATGAATAAGGTTACATTTTGAGGTATATATACAATATGTGTGAGCTATCCCTGATATAACAACTTTCTAACTAAGAGGAATCTCATCATACCAAACTAACAATTTTCCTTAGCCTTTAAGTATTATCAATTTTCCTTAGCCTTTAAGTATTATCCTTAGAACATGAGTTTACACCATTGCCCTTAATAGAAATAACAAACTTTGATTTTCTCCTCCCACTTTCTCGCTTGTCTCTGTGTATCTTTCTAATGTCTATATTTTATATGCTAAACATGTTATCAACACGACAACGTTTTTAAATAAAAATGAGATAATAACATGAATATTATAAGATCACACTCCGTGTTATATGATAGCAAAATTATACAGATTTTGATGGATTATAATTTTATCGCTCGACCTAAACCAGCGTGCCTAGCTATTATTCTTTTATAACTACTGTCTTGCAACACTTATTTACCTATCAAAAACCCATCTCGTTTTAAACATCCAAATAAAACTCAAATATCAAATAACAAGAAGAAAAATGAGGGATTTCAGTTTCTTAAAAAGCAAAAGACTTCGTGGAAACGTAAATATTGGAAACTAATCATAACCGTTCCAGATTAAATTTGTACTGATAGATCACCAATAATATATGAAAACAAAACCAACAGACACCACACATGGCCATAGAGAAATGTAACAAAGATTCATGAACCATATTGTCGAGCACAAACTTACAGATTTTGCTCAGGAAAGCTAGTGAAAACAACGCAAGAACTTGGCTACATATGGGCCACCTTTCCCGCGCTCTTTAAGATCTTAGTTTACCATTTGGTCCAAAGTAGGGATGGTCAACGGTTATTACGGGCGGGTAACTGCAGTTATTTACCCATAACCGTTTATACTCATACTCGCATAATCATTTACCCGTTAGGTAATTACATAAACGGTTATACCCATAACTATAACCGTTTATAAACGGTTATTCATACCCATAACTGTTTATAGTGTACCCATTTACCCATTTACCCGTTTTTGAACCCCTTTTTTTTTTACCCATTTAGAAGCTCAAATTACAATTTTACTCTCCATGGCCATGTAGCTACTTTGTTGCCAGACGAAAACACAATGCTTCTTTGTCTTTCGAATGAAATCATATATAACTGAATGGTGCTCCATTTTAATGTATTTCTTCGGGGTTTCTTTAACTGGATATGTAATTAAACCTAGAAACTCTTCATACTTGTTCATTGTGCCAGATGGAAAGCGTGCAGTAGCTTAAGACGGAGAGAGAGAGAGTGTGACTGAGTTGTGAGTTCTAGGTTTTTTTATTTTATTTTACATATATTAAATTAAATAGGTAAATGGATACCCGTTATAACCGTGAGTAATATCCATAATCGATGGATACCCGTTATAACGGCGGATAATACTCATAACCACTCATTTAAATTTCGCGGGTAAACGGTTATACCCATAACCGTTTATTTATCTAAACGGTTACCCATAACCATAACCGTTTAATTTAAATAGACGGGTAACCGCGGTTACCCATAACCAATGGGTATTTGCCCATCCCTAGTCTAAAGTGATTATATTGAGGCCCAGCCCAACTTCATATCTTGGGTCTTTAATGTAGGGCTATTTAGTCCATTTTTCTAAGTAGGAAATTCTTCTTCTTGTTTTTTTTTTTTTTTTTTTTTTTTTTTTGTGATTAAAGCAATAGCGGGAACAAGGAAGAATCTAACCGAAGACCTTAAGTGCAGGTGCAAATGCTCCCAGTGATTTGAGCTCAACTCTAATAATTTTGATTACACCAAATTTTTTCAAGAAACCCTTGTTTCTCTAGGCGTTTATGTTAATGCTAGTTTTCAAACATTCTTTTCAGCACTCAAAATTAAATAAGAAACTCCCAAAAAAACCGCTCACATGAAGTTATTTATTTTTATTCGAGCTATCTTAATCCAATCTCCATCTTTGAAAGATATTCATGGATTAAGGTTGTGATTCTTTAAGCTAATTATACATCTTCTCACCCCGTCTCACACACACACGCACGTACATAGTGAAGGTTTTGTCTACCTGATTTTCACAAAAGGAAGATTTCAGAGACAAGATTGTTGCAACAAGAGCAGTTTAGGGGATTTAGAATTTTAGTTTGTAGTTAAAAATGTTGATGCCCTTATGTAATTTCCACTGAAATTTTACGTAGTGAACTCAAGTCATATAATCCTCCATTGAAATCCTGTGTGCTGCTGGACAGCTAGTTATCACAGAATCATGATTTGAAATGATAAAGCTAACACCATGCAAAACCTATATCTGCGACTCTTTATATAGTTCTTTTCGAGCATATGAAATAAATGTGTTTTTGTCTGGAATAAAGAGGGAGGGAGGGAGGGACCTACATCCCTATATTATTGTCTCTCTCTTATAAAGTGTAAGGAAGAGAGAGGAAGAAAGAGAGGGACGGGAGAGAGTGGGAGAAAGAGGGAGGAAAGAAAGGATTCTTTCCATCTTGTCCGAAAATCAAACGGAATTAATTAACTTCCTTTTCACTCTTCATCTTCCCATCTTCTTCATCTTCCGACTCTCTTCTCTTTCTATCTCCTCCATCTCTCTCTGACTCCCTTCTCTCTTTATAAATCTCCAGACGGAGGGAGGGAGAGAGGGAAGGAAGGGAGGGACCATCACTTAAAAGCCATCAAACAGGACACGTGTCAACACCTGGCAGAGACGACTTATTTCATCTGATTATTTAAATCCAAAAATTAAGTTTTGGAAATTTATAAATAGAGACCATTCCACACCAATTCATTCACCAATTCACAAATACATTTCTCTACTCCCAAATTGGAAGAGAATTCTCTGGAAGTTCGTTCTTCGTTCTTCGTTCATCATTCTTCGAGATCAAGCCTAATAAGCTCATATTTATATATATTTTACATCAAATTCTCTTGTCTTTTCTTAGTTAGTTCCTTATATTTTTGAGCTATTTACTTTGATTTTGTGTTTTATATGATTTGTCAAGCAAATAACAGAAAAATAGCACAAGTGAGATTTTATGTAACAAATTCGTCAAAACTGCCTGTGCAGATCAGCCCATTTTGGAAGCAATTTGCGAACGACCCAAAATGAACTAGAGAATGAGCCTTATATGCTTGGAAAGCTACAGATGTCTATTTTCTGGAGAATTTTGCGGATTGTTAAGATCATTTTTCTAGAAGAAGTTATGGGCATTTTAGTAAGGGAAGGTCAAGAGAGCACATGGGGAAGGAATAGGCGGACAACTGCAAGGATGACCCATGGCATGGATGAATGATTATGTTTTGCAAGTGTGCTAGCTTGTTTAATCATGAAATACAAGTGTGCTAGCTGTTTTGCAAGTGTTCTAGCTGATTCATCATGAGAAGACCAAGAGGAATCCAAGGCATGGACCAAGGAGGATGAATGCAAGTTGTTTCATCATGAAATTTCTGCAATGAAGCATGTGTGCTAGCTGTTTTTGATGATTAATTCTTGCTTTGTATTTGTTTATTAGAATCACTTGAGTGGCTCCTTACCTTTGTGCACCTATAAATAAAGCCTTCTTGCAAGGCTTAGACTCACCAATTCACACAACAATCCCATTTCACACACCCTAAACTATCCTAGCCGTAACCCCCTTCTTTCCTCCACAAAATCTGCCCATAAACCTATCCTAGCCATCATAAACACCACCATACATCCCCCTATCCACTCCTCTATACAACCAAACCTTCAAACCACATCCACTCCTTGTGCCATAGCAAAGGAAGGGAGGGAAAGTGCTTGGACGTGCATACCACTCAACGAGGACCGTTGGAGCGTTTAGGTGTTTTCTTTCTTTCATTTTCAATGTATAAATCTATTTACCTTTGTTTTATGATTATGAGGAACTAAACCCCCCTTTTTGCTAGGGGGGATTCAAAGCCATGATTACATTTGCATTATGAATTAATTACTTTTGGTTGTGATTTAATAATTTGTGATTTCAATTCGCTTAACTATTTGATTGATAACTTATTTATGTATGTTGATTAAGAGTGCACGCTTAGTTTTCATGCATAAGTTTGATGCTAGAATATAAGGGAATTTCACCTAATCGTTATGAACTTATATTCAAAAGTAGTGAAGGTTGCTATCCACAATCGTGTTAAGTGAATTCCTGGCAGGAGTATCATGCTTTTCATAGTTACAAATGTCTTGTCGATGCTTATGATTTCCAACAAACGTAATGATTCTAACTTGTGTCTTTATCATGCTGTTCATATAAAGAACTTGTTAGGAATGATTTGGCTGCGATGCATATTCATCCAATTCAATGATTCTAGGGAAATCTGAAGGTTAATTTAAACGGACCTAATTAACTTGGAGTGTTGAGTTTCATAAGTTATCGAAAGAACAACTAAAAATTGGTTTATATACAAGTGTATCATGTGTGGAGGAAACCCCTCTAGCTAATCCATCATCCATTCAAACAACCATATTTTGTGCTTAAATCTATCTAGTTTTCAATTTGTTTATTTTCAAGCTATTCTCATCAAGATCAAATCCCCCTTTTTCAATTTTTGTTTTTTGACTTGAATTTACCTTATTTGATTTCTTTTGAGTTCTTTGAGTAATTTAGTTTAGAGTTGGTTAATTTTCATAGCTTGAATCTTTTAAATTCATTCGTAATTTTGTTTTAGTTTATTTATTAATTTTATTTTAAGTTATTCTAGTTTATTTGGAATCATTTGAATCTAGTTAAATGTTTTGATTTTAGATTTGTGTTTTTAAAAGTTTTATTTAGTGCTTCTAAATTCATTTTATATAGATTAGCAATCCCTCCTAATCCCCGGTTTAAGAACGATCCCTACTTGCATATATACTACAATTGTCAAAAAGAGGGTTTAATTTGTGTGTTAGTTTATTTATCGCATCAAAGCCCCAACGGTCCTTGAAGAAACGCTCATCCATCGTAAGATCAAGCCCCAACGGCCCCTTGGATCAGCGCAATTGTTCTTCAAGATCAAGCCCAGGAGCCCTTGAAGATCCATTCATCATTCATCCGTTCTTCAAGAATTAAGCCCAAAAGCCCCTTGAAGTTCATCTATCATTCATCGTTCATCGTTCATCGTTCATCATTCTTCGTTCATCATTCTTCGTCCATCTTCAAGAACAAGCCCAAAAGCCTCCTGAAGATCCATCCGTCATCCAAACGTTCATCCAACTTCAGAATCAAGCCCCAACAGCTCCTGAAGATCCATCCGTCATTCAGCGTTCATCCAACTTCAAGAATCAAGCCCCAAAGGCCCCTGAAGAAGCGTTCATCCGCCAAACTTCAAGATCAAGCCCAACGACCCCTCGAAGAACAGTTTCTCCCAAGAATCAAGCCCCCAACGGCCCTTGGATCAACGATTCATCAACAAATCCATATATTACGGAGATCGAATCAGAGGAACAAATAGAGATTGTAACCCAAAATTCATCAAATACAAATATTATTTTGTACACGTGTTCTTGTGTATTCAGGAAATTTTCGTGTTTACAAATTTGGCACACCCGGTGGGACAATCTCTACCTCTCATCTCTCTCTCCGCTTAAGAAAACCAAAGCACACCCCCAAAATCAATGGCAACAAGAAAGGATCAAGTTGTTCCCGCACCCAAGGCGAAGAACAAGACCGTCCTCGCTGCAGGAGGGGGCATTTCGGAGGTCATAACTCGAAGCAAGGCAAGAGCTTTCTTGGCCGCATCTCTCACCCCCGTATCAACTTTGCCGGAGAAACAAGAACACCCAAGGCACGAGCCTGTGATCACCCTAGCCTCGCTGAAGGCGCCAAGGGAGAAAAGCCCAGGGAAGTACTCCGAGTCTCTGCTTTCCGATGCCGACTCGAGCGGCAGCACAGCCATGCAAGTCATGACCACAGGAGCGACTTCGATCGAAGAGCGGCTGGCTCAAATGAACGAAGCGATTGCAAAACTCGCACGAACCGTGGAAGAAAAAGATTTGCAAATCGCCGCACTAGCCAGCCAACTGGAGGCACAAGACGTGAACGTCAACCTAAAAGTTGGCCCAACAACATAAGCTGATAAAGGAGATGAGCCTCCAGTGGGGAAGGCTGAAGAAAGGCAGAAGCCGGACGAAGCGGCGGCGCTCATAGGCTCTTTTCTCTATCCAACAATTGCAAGAGATGATCACTTACACCATAAAGGCGCAATATGAAGGAAGCTCACATGACTCCGCATTATACTAAAAGCCCTACTCCAGGAAGATTGACGCTTTAAAAATGCCGAGAGGATATCAGCCGCCGAAATTCATGCAATTCGATGGAAAGGGAAACCCAAAGCAACATGTCGCTCACTTCATTGAAACCTGCAACAATGCTGGAACAGAAGGAGACCATCTTGTTAAACAATTCGTACGCTCGTTGAAGGGGAACGCCTTTGACTGGTACACCGACCTCGAGCCCGAGCCTATCAACAGCTGGGATCAGCTTGAAAGAGAATTCCTCAACCGCTTCTACATCACTCACTGCACCGTTAGCATGCTAGAGCTAACAAGTACTAAGCAATGGAAAGACGAACCGGTTGTCGACTACATCAACAGATGGCGTTCATTAAGTCTGGATTGCAAAGATCGACTTTTTGAAACCTCTGCCATTGAGATGTGTGTTCAAGGCATGCACTGGGGGTTACATTACATCCTCCAAGGCATAAAACCAAGAACATTTGAGGAGCTGGCAACTCGTTCCTACGACATGGAACTGAGTATCGCCAATCATGGGAAGAAGGAGCTGATCACTGACTTTAAGAAGGATAAGGTGTTCGCTCCAAATATAGACAAGACCGGGAAGAGGCCCGCTAAGGAAGCGTTTACTGTCAACGCTACTCCCATCAAGACCTCCGCTACTCCCAGCAAGACCCCATCTGCCCCTATCAAAATTTCTTCCAAGAACAAAGGGAATGAGGTGAAGAAAAATGAGCCTCTGCGCACCCAAGACAGGTATAAAAACACCTTAAGGGAGTTGGAGCAAAAAACATATCCTTTCCCTGACTCGGATATGGGTGCAATGTTAGATGACTTGCTGGAAAAAAGGGTGATCGAGTTGTCGGAATGCAAACGCCCCCCCAACCGTCGCTAGGAGCAGATGACCTAAATTCACTTATCGACGATGAAGGAGGGTGGACATTGGTGACCTACAAAAAGACAAGGAAGCCAAAACCACAAGCCATAAAGCCAAAAGTGAAGGAAGGGAGAAGGCATCGTCGCCGCAATAATAGGAAACCAAAAAGAAGCGCGATCGCCGCTAAGCCAACCTACGCTGGGAAGCCTATGGAGCAGGAACCACGCATTCCTATCTCCTTGCACGAGTACTTCCCAAATGACTTCTTCCAACAGTGCACTATCGCTGCATGCCACATGGTCGGAATAGAGGAGGAAGAATCCTCAAAGGGCAAAGCTATCACAACCGAGGAAGATGGTACCCTCATACCCAAGGAAAGCTTGCTGGCACACTTTAACATCATGGAGGCACCATAATCGCCCAAAGAGATGGAAAAAGAACAAGCTGCGACCTTGATAAGTCCCGACGACCACAAGGCGCAAGAAAGCAAAAACAAAGGCTTAGAGCTTCGGCCACACGAATATACTACGTGTTGTGTCGCTCGTGATACAATCCACTTCAATGATGAAGATTTGCTACTAGGATCCAAGCCTCACAACCGTTCTCTCTTCGTATCAGGGTACGTAAGGAAGCACAAAGTCAGTCGCATGCTTGTGGATGGTGGATTGGCCATAAATATCATGCCAAAGTCAACAATGACCACGATCGGCATCAAGGTGGATGAGCTGTCCACCAGCCGTTTGCTAATCCAGGGTTTTAACCAAGGAGGACAAAGGGCAATAGGCATGATTAGGGTGGAGATGATCATTGGTGAACTCAACTCAAGCACCATATTCCATGTGATTGAGGCAAGAACTTCATACAACCTACTCTTAGGAAGACCTTGGATCCATGAGAATGAAGTAGTACCGTCCACCCTCCACCAATGTATAAAATTCTACCGAGAAGGAGTAAAGGTGATCCAAGGAGATGCCAAGCCATTCACCGAAGCTGAAGCACACTTTGCAGACGCCAAATTCTACATGGAGAAAGACATGGTGCCCGAAGCTTTCCCAAAAGAAATCAAGTCTACGGGCAAAGCAACACTCAAGAAGCATGAATGGCAAGCCGTGCCCAAGAAGCAGGAAAGAGAAGTTGTATCATCTTCAAGCAAAAACGATGATGAGATTGCTAAACCTGTAATAACCAAAAGGAGCGGGACGCCCTCAAAAGGACCGGACACACCAGTCTTCCGATACATCCCCATGTCGAAAAGAAAGAATGGTCAATCCTCATTCGAAACAGGGACAGACAAAGCTAGCATGCAGCAGCACGGATGTGATGTAGAATTGCTCAAGACAAACGAATTTTTTCCTCTAACACAGCTAGGTGAGACTAAGATTGCAAGATCACCACAATGCTTGATAAGAGCTCTGCCAAAAGAAAAAGAACCAAGCTTTCTCCCAACAAGGAGGACCGAAGAAGGTTTTGATCCAAATGCATACAAACTCATGTCAAAAGCTGGGTACGCCTTCATTCCCTCTTCAAATCCCAGAAAGAAAGGTCCATACATTGTCAACAACGAAGAACGTGTTATCACCGAGACTCAAAAGAGGCTGAAAGAGCATGGTTATGGAGTTGACAACGGCAAAGCGAGGGTCGGCTTCACACCAAATGCACCTGTGAAGATTTCAAACAACGCAAAAAATGCTAGCGCTCAGCACATCAGCGTGAGCGTCGTACAAAATCAAGAAGAGCATAAATCCGCCCCTCGGATATCAGTTTTCAAAAGGATAAATCATTCAAAACCTAGAATATCCGCACTCCATCGCATTGGTGGTCAAAGTCGAACCTCCGTCTTCAAGAGGCTTGAAACGGCAACATCCCAAAGCTCTGCTGTTAAAAGGTTGTCAAAACATAAGAAACAAGGCAACACGGCTAGCTCGCCTTTGCAACGGTCAGTTTCCGAAAGACTGAAAGACAACAAAAAGCCTTCTAGAAGGAAGGAGACAGCGCCAAAAGAAGAAAAGCCCGACAGGCTAGCAGAAAAAGGCGATATTCGGAGTTCAATTCCTTCAAGGATGAAGCGTCAAGCAATCTTGGAGATTGACACAAATGGACCACTAAAAGTAAGAAGGCGCACCATCATCCATACCGGACAAACCTCATGCCAGCAAGCCCAAAAGGACAGCACTGAAGAGGAAGTCCAAGACGTCTTCCACATCACAGTCCAAGAAGACGAATAAGACGAGATCCTTGAGGAAGATGTCACTGCTGCACCACCACAGCTCGAAGACGGGGGGCAATGCACGGTAGATGATCTCAAAGAAATCAACTTAGGCACAAGCGAGGAACCAAAACCTATCTTTGTAAGCGCACTGCTAAGTGCAGACGAGGCAGATGAGTATTACCAACTGTTGTTAGAGTATAAAGACGTCTTCGCTTGGACATACAAAGAAATGCCCGGCCTTGACCCTACCATCGCTGTACATCACCTTGCAGTCAAGCCTGGATCACGACCGATAAAGCAAACTCCAAGACGTTATCGATCTGAGCTCATCCCACAAATGGAGGTCGAGATTGACAAGCTAATCGAAGCAGGTTTCATTCGAGAGGTGCAATACCCTAAGTGGATCTCCAACATCGTCATTGTCCTTCAGAAATCTGGACAAATACGTGTTTGTGTAGATTTCCGAGACCTCAATGATGCTTGCCCGAAAGACGACTTCCCCTTGCCGATCATTGAAATCATGGTGGACGCAACCACTGGCCACGAAGCACTATCGTTCATGAACGGCTCTTCGGGAGACAATCAAATTCGCATGGCTCTTGAAGATGAGGAACTAACAGCCTTTCACACTCCAAAGGGTTTCTACTGCTACAAGGTAATGCCGTTTGGTCTGAAGAACGCAGGAGCTACGTATCAGCACGCAATGCAGAAAATTTTCAATGACATGCTACACAAAATGTAGAATGTTACGTAGACGATGTAGTGGTCAAGACGAAAAAGAGATCAGATCACTTGAAAGACTTGCAATCAGTGTTCGAAAGGCTTCGGAAATACAACCTCAAGATGAACCCGTTGAAATGTGCATTTGGTGTCACATCTGGAAAGTTCCTAGGCTTCATTGTCAAACACCGCGGCATTGAAGTAGATCAATCAAAAATCAAGGCCATCCAAAGCATGCCTGAGCCGATAAACCTGCACGAGCTGAAAAGTCTACAAGGACGGCTAGCCTTCATCAGGCGTTTCATCTCCAACCTCGTAGGGCGCTGTCAACCATTCAGTCGACTCATGAAAAAGGATGTTCCATTTGTATGGGATAAAGCATGCCACAATGCTTTTGAAAGCATAAAAAAATATTTGTCAAGTCCACCTGCCTCGGGGGCACCCACGCCTGGAAAACCACTCATATTATACATCGCCGCTCAGGAAAGTTCAGTTGGGGCACTCTTGGGACAAGAAAATGAATCCCAGAAAGAAAGAGCACTCTACTACCTCAGTCGAACTCTTACCGGTGCTGAGTTAAACTATTCCCCAATAGAAAAGATGTGCCTCGCTTTGGTGTTCGCCATCCAGAAGCTCAGGCATTACATGCAGGCTTACACCATCCACTTGGTTGCTAGAGCTGATCCAGTTAAATACGTCATGTCCAAGCTAGTTCTGACAGGGCGACTGGCTAAATGGGCATTGCTTCTCAATCAACACGAGATCACCTACGTTCCAGCTAAATCCGTTAAAGGACAAGCACTCGCAGACTTCCTCGCCGATCACCCGATCCCGGCCGATTGGGAAATCTCAGACGACTTGCCTGACGAGGAGGTGTTTCACATTGACATCTTCCCAACATGGACGATGTTCTTCGACGGTTCCGCACGAACAGATGGAGCGGGGCAGGAGTGATATTCATGTCACCACAAAAGCAAATACTGCCTTATGCCTTCCAACTGAGCGAACTATGCTCTAACAACGTCGCTGAGTACCAAGCATTAATCCTCGGCCTCCAAATGGCAACCAATATAGGAATCACAGCCCTTGAGGTATATGGCGACTCCAAGCTCATAATCAATCAACTCTTGACCGAGTATAAGGTGAGGAAAGATGATCTTGTCCCCTACTTTCGACTGGCAACTCAGCTGCTGCAAAAGTTCGAGATGGTGACACTAGAACATGTGCCAAGAAAAGAAAATCAAATGGCAGATGCTCTCGCCAACCTAGCCTCTAGCATGACACTAGGAGAAGGAGAAGTCGCAAACGTGCCAGTTTGCCAAAGATGGGTAATTCCACTTGCCGCCGAAATACTGCTAGATGACACAAACGTCATCTCAGTTCTCCTAGTCGACACCGAAGAATGGAGACAGCCGTTGATTGACTACTTGGAACAAGGAAGGCTTCCAGACGATCCCAGGCACCGCTCTGAAGTACGTCAACGAGCACATTGCTTCCTCTACTATAAGGGAACACTTTATCGACGCTATTTCGAAGGAGTACTTCTAAGATGCCTAGGTGAAGAAGAAACCAATCAAGCCATGGAAGAAGCGCATTCAGGTATATGTGGGGCACATCAGTCGGGGCCAAAACTACATTTCCAGCTTAAAAGAATGGGTTACTATTGGCCAAGCATGGTGAGAGATTGCATGGAATACGCCAAAAAGTGTCAAGCCTGTCAATTCCATGCCAACTTCATACATCAACCGCCTGAACCATTGCACCCTACAGTTGCTTCATGGCCGTTCGACGCATGGGGGTTGGACGTCGTGGGACCGATCGCACCAAAGTCATCTGTGGGAAAAGCTTACATCCTAGTTGCAACAGACTACTTCTCTAAGTGGGCTGAAGCTATACCCCTAAGGGAAGTGAAGAAAGAAACCGTCGTCCGTTTTATTAAGGAGCATATCATTCACCGATATGATGTGCCTCGCTATATCATTATGGAAAATGGAAAGCAGTTCTCCAACCGACTCATGGACGAACTCTGTGAGAAATACAAATTCAAACAGAATAAGCCTTCCATGTATCATGCCCCAGCTAACGGTCTCGCAGAAGCATTCAACCAAACTCTATGCAACTTGTTGAGAAAAGTCGTTGGTAGAAGCAAGAAAGACTGGCACGAAAGAATGAGCGAAGCGCTTTGGGCATACAGGACAACGCATCGCACCCCTACTTAAGCTACGCCATATTCGCTCGTGTATGGCGTATAGACGGTTTTGCCACTAGAAAGCCAAATTCCCTCGCTGAGGATGGCTATACAAGAAGAACTCACCAGCAAAGAAAATGCAAAGTTACGTCTTCAAGAGTTAGAAGCTCTAGATGATAAGAGGCTCGAGGCTCAGCAGCACTTGGAGTGTTACCAAGCACGATTATCCAAAGCCTTCAACAAGAAAGTTCGCCCAAAATCATTTCAAGTAGGGGACCTCGTCCTTGCATTGCGTAGGCCTATAATCACGGCACACAAGACAAAAAGCAAATTCACCTCAAAGTGGGATGGACCTTACGTAGTACAAGAAGTCTACACAAACGGTGCTTACACGATCGTGGAAAAAGATGGCTTGAGGGTTGGCCCCATAAACGGCAAGTTCTTGAAGCAGTACTACGCGTGAGAATGAGCCACGTTCCTGGCCCGCAAGAGCATAAACTGTATACGGCAAAATCATCATAAAAAATCACCATATAAAAAATAAAAATAAAAAAATCCATCATTCATTTGAACTACGTGATGACTTGATCATTTCTTAAACCGAGGGTACGTAGGCAACTTGAAACTTCAAAACTTCAAGTACAGTCGCATCATCAACAAAAAACACAAACACTTTGAAGAATAAAGGCCGAATTCAAGAACGAAAATACTTTAATTCTTTAAAAAAAAAAAAACAAAAAACAAAAGTCGGTTCTAAAGCCTCATTACAAAAAAAAAAGGAAAGGAAAGACACTACTCAAAAGTTATGCTTCTAAAACTACGAAGGCGATCCTCAAGTAAACCCTCTAAATTCTTCAAAGCCTCGACCTCAGTAGGAGACAAAATAGGCGATTCCATAGCCATGCCCTTCTCCTGCTCCAAATGAGAAATCTCTTCTTGGTGCTCCGCAAGCGCTCTTTCAAGATCAGACGATTCGGTCTCCAATCGCTCTCGTTCTCGCACTAATGCATCTAGACGCGCTCGGATGGAAGTTAAAGAAATCTCTGTAGTCTGATAATCTCCCAAAGCAGCTTGCTGAGAAGATCGGACTCGGGCTAGCGAGGAATCTATTGTTGCAAGTTGCTTAGCCCTAACATCCGGGTTTAATTTCTCCAAAGAAGTGGCACGCAGGGAAGAATACTCAGTCGAGGCCACCATAAGTTCGGCAATCTTGATCTTCAAGGGCGAAGAATCAACATTAAGGTTGTCATTACAGAAACAAGCTTTGACAAATCCTCACGGAGCAATGCAAGGTCTTCTAACGGGCACTTTGAAATCCTACTCTCAATATGGCCCTTGATGTCCATGGCTGCACGAAGGCTAAAACGATGAATAAGCTGCTCAGTACCGCTAAGGTTTGGCCCTCTCAAAGAAATCTCAGAATTAGCCGGCAAAGGTATTGGACGCATGGCAGACTCTTGTACACATTCACCAACACGCGGCAAGCTTGGGAGGCTCAACGGATTTTGGGTAAGCTCTGCACCAGACAGATCCCTGATCCCCTCATCGGTAGGTAGACTGCCTCCGAGCAGCATAGAAGGCCCAACATAAAGAAGACAAACAAAAAAAAAAGTGTTAGAAACAAAAGCTAAAATAAAGAAGAAGAAATCATGAAAAAAAAAAAAAAAAGGTACATACGTCTCTATCAAATGACATACGGCCATCAAATTGAGGATGCCTAAACGCTTCTTTCTTCTTATGACGAAAATTGACATCGCTATCAACCCGAGAAACCTCAAGTGGTCGCTTGTTTAAAGCTTGTTGACGCGGCCGCAAAGCAAGTCCATCCTCGTGCGAACCGACTTCGTCACCAGCCTCTTCAAAAGCGTCCAAATGAGAAGAAAGCAAGCATGAGCGTTGACGGGCTAGGACCACAGGGTTATCTTGCAAGAGAGTCACACTTGCACAATCAAAAGGTACCAGCTGCATAGGAACTAAAGAGCAACCCTCTATTGATGCCTTATGGTGAGAATAGGAAGAATTAGTGTCACTCGCCATCCCCAAATTCTCATAGTGTACCTTTAACCACCAATTTACATAAGCACGAGTCACAGGATTATTCTTGAACTTGTCTTTGGCTGGCAAGGTGATAGAAGCATCTGTGCATGCACGGGTACAGGACTCCCAATGCATATATATAGCTTGCAAGGATTTCGATTGGTCTTTTTTCGTCAGCTTACCCAGAACAGTTTGGACAAAACCAAATTGCCTGCTAAAACGGTGGGATTATACGGTTGAATGATACATCGGTCTTCTTGCCGCAAAGAAACATACGCCGAGCGAAGACTTATAAAATAAGACAAGTCTGATGAGCGAAGGCGCGAATCATCCACGATGACTTGCCGCGTCAAGCCAACTCTTGCCAAACGATCCATCCTCGGGCCTTCACAACTTTCAAACAGTGCTTGCGCCTGCGAATCATCAAGACCCTTCGCAGAAAGCACACCAGAATAATTCGTCATTAAAGGCCCCAATTTCACTGAAGTCAATGAAGAAAAGTGAGTGCTAAAGTATTCACCCAACCAGCCATACACATAGTGGTAGGGAAGTACCGCAGCACGGTCTTTAATGCTTGCCAAGTTCGAAACAGCACTCAAACCGTTGTAAATATTGGCTAAGACCGGAATGGCAAGGCTAAAAGATTCGCCTGCAGCCATCTTATTGGCAACTTTGAAAACGCCGGGACGGACGAAGTTGACGTCGTCTTTAGGGAAGACAAACTTACAAAGCCAGCAAGCTAAAAAAACGGCTAAGTAAGATTCTTCCAAATGCTCTGACGACACGCCGAGGTCCTCAAACGCCCTTAACTCAGAAGGGGTACGGCGCCCAACTGGACCAACGACGCCTGATGGATCCGAGTCTCCCTTAGGCCTAGTCGTCTTGTTGCTTCCGCTTTTCTTCGAATGCCTCTTATACTTCATGGCGTCCCAATACCAAAACTGAATCCATGAGGAAATCTTCACGCCTGACTTGCCAGGAGCCTCTTGGGAAAGCTTGTGATATGCCCAAAACAAATGGCGACAGCTCGCAGGCAATCCTCGACTGTTGCGACAATAAAACTCCTCCACACTAGGGACAACTTCGTCATAAAACTTTCCCTGGATCGGCAAGCCCCCTATCTTGTGAAGATCCCGAAGAGAGAGCGACATATCCCCTCGAGCTGTGTGAAGTGTGTTGGTTGCTGAACACCAATGCTCGAAGAATTCACGAATGACGGAGGGTTGGCGATCATAACTGAACAAAGATGCGTATACAGCGTGGTAAAGGCCCGTCTTGGTAAGCGCATCCTTGGAACGGCTCAAGACATCTTCAAGCCATTCCCAATAAAACTCAACAAATGCAGCTCCTCCAGTGGTCGACAGGGTACCACTCCAAGCCACGGCTCCGTTGTGGATACGATCGCCAAGAAGATCAAACACAACTGGAGGGTTGTCGTAAACATGGTGCGAAGAGTTCAAAATAAGAATCCTCGATGGACACGCCCTCTTCTTTGCATTAGATCGAATAGAGTTCACCACCTCCCAAGATACTTCAGAAGACCATGACTTAATATGCATGGAGTTGTCTTTTGCGGGAAGAACAAGCGCCTTAGGGCCAGTCAGCGGCACATAAAGCTTTAACGTCGTTCTACTATCTTGCGAATCGCCTTCCTTTGCAAGAACAGTAATGGTACTGCCCTTAAAGCACTTAAAAAACACCATGACCGCAACAAAGAGTCAGCCACAAGACTTCAGCAGGGCAACAAGGACGGCGTGCGGTAAGTAATGCAGTGACGACAGGGCAACTACAAGACGGTCCTTCAAGGCACGTTACGGTAGTAAAGAAACCAAAATGCCACGCAGTCACACTGCGCAACCCTGCAGCAACTACGCAAGCAGTTTCTTGCACCGCACGGCAACGTCAACACCGAGGGAAAATTGCGACCAAAAGACAATACACAACGAAACCCCAAAATTGCGAGCATGTGCAACTCCTTATTCTCGTTCCTGAGTCCTCTGACCTCCTGCCGAAGACTAGCCACCTCAGCCATCAGAGACTCAACTTGACGAGATCATGCAAGGAGGCGTTGGCCCATGTTTGAAACTGAGCCTGCACACTGGACACTGAGAGCTTGAGATTCCTGAACAGCCAGCTCGTCTGACCGCCTGGAAAGCAACCTATTGTCTCTTGGAGTAAGAAGATTTCTAGCAAACACCATGGCAATTTTGGTCGCAATTTTGGTCGCAATTTTGGGGCTTCGTTATGTATTGTCTTTTGGTCGCAATTTTTCCTCGGTGGTGACGTTGCCGTGCGGTGCAAGAAACTGCTCGCGTAGTTGCTGCGGGGTTGCGCAGTGTGATTGCGTGGCATTTTGGTTTCTTTGTTACCGTAACGTGCCTTGAAGGACCGTCTTATAGTTGCCCTGTCGTCGCTGCATTACTTACCGCACGCCGTTGTATTGTCTGCCGTCGTTGTTGCACTGTCCATTGCCCTGCTGAAGTCTTGTGGCTGACTCTTTGTTGCGGTCATGTTGTTTTTTAAGTGCTTTAAGGGCAGTACCATTACTGTTCTTGCAAAGGAAGGCGATTCGCAAGATAGTGGAACGACTTGAAGCTTTATGTGCCGCTGACTGGCCCTAAGGCGCTTGTTCTTCCCGCAAAAGACAACTCCATGCATATTAAGTCATGGTCTTCTGAAGTATTTTGGGAGATGGTGAACTCTATTCGATCTAATGCAAAGAAGAGGGCGTGTCCATCGAGGATTCTTATTTTGAACTCTTCGCACCATGTTTACGACAACCCTCCGGTTGTGTTCGATCTTCTTGGCGATCGTATCCGCAACGGAGCCGTGGCTTGGAGTGGTACCCTGTCGACCACTGGAGGAGCTGCCTTTGTTGAGTTTTATTGAGAATGGCTTGAAGATGTCTTGAGCCGTTCCAAGGATGCGCTTACCAAGACGGGCCTTTACCACGCTGTATATGCATCTTTGTTCAGTTATGATCGCCAACCCTTCGTCATTCGTGAATTCTTCGAGCATTGGTGTTCAGCAACCAACACACTTCACACAGCTCGAGGGGAGATGTCGCTCTTTCTTCGGGATCTTCACAAGATAGGGGGCTTGCCGATCTAGGGAAAGTTTTATGACGAAGTTGTCCCTAGTGTGGAGGAGTTTTATTGTCGCAACAGTCGAGGATTGCCTGCGAGCTGTCGCCATTTGTTTTGGGCATATCACAAGCTTTCCCAAGAGGCTCCAGGCAAGTCAGGCGTGAAGATTTCCTCATGGATTCGGTTTTGGTATTGGGACGCCATGAAGTATAAGAGGCCTTCGAAGAAAAGCGGTCGCAACAAGACGACTAGGCCTAAGGGAGACTCGGATCCATCAGGCGTCGTTGGTCCAATTGGGCATCGTACCTCTTTTGAGTTAAGGGCGTTTGAGGACCTTGGCGTGTCGTCAGAGCATTTGGAAGAATCTTACTTAGCCGTTTTTTTAGCTTGCTGGCTTTGTAAGTTTATCTTCCCTAAAGACGACGTCAACTTCGTCCGTCCCGGCGTTTTCAAAGTTGCCAGTAAGATGGCTGCAGGCGAATATTTTAGCCTTGCCATTCCGGTCTTAGCCAATATTTACAACGGTTTGAGTGCTGTTTCGAACTTGGCAAGCACTGAAGACCGTGCTGCAGTACTTCCCTACCACTATGTGTATGGCTGGTTGGGTGAATACTTTAGCACTCACTTTTCTTCATTGACTTCAGTGAAATTGGGGCCTTTAATGACGAAGTATTCTGATGTGCTTTCTGCGAATGGTCTTGATGATTCGCAGGCGCAAGCACTGTTTGAAAGTTGTGAAGGCCCGAGGATGGATCGTTTGGCAAGAGTTGGCTTGACGCGGCAAGTCATCGTGGATGATTTGCGCCTTCGCTCCTCAGACTTGTCTTATTTTATAAGTCTTCGCTCGGCGTATGTTTCTTTGCGGCAAGAAGACTGATGTATCATTCAACCGTATAATCCCCACCGTTTTAGCAGGCAATTTGGTTTTGTCCAAACTGTTCCGGGTAAGCTGACGAAAAAAGACCAATCGAAATCCTTGCAAGCTATATATATGCTTCTATCACCCTGCCAGCCAAAGACGAGTTCAAGAATAATCCTGTGACTCGTGCTTATGTAAATTGGTGGTTAAAGGTACACTATGAGAATTTGGGGATGGCGAGTGACTAATTCTTCCCATTCTCACCATAAGGCATCAACAGAGGGTTGCTCTTTAGTTCCTACGCAGCTGGTACCTTTTGATTGTGCGAGTGTGACTCTCTTGCAAGATAACCCTGTGGTCCTAGCCCGTCAACGCTCATGCTTGCTTTCTTCTCATTTGGACGCTTTTGAAGAGGCGGGTGACGAAGTCGGTTTGCACGAGGATGGACTTGCTTTGCGGCCGCGTCAACAAGCTTTAAACAAGCGACCACTTGAGGTTTCTCGGGTTGATAGCGATGTCAATTTTCGTCATAAGAAGAAAGAAGCGTTTAGGCATCCTCAATCTGATGGCCGTATGTCATTTGATAGAGACGTATGTACCTTCTTCTTTTTTTTTTCATGATTTCTTCTTCTTTATTTTAGCTTTTGTTTCCAACACTTTTTTTTTGTTTGTCTTCTTTAGGTTGGGCCTTCTATGCTGCTCGGAGGCAGTCTACCTACCGATGAGGGGATCAGGGATCTGTTTGGTGCAGAGCTTACCCAAAATCCGTTGAGCCTCCCAAGCTTGCCGCGCGTTGGTGAATGTGTACAAGAGTCTGCCATGCGTCCAATACCTTTGCCGGCTAATTCTGAGATTTCTTTGAGAGGGCCGAACCTTAGCGGTACTGAGCAGCTTATTCATCGTTTTAGCCTTCGTGCAGCCATGGACATCAAGGGCCATATTGAGAGTAGGATTTCAAAGTGCCCGTTGGAAGACCTTGCATTGCTCCGTGAGGATTTGTCAAAGCTTGTTTCTGTAATTGACAACCTTAATGTTGATTCTTCGCCCTTGAAGATCAAGATTGCCGAACTTATGGTGGCCTCGACTGAGTATTCTTCCCTGCGTGCCACTTCTTTGGAGAAATTAAACCCGGATGTTAGGGCTCAGCAACTTGCAACAATAGATTCCTCGCTAGCCCGAGTCCGATCTTCTCAGCAAGCTGCTTTGGGAGATTATCAGACTACAGAGATTTCTTTAACTTCCGTCCGAGCGCTTCTAGATGCATTAGTGCGAGAACGAGAGCGATTGGAGACCGAATCGTCTGATCTTGAAAGAGCGCTTGCGGAGCACCAAGAAGAGATTTCTCATTTGGAGCAGGAGAAGGGCATGGCTATGGAATCGCCTATTTTGTCTCCTACTGAGGTTGAGGCTTTGAAGAATTTGGAGGGTTTACTTTAGGATCGCCTTCGTAGTTTTAGAAGCATAACTTTTGAGTAGTGTCTTTCCTTTCCTTTTTTTTTTTTTGTAATGAGGCTTTAGAACCGACTTTTGTTTTTTGTTTTTTTTTTTTAAAGAATTAAAGTATTTTCGTTCTTGAATTCGGCCTTTATTCTTCAAAGTGTTTGTGTTTTTTGTTGATGATGCGACTGTACTTGAAGTTTTGAAGTTTCAAGTTGCCTACGTACCCTCGGTTTAAGAAATGATCAAGTCATCACGTAGTTCAAATGAATGATGGATTTTTTTTTTTTATTTTTTATATGGTGATTTTTTATGATGATTTTGCCGTACACAGTTTATGCTCTTGCGGGCCAGGAACGTGGCTCCTTCTCACGCGTAGTACTGCTTCAAGAACTTGCCGTTTATGGGGCCAACCCTCAAGCCATCTTTTTCCACAATCGTGTAAGCACCGTTTGTGTAGACTTCTTGTACTACGTAAGGTCTATCCCACTTTGAGGTGAATTTGCTTTTTGTCTTGTGTGCCGTGATTATAGGCCTATGCAATGCAAGGACGAGGTCCCCTACTTGAAATGATTTTGGGCGAACTTTCTTGTTGAAGGCTTTGGATAATCGTGCTTGGTAACACTCCAAGTGCTGCTGAGCCTCGAGCCTCTTATCATCTAGAGCTTCTAACTCTTGAAGACGTAACTTTGCATTTTCTTCGCTGGTGAGTTCTTCTTGTATAGCCATCCTCAGCGAGGGAATTTGGCTTTCTTGTAGTAGTAGATACCCTTTGGAGTGCAAAAGGCTGTTAGTTCCTCATCTTCGAGAGCCATGCGAATTTGATTGTATCTCGAAGAGCCGTTCATGAATGATAGTGCTTCGTGGCCAGTGGTTGCGTCCACCATGATTTTAATGATCGGCAAGGGGAAGTCGTCTTTCGGGCAAGCATCATTGAGGTCTCGGAAATCTACACAAACACGTATTTGTCCAGATTTCTGAAGGACAATGACGATGTTGGAGATCCACTTAGGGTATTGCACCTCTCGAATGAAACCTGCTTCGATTAGCTTGTCAATCTCGACCTCAATTTGTGGGATGAGCTCAGATCAATAACGTCTTGGAGTTTGCTTTATCGGTCGTGATCCAGGCTTGACTGCAAGGTGATGTACAACGATGGTAGGGTCAAGGCCGGGCATTTCTTTGTATGTCCAAGCGAAGACGTCTTTATACTCTAACAACAGTTGGTAATACTCCTCTGCCTCGTTTGCACTTAGCAGTGCGCTTACGAAGATAGGCTTTGGTTCTTCGCTTGTGCCTAAGTTGATTTCTTTGAGATCATCTACCGTGCCTTGCCCCCCGTCTTCGAGCTGTGGTGGTGCAGCAGTGACATCTTCCTCAAGGATCTCGTCTTCTTCGTCTTCTTGGACTGTGATGTGGAAGACGTCTTGGACTTCCTCTTCAGTGCTGTCCTTTTGGGCTTGCTGGCATGAGGTTTGTCCGGTATGGATGATGGTGCGCCTTCTTACTTTTAGTGGTCCATTTGTGTCAATCTCCAAGATTGCTTGACGCTTCATCCTTGAAGGAATTGAACTCCGAATATCGCCTTTTTCTGCTAGCCTGTCGGGCTTTTCTTCTTTTGGCGCTGTCTCCTTCATTCTAGAAAGCTTTTTGTTGTCTTCCAGTCTTTCGGAAACTGACCGTTGCAAAGGCGAGCTAGCCGTGTTGCCTTGTTTCTTAGGTTTTGACAACTTTTTAACAGCAGAGCTTTGGGATGTTGCCGTTTCAAGCCTCTTGAAGACGGAGGTTCGACTTTGACCACCAATGCGATGGAGTGCGGATTTTCTAGGTTTTGGATGATTTATCCTTTTGAAAACCGATATCCGAGGGGCGGATTTAGGCTCTTCTTGATTTTGTACGACGCTCACGCTGATGTGCTGAGCGCTAGCATTTTTTGCTTTGTTTGAAATCTTCACAAGAGCATTTGGTGTGAAGCCGACCCCCGCTTTGCCGTTGTCAACTCCATAACCATGCTCTTTTAGCCTCTTTTGAGTCTCGGTGAGGCCACGTTCTTCGTTGTTGACAATGTATGGACCTTTCTTTCTGGGATTTGAAGAGGGAATGAAGGCGTACCCAGCTTTTGACATGAGTTTGTAGGCATTTGGATCAAAACCTTCTTCGATCCTCCTTGTTGGGAGAAAGCTTGGTTCTTTTTCTTTTGGCAGAGCTCTTATCAAGCATTGTGGTGATCTTGCAATCTTAGTCTCACCTAGCTGTGTTAGAGGTAAAAATTCGTTTGTCTTGAGCAATTCTACATCACATCCGTGCTGCTGCATGCTAGCTTTGCCTGTCCCTGTTTCGAATGAGGATTGACCTTTCTTTCTTTTCGACATGGGGATGTATCGGAAGACTGGTGTGTTCGGTCCTTTTGAGGGCGTCCCGCTCCTTTGGTTATTACAGGTTTAGCCGTCTCATCATCGTTTTTGCTTGAAGATGATACAACTTCTCTCTCCTGCTTCTTGGGCACGGCTTGCCATTCCTGCTTCTTGAGTGTTGCTTTGCCCGTAGACTTGATTTCTTTTGGGAAAGCTTCGGGCACCATGTCTTTCTCCATGTAGAATTTGGCGTCTGCAAAGTGTGCTTCAGCTTCGGTGAATGGCTTGGCATCTCCTTGGATCACCTTTACTCATTCTCGGTAGAATTTTATACATTGGTGGAGGGTGGACGGTACTACTCCATTATCATGGATCCAAGGTCTTCCTAAGAGTAGGTTGTATGAAGTTCTTGCCTCAATCACATGGAATATGGTGCTTGAGTTGAGTTCACCAATGATCATCTCCACCCTAATCATGCCTATTGCCCTTTGTCCTCCTTGGTTAAAACCTTGGATTAGCAAACGGCTGGTGGACAGCTCATCCACCTTGATGCCGATCGCGGTTATTGTTGACTTTGGCATGATATTTATGGCCGATCCACCATCCACAAGCATGCGACTGACTTTGTGCTTCCTTACGTACCCTGATACGAAGAGATGACGGTTGTGAGGCTTGGATCCTAGTAGCAAATCTTTGTCATTGAAATGGATTGTATCACGAGCGACACAACACGTAGTATATTCGTGTGGCCGAAGCTCTAAGCCTTTGTTTTTGCTTTCTTGCGCCTTGTGGTCGTCGAGACTTATCAAGGTCGCAGCTAGTTCTTTTTCCATCTCTTTGGGCGATTGTGGTGCCTCCATGATGTTAAAGTGTGCCAGCAAGCTTTCCTTGGGTATGATGGTACCGTCTTCCTCGGTTGTGATAGCTTTGCCCTTTGAGGATTCTTCCCCCTCTATTCCGACCATGTGGCATGCAGCGATAGTGCACTGTTGGAAGAAGTCATTTGGGAAGTACTCGTGCAAGGAGATAGGAATGTGTGGTTCCTGCTCCATAGGCTCCCCAGCGTAGGTTGGCTTAGCTGCGATCGCGCTTCTTTTTGGTTTCCTATTATTGCGGCGACGATGCCTTCTCCCTTCCTTCACTTTTGGCTTTATGGCTTGTGGTTTTGGCTTCCTTGTCTTTTTGTAGGTCACCAATGTACACCCTCCTTCATCGTCGATAAGTGAATTTAGGTCATCTGCTCCCAGCGACGGTTGGACGGACGAGACCGTGTGATTGGAGCTTTGATGGGTATGGTCATGTGTTGTTTGAAGAGGAACGGGATCAAATGAGCCAAACACGATCGTAGTGGTATGCGTTGCGGCTGTGTCTTCTAGATCGAGTTCAATTCGACCTTGTTGCGCTAGCTTCATGATTAGTTCCTTAAGGACGAAGCATTTGCCGACTGGATGACTTACGATACGGTGGTACTTGCAGTACCTCGGATCGTTAACTCGATTCATTTCTTCGGGGCGTTTGCATTCCGGCAACTCGATCACCTTTTTTTCCAGCAAGTCATCTAACATTGCACCCATATCCGAGTCAGGGAAAGGATATGTCTTTTGCTCCAACTCCCTTAAGGTGTTTTTATACCTGTCTTGGGTGCGCGGAGGCTCAATTTTCTTCACCTCATTCCCTTTGTTATTGGAAGAAATTTTGATAGGGGCACATGAGGTCTTGCTGGGAGTAGCGGAGGTCTTGATGGGAGTAGCGTTGACAGTAAACGCTTCCTTAGCGGGCCTCTTCCTGATCTTGTCTATATTTGGAGCGAACACCTTATCATTTTTAAAGTCAGTGATCAGCTCCTTCTTCCCATGATTAGCGATACTCAGTTCCATGTCGTGGGAACGAGTTGCCAGCTCCTCAAATGTTCTTGGTTTTATGCCTTGGAGGATGTAATGTAACCCCCAGTGCATGCCTTGAACACACATCTCAATGGCAGAGGTTTCAGAAAGTCGATCTTTGCAATCCAGACTTAATGAACGCCATCTGTTGATGTAGTCGACAACCGGTTCGTCTTTCCATTGCTTAGTACTTGTTAGCTCTAGCATGCTAACGGTGCAGCGAGTGCTGTAGAAGCGGTTGAGGAATTCTCTTTCAAGCTGATCCTAACTGTTGATAGACTCGGGCTCGAGGTCGGTGTACCAGTCAAAGGCGTTCCCCTTCAACGAGCGTACGAATTGTTTAACAAGATGGTCTCCTTCTGTTCCAGCATTGTTGCAGGTTTCAATGAAGTGGGCGACATGTTGCTTTGGGTTTCCCTTTCCATCGAATTGCATGAATTTCGGCGGCTGATATCCTCTCGGCATTTTCAAAGCGTCAATCTTCCTGGAGTAGGGCTTTGAGTATAATGCAGAGTCATGTGAGCTTCCTTCATATTGCGCCTTTATGGTGTTGGTGATCATCTCTTGCAATTGTTGGATAGAGAAAAGAGCCTATGAGCGCCGCCGCTTCGTCCGGCTTCTACCTTTCTTCAGCCTTCCCCACTGGAGGCTCCTCTCCTTTATCAGCTTTTGTTGTTGGGCCAACTTTTAGGTTGACTTTCACGTCTTGTGCTTCCAGTTGGCTGGCTAGTGCGGCGATTTGCAAATCTTTTTCTTCCACGGTTCGTGCGAGTTTCGCAATCGCTTCGTTCATTTGAGCCAGCTGCTCTTCGATCGAAGTCGCTCCTGTGGTCATGACTTGCATGGTTGTGCTGCCGCTCGAGTCGGCATCGGAAAGCAGAGACTCGGAGTACTTCCCTGGGCTTTTCTCCCTTGGCGCCTTCAGCGAGGCTAGGGTGATCACAGGCTCGTGCCTTGGGTGTTCTAGTTTCTCCGGCAAAGTTGATGTGGGGGTGGGAGATGCGGCCAAGAAAGCTTTTGCCTTGCTTCGAGTTATGACCTCCGAAATGCCCCCTCCTACAGCGAGGACGGTCTTGTTCTTCGCCTTGGGTGCGGGAACAACTTGATCCTTTCTTGTTGCCATTGATTTTGGGGGTGTGCTTTGGTTTTCTTGAGCGGAGAGAGAGATGAGAGGTAGAGATTGTCCCACCGGGCGTGCCAAATTTGTAAACACGAAAATTTCCTGAATACACAAGAACACGTGTACAAAATAATATTTGTATTTGATGAATTTTGGGTTACAATCTCTATTTGTTCCTCTGATTCGATCTCCGTAAGATTTGGATTTGTTGATGAATCGTTGATCCAAGGGCCGTTGAGGGCTTGATTCTTGGAATAAACTGTTCTTCGAGGGGCCGTTGGGCTTGATCTTGAAGTTTGGCGGATGAACGCTTCTTCAGGGGCCTTTGGGGCTTGGTTCTTGAAGTTGGATGAACGCTGAATGACGGATGGATCTTCAGGAGCTGTTGGGGCTTGATTCTGAAGTTGGATGAACGTTTGGATGACAGATGGATCTTCAGGAGGCTTTTGGGCTTGTTCTTGAAGATGGACGAAGAATGATGAACGAAGAATGATGAACGATGAACGATGGATGAACTTCAAGGGGCTTTTGGGCTTGATTCTTGAAGAACGAATGAACGGATGAACGATGAATGGATCTTCAAGGGCTTCTGGGCTTTGATTTGAAGAACAATTGCGCTGATCCAAGGGGCCGTTGGGGCTCGATCTTAGGATGGATGAGCGTTTCTTCAAGGGCCGTTGGGGCTTGATCTCGAAGAACGATGAACGAAGAACGAAGAACGAACTTCTAGAGAATTCTCTTCCAATTTGGGAGTAGAGAAATGTATTTGTGAATTAGTGAATGAATTGGTGTGGAATGGTCTCTATTTATAAATTTCCAAAACTTGATTTTTGGATTTAAATAATCAGATGAAATAAGTCGTCTCTGCCAGGTGTTGACACGTGTCCTGTTTGACGGCTTTTCTAACTCTTTTCGAATTTTCGTCGAATCACACACTATGTGTACAATTTATGTAATACATGAGTGTTAAAATTTTGACCATCGGTCAACATTTTATTTAACGAAATTTCACTGTCTACAATATATATATATATATATTTTTTGTCAATATATATATATATATATAGCTTGTCTTTCTCTTTCGTTTTTCTAAGGAGTTCTCTTGAAAGAAAAAACAAAATGCCCTTGGTCCTTACACTGTTACACAATTGATTTGTGCACTTCTCTAAGATTACTATAACTCATTCAATGATGAGTAGCGAGCAATATTTTATGTCGTTACAACCTAATTAAGGTTAGATTTCAACCCACAGACTACAAGCTGATTACGCATTTCTTGAAATGAAAACTCTCCGGTGATCCTCTGCCAATGAACAAAGTTATTGCAACTACAGTCCTTTCCAATATCCAAATGACGCCTTAGTAGGAAGGGATATCATGTGGCCGGTGAAATGCATTTTACTTAACAAATTATATATCTTGTATCAACACCCAAAAAAAACAAAAGTTAACCGAGTAAAATGATGTACAAAGAAGAAACAAGCACCTTTGAAACATCAGGTGGACATTGTGCACAGAGAAAGTCTTTTGATGTTTCTATTCCATGAGGGGAGAGCTTTCCAACACGAACCTTTGAAACATCGGGTGGACATTGTGCACAGAGAAGAAACAAGCAGCCCTATCAAAGGGACAAAAAAAGGGAACCTGTAACCAAATACTGTATCTTTTCTTATAAGACTGCCTTTTAGTAATTTTACCAGTGTCATAGAACAAGCTGTTAACGAAACTGAAAAAAGGAGATACTAGTCATCATACTTGCATCATTCGATTTTTACGACTATATTTAAATCAACATTAAGTTGTATTTTGGGAATACTATATGAATCAACATCACAACATCCATCTATTAACAAAACCCAAGTTTCCTTTTCTTGCTTTACAGAAACGAATTCCATGTGAAATTGCGTTCACAACCAACATGATAACAGGTAAAGACCCATACACATATATTGACAGACAAGTCTTCAATATAAACTTGATTAAAATTTGTAATGCATTGCTGAATATTAATGAGAACGCACTAACGTAAATGAGAAAGCAAACTCAGCCGGTAAGGAAGTACAATACATCAAATCACAAACCTGATGTGTTGAATCTACCACTCCACCCTGCTCAATCTCCCCAAGCAGAACATTAGCAATTTGCACACCAACATCCTCTGGAGGCATAAGCTCTTTCTTCTCCTCATCTTCAAGCTCAGTTGTATCTTCCCCTCGAGAATAAGAAATTGCTGTATCAGCAGAGATACAGCAACTGGAAGTTGTTTCCGCAACCAGTGAAATTCCATAACCAGGTGAACTGCCATAAAACCATTATTGTCTGCTTGAGCCTGAGTGACCACTTAAATATGACCAAACCTCAAAACAAAATATAGAAAACTTCAAACATCTAAATGTATCTCTACTGACAAAATATAATGATATTTGGTAAAAATTGAGAACATACTGTTCAGCTTGCGGGCCACTTCTATGGTCAGTAAATGTGTGAACATCTGGGAGTAAGAGATTAAAGATTCCACGAGCGGCATACACCATGGTATTTTCAAACTGCGTGGACACTCTTGTTGAGAATGTAACCCCTCTAATCCTCTTAACCATCCCCTCATCAGTCCAGCTGACTGCCTACAGAGAAAAACATAAAACAATAATGGATCCAAAACTGAAACAAACGGTGAAAAACATATATAGTATCTCAAAAGACTCGGAAACTCACAGTTAGACTTTAAACAATTGGAATTGACAAGAACACTTCGCCACCACCTTGAGAAGCAGATCCACGACTCTGTATTTTGAGGTCTAGCCCTTCTGAGGGAACTCCAAAGTGTTTTAACATGGGCAAAGTAGTAGACTGGAATGTATCAACAGTTGGGTCCTTGGAATCATTTGTAATTCCTAACAGAAAAATATGAAACACTCATAAAGTGGCAGCACCTTCTTAAAGCTCAAATGGACACCCATGAAAGATTTACTGTGCCCTATCTACCATGATATGGGGGGAACCCTTTTTCGGTTAGTGATTGGGGTCAGGTCATTTGTTCATAAGTAGTAAGGTAATCAGTCGGAATACGAAACAGAATAGAGAGATTTTAAAACTATCAGAAATTAGCTTTTCTGTTCCCATGTTAATCTGTGACTCAATATTAAGACCAGTACCAAAAACATCAAGGAATTGACTTGAAAACAATAGACAACTTGCGCTATCGGGAGATTGTTGATAAAAGTAAATAACGATGTAACAGCATGAAAATGTTATAAATTTATGTTCCTTACTCGGATCAAAACCAGAACCATAAATTTGAGGCTTTTAATTCTACAAGAACACCAAAAGAAAATGACGGGATTTTAAAACCGCACAAATTTAATCCTCTTAATCGACATACACAAATAAGTCATTAATCAAGCAGTTAAGCAAATTAAATTCACAACTCAGAAATCACAACTAAAGATATCAACTCATATTACAAATATATCCATGGCTTTGAATTAACCTCTAGCCAACACAAATTAATTACACATTATTTATAAATTAAAACAGAAATTAAACATAAGGCAGCCTCACCGTTGCTACCCTTCTGTTTTCTGCGCCTTCACCGAGAGCTCACACCTTCTGTTTCTCTGGCTGCCCCGTGTGGCTGGCGCCTCAAGGCAGCCTCAACGTTGCTACCCTTTATTCCTGCACGCTGCCAAAGGCAGCACCGTCACCTCCCGATGCCTCTAAGTCTGCGCCTCTCGCGCGCTGGATTGGCTGCCTTGGCTTTCTTAAGCTGCCAATTGGCAGCTCGTGCCTTGGTTTCTTCCCTCGTGGTTCCGTGTGTTACCTCCTCCGCATCTCTACTGTGCTGCCAAAATAGGGCGCTGGCTGCTATCGCAGCTTTTCTCTTTGCGCAGCTTCTGTTTCTTTTATTCTCCTCGGCTCACCGACACCCCCCGCTGCCTTATTATTATTTTCTTTCTTTCTCGCCTCAGCTGCCCAAGGCAGCTGTTCTCCACTAATTTTTTTCTCCTTTCCACCGAATGCACTTGAGCCTTTTTCTTCTCTCTGCCAAGCAGCTTCCTTTTTTTTTTATTTCTTTCTTAGCTGCCCAAAGGCAGCCCACTTGTCTGCCAAATTGATTTCTTTTTCCGTTTTTATTTCATGCCAATCCTTCGGAATTCAAAACCTAAACAAAGAAAATAAGTAAATAAGGTAGA
Source organism: Crataegus laevigata (assembly GCA_963580275.1). Classification (NCBI taxonomy): domain Eukaryota; kingdom Viridiplantae; phylum Streptophyta; class Magnoliopsida; order Rosales; family Rosaceae; genus Crataegus; species Crataegus laevigata. Next base: position 10,118,906 of record OY756939.1, on the reverse strand, counting down.
ATTGACGAATTTGACACTTAAAATTTTACTTATTCTATTTTTATTTTCTTTGCTAATCTTATAAAATATAAAAATAACGTAAATAATTCAAAAATATAAGAAACTAACTAAGAAAAGACGAGTAAATTTGATATAAAATGTATATAAATATGATCCGATCATAAAACACCAGATAATCGAAAATAAAAGTGCGGAGAAGATTTCGCAACAACGAAAGCAGTTACCTTTAAGCGTAATGGTAAGTGGCTTTTTGGCAAAGAGACCAAGTACAATCAATGGCTCCAAGAAATACCCAACCGCCCGACTGAGCCCGCAATCGTGCACCAAATTCCTCCCACCCATCACTATCCCCGGCTTGAACTTCAATTTCGTACCTGCCCACAAAACACAATCTCTCAAAAACCCTAAAACCCTAAACCCCGAAACAAAAATTGGAACTTCAATTTTTCGCTAAATTCGAAAAAAAAGAAAGACAAGTGCTTTGTGTTTGGAAATAGCTAGTAAGAGTACCAGTCTCGTTGATTTCAACGACGCAGTAATCGGAGACCTTCTCGAGCAGGCGGAGGAAGGAGACCTCGTGGGGCCGGAGGCCGGGCCACGTCTCCTCTGCGTGAATGTCCTCGATAAGAACCGGTGTAGACGCAAGCGCCGCCAGTACGAGCCGTTGCCTTAGGTTTTGGCTTCCTGTTAGCTTCTTGTAGCTTGCTTTCCCCATTTTTGCTTCCCTGTCTGGTCTCTTTGTTTCTCTGCACTCGGTGGCTGGGGTTTTGCAAATTGCTTGCAGGGCAGCTATCAAATCTTTTATTTTTGGCTCAACTGCCGATTTGCCCATTAAACTATCACTTAACTTTCAATTTTTCCTTGAACTTTTTAATTTGAAAATTAAAGACTTAAACTATTTTTTTTAGCCAATTTCCTTTTCTACCGTTTTTCATAGATTTCATCCAAATTAATGTTAACACTTATCAAGTGTATACCATGTGACTCTCCTTTCAGTGTGTTCGAAACATAAAGTGATACACCACATGTCTTTAAATAAATAGACGAACACTTGAAAAATAAAATTTTCCTTCACTTATTTATAATGACATATGGTATACAACACGTATTCTGGCACACCAAAAAATTTATGAAGCCACAAAACCAGTCACAAAAGGGGAATGTTAGGAAGTTGATGGTTGAACTATTACTTTAAGTGTTGATTAACGTGTTTATTTCTTATTAGTGACACATTATTTTAGTTTATAAATCCAGTCTAGCTAGTATTACTCTTTATTGATTGTGTTGAAAAAAATTTGACCATTGAATACTTTGTGTATATTTGATTATATATATTTATATATTAAATTGTGTAAATTTCCTTGAATTGTTTACTAAGATCTTGTATCTACATTGAACTTGATTTATATTGGGAGGTTAATAAGACCATCTTCAAAAGAGATGTCAAATATGCCAAATATGATTAAAAGACATTCAAGTGTTCTCCAATAGATATGTCATATATGATGTGGCATGTGAGTCATTTGACTCATTTCTTTCAAGTTGCCTTTTCTTTGACAGCAAACAAAGAAAGAGTTAAATGTATTTTATTTAATTTTTTAATGCATGAGTCCCATTAACAACCAATAGAATACAAATTAAAACTAATTTTGATTATTTTTTAATAGTTAATGTAACTCTAGGCCCAATAAAATAAATATTTGATACATCTATTGGAAAAGAATAAGATTTAACACTTGCATTCAATTTGTCACATCAGCCATCAAAAAAAATTTTAACATACTATATTTGACATATTCTTTGGAGATGCTCTAAGCACTATTCTTATTGGGATTCTCTCTCTTACGTGCGTCCCTTCCTCTCCTTTTACCAGGGTTACAAAATGGTTTACCTATACAAGTAATTCATAACTTCGGGGGTGTATTCAATTGGAATTTTGAAGGATTTTAATTCTTTTAATGAATCTAGGTATTCAATTAGGAATTTCAGTGATTCTCTGAAATTTAATATGTATTCAATTAGGATTTTAAGATAGTTTATTAAAATCCTTAGAAATCCAGATGTATTCAATTACGATTTTAAAGAAGTTTATAACATTTCATGATTATTCAATTAGAATTTGATTTTAAAGAATTTGAAAAAGTTGAGGAGTTAGAGGAAATTTGAAAGATTTTGTAGTGTATTTTAAGCATCACAAATCTCACCTCTCCCCAAGAGATTTTGTGGGAATTAAATAAAAATTTTACATGGAATCTTTACAAATCAATTAGACTCCATAAAAATCCATGAATTTATAAGTCCATTAAAATCTCTCAAATTCTCAATTAAATACACCCCTACATCTTTCTTATAAGCACAAGACCAAACCTTTTCCCCTATGAATGTTTGAACTATTCTGATTTTTGGTACGTTTCAGGCTACTCATCACTCAGACTTCTCTTTTTCTTTCTCTTTCTACTTTGATTTGGTATTCTATCGCGTTCATGCCTGTTCTTCAAACTCGTGACTACAATTCTGTCTTGTGAAGGAAGGGACCTAAATGCAAGACTTATTTTTTGTTTACGACCTTGTGTATGCATATAGCTGGGCATGATGAAGGTGGAAATCGTTCAACGATGACAACCGACCGACTTTATACGCCCCGATTTCAACCCAACGACCAAGAAATAGTTTCATATTTTTGAACAAAAAAATCTCTGGCGATCCTCTGCCGGTGAATGGTATCATTGAAGAATTGAAGTTTTATGACTACAGCCCTATGCAACTCTCCGGTGAATTATCTTGCTTTGGTTTTTTTTTTTTTTTTTTTTTCAATTTATGTGGTATCATTGATCTTTCTTCTTTTGCAGTTTCGATTCGCATTTAAAGTTTGTCATAGGAGTGTAGGAAGTAGGATGACATCAAGGCCTTGAATAAGACTTCCCTTTTTACGTAAACTAGCTCTAATATGAATATTTTTTTCTTTCTTTCTCGAACCCTAGGGATGTATGGGTTAGCAGACCAAAAAGATTTGTAATTCTTCACCCATCGAAACTGTGTCCCAAAGCGTAGGCCTGGCAAAGGGTATTGGAAATCAATTAGACGATATGAAGGGATCAAACAAGGGAATGAGATAATTGGATAGAAAAAGTTGTTACGATTTTGCCAAAGGAGCAGTCGAAAAAGTTCAACAACTACTGACTGGTATAGAAACCAATTAGTCCACATTAAGGATCGCATTTCTTCACCCGTAAATACTGGTGTCCCAAAGCGTAAAGCCGGCAATGGGTATTGAAACCAATTAGTCCACATTAAGGGATCAAAGAAGGGAATGAGATAATTGGATATAAACGAGTTTGCCAAGGGAGCAGTTGAAAAAGTTCAACGACTGCTGACTGGTATATGATCGATACAAGCGTGGTCTCATGGCACCACGAGCAACTGGGGCTGTAAGTAACTTTTTTCTTCATTCCTTACTCGTGTAGTACTTTAATATGGATCCGAATTTATGATTATGCGGTTTAAATTCTTCTGCGCAGTTGTATGGCTAGGTTTTGTGTAAGATGTACGATAAAATGGCGATGCTAAGAACATATTATATTCCCAAAATCATGGCAACGGTGCTCTACATGTTACAGGAGACCACCTATATGTAAGTTTCTCTAACAAGTACTTTGCACAATATTTGCTTTATCACTAATGCAAATTTATTTGTTCTAACAAGTACTTTGCACAATATTTGCTTTAGCACTAAAGCAAAATTATTTGTTCTAATTAATGTGAGACAGAAACCTAGTCATGTTCGTTGGTTTTAAGTCTTTGTTGTCAAATCAGCTAGCATTCTTCCTATATGTTATAAACAAGTTCTAACATTCTGCAGAAATCTCAAAAAATGACATCAGATCTTCCCATTCGGGCAGTACGAGCATTGTTCTGACATCAACATGGGGAGAGAGTATGAGGATAAAGGGAAGAGAAGCTGGTATGATTATCCACCTCAAATTGTGAGACTTTATATATTCCAAGCTTTTCAACTTAAGCTGTTAATATGAATGTTATATCCATATGAATTAGGTGATAAGAACTACCAACACCTATTTTTTGTTCCTTATTGAACATAAGGATGTGTTAAATAAATTTTGGTATAGATGTAAATAGATTTGAATACATTCCACATTTTTACACAGTTTTAAAACCCACGGCATCGTGCAGGTTCGGTAGCTAGTACTTTTGAAAGACTGAAAGCATTTTTAGATAAAAAAAAATTTGAATTCCAAAAGCACATGTTTCATGCAAAAAAAACAACCAATTATGTGCTTCTTATATGAAGTACATCATGTGTTTTTTTTTTCTAAGATTAACTTGCATTTTTACTAATAATTGGTTTCAAAAATATTTTATAGAAAACCACTTTTAATAATTTAACAGTACTTCACAAATGAACCCTATGTCTTGAAGAAGTAAATGATTAAAGAGGGATGTAAATCTTATCAGTATCATCAAAGTACCTTAACAAATAAATTATACGTACAGTGGTCTTTTGAAATCCCTCTTCAATTAATACACCTTCTAAAGATAGTCACAAAGTTGACGTTACTAACTTACCAAAAAAAAAAAAAAGTTGACGTTACTTAACTATATATAAGTCACTCCTTCAAGACCGCTTGCTACCTCACCAATGCGGTAAGCTTTATAAGTAGCTCCATTTCCATCCTCCCCGAGTATTCTGTGGGACACCTCCTGACTTACAACAAGAACCATTCCAATACCCATGTTAAAAGTTCGTCTCATCTCAGCATCTTTAACCCTTTCGGCTTCTTGGATCCATTTGAAAACAGGTGGGACTTCCCATGAATCTTTATAAATGACAGCTCCTAGGCCTTTCGGGAACACTCGAGGTATATTTTCTGTGAGACCACCCCCTTGTTGAATGGTAATCTTGTCTTGGCCCAAGACAATGGATCCAGCCCATGAGCCCAATGGATGATTCATGAAAATGCTAGAGAATTCTAGCAAAAACATGTAGATTGAATGCATGCATAAAATATCTAAGGTCTTTTGTAGAAAGACCTAGAATCTTGTAAAATTGTGTGGTTGTTAAGCATTAGCTAGAAAGTTATAGCAATGTCAAAGTTGGCAAACCTCACCTATAAATAGGTGAGGTGCTAAACCAAGTATGTCAAGTGAGCAAGAAGAAAAACCAAGAGAGCAAGTAGTGAGAAGTGAGAAGAACCAACAAAGCTTCTAAGAGTGTTTGAGTGTTTCCTTTTGTATTAAGTTTGTGAGTGAATAAAAATTTTGTGTAATACTTTGAGTGTTCTTTCTTTCTCTTGCCTATCAAATTCCGCTGCGTCACAATCCTCTTTGTGAGATAAACATCTCCAAAGTAGTGAAGTCCTTTTTGAGCCCCAACAAAGTGGTATAAGAGCCATGGCTAGCAACGCAATGGCATCCTTCCAAGTTCCAATGCTCAACAACAACAACTTTGACAATTGGAGTATCAAAATGAAGGCCCTTTTGGGAGCACATGATGTCTGGGAAGTCGTGGAGAAAGGCTACACTGAGCCAGAAGATGAAGCTACTTTGTCCCAACCCCAGAAGGAAAGTTTGAAAGATTCAAGAAAGAGAGACAAGAAGGCTCTCTACCTCATCTACCAAGCATTAGATGACAATGGCTTTGAGAAGGTCTTAAGTGCAACCTCTGCCAAGCAAGCATGGGATAAGCTTCAAACCTCTTACAAAGGAGCCGAACAAGTGAAAAAGGTTCGTCTTCAAGTATTAAGAGGTGAGTTCGAATCTCTACAAATGAAAGGGTCTGAATCAATCTCTGATTATTTCTCAAGATTCTTAGCCATTTCTAATCAATTAAAAAGAAACGGTGAAAAGTTGGAAGATGTTAGAATTATAGAGAAGATATTACGCTCGTTAGATCCCAAATTCGAGCATATTGTCGTAACGATTGAAGAAACTAAAAACTTGGAAGAAATTAGCATAGAGCAATTAATGGGTTCACTGCAAGCATATGAAGAGAAACATAAGAAAAGGCAAGGGAATGATGAGCATCTCCTCAAGACGCATGTTCAGCCAAAGAAGAAAGAAGAAAGCTTCAACAACGAGGGAAACCAATACGAAAGAGGTCGTGGCCGAGGTCGCGGACGTGGGCGTGGACATGGACGTGGACGTGGTTGGAACTTCAACAACCATAGCAACTATGAAAGAGGAGAAAGCTCAACTAAAGGTCGTGGAGGAGGACGCTCAAACTCGAGGTATGAAAAATCTCAAGTTCAATGCTACAATTGTCAAAAGTATGGGCATTATGCTTGGGAATGTAGAGCTCCAAGCAACAGACCTGATGAGAGGTCAATTATGTGAAAGAAGAGAAAGAAGAGAATGGTGTTGTGCTACTGGCATGCAAAAATAATGATGGAGACCAAGACTATACATGGTACCTTGACACTGGCGGCAGCAACCACATGTGCAGAAGAAGAAACATGTTTGTAGAGCTCAATGAATCGGTGAGTGGCAACGTTTCTTTTGGAAACGAATCCAAAATACCCCGTAAAAGGAAAAGGTGACATCCTTATTCCCCTGAAAAATGGCGGCCACCAATTAATTTCAAGTGTCTACTACGTGCCTAATATGAAAAGCAACATTTTGAGTTTGGGTCAACTCTTAGAAAAAGGTTATGATTTTCATACGAAAAATTATATCCTTTTTCTTAGAGATGACAAAGGAAGATTAATTGCTAAGGCGAAAATGTCAAAGAATAGGATGTTTCCTATGAATATTCAAAACGATGTTGCAAAGTGTTTCAAGATATCTTACAAAGACACATCCTGGCTTTGGCATCTTCGTTTTGGGCACCTTAACTTTGGAGGACTGGAGTTATTATCCAAGGAGGAAATGGTGAGAGGCCTACCGTGCATCAGTCATCCTGATCAAGTTTTCGAAGGATGTTTACTTGGGAAACAGTTCAGGAAAAGCTTTGCAAAGGAGTCGACCACAAGAGTCCAGAAGTCACTCGAGCTCATTCATACTGATGTGTGCGGTCCAATAAAGCCAAGCTCTTTGGGTAAAAATAATTACTTCCTTCTCTTCATTGATTATTTTTCAAGGAAAACCTGGGTATATTTCTTGAAGCAGAAATCAGAAGTCTTTGGAGCATTCAAGAAGTTCAAAGGCGCTGTAGAAAAGGAGAGTGGTTGCAAGATCAAAGCCATGAGATCTGATCGAGGGGGAGAATTCACTTCAAAGGAATTTCAAGAATTTTGTGAAGCCAATGGAATTCGTCGACCTTTGACAGTTCCAAGATCCCCTCAACAAAATGGTGTAGCGGAAAGAAAAAATCGAATTATCCTCGACATGGCTCGAAGCATGCTCAAAAGTAAGAAACTACCTAAGGAGTTGTGGGCAGAAGCTGTAGCATGTGCTGTCTATCTATCCAATCGGTCTCCAACAAGAAGTGTGTGGGGAAAAACTCCGCAAGAAGCATGGAGTGGAAGAAAGCCAGGTATCTCCCATCTAAGAGTTTTTGGAAGCATAGCCCATGTACATGTACCAGATGAGAGGAGAACCAAACTTGACGACAAAAGTGAAAAGTTCATCTTCATCGGCTATGACACAAATTCAAAAGGCTATAAGCTGTATAATCCGAAAAATGGGAAGATGGTGATCAGTCGAGACGTGACGTTCGATGAAGAAATAGAATGGGATTTTGGCCCGCATGCAGGTGATCTTCACTTCTTTCCTCAGTTTGAAGAAGATAATGAACAAACAATAATGGAGCAAGCAAGAGATGTTCAACAACAATCCACTACTCCACCTGCTTCACCAACATCAACCAATCATGGTAATTCACCAGCATCAACATCATCAAGTGGGAGTTCAAATGAGAAAGATGTTCCACGCACAAGGAGTTTACGTGAACTCTATGAGGTAGCTAAAAGACTTGATAATCCTACACTTTTTTGTCTCTTTGCTGATTGTGAACCAGTCGACTTCCAAGAAGCAGTACAAGATACTAAGTGGAGGAAAGCAATGGATGAAGAAATCAAAGCAATTCAGAAAAATGACACATGAGATCTCGCTATTCTTCCGGAAGGACACAAAGCCATTGGAGTCAAGTGGGGGTACAAGACAAAGAAAAATGCAAAAGGAGAGGTTGAAAGATACAAGGCGAGACTAGTGGCGAATGGCTATAGTCAAAGAGCCGGAATCGACTATGATGAGGTATTTGCACCTGTAGCTCGTTTGGAAACTATACGACTACTAATTTTTTTGGCAGCTCAAAACAAATGGAAGATTCAACAAATGGATGTGAAGTCCACCTTCCTAAATGGAGTCCTTGAAGAAGAAGTCTACATTCAGCAACCATCAGGCTATGAAATCAAAGGGCATGAAGACAAGGTTCTGAAGCTGAAAAAAACCCTCTATAGGTTAAAACAAGCGCCAAGAGCATGGAATAGTCGCATCGACAAGTACTTTCAGGAGAACAACTTTATGAAGTGCCCTCATGAACATGCTCTCTACATCAAAGTTAAAGATGGAGATATTTTGATTGTGTGCTTATATGTGGATGATCTAATCTTCACCGGAAGTAATCCAAGCATGTTTAAAGAGTTCAAGAGAGTGATGACTAAAGAATTCAAGATGACCGACATTGGGTTGATGGCATACTACCTAGGCATCGAAGTCAAGCAGAATGAAGAAGGCATTTTCATCTCCCAAGAAAGCTACACAAAGGAGATACTGAAAAAGTTCAAAATGGACGACTGCAAGCCCATAAGCACGCCAATGGAGTGTGGAGTCAAGCTAACCAAGCATGACAAAGGAGAAAGTGTAGATCCAACATTTTTCAAGAGTCTAGTTGGAAGCTTGCGCTACTTGACATGCACAAGACCAGACATTCTCTATGCCGTCGGATTAGTCAGTCGCTACATGGAGAATCCCACAACTACACATTTGAAGACAGCCAAAAGAATTCTTCGATACCTTAAAGGTACCGTTAACTTTGGCTTGTTCTATTCAAGTTCTGATAACTACAAACTCGTTGGATACAGCGACAGTGATTGGGCAGGAGATTCTGACGATAGAAAAAGCACTACTGGATTTGTTTTCTTCATGGGAGACACTGCAGTGACATGGATGTCGAAGAAGCAACCGATTGTCACTCTCTCTACCTGTGAAGCTGAATACGTAGCTGCTACCGCATGTGTCTGTCATGCAATCTGGTTGAGAAACTTGCTAAAAGAGTTAAGCATGCCACAAGAAGAGCCAATAGAGATCTATGTCGACAACAAGTCTGCAATAGCTCTAGCAAAGAATCTGGTGTTCCACGACAGGAGCAAGCACATAGATACCCGCTATCACTACATAAGAGAGTGTATTGCAAGAAAGGATGTGCAAGTGGAATACGTGAAGTCTCAAGACCAAGTCGCCGACATATTCACCAAGCCACTCAAACAAGAAGACTTTATCAGACTGAGGAACTCAATCGGCGTCACAAGACAAGATTAAGGGGGGATGTTGAATGGTAATCTTGTCTTGGCCCAAGACAATGGATCCAGCCCATGAGCCCAATGGATGATTCATGAAAATGCTAGAGAATTCTAGCAAAAACATGTAGATTGAATGCATGCATAAAATATCTAAGGTCTTTTGTAGAAAGACCTAGAATCTTGTAAAATTGTGTGGTTGTTAAGCATTAGCTAGAAAGTTCTAGCAATGTCAAAGTTGGCAAACCTCACCTATAAATAGGTGAGGTGATAAACCAAGTATGTCAAGTGAGCAAGAAGAAAAACCAAGAGAGCAAGTAGTGAGAAGTGAGAAGAAGCAACAAAGATTCTAAGAGTGTTTGAGTGTTTCCTGTTGTATTAAGTTTGTGAGTGAATAAAAATTTTGTGTAATACTTTGAGTGTTCTTTCTTTCTCTTGCCTATCAAATTCCGCTGCGTCACAATCTTCTTTGTGAGATAAACATCTCCAAAGTAGTGAAGTCCTTTTTGAGCCCCAACACCCCTGTGATATGAGCTACTCCTTTGACGCCTCCCTTCCTTATTAAGTCGAGCACCTGCATGTTTTTAGTGCAACGCAATAATAAAGAGCGCCTCAATGAGGGGAAACACTTTCATTTTCAGCAGCTAGTTAATTAGTTAAACACAACAAGAGAACGAACACATGCACACACACATATATAACAAAATTCACAAGCAAGGTTTGATCGATGCCAACCTACCTGCTTAACGTATATCACAGTTGGGACCATCAAAGCTTCACCTAATGTGATAGCATCTCCACCAGGTAGTTGGTCCTTGAGAGAAAGCCCACTATCAGCCAGAACCCTGTAAGATATATAGAAACATCAATAGTACGGTAGGAAGTTTTCCATGAGTAGTCAGGAGATATAAAATTTAGGGTAAATGACAAAAAACTACCTCAATTATTGGTGTCACGACACTTTCATACCTCATCTTTAAAACGTGACAATGTCATACCGCATCTTACGAATTTGTGACAATGTCATACCTCCGTCAATTGTTCTGTTAAGTGCTGACGTGGCAAGATATGAGGACCACTCACTAATACAGCTGGATTAAAAAATAATTAAATATATTTTTAAAAATTAAAAAAAAATTATTTTCATATTAAATCTCTCTCTCTTAAAAAAATTTAATTTTTTAATTTTTAATTATTAAAAATATATTTAATTATTTTTTTAATCCAGCTGTATTAGTGAGTGGTGACACGCCCGCACCCGAGGATGGGGCGTGCTGGCCGTCACGTGAGTGTGACGTAGCCATGTGTGATGTGCGGAAGCTAGGATCGAAAACTAAGAACGAATTAATTAAAACCAGAACCACTAGCAACCTAGGTACGATAGCGTACTAGATGCATAAAACAATACTTATACATAATCAGAGCGTTCTAAGTTTAACTGCAGTCAAGCATAAAGAAAAAGGGGTTTAATTACACCCTCGGTGACATACATATGAATGAAGCTGTCAGAAAGCCGGGAGTCCTCGAAGTGCCAATTTCGTAACTCTCGCTACCTAGAACCTGGAGGGGCGAAAAACAAAACTGAGTGGGTCAGTAAAACAATTCCTTTTTCAAACCATTCTTTATTCAAATCGTATAGCCCCTCACCGTAAAACCTGTAATAATTTCCCAGAATCAAAATATATACTCAATATACGTAGATTTTCAAAATCATGCAGAAAGAGTATGTATGCCATGCCAAAATATTCAAAACGGAACTCAATCAAAACTAATGATGTGATTAAATGTCAGGTAATCAATCTCAGCCCTCAGCTGCATAAAATCTCATAATCATCTCGGCTCTCGGCCGCCTATAGGTCTCATAATCGTCTCAGCCCTCGGCTGCCTGTATATCTCATAATTATCTCGGCTCTCGGCCGCATATAGGTCTCATAATCGTCTCAGCCCTCGGCTGCCTGTATATCTCATAATTATCTCGGCTCTCGGCCGCATATAGGTCTCATGATCGTCTCAGCCCTCGGCTGCCTGTATGTCTCATACTCGTCTCGGCTCTCGGCCGCATATATGTCTCATAATCATTTCATCACTGCTAGTTTATCGATTCTCACTAATGCATGCTCTCACCTGGCACTTACCTGTGCGTCCACCGCACCAACATGCGAATATGCAATCATTAATGCATAAAAATAATATACAATTACTTTGCATGGCATAAACTTTCATAAACATTCATTTATTTCATTCTGGGAAAAATAATAATAAAATATAGGAAATACGGTAAAAACTGCCCACTCACTGATAGGTCGCCGGATCGTAGCCCCCGCGTCTAGCCTGGCTACGCTCGTCCTCGGTGTATGTCTCACCTATATGAGAAATTACTATAAATACGTTATTTAAGCACATACACGTAACTACGAAATTAACTTCTCATACATAGCTCAATTTTGGCATACGAATATACCAACGCGACCTACTCGACGTCACGAGCGTCGCTATATTTTTAAAATAATTTTTGGAGGTCTCACGCGCCCCCACGCGCCAGCACAGGCACGGGGCTACGCGCCCCCCACGCGCAGGCGCGTACGCGCCACGCGCCTTCTTCCTCGAGCTCGCCGGAGCTCCGCCGGCGCCGGCCACCGGTCGCCGGAAAACCTGCAACTCGACTTTCCTTCGCCATTTCTTCACCATTTTCTCTCATTTTTCTTCCTACGTGCTCTAAATTAAGTGTAGAACAAGTCTATACCTTCAGAAACCTCGAAAACCAATGAGATTCTCGTCGGGAAATTCTCCAAAACCGGCCACCTCCGTTCTCGACGATCCCGACGTCAACGCTTAGCCAACGAACGTCTCCGAGCTTCCTTGGGACCTTCTAAGACTCGTGGTGAGCTTAGTTTTGCCTAAAACACAACGTATGAAAAGTTCATGAACAGTGCCAAAACCGTACGTCGAGAGAACGGCGTGAAAACGAACGAAACCTTACCTGAAATGGGTGTCAACGTACTCGTAGGAGGCTCAGGAGTCGAATGGTGGTGATGGATGGTTCGATCTGTGGAGTTTTGAGGGTTTGTGGGTGTGTCCGTACACGTTCTGGGCGAGGGAGAGAGAGAGTCGACGGAGGAGAGAGAGAGTGTCGGTGGAGTGTGAAAATAATGTGTGTGGTCCAATACACACACACACAAACACACGTACTAATTTCCCCGAAGGGGTAATTCCGTCATTTCACCAATAATATTTAATATATGTCGGGACGGGTCGTCACAATCTACCCACCTTACAAAAATTTCGTCCCGAAATTTTATACAACGCATAAACATACTAATACTCATAGAATAACCTCGGATACGTCTCTCTCATCCAGTCCTCAGATTCCCAGGTAGCTTCCTCCGCTGAGTGGTTCCTCCACAAAACCTTCACTAAACGTACAGTCTTGTTCCTGAGTTCCTTGTCTTTCCAATCAAGTATCGTCACTGGTTCCTCATCATAAGTCAAATCAGAACTGATCTCCAAAGGTTGATGAGGGATCACATGTGATGGATCAGAAACGTAATGTCGAAGCATCGAAACATGAAATACATTATGGACTCTGGATAACTCCGACGGCAACTCAAGCCTGTAAGCTACAGCACCGACTCGCTCGGTGATCTGATAAGGTCCAATGTACCTAGGACTCAGCTTACCCTTCTTCCCGAATCGAACCACACCCTTCCAAGGCGATAACTTGAGAAATACCCAATCGTCAACGTTATACACTCGGTCAGTAGCATGCCTATCCGCTAAACTCTTCTGGCGATCTTGGGCGGTTTTCAGATTAGCCTTAATAACCTGAACATTCTGAGTAGTCTCCTCTACTATCTCAGGGCCCACTAAAACTCTTTCGCCAACCTCTGACCAACATAGGGGTGTACGACAAGGTTTCCCATAAAGTGCCTCGAACGGTGCCATCCCGATGCTAGAATGAAAGCTGTTATTATAAGCGAACTCCATCAAATCCAAGCGCCGATGCCATGAGTCGCCAAACTGCAAAACTGAGGATCTCAGCATATCCTCCAAGGTCTGAATAGTTCTCTCTGATTGACCATCCGTTTGAGGATGATAAGCCGTACTGTACAACAGTCTCGTACCCAATGCTTCCTGGAAGGCAGTCCAGAACTTAGAGGTGAATCGAGGATCGCGATCAGAGACAATACTCGTTGGGACACCATGATATTTCACGATCTTCGATACAAATAGTTAGGCCAACCGATCCAACGAAAACTTTTCCCTGACAGGAATAAAATGTGCTGATTTCGTGAGTCGGTCGACAATCACCCAAACTCCATCATATCCATTCTGAGTACGAGGAAGCTTGTACACGAAATCCATAGTGATATCGTCCCACTTCCACTGCGGAATGGGTAGGGGTTGCATCAACCCAAACGGCTTCTTCCTCTCGGCTTTGACTTGCTGACATATGATGCATCTGCTTATATACTCAGCGATTTCTCTCTTCATACCCGGCCAATAGTAGAACGGTCGAATGGTATGGTACATCTTCGTGCCTCCCGGATGCATCGCATAAGCTGAAATATGCGCCTCATCTAGGATATCTTTCTTTAACTCGGCATTATTCGGCACGTACATCCTGTTTCCCTGCATAAGCATACCATCAGATTCTCTGATTCGCAGGTCTTTCTTCTTACCATCATTCCTCAGTTGAATAAGTTCTTGAATCTCGTCGTCATGCGACTGAATCTCAAGTATCCGGTCAATTAGAATGGGCCTGACTTGGAAACTAGCAAGTAATGCTTCCTCCCGATTATCCACCGTCAAATTCTCCAACTCCAACTGCGCTCCAGTCGATCTCAACTCGGTAAGAAGAGGAACTCGGCTCGCATGGAAAGCATTAATTCTGCCCTGGGATTTCCTGCTAAGAGCGTCAGCTACCACGTTTGCACGACCAGGGTGATATTCAATCGTGCAATCGTAGTCACTCAGTAACTCAATCCATCGACGCTGGCGGAGATTCAACTCCCTCTGGGTAAAAATATACTGGAGACTCTTATGGTCCGAGAAGATCCTGCATTTCTCACCATAAAGATAATGTCTCCAAATCTTCAAAGCGAAGATGATGGCAGCCAACTCCAGGTCGTGGGTAGGGTAATTCTTCTCATGAGGTTTCAACTGACGTGAGGCATAAGCAATCACCCTACCATGCTGCATCAGGACACAACCTAGGCCATTCAACGAAGCATCACAATAGATCTCGAAATTACCACCATCGTCAGGAAGCGTCAAGACAGGAGCGTGAGTGAGACAATGCTTCAACTGCTGAAAACTCCGCTCACAATCACCATCCCATTCGAACTTAACGTCCTTCCTGGTCAACTTTGTCAGCGGTAGCGCCATAATCGAGAAATCTTTAACGAACCGCCGATAGTAACCTGCCAACCCAAGGAAACTCCTAACCTCGGTGACGGTTCGTGGTTGTTCCCAATTCTCCACTGCAGTTATCTTCTGAGGGTCGACCTGAATACCCTGAGCTGACACAACATGACCCAGAAATGCTACTTCGTCCAACCAAAACTGGCATTTGCTGAACTTAGCATATAATCGATGTTCTCTCAGTTTCTTCAATACCAACGATAAATGTCGAGTATGGTCAGCCCTTGACTTAGAATACACCAAGATATCGTCGATGAAGACAATAACGAACCTATCCAGATACGGTTGGAACACCTTGTTCATCAATCCCATGAAAGCAGCTGGTGCATTAGTCAAACCAAATGGCATAACCAGAAATTCATAGTGCCCATAACGAGTCCTAAAGGCAGTCTTAGGAACATCGTTAATACTGATTTTCAACTGATAGTAGCCTGACCTCAAGTCGATCTTCGAGAACACACAGGCACCTCGTAGCTGATCGAAAAGATCATCGATACGCGGCAACGGATAACGGTTCTTAATAGTCGCCCGATTCAACTGCCTGTAGTCGATACACAATCTCAAGGTACCATCCTTCTTCCGGACAAATAGAACTGGGGCTCCCCAAGGTGAAGTACTGGGCTGAATGAACCCTTTCTCAAGTAACTCCTGCAACTGAATCTTCAATTCTCGTAACTCGGCAGGTGCCATTCGATATGGAGTCAACGAGATAGGATTAGTACCTGGCAACAAATCAATCGTAAATTCCACGTCACGATCTGGCGGCAATCCAGGTAAATCATCAGGGAATACGTCGGCGAAGTGCCTAACCACTCGAACGTCCTCCAAGCTTGTAGGAACGTCGTCATTAAGTACAACATGAGCTAGATATCCCTGACAACCCTTCGTCAGCAACTTCTTGGCTCTCACAGCCGAAATAACGCCATGTCTAACTCCGCTGCGCTCACCAACGAAAGTTATCTCCGGTAATCCAGGACGATGAAAAGTTACTGATTTCCCGTAACAATCAATCTTGGCACGATTGTAGTGCAACCAATCAGTGCCAAGAATGACATCAAAGTCGACGATATCTAGCGGAGTGAGGTTAGCAGGCATAACCACGTTCTCCACTATCACGGGACATTCTGGATATACATAATCTACGTAACACTTCTCCCCTCTTGGCATAGCAAACTCCAACTCATACCCCAGGGGTGAAGATTGAGGTTGAGTTAATTGAGCAAATGTATGAGAAATAACTGAGTGAGTAGCACCACAATCAATCAAGACTCTAGCATAATGACCAAGAACATTCAACGTACCCATAATCAGATCCGGGTTGTTTTGCGCGTCCTGAAGTGATAGGTTATGGATACGACCCTGGGTCTGCTGACGTCCTCCACGACCTCGGTTTGCGTGCATCCCACGCCCCTGCGGGTTTCGTCCCTGATTCGACGATCCAGTCTGCCTCGACGATCCAACACCACTAGAGGTAGTATCCAACTGCTGGGGTTGTCCCCCCGAATACCACTGAGAGCTACCTGCCGTAAACTGCTGCTGGGGCTGATACCCACCTGAGTACTGCTGCGGAGGAGGCATATACCCTCCGGAATACTGGCTATATCCACTCTGGTGGTAAGGATCCATGGGGTACTGAGGCTGGTACTGGTCCGATGAATACGGAATAGGATCCCCCGAGTAATGAAAGGCTCCACCACGACTGCTCTGAGCATAACCACTAGGACCAGAAAACTGCTGCTGAATCGGTGCTGGCGGCGATAAGGCAGGCTGCTGGGGCCTCTGCTGGGACCTCTGCTGGCCCTGAGGACAATTCTTCGCCAGGTGTCCATCCTGACCACAAGTATAGCATCCCGTAGTACCCCGCCGACACTCGCCAGAATGCCGATTGTTGCACTGACGGCACAAAGGAGTCCTCCCAGAGTTCCCTTGCCTCTGACCTCTGGCACCACCGAAGAATCGGCCTCCACCTCTCTGCCCGGTGGAACTAAAGCCTCCACTCGAAGAGCTAGAACTGGCCCCACTGCGTTTGAAGTTCTGAGTCTGCCGGGGCCCCTGAACGTACGGGCCTTTGCCCTTATTATTCTTACCCTGACTGGTCTCCTTCTCCCCATCACTATCACTCGGCATGTTCTCCGAATCCTCAATCCGAAGCAATATTTCATAAAACTCGTGGTAAGTGGTGCACTGAAACCCGGTAGCAATCGTACGCCATTTTTTCTTGGTACCCAACTTGAATCGGCGCAACATCTCTTCCTGATTGGCGGCAACATCCGGGTGATAGCGCGAAAGATCAGTGAAGGTACGGTAATAGTCATTAGCACCCAAATTCTTCTGTTTGAGATTGGTAAACTCCTGTTTCTTTCTATCGATATAGGCTGGAGGAATAAACCTGCGGTAGAACAGTTCCTTAAATACCCCCCAATCGTTTGCCTGCTCCTCAGGCATGGGCTTAGATAACTCAATCCACCACGAAGCTGGTTCCTTGGTCAAAAACCACTTTGTCGTCTCCACCCACTTATTCGGCTGTAAATTCCCCTGACTCGTCAGAATTTCGAAAGTCTTTTCGAGATGCATGAACCATTTCTCAGAACCCTCAGGCCCTTCACTCCCGTCTAATGAGTTAATCTTTAAGTTATGAACTGACTCCAAGGGTGTCCTCTGAGGAGGGGGAGGAGGAGGACGGATAATACTCTGAAATGCATGGGCAATAGCTTCCCCTAGCTGAGCAATATTGGGGAACATGGGCTCAGAAGGACGACGAGGCTCACGACGAGGCGGCATAATTCTGACAACAGACATCAAGTCATTAATATTTTCACAAAATATGCAAGACTGCAACCTAGCGCTCTGATACCAAACTGACACGCCCGCACCCGAGGATGGGGCGTGCTGGCCGTCACGTGAGTGTGACGTAGCCATGTGTGATGTGCGGAAGCTAGGATCGAAAACTAAGAACGAATTAATTAAAACCAGAACCACTAGCAACCTAGGTACGATAGCGTACTAGATGCATAAAACAATACTTATACATAATCAGAGCGTTCTAAGTTTAACTGCAGTCAAGCATAAAGAAAAAGGGGTTTAATTACACCCTCGGTGACATACATATGAATGAAGCTGTCAGAAAGCCGGGAGTCCTCGAAGTGCCAATTTCGTAACTCTCGCTACCTAGAACCTGGAGGGGCGAAAAACAAAACTGAGTGGGTCAGTAAAACAATTCCTTTTTCAAACCATTCTTTATTCAAATCGTATAGCCCCTCACCGTAAAACCTGTAATAATTTCCCAGAATCAAAATATATACTCAATATACGTAGATTTTCAAAATCATGCAGAAAGAGTATGTATGCCATGCCAAAATATTCAAAACGGAACTCAATCAAAACTAATGATGTGATTAAATGTCAGGTAATCAATCTCAGCCCTCAGCTGCATAAAATCTCATAATCATCTCGGCTCTCGGCCGCCTATAGGTCTCATAATCGTCTCAGCCCTCGGCTGCCTGTATATCTCATAATTATCTCGGCTCTCGGCCGCATATAGGTCTCATAATCGTCTCAGCCCTCGGCTGCCTGTATATCTCATAATTATCTCGGCTCTCGGCCGCATATAGGTCTCATGATCGTCTCAGCCCTCGGCTGCCTGTATGTCTCATACTCGTCTCGGCTCTCGGCCGCATATATGTCTCATAATCATTTCATCACTGCTAGTTTATCGATTCTCACTAATGCATGCTCTCACCTGGCACTTACCTGTGCGTCCACCGCACCAACATGCGAATATGCAATCATTAATGCATAAAAATAATATACAATTACTTTGCATGGCATAAACTTTCATAAACATTCATTTATTTCATTCTGGGAAAAATAATAATAAAATATAGGAAATACGGTAAAAACTGCCCACTCACTGATAGGTCGCCGGATCGTAGCCCCCGCGTCTAGCCTGGCTACGCTCGTCCTCGGTGTATGTCTCACCTATATGAGAAATTACTATAAATACGTTATTTAAGCACATACACGTAACTACGAAATTAACTTCTCATACATAGCTCAATTTTGGCATACGAATATACCAACGCGACCTACTCGACGTCACGAGCGTCGCTATATTTTTAAAATAATTTTTGGAGGTCTCACGCGCCCCCACGCGCCAGCACAGGCACGGGGCTACGCGCCCCCCACGCGCAGGCGCGTACGCGCCACGCGCCTTCTTCCTCGAGCTCGCCGGAGCTCCGCCGGCGCCGGCCACCGGTCGCCGGAAAACCTGCAACTCGACTTTCCTTCGCCATTTCTTCACCATTTTCTCTCATTTTTCTTCCTACGTGCTCTAAATTAAGTGTAGAACAAGTCTATACCTTCAGAAACCTCGAAAACCAATGAGATTCTCGTCGGGAAATTCTCCAAAACCGGCCACCTCCGTTCTCGACGATCCCGACGTCAACGCTTAGCCAACGAACGTCTCCGAGCTTCCTTGGGACCTTCTAAGACTCGTGGTGAGCTTAGTTTTGCCTAAAACACAACGTATGAAAAGTTCATGAACAGTGCCAAAACCGTACGTCGAGAGAACGGCGTGAAAACGAACGAAACCTTACCTGAAATGGGTGTCAACGTACTCGTAGGAGGCTCAGGAGTCGAATGGTGGTGATGGATGGTTCGATCTGTGGAGTTTTGAGGGTTTGTGGGTGTGTCCGTACACGTTCTGGGCGAGGGAGAGAGAGAGTCGACGGAGGAGAGAGAGAGTGTCGGTGGAGTGTGAAAATAATGTGTGTGGTCCAATACACACACACACAAACACACGTACTAATTTCCCCGAAGGGGTAATTCCGTCATTTCACCAATAATATTTAATATATGTCGGGACGGGTCGTCACAGTGGTCCCCATATCTTGCCACGTCAGCACTTAACAGAAAAACTAACAGAAAATTTGACGGAGGTATGACATTGTCACAAATTCGTAAGATGCGGTATGACATTGTCACGTTTTAAAGATGAGGTATGAAAGTGTTGTGACACCAATAGTTGAGGTAGTTTTTTGTAATTTACCCTAAAATTTAATTGCATAAATTGCAAGTAATTTGCATCTATTACATTATAAATCAGAAGTTAACGTTTCTTTAAGCAGCTACAACCAACCTTCTCACAAGAGAGAAACCATTAGAATGAACCCCACTAGACGGTAGGCCAATGAGAACATCTCCAGCCACAATGTTTTTCCCATCAATGATAGATCCCTTTTTCACAACTCCAACAGCAGAGCCACCCAGGTCATACTCGCCATCTTTATAAAAGCCTGGCATCTCGGCGGTCTGAAAACATACGAAAACATTACGAAACAACGTTGTGTCTGTAAGTTTACAGCCACATATCATAGGGCAGTGATAGTTCAAAACAACTAATTAGTTTAGAATACCTCTCCGCCCGAAATTCTACAGCCAGATTGTTTGCAACCATTACGAATACCTTTTATAACCTAAAACGAACAGAAGAAAAACAAATAAGCTATGCTGTAGAGGTATCTGTCTATGCAATCCAAGAGGCTCAGGCATACTGAACTCTACCTTTGCAGCAATATCAACATCAAGGCGGCCTGTAGAAAAGTAATCCTGAAAAGATAATGGCTTGGCCCCAAGAGTAACGATATCATTGACATTCATGGCAACCTGAGAGTTGAATGAGTGAACAAACCTGGTATGAAAAGCAATTATCTAAATTCAAGTAAAAATCATATTTGTGAAACAAATGCTGGAAATATTACCAAATCAATACCAATGGTTTCATGATTTCCAGTCTCAAATGCAAGCTTAAGTTTCGTTCCAACACCGTCTGTACCGTGAACAAGGCATACATCATCTGTTGATCACCATATAGTTAGTTAAATTGATGAGCCCAAATAATGATATCAGACAACCATATATAAATATAGCACAACCACACAAAAAATATATAAACACAAATTAGTTAATTGTCACATATTATATATGTAGTCATTCTACTTTGCAATTAACTGCACTTGACGACACAGGTTCAACGACATAATATTGACAACCATATATCAATCGCATTTTTCCAACTGTAACTCTGCAATATGTGTCCAAAGATAAAATATAATTTAGAAGCGATCCTAGGTGTTGCAATTTTACTGGGTTTAACACTTTGGATGTGTTTGTGTCTTAACTGTAAGTTTTCCTAGATGCTAGATACCCTTAAGGGCTTATACCCAAAACCCTATGCCCTAAAAACTTAACGTTACTCACGCGTTCTTCTTGCCTTCTATTTTGATTAGTTATATAACTCTTCCTTGTGAAGAATGCAAGGTTATTCCAAATTCCTTTTAGGGCTGAAGTTCATGAAACCCTAAGCTTCTTTTGTAAAACCCTAAATTTAACCTTTTTGACCTGGCGTGCAAACCTGTGAGTCTGTGACTTTACATTAGGGCTATAAATATACAATGAGGTAGAGACCTAGATGGAGTCTTAATACCTAAAAAAATTACAACCGATAACAAGATACAAATATTTGGAATTTCAAATATGAAACAGCAACCCTTATACGAGATCAACAGCCATTATACTCTCTTATCAACAATGCCTAATATATGCCCATGTGCTAGCTGCTTGTGGCTTCATCACGACAGTCCGAGAAGACTCATAGAGGTATTTTAGCCTCCCATTGCACATTGTGCGATTTTGAAATATCCTGAATATGCTCAATATTTCCACGGAAATATCCAAAAATTCAGGAAACGATATGAAAAGAACTTCATCTCATATCCACGATATTTCTAGAAATCAGTTAATTTCCTCGATATTTTCAGGAAATATCCAATGTTTGTAGACAATTTGCAAAAAGTTTGCATGAAATATCCATGAGCCTATGCATTCTTTATTTTTTTTTAAATTTCTTTCTTTATGGTATTAGTTTACTTCACTAAAATGTGTGCTACTTTCATGACAAAAATTACAATTAAGACATGTATAATTTATTCTTTCTAGTGAAATACTTTATTGTATTACTTGTCATTATAAGGAAGTTTTTCTTCTCACATATCACTGACTTATTGTTTACAGAGTATATAATCATTAATTCTTGATTCATACATTGTTGTGGCTTCATATGACATTCCCTAAAAATTAATTTTAAATTTCCATGTTTTTTGAGGAAATGTAACACATATGACATTCCCTAAAAAATAATTTTATATTTCCACAAATTTGTTTATCGATATTTCCACCGATACCGATATTTAAAACACTGTGTGCGATTCACTAGCGTCAGGAATCGAATTCAAGATGTGTCATGTGAAGTACAGACCTGAAATTCGTCCCCAATCACTGGGCCACCCGTGGTAGTTGATAGTTTGTTCTTTTGTTAAGTGTTGTGTCTGACATATTATTTATATTTGGGACGTGAAGTTTGGTAAGTGGTGTAGGTCACGTGGATGCAAAGCTGCGTCTTTTCACCAAACAACACAATGGGTTCTATAAGTGGTGTAGGTCACATGGATGCAAAGCTGCGTCTTTTCACCAAACAACACAATGGGTGGTGTAGGTCACATGGATGCAAAGCTGCGCCTTTTCACCAAACAACACAATGGGTAACCCCAAACAAATTCTCCCGTACCGGAGAGGAGAGGCTTTGCCAGTTAATATAGAACCCAAATAAAAGGATTACGGCGACAAGAACGAAGATTAGAATTTGATTTGAACATTTTAATCTTTAAACCAGAAGTTAAACTGCATCTTTTATGTGATAAAGCTCAGAATTGCTTTATAAGACACATGTATGGATTAGGATTCCTGTTCCTTTTGGTTATACTGCTAATATCACAACGTCTTGAGCTAATGTAGGATCTGCTTCCGCTCAAGAACCTACTTGGCTTGGTTCAAAATCTCATGCGTTCCCGGGCTGGAGAAGATCATTTTTGGAAGAGCGATGAATCACTACTGAGTATCTAGCCGGGGCGAAGGGAAAAAGAAAGTGATCTAGCCTACAGTGAGTTGCATTGCTAAGGGGCTCTAGTTGTAATGCCTAAGAAAATTGGTTCCGGCTATGCCGGTGATACTAAAGCCAAGGGATTAGGCCACTGGGAAGAATTCAAACAGCCTTTACTCTTAGCGACGCGCTTGTGAGCCTGTGACCTGCTTTTCATATAACAATACTACAAGAACATTGTCAACATACTTCCTACAAAACAACCTCCCTTTTTATTGTTTCCTTCTGATGGGCGGGAAAAAGTTTTCAACCCTCTGAATCTTCGAAATGCTTTGGACTGTCAAGTTCACCCATAGTTGCAGAGGCAAAAGACTCCGAAGAATCTATACTTGAAAGGGAAGAGACAGAATCATCTGAATCCAATACAATGTGATCATGAAGAGCGATGTTATCTTCATCAATCTCGGATGTCTCTGACAACTCTGCTCCCAAAAGTAGTTTGTTTATCGCTGACTTTGCAGTTTCAACAAACCACTCATCCTCGGAGAGTGCACTATTAAACCAGAAGAATTTTAGTTGTGGATTGTGTTGGATAAAAACGGAAAAATACGCCCGCCCACATGTACACAACTTACCTTTGTACTTCTATGCCTCTAGCAGAAAAAGCCCTGATAGCACGAGCAATTATAGCTGATGCAATCTGGTGCACATGCCTTGATGGATAACCCGCAAAACGTGCAATTTCAACAGTGAAGTGCATATCAAGAATTAACTGCAACAACAAAGTTGATTATGCGCTAACTGTGAAGTTAAATTGTGAATATAGACAGTATGGAATGGAAGGATATAAGTACCTGCTGCAACCCAAGTGGCTGAAGAGGACCTGTATCATCCTCAAACACAGCCCAAAACTCTTGTTCATCGGACAACCACATTACAACTGTCTCAGTTAACCTAGCAAGCAAAATTTTCTGAATTCTATCTTTTCCAAGTAACACATCTCCAGCCACGGTTGCTAATTGCTGCAGCTTTGCAAATAATGCCTGAAACAATAGGACAATCTCATTACTTGTACCACAAAATATCCAGCAATAAGATGTGCATATGCTGTGGAGAAAGTCATGTCTAAATGCAAGGCCATGATCATTTTGGACAGTATATACCACATTGAGGAAAATAAACTCAACTTTCTAGCAAGTTCCTGAAACCTTTTTCTAAACTGTGTAAAGACGGCCAAATGAACAACAGGGTGCTTCCAGACAGCCAAACAACCCAGATTAAACATACTACGACAAAGCAAATATTCAGAAATATTAAAACAAGCAATTTAGGGTGAAGGGTTTAAAATACTCAGAATATCGTAAGGCAATAACTATAAACCAAACATACAGGCATCAAGCAATCATAAGTTTTGAAAAAGATTTAGACATAAAATTTAAAATAAATAATATGATTACATAAAAAACCGTGTATATGGAGAGCATATAGAGGAAGAAACAAGACCTGAAATGGAAGCGAAGGCAAAGGGGCTAAGTCCCAATACAAATCATCACCATTCCCATTTAAATATATTTGGGCATCCAGTCGTGTCTGTCCTTCTCTTGAATAAATGAAGCTCAAGACATATTGCCGACAGAAATGGTCTCTTAGCTTGTCAAATGAATGCTGAAGACGACGCCTCCAATCCTTTAACTCTGTAGAAGTACTTGGAATAGGTGTGACATTTTCAGCAAGTCCACTTTTTGGTTCCCCACTTTCAGTCTGCTGCTTCCAGAGGGTCATTACAGCATTGGGCAGTAGTTCATCCAAGATGGTAAATGCAACTCCCAAAAGGGCAAGCTGTTCTGAATCTGTTTCAGCTCTAAAAGATACAAACTCCTTCAGCTCAGCAAGACTGTCATCATCAGATGGACCGGGTAGGGCTTTAATTAAAGCATCCATGTATTTATCAAAAAGTTGTCCGATCCTGCTCAGTATGTTTCCTCCAAAATGCAAAATGGTCAAAGGGGCCAACTGTTCCAATATATCCTGTGAAATTTTTACCAATATAGCATTATGAACTGAGAGTTGAGTCATTACTTGCAAATTAATAACATCGATGAACTTGGCATTACTAATTTACTAGTGAACAATACATATTCAAAATTTCAAATGCATATGCACAGACAGACATAGAAAAGTATTCTGCAGAAACTAATTGCTTACTTATCAGGTGTGCCCACATCAAATGCAAGCACACACAGAAAAGTAGAAGGCACCTGCATACTTAATTACATTGGAAGTGTGTGTATGATTGCATAATTGTATTTACCTCAATATTTTATTTTATTGCACATCCAAACCTCCTCAAAGTCCAGCTGAGTGTAAGGGAAAACTTTCCCAAGAAAATAATGAAGAAATAATTTGGAGAATTTTAAAATTTTTGTTCTCAGAGTAGTTAGAATAAAGGCTTGTTAAATCGACTTAATATAAGTTCAAGCATTCTATGGCATTCTCAGAATAGGTCTGAAATCTTGCCATCATCCTAATTTCTCAAGTTCAATCCTCAACATAAAACCTAACAAGACCAGCATAAGTTAATATAATGCTTGTATCAGTACACAGACATAAAAATAAAAATTATTTGTAGAAAGATTAGAATGGTACTAACTTACTTCAACAATGCACATAAATTTTATCCCACTATCAGCAAACAAACTATGTGATGATGTTGTGAATGCAGACAGAGGAGGTGCAAAGCGAGGTGAAAATGACATGCACTCATCAGCTTCTACCAATTCAAGGACAACTTTTCTTGCCCGTCTAAAGTTCAATTCTAAAACTTCTTCAATAAAAGGCCGCAACAACACCAGAATCAATTTTGACAGTTTCAGCCCTTGTCGTTCCAGCATCAAAGAGTAGTTGAGACTAGCCTGAACACAAATGCTAGCTGCACGTAAAGCAGACACTGTGTCAGAAGATGGTGCATTCTCTTTCACCAACCGTACAAAGTATTCGATTTCCCACTCTGCCCATTGTACTACTCTATTGGTATAAACACGATCATCACCAAATATTAAACCAGACTTCGTCGTTGCCAGTGAGATTGTAGAAAATACAAGCTTAGACAATGTTGCTGGATATGTCTTTGGACAGACAGAAGAAGAAGGAAATAGAGCTTCGGTGCTCTTCTCAATATGGGACCCATAAAATTTCAGCAGTAACTGGTGTGCCAAAGGACCTTTTCCAAGCTTTATTAGCCCACTTAAGGCCTTCTTCAACTCAACAAAACTAATAAAAGGTTGTCCAGTAATCTCAACCAGCTGATCCTCGAGCAGTGCTTTTCTTTTCAAGAAATCGGATCTGTATGAGGATCCATCAGTTGTTGAAGTATCTCCCGAGCTTTTCAGCTCTGGAGAGTTTCTCTCTTCAGCATCTAGAGCCTCTAATGCTTCTTCTACTTTATGTTCAGCTAAGAGAACATCAATTTTCTCCAAAAAAATCTTGTGATCGTCTGTTTCAATTGGCAATGGATCTTGAAGTTCACAAATATCAGGGTTTGGCTCGACTTCACTTGTAGACCGATTCCACTGTTCCATTTGATGGCATACACCAGTCATCAAATCCTGCACAAGAATCCCTTGAGTTGAAATATGCTTTCGGAGCTCAACCAACTCGTGCTTCATTTCTACAGCCTCCTCAGATATCCTGCAGTTAGCAGTAACATTAGACCATACATGCATGGATAAGCAGGATTAATGAACTTATTGAAATTAACTGAAATTCAAAACAGTTTACACCTATTCAGAAAGAAAAACAGCTTTGGGCCATTTTGGGACCATGTTTCAGGGTTCTGGAGGGCAAACCCAAGTAGACCTCAAAAGATGTTTTTCTTGATATAGAGGATTTCAAGAGAATCAATGAACCATAGGAGAGATATCAAGGATGCATAGTTTTGAGAAATAAAAACATAGAGGTTAATAAGAATCGTTCATGCCCTTCTGGGGTTTCAAACAGTGTTTCTCCAAGAAAATTGAGGTGGGACACTTGATCAGTCCTGTAAAACTCTTCAGGGCTATGTTGGAGAAGCTCCCACACATGGCATGCAATTATCAAAAAGGAAAAAGGGATGCATGTTAACTTCTGTTCAGTCAACAAACTGTTACCACGCACATACAGAGACATTGCCACAAATTTCCTGTTACATTAAATTATGCTAGCATCTTCCTGCCCAAGAATCATGCCTATGAAACATTTTGCTCAAAATGGTAAGGTGGTTGCAGCACTGATAAAAACACAATTTTTATCATTATGAGGTGAAATATTTCAATGTTATGTGTGCAAAAGTTTTCTAAGTTTCGAGTTATAAATCTAAAAAGCAGTTGAGCTTTCACATCCCCTTCGTGACCACCAGTACTTCAAGTTGTCAAACTTGTTGGCCTAGTAACATAATCAAACTAAGTAGTTTCGCTTCCCAAAATGTTTTTCTTACATGCAATTAATATGTTTCTATTACTGCTTTAGTTTGTATGAAATTCTCATCAAAGGATCACTGATTGAATTTCTTCTCGTGCATAATACCAAGAAATTTTCATGTGGCAGATTCTGTTCCTAAAATGTTTTTCCTGTATTCTCTTCCCCTGTGCCCAAAAGTTCAAATAGTAGATCATAAGCATGAACCATTTCAAACTTGCGAACTTCTTGCATGGACAATTTGTATAGTTTTTATCTTTTCAGGTAGAAAACTAATCATATATATACTTATTATTGCTTTATTGTTTAACAAACACACAAATGATTCAGTATTATTGACTTACCTCAAAAAAGCCAAATACTTTGTTCTCATATTCCCACATAAGTTCTCCACTGCATCCTTTAAATCTAACAGCTCGCAGCATAGCTTTCTAATTCCCTGCATAATCAACATATATGTATTAAGTTATAGGAATGTCGTTATCGTCCTTCACAGATATATGTATGGTTCAAAGTGATAGAAACCATAACAATAGTCATAACAATTGCTTACTGAAACAATACAAAAGAAGCATCGTCAATAAAGTCTATAAGAATCTCTACAGTAATACAATTCTTGGAGCTGCCAATCTGAGACAGAAAGTACTGTCCCAATGGCGGCGAAGTCCATAGTTTTTCACCCCAAACAAGCTTACAAAAAACATATGCATTACTTCATGTTCCCAAGAAGTGCATACATTAATCATTTTTATATCGACATATGATTTGCTTCTAATGAGCATTGTGACTCTCGCATCATATGCCTCCATTAAAAGGTAGATCTACCACACATATGGACAATGTCAACATACTATTACATTTTTCCATGAGAGTATATATTCTAAACAGATTGCAATGAGCCATTCATACTGCCAGATATCAATACTATTGTAACCAAACTCTTAACTGTTAACCACCTAAACTAAAAACCCTTAAGGGCTCGTAAACTTAAGGCCTACGAGAATGCATTCGGAAAGCAAACACTAAGTACAAATGCACCAACCTATAACATAAAATCGATTGGAGTAATCTTTTCAGTAAACGAAATCATTTTTCTATTCATCCAATCACTAAGTACAAACCGATCAATAACGCGAAATCGTCACAATGCCATGAAATTGCTGGCCAGTCACTTTTTTTCTTTTTGCAAATTCGGTCTTTTACAGCATTAAGTAGACCTTAACCTAGATGGGAAATACAACTGTTCCCTCAAATTGTACATAAGAAAGTGAAAACCCAGATCAAAAGGGTACAAATTCAGGTAATAATGTATGAAAAAATCATAATTACACTCAAAAGTATTGATTAATTTGGAATGGGCAATTCTCAATGGTCGAATAAATGGGTAAATGGCGGAGGAAGCAGAAGAAGAAACCTTTTCAGTGCGGGATTGGTAAAGAGAGTCGACTTTGGACTGGGAAGTGATGCTCTCGATCGACGGAAAGTCGTCGTCTTCTTCGCTGCTCTCCATTTTCGACTGATCTCTGCGTTTACCTCTGCTCTCTCTGCCGGCTTCACCCTCAGTTTACTGAAGTAGATGTTAGAGACAGCTTGTCCGAGAGAGAGAGAGAGAGAGAGAGAGAAGAGTAAGCGGGAGAGAGAGAGAGAGACGGCAAAAGATATAAAAGACAGGTAGTAAATGGATAGTAAATTGTAAATTTCTTTTTCTTTTTTTTTATTTCGCACAAAAGATGCTATTTTTTACGGGATAATACTGGCTCCTCAAAAATGAGTTGGAACTCTTATTTAAAATTATTTGTTGCTGATTTTTAGAACTTTGTGTTAGAACATTTCATATTATAAATCACTCAATATTTCAAAAAATGGGTCTTTTTCTTCTTCTTTTTTAACTTTTTTTAATTAATTATTTTAATATTTTTAATAACACGTGGTGCTCAGTCATTGTCTATATGAGCGTCACATCATCACTTAACCAGAGAATTAATAGTTTGACTAACGGATATATGAGACTGTCCCAAAACTTACATTTTAAGTATAACTCTAGAATGAAAAAAAATTGATTTACTAAATGTTGAAAACTACAAAACTTTACCTTCTTTTTTTAATTTACCATGCAAAAACATAGTACTAATCGGTAATTTTTAAAATGCCATATGATTCTACATGCTATTATTATTTGTCATTTAAATTAAAATTTTAAGCGATCAATTGTCATTTAAATTAAAATTTTAAGCAATCATTTGTCATATCAATTTTTTAAAATCATTAATTTAGCTAGATTTCCATCCACTGAAGCTCGGAAAGCTCCACCGTTTCAAAGGCGTTTATAAGAAAGAGGCATTCCACATGAAAACATTGTACAACAGCGTAACATCAAGTATCGAGAAGCAGCATCAGCTCATACATAGTAATTAAAACGCTATAACATTAACGTTACACACGCTCGAATCAGTACACAGCATTCCTTTCCCTTCCGAAAAATGGGAAGAGATGAAGGTAATAGAATTATACCCCGGACTTCTGTTCTGTTACTGCGGTATCCTTGAAATCGTAAGCAGCATCTGCGGAAGAGGTGTCAATGTCATTCAGACCCAATTCTTCGTTTTGCTCCCAGGACCTCTCGTATTCCTCAACTGTAGTCGACCAGCACCAAAGAAAATAACGTCAAGCACAAGAAAGCAATAACTAGCGTCGTCGTAATCAGGTAAAGGAATGAACAAGCAGTATAATACAAGGAACTCGCTAACGAAAATTAAAATCAAATGCTAAAGAAAAAACTGGAAAGATAAGAGGTCTGCCTGTCACACAAGCATTTACCAGAGAAAGCATTATCGCACTCGAAGATTATAATAGGGAGTAATAAAATTCTGTGAAGTCCAAGATAATACTTTCTTCCATACAAATTTCCGTTAAAAAGTTTCAATTCCATCAGATTTTATCATTATCGCACTCAAAGGTTATCTGCAAGAACTGTCACACAACCTCAGATGCATAAGGCGACACATAACTGACGTAGTTCTAAGAAGGTATCTTGTTTGCAAGAATATATAGTGACAATGTAGAAAATCAACTAAATTACATAGACGTTGCAGAATCTAGATGAACAGACAAAAATATCCTCTCTTGACCCAACTAAGGAAAAGAAAAAGATTGCTTATTGGTAAAACCCAATTTCCCTCTCACACGTCTTGATGGTCAGCAATCATCCTCTACTAATGTAATGTTAACTGTGGCATTTTCTCTCAGAGCAGAAAAATGAGGAACCATGAATTTTTAAAGTACATTCGAGATTGAAGAAAGAAGTCTTACACATCAACTGATGGTCATCTTTTATATCGTCAGTCGCTGGTGCAATAAAAGAATTAGCCAATGCATCATCAAGAATTAAAGTCCAAGGCTCTTCTAGACACAGAAGCTGCAGCAAAGGGAGAGAGGTTAGTGGGAAAATTGATATTGTCTATGGAAAAGGTAAAGCCACCATCATGATTCATAAAAAGACAACCAAAATAAAAGATAGAATAAAGCAAACTAATTTTCCGTAGCCATTACGAAAAGAAAAAAAAATCCATATTTAAAAATTTCTGCCATCTTTACAAAGTTTGAAATAATTTTCTTGCATGAGAATTTTAGTCCATCTACGTTCCATGCATTGATGAAAAAGAATATTACAGAAACTAAAAGCTCAGGCCGCACATTTCTTTTCTATATATGTTCCAGTGGGAGGCCATCTAGTACCTTTTTTAGGCTTGTATGAAACTTTAGCCACTTGCTTCTCTTATTCTCATCAAGACTGTCTCCAAAACTAAATCCATGCACTCTTTCAAGACCTGCAAAACCAGTTATAAAGGCACTCTTCTCAAAACCATACCACAGATTAGCCATATCAGTTCGGGGTAATTAGAAGAAATACCAATGTTAAATTCCACTCTCTGAGAGGTAGGTACTCACAAGGAATTAAACGAATCATATACTAGAAATCACAGCATGTCACAGATGGCACAGACAGAAATATCAGAACTTACTTTCACTAATTTTCATTATCAAGCCTTCAATAGTTGTAACAACCCCTCCCAGAGTGCCACTAGCCAGCTCCAACTCAATTTCTGGAATTATCACGCTCGCTGTATCGGACTGATCCAGCATGATAGTTTGTCAGACTACAGTTGGAACTTTATACTAAAAATAAAGGTAAGATCTCATGGACGCGGAATCAACACACATTTATTCCCATCCAAGTTGATATTTTTATCCTGCACATTGAGGATGCTTGTATGTATATAACTATATGAACAGACAAAACAGAACAAACAAACAAAAACATTTTCCTTCCTAGAAA
This sequence comes from Crataegus laevigata, assembly GCA_963580275.1. Taxonomy (NCBI): domain Eukaryota; kingdom Viridiplantae; phylum Streptophyta; class Magnoliopsida; order Rosales; family Rosaceae; genus Crataegus; species Crataegus laevigata. Next base: position 10,087,288 of record OY756939.1, on the reverse strand, counting down.
GAAAAACACACTTTTTGCATTCTTATAGCATATATCTGTACATCACTCGGTACTACAAGCAACGGCAAAACAAAACCTTTATTTTTACAGAATTGATAAACCAATAAACCAGTCCATACTCCCCATCTTTTCACAATTTCTGTCTGATGGAAATCTAAAGTTCCATATTCTTGTGCAGATGTGCAGAAATTGCAGTAAAATTTTCAATAACATTCAGCCAACAACCACTCTAATCAGAACCATTAGAACCAGTCAACTTTGGGAAAGCAATGTCAAGTGCTACATGGTACTGGTATAAGGGCAAATGGAAGTAGTATTTGTAAAGATCATAAGATAAAGACATGAAATGATAACAACATGGTAATAGACATCATAAGATAAAGACAAGGTATGATAAGAACATAGTAATAGACCTTTATTACATCACGACTAAGATCCTTAACATTCTTCACACGAAGAATAATTTTCTTCCCTTTCTCAGGAACTCGTCCACCAGGCTTCAACTGCACAAGAGAGCATAATTTAACAGCAAAGCATGGAAGAGAAAATCGACAAAATAAGATCAGTACAAACCTCAGAATTGCGGTAACCACAAGCATCACAAGTGGATGCCATGACAATTACTTCTTGAAAATATGGAATGTCTGTAAATGGTTAAGAAGAAAACGATATTGCAAAAAGAAGTTCTAGAGGTAAAAGGGACTTCTAGTTGCACGTCCTAAGTTTCTTTAACAACCAACTGGATTGTTTTAATCTTTGCCTTGGATGTGTTTTTTTCTAGGTATTGTTGGATCTATAGATAGGCCATTGTGTTATATTTAAAGCAGAAGATTCATTTTCACAAGACAGAAAACAGTTCCAGATCAGCTGTAAAAGAGAGACAACTTATTGACTTAAATATCTGAAGACTGATAAAAGACCCAAAGGGATACTGGTGACAAACATTCGAGTTTCACACCTAGCAGTACAAACTCCGCATGTCGATGGGAAAGTCATCACCTGCCAAACAGTATAAATATTCACTAAATATTTCAAAACCTATAAATGCTGATAAGATACCGAATTATAATGCATAGAACAATTAATAAATGTGTACCTCCTCTGGAGCTGTGTATCGAAACAAAGATTCAGCAATTTCAGCGCTATTACTCTGAGCAATGGCCCGATGACCCGCTGCTGCTCCTATTGAGCCATGTGGGACTCTTTGTACTTGGTCAGAAGTGCTAATTACTTCTGTCGATGCTGCATCAGCAACATACCCTAATGCTGTTTGTTGCTCTGGAGTTCGCTCATAGAACTTTATACTCAATGATGGATCGGGGGACGGAGCAAACCTGCATACATAATATTTTATACCCTCAGTCAGTGAAAAGTCAACCCCACTTAGTGGGAAAAGGCTTTGTTGTTGTTGTTGTTGTAGTCAGTGAAAAGTCCAAACAAAAAGCAACATTCAGTTTCAAATTATAGCGACAAGAAATGAAGACAAATCCAAATCCACCACAAATGCAAGTCACATGTGAGACATTAGCTGCATTCCTTTTAAAAGTGACTCCAACTTAAACCGTATATTGATGGAACAAATCCCAAGGACCAAAATTATAACAAAGCGGTTCTCTTTTCAAAATTGCAAATCTCTTACAGGTTCTCAACAAAACTGTTTCCAGCTGGATCATCAAGGATGAATGTGAAGGACAAGTCTGCTGTAGCACAGGCTCTCAACTTTAACAAAAACTGGTCTAGTGCTTCAGCAGTCTGAGGATCCACTTTCTGAAAACCCAAAAGACAGTAAGTAAATATTGAGAGAAACTACATTATCTCAGAAAACAATAAATGTAAAACTTCTGTATGAACCTTGCGTTCTTCTTGAAGTGCTTGCAATTCATCTGCTGCTCGTAATAATATCCCCTCCACCTGAATTATCAGACAAATATAAGATGTTTGAAAAGGGAAAGGGTGGCGTGGGGGTGGAAGGTAGGTACTTCTGAAAAAAAATATAAGGAAAAAAACTGAACTGAAGACACAATATATATGAGAAATTATACAAGAAAGACCAAACTACATAATCAAAAAGGTGATACAGGGTCCAAGGTTAAGGTGCATGCATATACAATTAATACGCCTACCCATCTCCAATGTTAATCTTCTCGGAGAACCAACCACTTAAGCCTACCCATCCAGAAAGATATTAAATAAAAGGTATACAAAGGCTTTACTTCCAGTCAGCTCCTTTTGCATATAAACAAATTTAAACCAAACCTTTATCCTTTCAACTATTACAGAAACGGTTCGCCAGCCCCATGAGGGGATAAAAGAAAAAGAATTGATTTGACTGAAGGAAAACAGAAAAGTTAAAGAAATCTGTTGAAATCACAACGCTACATTGTAAAATCTGCAGATTCTGCACTGATATCATTATCACTACACAGGGGTCATTCATACAAGTAAAAAATAAGATATCAATACCAACCACAAAATTACCAAGGTGAATGGAGCTAATCTACTAAGCAGCAATTTATCCAACTCTACTAGAGAAGAGGAGGAAGTAAAACAATACCGTTGACAGAGATCCACGTTGAGACTCCGGAGGAATCTCAAAATCCAATTCGGGAATCTGCGTACACAAGATGAAAGAGAATGCACAACTCAATACATTTTTGTTACCTTATACATATAGATAATTATAGACAATGCCACAAGGAATAAGAACAGACAAAATTAATTTTAGTTTGATTAACTTCTAGCATTTTATTATTGCTATTCTTACATATCTATGCAATATTTCCTTGCTCCTGTTGATCATCTTGTAAGGGGAATTATAAAAAATAAAAATCTTTTCTATTGAGTGTCAATTAGCACCTAATAGGGAGATATTATAGCGTATTGAAAACTCTAGAGATTGGGCCACTACTGGGATCTAGCCCAGTCTCCATAGCCAGAATGTGGAAACCTTACTACTAAACTACATTAAATAAAAGTTACCACTAGGAACTGTATGTCAGCATTCATCCAATTCAAGATTCAGAACTTTTTTTAAAATTATTATTATGTTACTCTGAAGTCTGAAACACCAAATCCAATAAGCTCTCCAACTAAAGTCGGATAATATGAAGATGTTAAAAAGCTGTAGATTAAAGAAATGCAATAGAAGAACACTGCAAACAGCTAAACTCGGATAATATGAAGATGTTAAAGTACCTTAATAGTAGCAGACTCAGACTTCACCACTTGTCGATTAAGCATCTGCACAGAAAATGTTCATCAATTCGGCAATCCTTAAGGAGGGGGAACGTTCAATAGACCTTAAGCAAAAATATCTTGCATTGCATTGTGTAAAGATAAGGGCTTTGTGATTATAACTTATTAGTGCTTCAACACGAACACGATAAGTACTTTTTGTTACTTTAGCTAAATACCGCAAATTTGCGACATAAATGAGAGATAAAATTATCCACATAATGCAAATTATAAAACTTTGATTACTCTAACCTTGGGATCGCCAGAAGGCACCTCCAACCGGTAGCAGCAACCCTTTGGTTGGATCTCACCAGCAAACTGAACCTCATTATTCCTGTGTCGACACAAAACATACAAAATCGAAAATCAAAGATCTAAAATTTCACTAAACCAATAAAAATCTGAACCAATTACAATCACATAGTTCTAAATTTTACCTCTCATTGCAATGCGGGCACTCGAAAGCCGAAAGCAAAATCTGCAAACGAACAAACACTATCAAGTACACAAAACAACAGCAACAAGAAGAAATTGGCCAACTTTATAAGCAACTAGAGGCATACCTTTCTGAAGTGTGGAATCATAGTCAGCAGAAAACTGGTAGTGCCCTGAAATTAACATTAAAGTTAACATATTTAAAGATAAAAAGTAACACAGAGAAGCCCTAACAAGATATTGAGAGAGAGAGAGAGAGAGAGAGAGAGAGAGAGAGAATACGTTTTCGCCGCAGCGCATGCAGAGGCTTTCGACTTGGTAGAGAGGGGCATCGGAGTCTTCGGCGGAGACGGCTTCGACCACCGAGCGGACATCCACGATTTGATTCTGGTCTTTGGTGTTGCTATTGCCTTCCATGTTTATCTTCTTTTCTCTTTGTGTTGCTTCCTTCTCCGCGATTGAAAGGTGATGGAGTTTTGGGATGTTCGGTTGGCGGCAGAGGCACAACCGTTAAGAAAGTGCGAGAAGCTTCACAAGCAGTCTAAACAAAGCTCCACAAGCATTCTAAACATAGCTCCGGCCTGATGACGCTACCCGATCGAACCGGCACGTGCTTTTCCTTTGATATTTTGGTAGCTTCATCAAAAGTAATACTAGGGCAACAAATTTCATATCTGTATTGCATTGTATGTTTTAAGTTCGATTCTTAATTCTGGTAAATAACATGGTTGTGTCGAGGAGAGGCCGAACTGCTTCTGAGTCTTCTTGACCTACGGAATGGTGGACCGTTGCTAAAAAAGATTTTTTTTTCTTTTCTATGAGTTAAAAAAACATATCACTTAGTACTACGATTTAGTTACATTTCTCTTCACTCATAAGTGAGAGGTCTTAGGTTATTACTAGCTCATTGTGAGGCTAAGCCCAGCCCAATCTCTCTCTCCCTTAATGTAGATAATATCATTTGTTTCAAGAAAAAAAAAACATACATCCACATTGTAATTAATGTGTTTTTGTCTCTCGGGTTTAAATCATCTCCTTTATAATAATAGCCCTTGGAATATACAATAATAGCACTTGTAAATAATTTGGAGACCGTTTAGTGATTTTTATGTATCGAACATACCAATAATTTCCGTGACAACTAACATACTAATGACAAACGGTACAAGTATTTGAAACATATAGATGATGAAACGATTTTTAATTTAACTGGATTTTCACACGTATGATCTTTACCTGATGACTAAGAAACTAAATAGTACGGTTTCGATTATTAAATTAGCTTTTTAGCAAAAATGGTCTCTGAGATTGACATAACTCTTTACTTTGGTCTATAAAATTTGAAATCGATAGAAGTGATTCCTAAGTTGTCCATCATTAGTCATTTTGGTCATTCCCTAAAAATCTTAGTTAAATAAGGAGAAAATGACAAAAATAGTTCGTCAAATCATTTTGGCCCTTTATTTTTTAAATTGAGAGTATTTTTGTTATTTTGATTCTCATTTGATAGAGATTTTACACGAATGATCAAAAGGATTGATGATAGACAAACTCAAGTATCACTTCTATCAATTTCTCAAGGACCAAAATGAAGAATTATGCCAATATCAGGAACCTTATTGGCTAAAAAGCCTATTAAAATGTTGTTACAATTTATTTATTTTTTGAGCAAAGGTAACATGCATTACTAACAACAAACATTACAACACAGAGGCCCAACAATAAGAAACACAAACAAACAACAGAGACCCAACCAAACGTTAAGACCAAAACAAAGAAAACACAGAGCAACCGAAGCCGCTGCGTCTTCCCCCATAACTGTCGCTGCAACCACCAAAACAGCAGTCATGCATGTCGATCCATCCAAATTTGCTCCCTAAACAAAGCATTGCCTCACCGATACTAGTAACCAATTCCAAGCTTCCCTCCAAGCCCAGCTATAGACACCAGAGAACCTGCAACCAAGTGAAAGAAGCTCATGGCAGTCCACAAGCAACACTGCCAACAAGGCAAACAACAAAGACAATGTGGGGGTGCAAGGAACACCCGACTCAGTGCAAGCACCAAATCAAAGCACACCAACTCGAAACACCGCAACAAATCGCGACAAAGGGTGACTGAAGCTTGAAAATTGGATGAATATGGGTGAGAGACAGCAGATAGGAGAGAAGAAGGCAAATCGGCCAATAAAACCAGGGAAAAAATAGCAGATGGAAGAGGAGAAAGAGAGGGAGAAAGAAACAAAAGAAAACCCATTAATCCCAGCTGGAGCTAAGATCGACGGCACCTGAATTACACTCGATTGGGAACCATTCACATAGATTGGTAAGATTAACCCTCACACAGAGGGAAGGTCTTTCACAGAGAGAGAAAGGATCCTCATAGCTGTGTTTAGCAAATCACTGTCATTTAGTTTATTGGAATTTAATTTTCCCACTGACCTTAAATTTTGTTACATTGGTAATTATATATCCATAAAAGAAATTAGGGTAAATTACACCATACCCCCTCATGTTTGAGGTCTATTACAAATTCATACAACATCTTTAAAACATTTCACTTTCATACATCCAGTACCATTTTATTTCAAAATAACACATCCGTTAGATTTTTCATCCATTAGTCTATTAAATGCTGACGTGGTTGCCACATTTGTGCTAATGTGGCTACCACGTGGCAAAAAAAATAATTTTTTTAACTAAATCTTCTAATTAAAAAAAACCCTAGAAAACGCAGACGCCACATCCCTCCCCTCCTCATCCTCTTCTCTTCTCCCCCATTTTCATTTTCTTCCCTTACCTATAACCCTGAAGAAAAAAAAAAAAAAAAAAAAAAAAAAAAAAAAAAAAAAAAAAAACCCTTCCAGTTCGTCTTCCCCTCATCCTCCTTCTCTCTTTTCCCTCATCTTCATCTTCTTCTCCCTCATCTTCATCTTCTTCCCCTAACCCCTATTTGCAACCCCAAAAAAAAAAACCCCAGATTACGTATGCCTCCATTGCTGGGTTTGGGCGCAGGGAGGGCGGAAGGGAAGGTGAGGGGCATCGGTGGGAAGGAAGTGTGAAATTCGGGGGGGGGGGGGGGGGGGGCTCTGATCTTCTTCTTCTTTTTCTTCCTCTTCCTCTTCCTCTTCTTCTTCCTCTTCTTTCTTCTTCTTCTTCGGGTTTTGGTTTTTGTTCTTTATTTTAAATAGGGTTAATATTATAATATTGTTAATCTATAAAATAAAATAAAATTGGCCACGTCAGCATTTAATAGACTAATTGATGGAAAATCTAACGGATGTGTTATTTTGAAATAAAATGGTACTAGATGTGTGAAAGTGAAATGTTTTAAAGATGTTGTATGGATTTGTAATAGACCTCAAACCTGAGGGGGTATGGTGTAATTTACCCAAGAAATTAACTTCACTTCCTGAAGTCTAACATTTGTAAGGTTGGTTGCATGATCAAGATTCTTCGGGTTTGGGTTTTTATTTTTTTTTTAAATAGGGTTAATATTATAATATTGTTAATGTGTAAAAAATATTTTTTTTGCCATGTGGCAGCCATATCAGCACAAATGGTGGCAGCCACGTCAGCATTTAACAGACTAATGGATGAAAAATCTAACAGAAGTGTTATTTTGAAATAAAATGGTACTGGATGTATGAAAGTGAAATGTTTTAAAGATATTGTATGGATTTGTAATATACCTCAAACCTGATGGGGTATGGTGTAATTTACCAAAGAAATTAACTTCACTTCCTGAAGTCTAACATTTGTAAGGTTGGTTGCATGATCAGATTCCCTATCCAAAGTATCCTCAAAATAAGATTCCCTCTATAACCAAAGAAACAAAACTTGACTTGTTTAAAAGAAAATCCCTCTTAACCAAAAAAAAAAAAAAAAAAAAAAAAAGAAGACCCTATAAAAACTTGTTTTAGATGAATCCTATCCAAAGAAACAAAACTCGAATTGTTTAAAAGAAAGAAAACCTAATGAAACTGGTTTGAAAACTTTGAATTTTAACGATAAGGACAAAATAAAGGGTAAAGTGAATAGTACCATGATTGATTTTTAGTGTAAAAATGTGGTTACAGTACCAGGATATTTTCGTTAAAATTCCCTTAAAAGAAAGACCCTATAAAACTTGTTTTATGTAACATCTCACATCACTCAGGGGAGTGATCCTTAAATGTATATTTTCATTCCTACTTAGCACGAGGCCTTTTGGGAGCTCACTAACTTCGGATTCTGTAGAAACTCTGAAGTTAAACGAGAAGGGGGCTAGAGCACTCCAACGATGGGTGACCCACTGGAAAGTTGCTCGTGAGTTCCCAGAAACAAAACCGTGAGGACGTGGTTGGGGCCCAAAGCGGACAATATCGTGCTACGGTGGTGGAGCGGGCCTGAGATGTGGCTGGACCCGGGCCGGAATGTGACATTTTAAACAATGACCCTCTTGATCAAAAAAAAAAAAAAAAGACGACCCTCAATAAAATATTCCCCTTCCAAAGAAACAAAACTCGACTTGCTTAAAACAAAGACCCCAAAAAAAACTTGTTTTAAAGAAAGACCTCTTGACCCAATAAAAAAAGAAAAAAAAGAAGACCCTCAAAAAAATATTCCCCTTCTAAAGAAACAAAACTCAACTTGTTTTAAAGAAAGACCCTATAAAAACTTATTTTAAAGAAAGGATTTATCATAAGATTCATAACCACTCCACACATGTTGTAATTTGTGTATACGATGTATCATATTTGTTTATTAATTTCAAGTTGTATCTACAATCATTGAGCGCCCGGTTAACTATAAAGGTGTTCAAGTCGTCTAATGAATAATATATTAATCACACGGTATCAGTGGTTGAGTCAATATTTTAGATAAAGAATGACCTCCCACAAATGTAAAAAAAAAACGTTGCAACACTGCCAATAATGCTAGCTCTGTAACATGCTCGCAAATCCCTCCCTTACACTCGCGAATCCATCTCTGAGCCATTGTCTCGTCCACCATTTGGTCTTCGTTTCAGCCACTACTTTACTGCTCTAGATTTTGAGTCTAATTCTGATGCTTGTTTACTTGATGACAATGGTGTTGATTTTTCAATTCTACTCCATTTTATCAAGTACGATCCAACCATTTGGGAGCCATGTTAATTGGCGAAGAAAACAACATAATATTAAAGGTTAACTAGAACATAAAAATCGTGCATGAATGGAAATAGAATTCAAGCTTGTCAACAACCACCAGCAGCGTGTGAAAGAGATTAAACTCTAGGAGAACCAGCTCTCTCACCTAATTCCTCTCTCTCCCTCTCGTTGGGGGCTCTAATCACTTGAAAAATATTTTAAAAAAAATCAGAAAGATAACTCTAATGTTTTCTGTGTAAAAAAAAAAAAATGTCAGGTAGGCTCGGGACCTTTCTGGTCCCTTCATGGTTCCATTCATGCACAGTACCCTAAATTCTAGCTGTAAGTTGATCAAGTTTGAAGGCGAAGTTGAGTACGTGGATTTCCTCAATTAGTTAACAGCGTCTCGGAGAAAGACTCTAACTCGTTGTCTCTCATATTCAAATTAGGCCTGGACAAAAAATACCGAGAACCGAACCGAACCTGTACCGAATCCGGTCGGTTCGGTTCTTTTTTTCGGTTCATTCGGTATCGGTACAAAATCGGTTTGGTTTGGTACTTAGTCGGTTCGGTTTCGGTTCTATGTTCGGTACCGAATCGTACCAAATCAGTTTTGAACAAAGAACTAATTTGGGGTTTTTTTTTACAAAAATTGAAAAATAGGTCTTATTCCTTACCGAACCGAAAACCGAATTGAACCTACACTTGGACCGAACCGAAAACCGAATCGAACCTACACTTGAACCGAACCGAAAACCAAACCGAACCTACACTTGGACCGAACCGAACCGTACCAAAATTTTACTACAAGTTCGGTTTCGGTACCACTCCGGTACCGAACCGTGCCTAGGCCTAATTCAAATCATCTCCCATCCATTTGGTGTGCTTGTAATATATAATAATATCATCTCCTTCATTCCTGGACAAAAATGATGAAAACAAAAAAGTTAGAAGTCAGAAGTCTTGTGCATATGAGCCTTAATTGACAATATATAGAGCCTCGAATTTAGGTTCCAAACTTGATACCTAGAACCTAAAATTGAAGCGATTAACCAACCCGGAGATTAGAAATCTGAAGTCTTAACTCTCAAGTACAAAGTACCCTAAAGCAATCAACCATATGGTTAGTTATACAGTACCCTAAAGTCTAGCTCTAAGTTAATCAAGTTTGAAGGAGAAACTGAGTAGTGGGATTTTCTCAATTACTTAAGAGCGTCAATAGAGAAAGACTTTAACTCGTTGTCTCTCAATTTCAAACCATCTCACTTACACTTAGTGTTTTTTTTTAATAAATGATATTATCTACACTAAAGTAGAGGGGGTGGGCTTAGCCTCACAATGGACTAACAATAATGTGGTTCAAACTAGCTTTTGGCGAGAATCGAACCTAAGAACTCTCACTGACAAATAAAGAGGAATATCATTAGACAGTAATGCTAAGTGGCAATACTTACACTTAGAGTACTTGGAATATATAATAATATCGCTGTAATAATGGAGAAAAATTCTTCTCTACAAAAAATCAAACAAATTGGAGATCGTATAATAATTTATGTATTAGAACAAATTGATAATTTCCGTAACAACTAACATAGTCTTGACGAATCCATTTGAAATATATAGATGATAAAACGATTTCTAACTTAACTGATTTTTACATCTATGATCTTTAAGTGATGATTAAAAAAAATAAATAATTACGGTTTTGATTACTAAATTTTGTTACGTTGGTAATTATACATCCATAAAAGAAATTCCCGGAGTATACCATTTGTAAGTTTGGTTGCATGGTCAAGATTCCGTGTCTAAAGAAACAAAACTCAAATTGTTTTAAAGAAAGGATATTACCATGACCATTCCGCACATGTTGTATATACAATGGTCATTTGGTTGCATGACCATTCCGCACATGTTGTATATACAATGGTCATTTGGTTGCATTGTCAAGATTCCGTGTCTAAAGAAACAAAACTCAACTTGTTTTAAAGAAAGGATATTACCATGACCATTCCGCACATTACAATGGTCATTTTTGTTTATTAATTTCAAGTTGTATCACATGTTGTATATACAATGGTCATTTTTGTTTATTAATTTCAAGTTGTATCTACGATCATTGAGCAGCCGGCCAACTGTGGAAGTGTTCAAGTTGTGTAATGTGTAAAATATTGTATTTGGTGGACCAAAATTAGAAAGAAAAAGGATTTAATTAATTGAAAGCAGAAGAAAACAAAGCTTATATATAATGAAGCGTTTTCTTAGAATTCAAACGCGAGACAGTGAGGACGACAGCTCCTTAGTTCCTGCAGTTCTTATTTGTTTCTAATAACTCGAGAAAAATACGAGCTTTCAGGTTTGTTTTTGTTTGTAATCATATATACAACTTCTGTTTATATAATTAATTTTTACTTTTAGTTCAATCATATTGCCATGCTTGCATAGAGAAGATATTACAAAAGTGATTTTGGTGTTGAGATCTCAAGTAAACCGGAAACTTCTGCAGAATTGTTGTTGGAATACAAGAGGTAGTAAACCAGAAATAATCTGTGATTCGACGACGCGAAGCGTGACTGAAGGGATCGGAGATGGCAGGTACGTAACTTGCGATACTCTTGCTGTTGGAGAACAATTTAGAAACAAAATAACATAAATACAGAACTTGAAATACTTATACTTTATTACTAAAAAATAATTGCAATACCGTTTGAAGTTACACAATAAATACATAAATTAAAATGATACTAACTTGAATGATTCAAAGGTAGAGGCTAGTGCAAAAGTTCAAAAGTTATGTCCTTCGAACAGTATTTCTGTCCCACTCTTGTGCTTGTGGTTCTACAACGTTTGCTCGACCAGGATATAACTACCTAATTCTACAACTCGCACTGGATTATAGAATTCTAGCGAATTTGCTTTGTGTGTTTACTCTCTGGAAAGTTTGTACGTAAGTGAAGGATGAAGAAAAGATAATCTCCGATGGAACTGAGACTCCAGTTATATAGGCTCTTTCATACATCTTCAAATACCTTTTGGATGTATCTGAAGTTACACAACTCTTTTGGTGTCTGTTAATCAAAACATTTTTAATTAATTATAATTAAAAACTTAATTCAAAATTAAATCTAGGCACCCAGTGTTTCAAGGCACTTGCCTTGATTAATTAATATTAGGGTAAATGACAAAAAACTACCTCAACTATTGATGTCACGACACTTTCATACCTCATCTTTAAAACGTGACAATGTCATACCGCATCTTACGAATTTGTGACAATGTCATACCTCCGTCAATTTTTCTGTTAGTTTTTCTGTTAAGTGCTGACGTGTCAAGATATGGGGACCACTCACTAATACAGTTGGATTAAAAAATAATTAAATATATTTTTAATAATTAAAAATTAAAAAAATAATTTTTTTTAATTTTTATATTAAATCTCTCTCTCTCTCTCTCTCTCTCCCTCTCTCGCCTCTCTCTCTTCTCTCTCTTCTCTGCCCAGAACCCATTCCCATCTCCCCCCCCCAACCACCCCGACCCCTTCCCGTTCCCCTTCCGTGCAACCCCCCACCTCAACCCAGTTCGTCCCCCCTAAACCCAACGCGCACTCATCTCTCATCTCCCATCTTCGTCTTCTTCCCCTTTTCTCTCTACCTGCAACCCAGAAACAAAAAAAAAACAAAAAACAAAAAAAAAATTCGAACCCATCCAGTTTTGGCCCAGGAGACGTAACCCGAGCATCAGATTTTGCCTACTGTGTTTTTTTTTTTTTGAAATTAAAGTTTTAATTTTGGAATTCAATCTATGTGATCTTTTTATGGATTTATGGATTAACGATTAGATTTTGTTGTTAAAAAAGAAAAAGAAAAGAAGAAGAAGACGGAGAGAGAAGAGAGAGAGAGAGAGAGAGAGAGAGAGAGAGAGAGAGAGAGAGAGAGAGAGAGGGAAAGAGAGAGATTTTGCCTTCTGGGTTGCAGGGGAAAATGGGAAGGGATGAATATGGGGGGAGAAGAGGGAGAGACAGGGAGGGGAGGGGGAAGTGACGAACAGGTTTTTTTTTTTTTTTTTTTTTTTTTGCCTTCTGGGTTGCAGTGGAAAAAGGGAATGGATGAAGATGGGGGGGGGGAAGAGGGAGAGACGGGGAAGGGAGTGGGGAAGGGCCGAACATGATTTTTTTTTTTTTTTTTTTTTTTTTTTTTTTGCTGCGTTCTGGGTTGCAGGGGAAAAGGGGAAGGGATGGAGATGGGGGGAGAAGAGGGAGAGACAGGGAAGGGGGGAAAGGGACGAAAAGGGTTTTTTATTTTTTATTTTATTTTTTTTATTTTTTTAATATTAAAAAATATATATTAAATGATATTTTTTAAGTTTTTTAATATTTTATTAATTTTTTAATAAAAAGTGGGGCCTGGATCAAGCCACGTCAACATTTAACTGACAAATTAACGGCCAGGTTAACGAAAGGTATAACATTGGACCAAATTCAAAAGATGAGGTATGACATTGTCACGTTTTAAAGATGAGGTATGAAAGTGTCGTGACCCCAATAGTTGAGATAGTTTTTTGTAATTTACCCTTAATATTAATATAATCATCAAGCCTAATCCACATAATTAGTCACCCAAACCTCAATTCTCATTCCAAATGATTCAACACCTAATCACTAATAAAAATGACTAACTTAATATAAGGACCTCAAGTTCCCTTGAGTTCTCCGATGTGGGACTTAAAGGACCTCAAAACTCCTACACTTGCATGGCTGGTTACATATATTCATATTATTTTTTTTGGTCGAATGCTTCTGTTAGTGTTTGAATGTATTTGTATACTGTTTTACTGAGTTATGCATAATGAATCAATGAGAAAATAAAGAACTCTGAAGAAGAAAGTTGCGGAGAACAATGGAGAGGTAAAATGAAGTAAGTTGCTCCCTTAGATTCGATATGGATTCGGCTACATCACCCACACACAATAATTGATGGAATATAGCCATTGCTTCTCTCACACTTGCAGCGTGACTTTCATCAAATGGTTAAAATAATAATATTATTAAGTATCCAAATCAGATTCAATGTCACCAAAACTCTATAAATACACATTCATTTTTTCACTAACCTATAAAATAAAAATCAACTTTCTCAACAATTTTTTTTTGTCTGAAATTTGAATTTTTTTACATCAAAATGTTCGTAAAAATAAAACAAGATGATTATACAAAAACTAATTCCAAAATTATTAGAAAAAAAATTAACGAAATACAAAAACTTAACAAATTATGAAGTTATGAGTGGGAATTATAGGTCCCTACCGTTGGAGGAAAAAACTATCTAACCTCATACATTAGGTAAATAGTTGAAAATACAGAGCTAAATTTTAGAATTTTAGCCCATTGGGTTGGAAATAGCCTAACTAAACTAAGCTAATTTTGACAGCTGGCACAATACACAACCGATGTTTTAATCCTAGCCATCTATTACAAAAACATACACTACTTGAAATTTAAACCCATAACAAGAAGAAGAACGTTGTTGCAGTGAAATTGAATCTACAACAATGCTTATGCTTCAACACTCCATTCTAAGCTTGTTGCAAATTTGACTCCAAGCACTCCTTTTAGCATGTAGAATATGTCATTTGGCAAAGTTTTAGTGAAAATATCTACTAATTACTCTTCTGATTTGCAGTAAATCAGATTGATGACGTTTGATTGTAAGGCTTCTCTAATTTAGATATAACTTATGTCAATGTGTTTTGATCTTTGATGAAACACTAGATTATTTTTCATTGCCATCGCAAAGGTGTTGTCACAGTAAATGGGAGTAGCCTCAATCTAGTCTTATCCAAAATCTTGCAACACAAACCTTAGCCATGTTGTCTGAGTTGTTGCTTCAGCAACACTCATGTATTCAACTTTTACAATTGACAAAACCACACTATGCTACTTGATAGAAGCCCAAGAAAGAAAGGGAAAAAAAATAATAAACTCATTGCCAAATGAAAAACCATAGCTTGAAGTACTGTTCATATTAGATTCATCACCGCTCCAATCATTATCACAATATCCAATAAACAGTGATGATTTTTCTTTCTTCATATTTAATTATACAGTCCAAGGTACCTTGAATATACCTTAGGACTCTTCCGGTAGTTCTCAGGACTAGTTTGATATTGCCGTGCTTTGAAAAAAAAACTATTGTGAGAATAAGCGGCTATGAAATAAAGCAGCAGAGTGTTTGGTAAACTTTTTTGAAAAAGTGCTTTTGGAAAAAAAAAGCAGTATGATAGTGTTTGGTAAACTTTTATGTAAAACAGCTGTGACTGTGTGAAGTGACAAAAAAAGGATATAATACTAGATGTGCTATTAATTTAATTTTCTTCACAAATAAAAGTGAATTACTAAATATACTTTATTTTTAAAAGAAAAATATTTATAAACTTTATCTTAAATATTAATTAGTATGACAAACTACTTGAATTGAAATATTTTAAATTGAATAGCTAGAATTTATTAGTACAATATTATTAATGTACTTGAAAGTAGTCTAATTAGATGCAAAAATCTTGAGCACCACACACACATACACGCGTACCCACACATGCAAAAGTCTTGAGACTACAAAAGTCCCATTTTTGTGCTCCGTGGTTCTCCCTTCCTTAAGCACCTTTCTCTTCTTCCCGTGCTCTCTCCTTCACCTCACTTCTCTGCAAGTCTCTCTCTCTCTCTCTCTCTCTCTCTCTCTCTCTCTCTCTCTCTCTCTCTCTCTCTCTCTCTCTCTCTAAATTTTCCCAGTTTCGTTTCTTGTCTCTGTCTCTCTTTCAATTTTCCCGAGAAAATTCAACACCAACAACCAAATCATGGAAGAAAATCACGTTGCAACTTTTGAATCAATCGCCAACGGCGACCACCACGATGCCGCATTTACCGCCGCAAATGACTACAACAATACCCATTACACCCACGCCAACAATGACCACGGCTGGCAGAAGGTCACCGCAAAGCGCCCGAGGAAGAAGAAGGAATCGAACGCCGAAGTAATCAACAATCAGAACAAGCTCGTCCTTGGCATCGCAAGCGCCAACGAAAACGGCGTTTTTCGGTCGTTGGAGAAACAATCGGAGGACCGGCGCTGGCGAATTCTCAAAGCTCAGAGAGCCAATGTCGACCTCGACGATGGTGCTCTAGCGAGATCGAAACTCAGGTCCGACGACGAGGATGGGGATAATAGCGATGATGAAGCTCGAAGAGCACCTTCGAGTTATTGAAAATTTCATTAAACGCCCCACTGTTCACCCGTGTTTTTGAAATAAGCTGTTTTTGGAAGCTGCTATTTGCAGCTTCAGATTTTGGGCTTATTTTCACCCCAAACTTTGAAATAAAGCTGTTTTTCAAAATTTACCAAACACCAAAATCCCTACTAGCTTTTTTTCACCATAACTTTTTTTTTTAATCACCTCACTCCCAAACCTGACCTCAAATGTTTCTTAGGAGGATTGTGCATAAACCTTGTAAACAATATATCTGGTCTTATATTGTCAAATATAGCAAAACTTTCCACCAATTGCGTATACAAAACTTCATCTACAAAATCACTCCCATCTTCCTTTCTCAGTTTATCATAACTAGTGGTGTACTAATTGGTTAAAATCTCATGCTCATATTGTAGGATTCCCATTCCCCAAAATTGGTACAGTAGACCTAAGTCTGTCATCTTATATCTCATTCTCGTGTCTTCTTTGAACTCATTCATCAACTCAAGACAACTTTCAGTATAAACTATCTCATCCATATAAATTGACACAACAATGAATTTAGATTCAACTCTTGTCTTGATATAAAGGGTACTTTCACTTGGTCTTCTAGTGAAACCACACTTGTGCAGATGTGAACCAATTTCTTTATACAAGACCCTGGGTGCCTATTTAATACCATAGATGGCCTTCTTGAGTCTATAGGCCTTGTCCTCAGCTCTTGTTATCACAAATCCTTCTGGTTGGTCAACATAGATCTCCTTTTGCAAAACATTGTTGAGAAATGCAGACTTGACATCAAGTTGGAACAATTTTCCAGCTTCTCTGAGATTCTAGAGCAATTAAGGTTCTTATGGTATCTAACCTTACAACTGGTGCAAAGGTCTTATTAAAGTTAATACTAGACTTTTGAGAATAGTCTTTGGCCACAACCTTACATTGTGCTTCTGGATAGCGTCATCTAGATTCAACTTGGCCTTGAAGACCCAGTTGATACCAACAATTGGCTTATTTTGATGGTCTATCAACTAAATCACATGTTTTGTTCTTTTCTATCATTTCAATTTCTACCTCCATTGCTTTCTTCCAAGCACTGTCAGTTGCAGCTTCTTCATACCTCTCAGATTCAATAATGCTGATATTGCATCTAGCATAAACATCACTAAGTGTCTTCAATTTCACAAGAGTACTACTAAGACTGCTTGTTTCTCTAAACTTAGTCTGTGAATCAACAAATATATGTGGATGAGCATTACGCCCTTACATATGAAACTCTTTTTCAAATTTTATTTGAGCTATTTCAGGCTTCTTGTACCTCACAATTAAATCCAAATTTACAGGAAATTGAGGCATCTTTTTCATTTTTGCAGTCACAAGTTCTATTTTCATTAAATATAACACTTCTTGACAAGAAAATTTCTTGGTAGTCCTGGAATTGAAGCTTCATTCCAACAAAGATTCCCTTAACTGAAGATTCATTCAATTCATGTCTCGATTGTCCTTAAATATGACAATAACAGATGTAGCCAAACACCTTGAGATGCTTAATTCTTGGTTTTCTGCCACTGAATGCTTCAAATGGTGTTTTGTCTTCCATTGCTTTTGTTGGACATCTGTTAAGAATGTACATTGTTGTATTAACTGCTTATCCCTCGAAATAATATGGTAAACTCTTGTCATGCAACATGCTCTTAGCCAGTGGCGGATCCAGGAAAAATTATTCGGAGATCACATGTAAAATTCCCAAATATTTCTTAGATATATAATAATTTTAAAAATTAAACCATAGTTCTATCATTCAAATAACAATGCAAGTTGCAATTATCCACGACGCATTTTCATATTTTGAAAACGCTGCATTATAGCTTCATTATCAATGGAAGAAAAAACATTACTCTCAGTATAAACCACCATGCTATCACTTAACCATTGATCTCTCAATCGGTTATGCAATGGACATTTCACAATAGTTATAGTTGAAAAGCCCTTCTCGAAGCAATAGCAAATGATAGAACCAAAGCCACTGTTATTAGCAGTGGCGAGGCAGAAGTCGAAGCTAGGAGGGGCCACCAAGCCATATGAAAGAAATTGGACATAAAAAAAAACCATTTTGGTAGTGCAATGAAATTTTTTAATCAAAAGAGACGAAAAAAAAAGATTGAGATAATTATATCATGAGCATCAAACTTCTTTATAAGTTGCTTCATTGAAGTTGAACAAAAATTAATACTCATGATTCAAAACTGCAGTTATGAAAATTGTCTTCAAAATAAATTCTTTCTCTATTCCATATATACGTAGTTTCATGTAAACAAACACTTTATCATGCAAAATGGTGAACTAACTTAGGAAGGCTGGTTGATATAAGGCTTTGGTTTCATAACAATAATATTGTAAAACACATTATATTGGTCAATTAGAGAAATATAATAAAACTAGCTAGGAGAAAAAGTACATAAGTCAAAGAATGTATAGTATTCAACCAAAAGCACACAAACAAAAGCTATAAAGTGAAAAAACTTCAGGCCTATCCTGGTCCTCAAGTGGCTCTGCCATTGATTATTAGCAAATATACATGATTATATACTTTGACCCTCTTTGTCTCCACCCATTTCTTTTTGCAAGACTACAAATTCCTTTCAATTAAAAAAATTCACACTTGAATGCATATCAAGAATATAATTGCCAACTTGATAATTTTTTTTTAAAAAATAGGGAGATTATATTCACACACCCCAAATTACTTCTCCCACACCTTTTTAATTTTTTAATATTTTTCTATCAAGTGTTAGGGGTGTGTAGAAAATATTAAAAAATTAAAAAGGTGTGAGAGAAATAATTTGGGGTGTGTGAATATAATCTCTCAAACAATATTAGGAACGACAACTCCTCTTTAAGGTATTTTATCAAACTATTGGATGACATGTATGAAGGGCAACTCCAACCTTCAAAGGTCAGCACTCGAGTCATTTATGGAGATTCACCGAAATTCTATGGGTCCGATGACCCCCTTGCCCCTTAATGGATCCGCTAGTGCTCTTAGCCATTTCAACAACGTCTTATTCTTTCTCTTTACAATACCATTTTGTTGAGGAGAATAGGCCATAGTGAGCTGCCTTTCAAGTCTCGAATCCTCACAGAATCTTTGAAACTCCATAGAGGTGTATTCTTTACCACTGTCACTTCTCAATTTCTTGATTTGATATCTGCTTTGAAGCTTAACCATAGCTTTGAACCTTAACCATAGCTTTGAACCTTTTAAAGACTCCAAACACTTAAACTTGTGCTTTAAGAAATATAGCTAACACATTCTTGTACAATCATCTATGAATGTTAAGAAGTATCTGTTTCCACCGAGTGTTGTTAACCATATAGAACCACATACATCTGAGTGCATAAGCTCTTGTGGATGACTTGCTTTCAAAGTCACTTCTATGCTGAAAGTGTCTCTGTGTTGATTCCCAGCTACACATCCTTTGCAGAATTTATGGGATAATCTCCACTTTGGCAAACCATACACCATTTTCTTACCTGCTAACATCTGCAGACTGAGAAAATTTAGATGACCAAACCTTATATGTCATTCCCAAGCATCTTCTTCAACTGTAGCATTCAATACATTTGGATCATATCTTTCATAATGAGAGAAAAACACCTATTTTCAATCATTTGTACAGTAGTCACATGATACTCAAGTTTTATGTCTTCAAATATTCCAACCTTGTCTTCTCCAAATAGTAGAAAATATTTATGTTGCATCATTGGTCCCACACTGCCACTCAACAGATTGTCATCCAATCCTAGAACTAGCATAATTGCCTTTAAACTCACATTCACCAAAATGCAAATTGCCACAAGTCCTGCAACTCTCCTTATTCTCATTGTACTTCACAGCTAGAATTGCAGTATGATGATCACGTGCACATCACACTCTCACTTAACTACATTGAGCTATTTTTGATAGCCGGCACAAGATGTTTTAATCTTAGCCGTCTATTAAAAAACATACATTGCTGCAGTGAGATTTAATCTGTAACAATCCTTATGCATCAACTTTTCTTCTCTTTCATTCCTGGACAAAAATGGTGAAAACAAAAAATTATATATATATATATATATATTTTTTTTTTATTTTTTTTTATTTTAACAGAAGCGTGACCAATTTCTTGATCTGGAGGTAATTAGTCCGAAACACAATTAATTTTAAACCCCTAAATGGCAACAACACAAATCATACCTCTAGAACAAAGAGACCCGGAACCGATATGCCCATAGAATGACATACCAAGCACCAAACCCTCACAAAAGTCATCTCAAACAGAAGGCTACACAATTGCCATAGTGACACAAACATCTTTCCAAGCAATAAAAACAAAACATAAACTACACTAAAATTTGAAAAAGCTGATGACGTGTCCACAATGGAGAGCAAGTCCAGAATTGGCAGAAGGCATGGGAAGCAGAGGCCTGTGCAGAATGGGCAGTAGGACATAGAGGGGACCAGCCAGAATCACCATCGTTGTCGAATCCCCACCACAACCCAAAACCTGTAGAAGACATGTTAACATCGGTGTGGGTCGCAATTATGGCAATGGTAACGGTAACTACATGGATGACAGAGGGGTTGCCGAGCTAAAACCACCCACATCGCTACAACGCCGTATCCCACTACCACGACGAACCCAAAGAGGACTGAATGATAGTTCCAAAGACAAAACCCAATGAAAGTCCAAACCACCTAGGGAAACAAAGACGGCAGGCGCACCAATCACTGCAGATGCCTGGGGAAAGTCAACGCCACCAAGGAAAGTCGACGCCCAGGAAAGCCTAGGAAAGCCGAAGCCATAAAGTCCAAAAACCCCACCATGACACAAAAGCAAAGAAAAACCAAGAAAATGAAATCCTCTGATAGGCTTGACTTCTTCGATTGACCCAACACCACCGGCAACAAAATCACAACCAGTAAAGGCAGTGTCGCCACAAATAAGTCGAGAAGAGCCCCAAAATCTGAGAAAGCAAACCATAGATGAGGACCATAGATAAGGTGAAAAAGCGCATTGAGGGGAAAGGTCGCAAAGAGAAAGGGAAGAAAGGGAAAAAAATGGTTACGGAGTGGAAAAATTAGGTTAGGAGGAGGGGGTAGGGGGTAGGAAGCGAGGGAGTGGAGATGTTTGGTTAGGAGGAGGGGGTGCCAGAAGGAGGTGGGAGCGGCTGAGGGTTTGCAGCGTTTGGTCTTGTGTTTTTTAGAGAGGCGAAAAATTTTAGAAGTTAGAAGCCTTGTACATATGAGCTAATGATATAACGACTAGAGCATCAAATTAAATTCCTATCAACATGTTTTGTCTTTGTATCTTTGGTTTATTTGATGTTTACTTTTATGAACTAATGAAATACCGATATTTTGATACATAATCAATTTTCATCATTTTTTGTAGCTAGCCGAATTGGTTCAATAATCAAAATTATCTTTTAATCGATTTCTGTAAGAGTTACATCTATCTGAATCGTCAAAATATATAGTCTTATTTCGCCCATTGGAACAGAGGACATAATAATTTCTCTTGAATTTCAATCTAAGCAATAAACATTGATGCTATTGATTATTTTTTTATTTAAAGAATAATCTCATCTTAATTGAAAACACAAATACCTTTTTTGGAAGAAATAAACTCTGCTTTTATATTGATCTTGTATTGCTTTTTATTTGTATGTTTTTTCATGTCTGGTCCCATATAATCTTCTTCAATGTCTTTTTCTTGGTTTGAAAATATAGAGCCTTGATTTTAGGCTCCAAACATGATACATAAAACCTAAAATCGAAGTGATACCAACCCGAGGCTAGAAACCTAAAGCCTAACTCTTAAGTACTTCACACAAAACCCCAAAACAATCAACCACACGCATGGTTAATCTCAGAGTACCGTAAAGTCTATCTCTAAGTTGATCATGTTTGAAGGAGAAATTGAGTAGGTGAGAATTTCTCAATTAGTTTAGTTAAGAGCGTCTACAGTGAAAGACTAAGTTTGAACTTCATCTCAAGCGTTAACTGGTTAATAAGTAAATACCACACCAACTACTTGTTTGAGATGTCTAACTTTCTTCTGACAAGACAAGGGTGATATATTTTGAAGCAGAATGTAGCCACAAAGTTTGTGTAGGGTAATTGGACTGTATCTGACAAGACAAGGGTGCTTAACAATAATGAAGTGTGCTGTTTGTAGCTCTTCTTTTTTTCTTCA
The DNA here is from genome assembly GCA_963580275.1 of Crataegus laevigata. NCBI lineage: Eukaryota > Viridiplantae > Streptophyta > Magnoliopsida > Rosales > Rosaceae > Crataegus > Crataegus laevigata. The sequence continues at coordinate 10,065,031 of OY756939.1, read as the reverse complement.
CTTAATTTCGTTTTACTTGTATTTTTTTTTTGTAGGGTTCTCATTGTTCTCTAAATACTAGAGATTTGCAAAGTTGTGATTTGAAGTGAAAGAGCGACTAAAACTGTCGCAGAAATGGGAGTCGGTACGCTACTCGATCTTTAGCTTGCTTATTCATCAGATTTTCGTTAGTGCCGATATTTTTTCATTTTTTCCCATTTGCAGCAACTGTTGCACTTGTTACCAGCAGCTTTACTTGTGTAACGGCCGCTATACATCTGGGATCGTCCTGTTTAAGTGATCCGATAGCGAGGTGGTACACTGTTTTTGTGAATCGCCAGAAAGGGCTGAAGACTTTACAAAGTGAAATGCAAAAGCTTCAAAAGCAATGGGAGGACATAGAAGGAAAATATGTGGACAAGGTGTTGGACAAGTCTTCGAAAGTTTCCCAGTGGTTGAAAAAGGCGAAGGAATTTAACGACTGCGATGCTGATGGTAATAAGTTAGGTGACATAATAAAAAAGAGTAATTTTGTTGGTCTAATCTACGGTAAGTCACAACATAAAGCTGGAAAAAGGATTGCAGAAAAAAATGCGTACCTGGATGCACTAAAACTGGAAGGGAATGACTACATTATCGCGGACGAATCCAATGTCTTGGGACATAAGAAAGGCATCAGCATTGACAAACTAGTGGGAAAAGCAGAAGGAAAAGCTAATGTGATTAAGAAGCATGTAGCAGGACAGGAGTATGCGACCGTACTTGTTTATGGGATGGCTGGTTGCGGCAAGACAGCAGTTGTATCGGCAGTCAATGACATGTTGTTGAGTGAGTACAGCGGAAATGAAGGGTTAATAGAAGACCAACCTTTTAATAAAATTATTTGGGTGACGGTAGAGAACAAAGGACCAGATCAATCATCCATTGAAGACTTGCAGGATAAAATTGCAGCAAAACTATCAATTGATCTTAAGAGTTCTTCTGTGAGTAGAGCAGAAACATTGCGAAGCGCACTCAGCGGGAAGCGATTTCTGATCATTTTGGACGACATGTGGATCAAGGACATCTCTCTTAAGAAGATCGGGGTTCCAAATCCAAGCAAGGAAAATGGATGCAAGGTCATAATTGTATCGAGATCACATCGTGCCATGAGCTCTGACAGCAAAGTCGAAATTGAACCTCTCTCAGAACAAGAGGCACAAGATTTGTTTCAGAGGAAAGCTGGCATAGAATTGTCAATATTGGAAGAAGATGCTAGAGCCACTGCGGAGAATATGATCGAGGAATGTGAAGGTTTGCCCTCGGGAATTGTCACGCTGGTAGAAACCTTGAAAGCGTTGAAGAAGGGTGGTGATGGTGATTCTGACGGTGGTGCTGCTGCATGGAGGACAGCATTTGACGAGTTGAAAACCTCTTCGGATGACTTGAATGCCATGAATGAAAGAGCAACTCAACGTCTGCGAGAAGGGTACAATATGTTGAAGGAAGATGCTAAGCAATGTTTTTTGTACTGTGCACTATACCCAAGTGGTTATCTCATTGAGAAAAAGGAGTTGGTAGAGTATTGGTTTTGCGAGGGTTTATTGGATGGCTGTAGGAGAAGCGGGGAGATTGAAGACATAGCGCGAGCAAAAGAGATAATGAAAGAGCTCAAAAGAGCTCACCTTGTGAAAATAGTCGGCGAACAGCAAATCAAGATGCGCAACTTAGCTTGGAAAATGGCAGTTACAAGCCGTGATCAGCTACTCATCAATTCCGGGGAACAGAATCATTGCAGCTTGCTATTGGAAGAGGACACGAATGTGCCTAAAGTAAGAAGAGCCTCATTGATGATGAGTAGGATTACAAAAATTATGGAAGAGCCCATGTTCTCCGAGCTGTCCACCTTACTTCTGCAAAAGACCCCCATCACTCAATTACACATAAATTTCTTTGACAACATGCCTAACCTCAAAGTTCTTGACCTTTCTGAGACCAAGATTTCTACCCTTACCGATTTAGCCTTTTCAAAATTGAAAAAACTAAGAGCACTCCTCGTGCGCAATTGTCGAGCCTTAAAATCTCTGCCTTCTTTAGCAGACTGTGAGGAATTACTTCTTCTGGATCTTTCTGATACTCCAATAGAGCAACTCCCTGATGGGATGGAAAAATTAACCAAGCTTATTCGCCTAAACCTGTCGCGCACCAATGTGGGAGAATTTCGAGCTGAAGTGGCGCGCGCGTTAGAAAATCTGGGAGAGTTGTTCATGATAACCAATCTTGACTCCGCTGCAGGTTTTTTGGAGGGAATATCAGAGACAGGAGCAAGTAATATTGAGGAGTGGTACCAACCTCTTCCGAATTTATATATTCTTCATATCAAGTTTCTTGATGCAGAAGCCTTTGATAGATATGTCGTTTCCCAGACTCATGATCTATCCAAATTCAAATTCTGTGTGGCTGGCGGCACTGATGAAACAACTTCGCCTGATAACAGCACAGTTTCCATCCAAGGCAAGTTCTTCGTGAATAAAAAACCAGTCTCACTCCCAGATAAGACCTCTGAGTTGCATGTAAGCAGAAATTCGGATTTACCTTGCTTGCCAGCTAGTCCTCTAAAAAGCCTGAAGGTCATCAACCTTTCTTACTGCACAAGTTTGGTCTATTTATTCAAGAGGGACGTGGTGTACGAACTTCCAAACCTCGAAACAATCTCAGTTGAAAAATGTCCGCAGATGAAGGCATTGGTGGAGTCCACGGGAGACGGTGGAGAAGAACTTCCACTTCAGCTTCATCCCGATTTAAAGCGCCTAAAGTTCATCAATATCTCGGACTGTGAAAATCTGGTATATGTATTCCGGATTGAGATGGTTGAACACCTGTCAAAGCTAAAAAAGATCTCCATCAGCCGACGCCAAATGGAGAAAATCAACGAGTCCAAAGAGCCTAAAGAATCGAAAAATTTGGTGTTGGTTGATCCGCTTGAACTGAACACTAAATATGAGGGAGTATGTAACAACAATGAACCTGAGAAGGAGATTTGGAGCTTTGTCGAACTAAAGATAGAGATCACAACTTCTCCGCAAGGTAAGCTTTCACATTATTTGCACTAACTAGATGTGAATCCGCCTATCTGACGGGTTTCTTGAGTGTTCAAGTTTGTTCATGGCACAAAAAAAAACTCAAAGAAAAACCCTACTTGAACACATTTGATTTTAACCCCGGCTCAAAAAATACGTATTTTTCTGATCCAAGTTTATCTTGTTTTTTAGCATGAATTATTATCCTTGGTTAAGAGTAGTTGTAGATTTTGATTTTATATAAAGTAACTAATGATTTGGTAATTCCCTTTCCTTGCCTTTTTTATTCAGGCAATAAGGGGGGTTTGCTGGACGTTAGCCCTGCGGTCCAGTAGGAAGTTGCTCAATCCATCTGGTCTAGTAGGACTGAACCTTTTGTGTCCTTAACTGTTTCATTTGTCTTGGATAGGTTATTTGTTCAATAACGAATTCATTATCCTTTGTGACATACATATGTATGATAAATTGATAATGTGTGCTCGTTCGTTCTTGCTTCCCCTACTTTTATGAATAAATAACTGTGTATTTGCTTTTATGAATAAATAACTATGTAATTGTTTCCCTAAATATTCAATTTCGGCCATTTAGTATTACAGTCTAACGATATTCCTCTTTATTTGTAAGTGAGAAGTCTTATGTTGGATTCTCGCCATAGGTGAATTTAAACCAAATTATTGTTAGCCATTGTGAGGCTAACCCACTCCCTCTCCCGTAATGTGGATAATATCGTTTGTTTAACAAAAAATACACTCACTTATGCCCTTCGAATGAGTTTTGGAACTCAATAGTCCTCCAACATTTAGTTGTGTGTCGATAACTTGTGACATTTTACATTAAGGCTTTTCAAGCGGTGCTAATGTAGGATGTTCCCCTAAACCTTGGTTGTGTTTGGGTTTTGGGTTTATTGCTCTCTCACTCTCAGTCCCTACAACAAATCGAAGAAAGCGAATAAAAATTCCAAAGATTGGTTTCCGCCATGAATTCAATAAGCAGAGCAATACACACCAGAAAGCGCCTTCTCTCGCGCCCCTTACTTCTTCTCCAATACCACTTCTCCACCACCGCCGCTAAACCCAGGACCTCAAACACGTACACCGTCACTAAACCCCGCTTCACATCCAAACCACCGCAGCCGCCGTCAAACCCCGATTTGCCGCCCCCGACCCAAGTCCCCTTCCAGCCAAAGGTCGCCAATTCGGTGCGCCTCATTGGTCACGTGCGTACCCCTCTCCAAGTCGTGCGTACTCCTGATGGCAACGTCTTGGCCGCCACTGTTCTCACCTCGTCCTGTTCCTCTCCGGGTTATACCTTTCGGTAAATGTCGAATTCCGAATTCGATCACTTGGGTTTGTTTCTGTTGTTGTTATTATGTATGGTTTTTTAATTTTGGGTTGGGTTCTTTCTCAGGATTCCCATCGTCTTTGAGGGCGATTTGGCTCATACTGCTGATTTGCATTTAAAAGACAGTGACTTTGTGTTTGTTGCTGGAAGTTTGAGGTCGGATTTGGACAATTTGAGTGCCGGTGAGGACCAGACACGTCTTCAGGTAAATTCTAGTGGATCCTGTATGCCGAATTTCCATTTTCTGTAGTTACTTGAAATGTGGGTTCATATGATTTTACTGAGATAATGCATTTGTTTAATTTTTAGTGATTTTATTGCGTACTGATTACTCTGCGCTTTAAGTATTTGTCGCATGTTGTTTACAAGGGTGCCTCTGTAATCTCTGTGCATCGCTGTGTAAATGAGAAGCCAGAGTTAGCTTGACTCAAACGTAGCATGAACTATGGTTTAGTATGGTTGAGTCGATTTTACATAGCGGTTTTCGTAGTTTCAGTCCTCTTGGTAGTTTTGAGGTTTATGTCACATTGATTAGAAGCCAATAGTGCTGTAATTACTCGTACATTAATTTAGCAATTGTGGAAGGTGGAATTTTCTGCTCTAGTGTTTTCTTTATTTCGAGTGTCCTTTCTTTTTATAGGTTGAGTATACAGTTGATGCGTGTTCATATGTATGATGTATCTAACAATTAAGGTCTAACTTTGTTAGGTTTTGGTGCATACCCTCAACTTTGTTGAAGAATCTTATCAACTGAATAAAAGCTCTAAAGCTGACAGACAAGAAGAAAGGACAACTGATCACACTGGTAAGTTCATTCAAGTGATTCTCAGCTTCTATTTTGTCACCTTGTAGTACTTGGATTATAATCATGTACTGAAGCATCGGTGCTACCTGTTTTACGTAATTTTGAAATATGGTTCTATGAAATGCTTAAGATATTGACAGTGTAGTACATTAATATGTAATCTCATCAATCTGTACTTTAGTTGGTGTTTTATATTTACTTTTCATATTTGGGGAGTTTTAACTTTTAGCTAAGATAAAGGATAGTAAATGAATTGTATGCATGCGTTTGATAAAACTTAGAAGTTTAGAGAACATGAGACAACATTTGTCCCTCAGAATATATGCTAGGAGCTACAAACATTAGATTTAAAACACACAATTATCGAGTACTTTGATTCAAAAGTTTATATCTGTTCAAAGAGTTTATACTGGTACTTTTATGCTAGGTGTGCTCACAACTTTGTATAATGTTTGTGGCTGTGTGCATTTTTCTTGTACCTTCCTTCATTTTATTGTTTCTATTAATTGGTTTAGAACCCTTTTTTTATCTCCATTTCAAAAGAGTAATGTTCACAGACAGTCTCCATTTCCCCTAAATCTCTATTCAGATAGAGAGAGAAATATCATTGTACTGCAAGGGTCGGTGGTTATTAGGAGTGTGTATGAAGTCCACTGTCCCCCACTAAATAAAATTTCTCTCTCTTCTGAAAAAGAAAAAGTATTGAGTGCACTCTAATGCGCACAACTCCTGCTTTATGGAGGGTCTGTCAGGCAGTCTTCCTTCTCTTAATTGTCGAGATTGTGGTTAGGAATGTTGCTAAAGCTCAATTTTGGGGAGACATTAATCATTTTTCCGATCTTTTGTTTCATCAGTTATATTGGACAGCTTTGTTTCGTGTATTATATGGGTCATCTTTGAATATTGTCTTTATGAGCGTTATACTGGTCGAAGCATGTGCTTATGTCGTTGCCATACAAAAGTCTACCTGGTGGCTAGAACACTTGTTAGGAACTATAATTTTTAGGACTCTCATTAAAGTGTAAAACTGAAAATACTGCCCTACTTTCGATTAGCAACCTCTAATAAGGTTCATACATGCTTTTATTGTAGCAGTTGTATATGATGACAGGGATCAATCATGGAAGAAAGATCTTTTCGCATGGAAAGATCTCCTTGCCAAGCCTCATGAGTGGTGGGACATCAGGTTGAAAGAGGTACCAAATCTATATGGGCTACCGCTTGTGTTTTATAAATGGGGATGTTCCTTTTATTTGTAAATAGTTAATCATACTTGTTATAATGAGTGCTCAGGATCCAAAGGCTGCAGCTTTTGAACGGAAGAACAATGGCGAGTTACTTTGGATTAATGACAAAACTCCTGAATTGATCCTAAACAAGTTAGATTCTTTGGCATTTGATCAGAAACCTATACCAGATAGTCAGAAGCCAGAGACTCAGAAACCTATATCAGATACTCGTGAAAGTAATTTCTTGGTCATTGAAAGATTTCACATTCATGTTTTTTCATGCTGGATTGACTTAATAAAATAAATGGTTAAAGTGTTTACTTATTATAATCTTGTTACTGACAAAAAAGGAGTTGCTGAATTGTTTTTCAGCCATCTTGAGGAATGATGGGGACTCTACGTTGGGTTCTTGGAGTGATCTTCTTAGTAATCCAAAACAATGGTGGGACTGCCGCAGTAAGAAGCTCAATGGATTGGTGATGATTCCTTACAATGTCTTTGTTATCTGACTGATTTTCCCGGTAAAAGATTTGACATAATTGTTTCCTTTACAGGTAAAGCCAAACTACCCTGATTTCAAGCGGAAGGAAGGTGGCCATGCTCTCTGGCTTGAGAAGGCACCAAAGTCGGTTTTGTCAGAACTTGAAGGCCTGCATTTTGATGTTCAAATTCAGAACTCAAAACAAGTAAAAGAGAGTAAAGGTGAGCTTGCACAAATGTATTGTATACTACCCTGCATTATCGAATCTGTATTCTGTCATGCTTTCATGCAACAGTTTAAGCTGTTGGAGGGTTTTGGAATTTTCTTAACCTAATCTGTCTAAAATCTACTTTGTTACTCCTCAAATCAGGGGAGGATTCCTGGAAGAACTTGGTGGAAAACCCGGATAAATGGTGGGATAATAGATTGAATAAGGTAACCCTCTTGAATTTAGTCCGTCTTGCATGCTGTCCTCCTATGCACACCCAATTGAATTGTTTGATCAATTTGTTACCTTGCTACTCTGTTATACACAGCGGAATCCAAAAGCTCCGGATTTTAAGCACAAAGAAACTGGTGAAGGACTTTGGCTCGACAGTTCACCAGCATGGGCGCAACAGAAGCTGCCACCTTCAAAAACACAGTAATGTGTAAAGATTGGCAACACAGATACGCCTCTCCGGTGAGACATGCAAGCATCTCATGGTTTGCAGCTTATTGCAGACTGTTTATCTTCTGCCTTAGTTTAGTTTTGACATGAAAAACCATAGAGCATTCGAACCAACGGCACAATGCATCTAAAACTGAAAAGGAAAACGTCTTTCATATCGTTGCCGCCCCCGATCACAGGGAATTGGTGTCGGAATAGTGATAGTAAACCATCGAAATAAGAATTATTTTTTAAAATTAAATCGTGTAGTTGTGTTGGAGACCATATGGATTCTTTATTTTTAGGCTTTTTACTTAAATGGTCTATGATATTGACATAACGTCCTACTTTGGTCTTTGAGATTTAATTGATACTGGACAATTTTAAGAATCACTCCTATTGATTTTGAATCTTAAGGACCGAAGTGAGGGATTATATCAATTTCAGGGGCTATTTTGGTTAAAAAGTCTTATTTTTAATGGTTGCTTTGCTAAAAGAATCCTTGATTGTTTGTTGGAGCAATGTACTAATGAAAATTATGTGAACTCCAAATTGGGAGTGCAGTCGATGAAATCTGTCTTTTCCTTTTTTGCTTTTTCAACTTTGAGAACAATTCGGTAGGTGTGTTGAAACTTTTTCTTTTTGCGATTTGAACTTTGTTTTGCATACGGATTGTGCTGAAGTTTGTACTTCTGTCTTCTTTGTTAATAATTTGTAGTGAATACTTCTGAACGTTTTATATTTAATAAATTAAAAATAAAAATATAAAACGAAAGAATTATGAAAACTAAAACTGAAAAAAAAAAATGGATATTAAACTTTGTTTTTGTTTTGCGTCATCTCTCTCTCTCTCTCTCTCTCTCTGTATTTCATCTGTTTCTTATGGTGTGAGAGCGAGACGGTGACTGTGAGTGGTGACGTCACAGGTGGGCCAGGCAAATTGATGCTTAATCTCTTAATTTTAATTGTTACGCTTCCTCTTTTGGATTAAAAAAATGGGAATATTTGTTATTCCGTACAACACGGGTAGGTGAGCAGTTCTCACATGGGCTGATGGGCACCTGAACTCTGCCACGTATACGATGCCGAATGAAACTTCTTACTCCACACAATAATTTTAGCATTTTCGCAAAATGTTCGAGGATTCGTGACTCTCATTTTGATTTTTGAGATTTGAAATCAATAAAATTAATATTTGTGTTTGTCTATTATTAATTATTTCAGTCATTTCTAAAATTTATGTTAAATAATAATCAAAATAACAAAAATACACCAAATTTAATAAACAATTAGCTGAAATGATTTTATAAAAAACTGATGTATTTTTGTAATTTTCTTTCTTATTTAATTGAATTTTTTATAGAATGATCAAAATGATTGATGATGGTGGACAAACTTAAAGTCCAGTTCTATCAATTTTAAATCTCACGAACCAAAGTAAAGAGTTATACTAATTTCAAAGATTATTTTGACTAAAAAGCTTTTTATATTCACATTATATTTTATATACAGTCTGATCTAACATAACATAATTTAGAGTATTTATCAAATATAGTCAAATATTAGCCTCTAATTTCAAAAATGTCAGTTTTTATAAAAAATTTCAAATATATCCAAAATATTACTTAAATAGACACAAATACCCTTAATTCATACAAATAACTAATTGTTGATTAAAAGATTCTTGTGCGATAATCAAGTGGTGCTTTTACTAATTTTTCTAATACCCGAAGAATTTCTATTTCGTAAACCTTAAAATATGTTTTTTGCACTTTCTAACACCCGTAATAATGCAAAGGTGAAAAATTAAGTATGAAGCACATATAATCCAAAGAAAATTTGAGATAAATAATGTTACAAAAATTGATAGTTCATTCTTCCATAAATATTCAATCGAAGTAAAAAACTACAAAAGCAAAGAGAAAACATAGACGAGGAAAAATGCAAAAAATTAACCATCTACACTCATCTTCATTTAGGGGTGCACAATTCTCCACCAACAGTCGATGCCTCCACTAGGTCTCCACCAATATTTAAGTTTAGCCGTGAGAATTCTTCATCTAATAGGTTTTGGTTTTTGAATTTATTAGGTTTAAAGTTTAAGGGTATTTGTATCTATTTAAGTGATATTTTGGATATATTTGAAAGTTTTTATAAAAACTGACATTTTGAAATTAGGGGCTAATATTTGGCTATATTTTATAAATACTCCATAATTTACGATAAATTCATCTAAATTCCATACGATCTACTCTTCTAAGGGAATCTCACTTTCGATAATCATCTTGATTAAGAAAAGAAAGAGCTCATGAGTCTCTCAACCTCACAACAATCTTCCCCCAAAAAAATCCCTCTCACTGTAATTAAACTTTTTGGGAATTGTTATTGACACTCCAAACTTTATATATTTAAAAAAAAACACTTGTGAAGAGTATAAAATGAAAATTTTAAAATGTCAATAACACTTTCCAACTCTTAATCCATATTTTTAAAATTTAAACCCGACATTTCTTCTCCCTCACTTCTCTCTCTCTACTTTTAAAACCTCTTTGAACTCCCCCTTAAACTTTCCCTTTTCGCTCTAAAGCAAATCCAGTGGGAGTACAAATCAGAGAGAGAGAGGGGGAGATACAAAAAGGGCGCTTCACCCATCAAAACCCAAAAAATCCAACCCAACCCTAAAAAATTCGAAAGAAAAAAGCATAAAAATTACGAAATCGCTGTGCGTCTCTCTGAAACGAGAACAAGAACGCACAGCAGTAGGCAGAGAGCAGAAGGTTGCAGCAAAAAAATGGGGCAGAAGGCGCTGATCTACGCGTTCGTGGCGCGCGGCACGGTGGTTCTCGCCGAGTACACGGAATTCAGCGGCAATTTCAACTCCATTGCGTTTCAGTGCCTCCAGAAGCTTCCTGCTACCAACAACAAGTTCACCTACAACTGCGATGGCCACACCTTCAATTACCTCGTCGACAATGGCTACAGTAATCTCATTTTTCCCTTTCCTTTTAGTTTCCGTTTTTTTCCCGAGAAAATGTTGGAATTTCTACTTTATGTTGTGTTGATTGTTTGATTTGTTCGTTTTGCTTTGCTTTGTTGTGCTCCGTTTGGTCTGCCTAATTGTTGTTAGATCTGAGCTTGATCTTGATGCTTTGGTTTTGTTCTGTAAATTTTGAGTTTTCGACGCTAAATTTTGGTTTCTGTGCATTGGAGTTCTAGATCTTGGATCTTCGGCTTATATTTGAAGATATCTTTATTCATATGCGCTTTGCAAGTGTGCAAGCGTGAATCGTCTTGTTGCACTTCGATTGTCGACAATAGTTCCAATGCCGTGATTTCCCGGACGTTGAAATAGTTAGGATATTCGAAATTCCTGTGTTTATAATCTTAGAACCGAGTGTTTTTAAGTTCTTGTTAGTGTCAATTCAAAAGTTACCGGTGCGTTATTCAATCAATGTGCTCACCGAAGTTTGTCGTTGTTGCAGCATACTGTGTGGTTGCAGATGAATCGAGTGGAAGACAAGTACCTATCGCTTTTCTGGAGCGTGTCAAGGATGACTTTGTTGCAAAATATGGTGCTGGAAAGGCTGCCACAGCTGCTGCCAACAGCCTTAACAAGGAATTTGGGTATTGTACCTGATTGGGATCATGTAAGATGCACGGTGATTATATTTTTATCTGGTTAAATTGGTGATTTGTTCTTCCGTTAATTGCAGGTCAAAATTGAAGGAACATATGCAATACTGTGTTGATCATCCTGAAGAAATAAGCAAGCTTGCAAAGGTGAAGGCCCAGGTTTCAGAAGTTAAAGGTGTTATGATGGAGAATATTGAAAAGGTAGACAGCCTTGATTTATCTGTATTGCTCACTTGGTTTGTATCAGATTGTTTGATAATCCTGGGATACAATATTATTGATTCAAATAGTAACTGCTGGAGCTTCATGCATCGATTTATTTCTTAATTGTTTATGTTTTTTGCCCATTTTATTTATTTCAAAGTTGGGAAAATGGATAGGATTGGGGGTTTTTCGCCCTGACTTTAGGAAGAAATGCTCTTCAGTAATTGTTGGGCATTTAATTGCACACCGCTCTGGACACACGTCCATAAATTAGCATGTGCAATCTTATGTGTGTTGTTAGAAGCTAAGCTGCTAACAGATTGGGCAACGTGGAAGAAGCAATGATAGTTGGGATTTGGAAAGGGGGATGTGGTGATATCGGATAGCATTGTGTCCATTGATGGGTTATATTTTACACTGGCCAAGTTCGATGATTGTTGATTTTGGTTGTATATGCATCCATTCTTATAGACATGGAACAAATGTCATTAGATGAACTTGTAACTTGCTTGCTCAAGATGCCTTATTCAAACCTGTTCTTCTGTACATGTAGTATAATCTTCTCATATGTTCTTTTTGCATTTTGATGCAGGTTTTGGATAGGGGGGAAAAGATAGAGCTTTTAGTCGATAAGACTGAGAACCTTCATCAACAGGTCATATCTCGTTCTCTTATCATTTGCGTGGTATTGTTTAATAAATAGAATAATTTTTTGTATAAGTATTTCCCTATTGAATTGGTATGCCACCCACGTAAGTCTGAGCACGTTGCTAATCCATAATGTGTGGTGTCTCATTCGAAATTGATTCATCTTTCAAGATATTGTTTCCTTTGAACGAGTTGTTATTCCGCGTTCCCTACTTACGGGGAAAATTTGATCTGCGTACAGGCACAGGACTTTCGGACTGTGGGGACTAAAATGCGGAGGAAGATGTGGCTTCAGAACATGAAGGTGAAGCTCATCGTTTTGGGAATCCTGATCGCCTTGATCCTTATCATAATACTCTCTGTTTGCCATGGTTTCAACTGCGGAAAATGAGCCCTTTGCCGTTCGCAAGAAAATCATTTGGCCCTGTGAGTCCAAACTTTTGCAATTATATTGTAGTAATTGTTAAGAGAAAGATCATATATCTGTTGCAACTCTGTACTTCGTTAAAAGTAGTGATTTTCGGACGCGTCACGAGGCGGAAGATGTATTTTTTGTGTGAAAGAAACTCCCTATATGATGCTAATACTACTTTGGTATAAGAAATGAGTGCGTTGCCTATGGATGGATAGTCTTTTGATTTCTTGATTCCAGTTCTGAATGCTTCACTCATTGGTTGTAACTTGTAACCTCCGACCTTCGGATCGAGATCAAATCTTCCGTCTTAAGTTTATGACAACAAAATCAGAAAAATTAAATTTATAAATGTGACAGGCATTAATTGGGATCACCGAGAGGTCATAGTTATTTTGAGTGCAAAATAATTGATTTTGAGAGGCCACACGTCACCAAAAATGTATTGTACCAATTTTGATAAGGAATTGTTATTGGCCTTAAAAAAGGTGTCATCTGCACTATTCCCTTTTATTTATTTCATTAGTGAGGAGTGCAAGATAATATTGTTAGGGCACGTTTGTTTGACAGGATTAAAAGAGCTTGGACTGGACTAGACTATAGTCCTTTGTTTGGTGTGCATCCGGATTAGCTTTAATGAGCTTAACCCGGACTCGCTAGGATTAAGACCTCCTTAGCCGTTCTTAACGAGCAACCCCAAAATCAGGCGGATTCGTAAGCCAGAGCAAACGAAGAGATTTTCACATCTTCCCTTCGTTCTCCTTCATCATCATCTCTGCGTCTTCCATTCGTCCTCTGCATCTTCCCTCAACGTTGTCCTTGCCGTGCTCCCTCATCGTCGTCCTCCTTCCGATCTTTACGTCTTTCGATCTCTGCATCTGGTCGCCCTCATCTGCCTCGAATTCACTGGTAAACTTCAATTCTTCTTAATTTTGTCGATTTGTGTTGCATATGGTAATTTTACTGAGCTTTATTTGATTTTGTTGTTTTGGGTTTGAGAAATTTACCTTCGTAGACCTCTGCACTTGAACAAATTAGGGTTTTGATATTTAGGTGAAATTGAGATTACAAATTGGGGTTTTCATAAGATGAGATGGAACTTGGAAATTTAGGATGTGTGTGTGTGTGTGTGTGTGTGTGTGTGTGTAATCTATTTGATAGAGCTCTATCCAATTTATCAGGGTACTTGGCTAGTTTCTCATGTATTAATTTCTTTAGAGAGTTAGTTGAGGTAGATGAATTCTCTTAGTCTTATGTGGTAAACAAGTTCCACTCGATGCTTAGTTGTCTAATTACCAGTCTATCTCAACTAACTTGGGCATCATCTGGGATTCATTCTTTGTGTATCTTGTCAGTATTGTGCTGTTTGGTAAGGGTTTCGTGTTTTTTGACTTAAAGGTTCTGACCAACATTGAATGCTGATAATATTGGGTTTGTTTCACCTAGACAAGGTTATTTTACATCGAAGCATATATTACTACATGTTTGTAGCATTGTGCAGCCTAGATGAAAATTTGAATGTTTGCCTTATTAACTCAACTACTCTGCTCATGCTTGTCTCTGGTGCTTATTAGCGATGAAACAAATAGTGACCATACTGGGTTTTTTCTGCCCCTATCAGTAACCAGGAGTTTAAGGAACTCTTTGAAGGATGTCTATAGTTTACTATTCATGCTTGTTTCTTTTAATTTCAGAGATGCAAAATATCTGATCTTTCTGCATATTTGTAATCTGTGTGTGTGTAATATGTCTATGTGTGTGTGTGTAATCTCTGTGTGTGTGTGTAATGTGTGTGCGTGTCTGTGTAACGTGTAATATGTGTGTGTGTGTGTGTGTGTGTGTGTAATGTGTGTGTGTATAATGTGTAATGTGTGTGTGTGTAATGTGTAATGTGTGTGTGTGTGTGTGTGTGTGTGTGTGTGTGTGTGTGTGTGTGTGTGTGTGTGTGTTTGTGTAACGTGTGTGTGTGTAATCTGTGTGTGTGTGTGTGTGTGTAATGTGCAATGTGTGTGTGTGTGTGTTTGTGTAATGTGTGTGTGTGTGTAATGTGTAATGTGTGTGTGTGTAATCTCTGTGTGTGTGTGTGTAATATCTGTGTGTGTGTGTGTGTGTAATCTCTCTGTGTGTGTGTGTAATGTGTAATGTGTGTGTGTGTGTGTAATATGTGTGTGTGTGTGTGTAATCTTTGTGTGTGTGTGTGTAATATCTGTGTGTGTGTGTAATCTCTGTGTGTGTGTGTGTGTGTGTGTGTGTGTAATGTGTAATGTGTGTGTGTGTGTGTGTGTGTGTGTTCGTGTAACGTGTGTGTGTGTGTGTGTAATGTGTAATATGTGTGCGTGTGTGTGTGTGTAATGTGTAATGTGTGTGTGTGTGTGTGTTTGTGTAACGTGTGTGTGTGTGTGTGTGTGTAATGTGTGTGTGTGTAATATGTGTGTGTGTGTGTGTGTGTGTGTGTGTGTGTGTGTGTGTGTGTGTGTGTGTAATGTGTAATATGTGTGTGTGTCTATGTCTGTGTAACGTGTGTGTGTGTGTGTAATGTGTAATATGTGTGTCTGTGTGTTTGTGTAACGTGTGTGTGTGTAATGTGTAATATGTGTGTCTGTGTGTTTGTGTAACGTGTGTGTGTGTGTGTAATGTGTGTGTGTGTGTGTGTGTGTGTGTGTGTAATCTCTGTGTGTGTGTGTGTGTGTGTGTGTGTGTGTAATCTCTCTGTGTGTGTGTGTGTGTGTGTAATGTGTAATATGTGTGTGTGTGTGTCTTTGTAACGTGCGTGTGTGTGTAATGTGTAATGTGTGTGTGTGTGTGTGTGTGTGTGTGTGTGTGTGTGTGTGTAATCTGTGTGTGTATGTGTGTCTGTGTAACGTGTGTGTGTCTGTGCAATGTGTGTGTGTGTTCTGCACATTTGAAAAGATAGTGTGTGTGTGGGGAGGGGGGGTTGATAACCATGACAATAACTTCTTTTTTTTTTCAACATCACCCGTGTGTGTGTGTGTGTGTGTGTGTGTGTGTGTAACGTGGGTGTGTGTGTAATATCTCTCTGTGTGTGTGTGTGTGTGTAATGTGTAATATGTGTGTGTGTGTGTGTGTGTGTGTGTGTGTGTGTGTGTGTGTGTGTGTGTGTGTGTGTGTGTGTGTTGTGTTTGTGTGTGTAATGTGTAATCTGTGTGTGTGTAAGAAGAAAAGAGCTGTGGGAAGTTCAAGTGATGGAACGGAGGCAATTATCAGTGGACTGAAAGATTTTTATGTTGAAAGTGGGAAGATGGTGCAAATGGTAACTGAATCTTTTGTTCAAGGTACTGCAGATCATAGTAACATAGCTAACGAACTTGAAGCAATTGGTCTTTCTCCTATGGATCAAATTGATGCATTGTCTCTTATTTTGGAAAAACCACAAAATGTGAGAGTGTTCAGGGCAATCAAATCAGAACTCAAGAAAGTGTTCGTCCAAAGGCTTTTAAGCGACAAAGTGGATGAGTATATTATGTGGTGCCTTTTGACATGGATGTATTATATTAATCGTACAATCTTATGTTATGGCTTATAACTTAGCTTTGCACTATAAAGTATTTTGGCTAATGTATTATATTATGTGGTGCCTTTTGACATAGATGTATTATACTAATCATCTTATGTACTTGTATTTGTTGAAGTTGCATGTATTGGGCACTATTCTTTTTCTTCTTTTCGGTGATAGAGTTTAAACCAAGCTACATTTGCAAATTAAACTCAACTATTTATAAATAGTATGTACCAGCTATAGTATGTCCCAATTCTATTAGCAGGTAATAGAAACAAAACAATTGTCCTCTTTTTTTAACATTCATAATATACATGGCAAAAATATACTCCAATTAACCCATATCATGAAATTTGTAGCATTACTCTATTACACAATGGTAAAAATTTGTAGTCCTACTCTAAGCAAACACAAATCTGGTGAACAATACTGTTTTTATTATCCTGCTTCTTAGTCCGACACTGCACCAAACGCTTCACTAAGTTAGTCCAGCTTAGTCTAGTCTAAGCCAGTCCAGCTTAGTCCCTGCAGCTAGTCCAGTCCGAGACAGTGCGGCGCAACAAACGCACCCTTAGAGTATTATGTACAGTCATTCGGATTGACACGTTTAAAAGCAGCATTGAACCATTGATGTGTTTAAATTTGATAGGAAAGTTGAATTCCAAATTATCTTTTTGAGATGGGGATTTGAACTTGGATTTCATCCCAAATAATGGAAGATACTTTCACCAAAACTATAGATTCGAACTTGAGATTTCTTCTATAAGACTGATCGAGAGGCCCACCAAGACCAATAGCTAGTTACTAAGTCAATTCTGTTCTAGGCCAACAAGATTGTTTCGGTGGAGAACCAATGAAATTTATATATATATTTTGTCCAGTATTGTTAGGGAAGGGGGATGAGGACTTACAATAACATAATTTAAGAGAGAAGAACAGCGTTCTATCCTATCTATTAAGATATTAGACCGATGAGATGACCTATAAAATCATTAATCCCTAGCTTCCTACATAAACTCCTGCACAAGGCATGGGGCCGACAATGCACTACGCTTTTTGGGAGAGAGGTCGAACGATCGAATCCTGCTATGTCCCTCCGGAACACACAACTCGGTGAAGAAAAAAAAATTACAATCAGTGTCTGAAATTTGCCAAAAAACTTGAATATCTTCATCACAACAAAATTATTAAAATTAAAACTATCTTTTATCACCATCATCATCATCATCATCATCACCACCAAAAAATTCATGAATTCTTGTTCTAGTACTGAAATTAGTGTAACCAAATTTACTGTTACTACAAGACACCCTCTTCCCTCCTCTACACACCCCACTCCTCAAATCCACACCCATTCCCCCCACCACCCCACTCTCCTTCCCTCCTCCTACCCTAAACCTCACTCTCCCCCTCTTACTCTTTCCCCCCAATTCCCAGCAATTCCCTTTCCCGTTTCCACTTTCACCCTCACCGCCACCGCCACTGCCGCCATTACTAGCCACTACATTCTCCCACAGCTCCTCCCCATTCTTCCTCTTCCCAATCGCCTTCCCCATGTCCGGAAACGCCGGCAGCCATCTCGGCACGTGCACGCCCCTCCGGGAATCCAGTTCCGGTGGAATGGGAACCCCATTTCCCCTTTTCTCCGGGCCCAATTTCTCCACCCGCGGAATCGGCCTGGCGAAGGGGGTTTCCCGATTCCACCTCACGAACTCGGCGAGATCGCTCAAAACGCTCGAACCCAATACGCAGAATCCGTTTTCCTGGAGGGCGGAGGCGCCTCTGAATCCCTTCACCGACTGCAAGTCGTGGAGGGCGTTGGCGAAGTCGAAGACGTTCGTGTTGGTGCGCTTGGCCATGGCGGCGTAGGAGGCCGAGGCGGAGGCTACAGCGCCGATGTACTTGACGGCGATGTGGGTTAGGGTTTCCAGGGCGGAGGGCTTCGTGGACTTGAATCCGACTGATTGGGTGATCTGAGACACAGCGATCCTGGCTATTGCGAATTGGAGCTCTGGTGGGGTCGGGTTTTGGATTGGGGGTGCTGGGCTTTGTTCGAGTTTCGGGGTTTTGCGTCGTGATTTGGATTTTTGGGACATGGTGGCGGTGGCGTTGGCGGATTGGAAGAAGATTTGGTGTTGCAGACGGTCTACTTGGAATGTTGGTGTGGTTTTTCTTCTTAACCCTACACTGTGGGAACAAGGTTTGGCTTTTATGAGTAACTTTTTGTTTTTGATTTTGAGTGAGAAATCACATTTTTATATTCGTAAGAATTTACACTAATCTGTTTTTGGAAGCACTGTGAAGGAGAATTTTGCAAACGCAAAAACATGATGTGCAAATATTATTTCTCTTTTGAATATGGCTTTGATTTTTTTTTTCTTTCTAAAAATTAAAATATGGTTTAAGTTTTCTTTTCTAACTCATAGAATATGGTTTGTTCAAAAAAAAAAAAAAAAAAACTCATAGAATATAGTTTGAATTAGGACATAGCATGGGCATTTCATAAATGCTTCAAGAATGCACTTCATAATAACTAGAAGCGCATTTAAACTTAAAAACGTTTATGAGTCGTAGAAGTATTTTTTAATAAACACATCTTTATAAAGCCCTTCCAAGTGCTTCTAAAAATAAACACTTATGATATGACTAACTCGTTTGAAATATGTTTTTAAACGACTGAAAGTGCTTTTAAATAAAATGTTTTCGGAACCAAAGCTTAGTGAAAGTGCAAGTTAATTCTAATTATGTACTTGAGGTGCTTCATGCTAAAAGCATCAATTATGTGCTTCTTACTGAAAACACTTCAAGTGTTTTTAAAACTCAAAAATAATTTTTTTAAAAGTGTTTTTAGTAATTTGAAAGCACTTGTCATACCAACCCAAATGTTTCCCACCAAAACATCTCCAAACAAAGCATTTATTTCTCTAAGACCATCTCCAACCCTGGGCTAAAAGCCAAATTACCTCTCAAAATTTCCCCTCAAACTCACTCCAACCCAAGGGGAAATTTCGGGCTAAATACTAAATGCTAAACCAAGGCCAGATTCTCCCCAGAATTTAGCCCATAAATCGGTGTGGGCTCCACCAAACTGAATGAAAATATTTATCGAAATTAAAATTTTTTTTTATTAAAATGTTTATAAAATTAATTTACGATAGTCTACATATTTATTTAAAAAAAAAATTAATTTAAAAAAAAAAATAGCCTAAGTTTATTCTTTAATAATTCCGGGCTAAAATTTTAGGCTAGAAAGGGTTGGAGCAGAAAAACTGTTTCTGGGCTAAAAGCTAAATTTTTCGGGCTAAAAAAAATTGGCTTTTAGCCCAAGGGTTGGAGATGGTATAAGGAGCTAGGGTCTCGAAAATTTGGACAATTCAGACTTTTTGGTTTTTGGGTTGGACAAATGAAACTTCATGCTTGGGAGTTGAAGTTGGGCTAAGCTCATTATTGTCAAGCAAGGGCTTGCGTTAATGTGAAGTGTTTATTTGGACCGGGCCGAGGCCAACCCAAGATCACAAAAACTAAAGTGAAAAAGTTTACAAAGGACCATAAAAACACTGTCCAATTTAATTGTTTCTTCATCGCCAAGATATTGTAAAAATTACAAGGCTTTTTATTACAAATGGTCTTTTGAAATTGAGCCTCACCATCTAGATAGTCCTTGAAATTGAAAATCAATCAATGTAGTTCCTAAAAATAGGTGTCACAAATCAAAGTGGTCATTCCATTACAATTCTCTTAAAAGTTCCTTTAAGTGCTGATGTGGTACATAAATGAGTCCCACAAGATTTGTGAGTTTTATCACAAATGGTCCTTGAAATTGATTCACACCATCAAGATGGTCTGTTAAATTGACCCACACCATCAAGATGATCACTAAAATTGAAAACCGATGAATGTAGTCCTTGAAAATATGTGTTGCAAATCAATATGATTCTTCTGTCACAATTTTGTAAATTTTTTTGTTAAGTGCTGATGTGGGTTTAATAATTAATTAAAAAAATTGTCTAAATACCTTTTTGTATGATGAATTTTTTTTCTTATAATAGAACCTATTTCCATAAATTCTTAAAGGCACAAGACTTAACCAAGGCCTAAGAGGGGGTTTGAAAATAGTTTTCAACCAACAATAGACGCACCTTGGTTATAACATCATTATCTCAAGGCAGATCTCAACGTTCTTTGAGTCATTAGACCAACAGGGAAGCGTCGAACACGCTCTCCAAGATTAAGGTTGTGAGGATGTTGATCAACTAAATGTTAATGGTGATGTCCCAGAAGTCATTGCCAATCAACCAAGCCATCACCAAAGGTGATCTTGATCCAGGTTCAATTCGATGAAGCGTGTCGAAATGTGTAAAGATGGGTGCATTGAGATTTTTTATTTTTTTAGAGAATACACTGCAAATGAGGTAGATGAATGTGGACTAGGATTAGAGGTGATTGCATGACTAGGTTTTTTGGGTTGACAACTTTTTGTTAACTATTAAATTATTAAACCTATTTGTGATTTTTTTTAAAATTTAATTAGACTCGGTGATCCATTTATGTGTCACATTAGCACATAACAGAATTTTTGACGAGAATTATGACAAAATGACTACATTGATTTTGGACATTTACTTGCAGGACTACATTGATCAATTTTTAATTTCAAGAACCATTTTGATGTCGAATGTTAGTTTCAAGGACCATTTGTTAGAAAAAGACTTATGGGACCCATTTATTTGTCACATTAGCACCTAACGGCATTGTTAACAGAATTGTGACAGAATGACTATATTGATTTACGATACCTATTTTCATATAGACTATATTGATTGATTTTTAATTTTAAGGACCATCTTGACGGTGAGGGTCAATTTCGAAGATCATTTGTGATAAAAAAAAAAAAAAAAAAAAAAAAAACAAAGTTACAATGATACGGTAGAGCAATTGGATTTCATGGTGATGATGTTAACTAATGAGGTAAAGATTTCAAGAAAAGGGCTTATTCTCAATTAAGGCTTATTCTCGATTAAGTTTGAAGATTTATATCAACCGGAATCCCTTCCCAAGAGAGATCCCCATTTTTCAAAAAAAAAAGGGGATTCTCTCTTCGCCGTTAGATTTGGCTTTAATGAAATTCTGTGGCTTGTGATTTAATCTCAACCACATAATTTCATTAAAGTCAAATCTAACGGTGAAGAGGGTATTCCCATTTTTTTTGAAAAATGGGGATCGCTCTTGAGAAGGGGCTTGTATATCAACCAACAATATATAGTTGTATGCAATGCAATCAAATTAGGAAAATGTGATATTGTTCCAAGAGTTCAATGATTGCTTACTCCAAACTCATATGAACTTTTGGTTGACTATATGAACTTATGAGCAAGGGGGTTTGTAATTGTAAGTTGTAACTTAAGTGGTCATGACTCATGAGCAATAACTCATGTCTTGTGTTTGATTCTCAATTTTCTCACTATCCTTGATGACTTGTTTACTAATTAGAATTAGAATTAGATTGAGGATAGTCAGAATCCAAATTTCTTATTAAGCTATTGACTAAAATTTTATGAAATTGGATTAAGAATAGTACTGATTTTGTAAAAGCTGATTACTAAATTGCTTGAATGGAAAACCAATAAGATTACTATGCTATAACATTTATAGTAAACTTGTAATCTATAAACTAACGTGTGGGAAAAGAAGATTCAAATTTAGTGCATAGAAGAGGAAGCATACTGCTCTAGTCCTTGGATACTGATGGTACCATTTCTGCAATTTATTAAACCTTCTATATAATTCTTAATTAAATGAATTACGACCTTTAAGATTAACTAAATATATACAGATAAACAGTAGATATGGTATGTGTGCATATTTAGTTCATGTTTGATTGCCGGTTTTTACTATCGATGTTGTCGACAGACTAGATAATCACATCGCGGACCTGCAATAGGTAGATGAGTTTTCGATCTTACACAGTTTTTCAATTTAGACATGTGAAGCAAGGCATCATAGTTTGGCGTTGTGTTTGGTTTTTGTAGCCAAGGGACTGTATATATTGCCAAATACAGTTGTCCTTTTTTTCGTCTTGTCCCAAACCTAGCAGATCCGAGAGGGAATTTTGGTATATCCCATTTTGAGTGAAGGTTTATACGTCAAATCAATAACTTTGAACACTCTTGATTGATCATCGTAAAACGTATTAATTATTATTTTTTTTAATTTGTTTTACATTGTTTGACTCATTTCTTAAAATTTTCATCAGCAAATTTACTCGTCATATCTCTTTTTCGTTTTCCTTTACATAACAAATTTAACCGAAAAAATATGCAGGTTGTATCACCATAAATTGCCACGGGGAGCATGTCCTTGGTGGGATTTGTACTGTCATCCCGGAAAACCACTTTGCATATCTATATAACAAGCAAGATGGTAAGTTCTTACTTCATTACCATAAGTCCTTTTCATTAAAGTTTCTACTGAATGATTTCTCTTGTTTAGGCTCAGGAGTACACTGGTTTGTTCTAGGAGCACAATGACTACGTACTATAAATTTAGACCTACATTCCTACAGATGAATAAATTGCTGACGTTTTGACAAAAAGGACTTCATATATACTCCAGCGTTTCCCCCTAGCTTGAGATTGAGGGGGAGTATTGACAGTTATCTAGCTAAATAGTAGTGGTTTAGTATTGGTAACTAGTATATACTGTTAGCTGTTAGGCTGCTAGCTAGAAAGAGTCAGTTTGTGAGTTAGCTGTATTGCTTGAGAGCTAAGAAAGCCATGATTCTCTCTGTATAAATATGTTGTAGTCTCTCTGAATGGTAAAGGTATTCATCTCTTCTTCAAGCTTGCTTCTCTATGGTTGTTGGATTAATACATTAATACTTAGAACAACAATATCAGTTTGGTTAAGCTCCAACGGTAACCTGATGAAGCAAAAGGCTTGTAACTCAAATAGTCACGAACAGTTATCCGTGCCTCTGAGATCTTATGTTCGATTCCATGCTCTCCCACTACCGTCTGCATGAAAGATACAATCAACCACCAGATGAAAAGAATTTATACAATCAACATTTGTAGCTTGTGGGCCTTTCAAGTGGGTTGAACTTGGGCTAGACTTGAAGTTGAAGTTGCTTTAGGCTAACTAGAGTTGAATGTTTCCAACCCTATAGACTGTGTGTGAGTTTGGCCCAAATACATCTTGCTAATTTTGTTCTCAACACTCCCATGTTATAATCTTCAGCCAATTCGAACAAATTTTATTTGGGTAAATGTTATTCATATCCCTCTTTTTACTTCTTATACACTTTTATTAATTATGTTCATTGTTTTTTTTTCAATTCCTTTGATTTGATGGCAAAAAACTGAAAAGAAAGTATAAGAGATAAAAATTAGCGTGTAGATAACACCACCCTTTCGTTTTTCTTCTTTCATTTTATTCATGATTTATACTTGGCTATAATGGATTCTTCTTTTGGGGCCCTTTGCACTCTGTTCGTTACACATCATATTCAATAACTATTGGACAACCTCACCATCCTTGACCAGGCCATGCTTTTCCTTAATAAATTTTGGAGCAAATCTGGTTAGACTGAGTTTATTATTTGACATTACAGTGGTAAGGTCTACCAGCTGCCTCAGCATGATCAAAAGCTGAGATCCCATTTAGAAAATTGCACCATATCCACCCAACGAATTTAGTCACATGCTAAGAAAAAAAAAGAGAAGACTTAAGTCTTGTCGCACTTAATTTAACCTAATTTTGAAAGATTCTTCATAAGACGAAGATTCTAGGTTTTGGATTCAACACGATGACTTGGAGACCATGTTTCGGTCCAGCACTTGGTTCCTTTATAGCTACGACATGCAATGTCGGGGTGGCCAATAAAGTGTGATGGGCGACATTACTCTTTCAACTCCTTTTTTTTAAAGGAAAACTAACGAAAAGGGCCTGAATAGTGACAGTTTTAATGAAAAGTCCTTTTTGAAGGTATAATGAATAGTGACAGTTAAAGGTAAAAAAGGACTTTTCGTTAAAAGTAAACAGTACCGGGGGTGTTTTATTAAACCTCCCTTTTTTTAAATGTTCATGGTAGTTGTGCCTAAAGTCTCACTCTTTTTTTATTCTTGCTAAAAATTTGATTATGTAATATATTTGATTAAAATTTGATTAGTCTAGGTTTTGGGTCACTTTCCATGCCATCACCCTTTCTCTTCAACGCTAAATTTGCTCCTTTCAAAGAGAGGAAAAGTTGGAAGCACATCTAGATGGAAGGACGTATATTTTACTCCTCTTCTTCTTTTTTCTCTTTTCTTTTTTTAATATTTCATCTTGGTTGATTACGACCTTGAAGGTACTCTCTTAACCACAAACTTCGATGCAAAGAATCATCTTGAAATTACTCTCTCTTTCACACACACAAATTGTACATATATGTATATGCGTGTGTGTTTTTTAGATAATAGTCATGCCATATGGACAACCAAGTTCCCATATGTTGTCACCATTATTCCAAATATATTTTACAAATAGTGTTAAGATGATTTTAAATTCAACTTCAAATGGAGTAGGTAGTTGAACCCTAATTTAAAAGTGTGTTTTCCCAACAATTGTTTAAAACAACAAATAAAGTCACTGATGTGTACTTTAGATTGTTTAGTATCATCACATGTATTATAAATCAATTCTTCATTTGAAAAGAAAAATAACAAGTTTTATTTATTCACCCAAATTTATCAATATTTGATTGAATAGAAATTTTACTTGCACAAAGATATAAACTTATAACAATTCCTCACACTTATCCCTCCCCATTGAAAAGTCATTTTCACAATGTGTCATTCATACCTTACTTGCCCCTCATACTTTGAAGAAGTTAGTATCTCTCTCCCCACTAAAGTTCCCATTGAGATCATTTGCCCATAATTTTGGTTACTTCGTTACAAAGACTTTTGCGTTTAGGGTTTCATTCATAAAACTTAAATAAATAGTTTTTTTTTATGTTATAAAACAAGTAAATAAAAGAGAAAAATGAAGATGATGGGATTTGAACTAATTAGATTTGATGCTGCAATCTTAAAAGAAACCAATGAATGGGATCATGGGATGAAGAGAGGTTGCAGCCTTTTAGGCTTTGGCGCATGAGATTTTTGTTCGGTGGGATAAGATTATGTGCTTACAACAATGGCATATATTTTTCTAATTCAATGGAAAAGAATGGTAAGTAAAGGTCCCCTTCTATGCATATGTTGAATAGAATCACCTTAACCTTCCGGATACTTCAAACTTTATTGGTTCTTGATTCCACCATGGAAAATTAATAATCCCCCATAGATATTATACTCCACCTTTGCTTCTACTCCACCACCTCTCTTATCCTATCAAATCCATATTCCTAAAGCAAACAAATGGTAGCCCTCAAAATTCTCACATAAAGGATATTCTCTCTCTATATGTCACTCTCTCTTGTTTGTCAATTGTCATATGAGTGGGGACAATGTTATAAAGGGAAAATGTGGTGTTGTGAGAGAGGAGAGGGAAGCAACATCAAATTTTAAGGTGATGACTAAAGCGGATAGCTGGATTGTGCCACTCACCCCACATTTTACTAAACATCATATGCATGGGACCCTAATATTTTCTTTCTTTTTTTAATATATGGAGATCCATATTTTATGTTATGGCTTTGTCCACTCCATACCATCAAAATTCCCCACCACCTTTGTGCATGGAATATGGATATATCTGCAAGGTGGACTTGCCATCTTTATGACACACCTTTTCATTTCTTTACCTATTTTCCCTACTGGGACCAATGCCCTAGTCAAGAATTCACAGACTAAATAGCAGGGTAGATAGTGTTAGGAGTATTAAGATTCAATGGCTATTAAAGTAATATGTGTCAAGAGATTAAGAAGGTAGTTAGTTTGTTAAAGATTGTAGCTTAGAGAGCAAGCCATCATTGTTGTTATATATAGTTGGTTGTAAACTATTGTAACTAACAATAATATTCAGATACGAAAATATAGAGTTTTCCTCTCTCTAATCTGTCTCTTCTTCTTCTTCTTCTTCTTTACTGCATATCTATTCTTGAAAACCTTATGCTAGTTTACATGGTATTATCGCTGGAACAAGCATAGTAGCTTGACAGTTCTTCGATCTTGGTTTGCTTCCGCTTAGTCTCAAAGTTCTTCTGTGAAATTGTGATTCTTTCTGATACATTTGGGTTCTTCTTCTTCACCCATTCTTCTGATTCTGCGTCCTACATGGTGTGCACACTAAGTGTTTGTGGTTATTTCTCAGTCAAGATTACTTCAAGATTTCGTCAATTCTGCAACAATGGTTACAGCTTCTCAGTTACAAATTCTCCAGTCTCCGATTACCTCACCGATTTCGTCTGTTTCGAATTCGGTGCATATGAATTGGATGATACAAATTACTTGGCTTGGCATTTCCAAATGCAGTTAATTCTTGAAAGTCATAGTATTATTGGGTTTGTTAATGGTTCAACACCATGTCCTGCTCAATTTGCCTAAGAATTCTCTGATGATTCTATAGTTTTATCTGGTGATTCTTTCACTCGGGTGGTAATAGATGAGTACAAGATTTGGAAAATGCATGACAAAGCACTGATGCAGTTGATCACTACAACTTTATCTCCTACTGCAATTTCCTGTGCAATTGGTAGTACCAGCTCCAAAGATTTATGGTTCAGGCTTAAAGAATAGTTTCTATAGTCACACAAACGAGTATGTTCCAACTCAAGTCTGAGATCTAAACTATAAAAAAGGGTAATGATTCTATCACATTATATCTACAGAAAATCAAAGAAGCAAGGGATTTGTTAACTGCTGCTGATGTGATATTTGAGGATGATGATGTTGTGATTCTTACACTTAATGGCTTGCCTGCTAAATACAATACTATTAGGTATGTGATTAGGGGTCGTGAAACTATCATATCTTTGAAAGATCTTCGTTCTCAATTACTTGTTAAAGAAACTTTACTTGAGACTGTATCTGCATCACCTATGTTATCTGCACTTATGGCACATAACAATGGTTTTACTTCCAAAAATCAATCATTTTTGAGTTCTGGTGCTAATCATAGCAGTCCTAATTCCAATGCTTACAAGTCATTCAACAACAACAATAAGGGTCGAAATCAGGTCACTTCTAACTTTAATCCAAGGTTTGGCAACAACAAGAAATTTCATTCGAGTCCTGCCTTTGGCATTCTTGGTACATCTCCACAAAAGGCTCAAAACTATGGTTTTCAGACTCAACCTTGTCAGATTTGTGGGAAGAATAATCATTTGGCTTCTACTTGCCGGTTCAGGAATACAAATACTTCACAAGGCTATCAAATTTGTGGTAAAAATAATCATCTTGCTGATACATGCAAATATAGGAATGCAATTGTTTCTTCAGGTTGTCAGATTTGTGGGAATCCTTATCATAGTGCAGAAATTTATTTTCAGAAGAATTCTACCACAAAAATGAATGCAATGCATGCTGCTACTCCTAATGATCCATTCTTTCAAATTTTCAGTGTCATCTGCACTAGTGCAGCAACAAGTTTGGCTCACTATTTTAGGTGCTAATAATCACATGACTTCTGAGTTGTGTAATCTTTCCTTGGCAACACCATATCCAGCTAATAAAGTGATGCAGATAGCTAATGATGAAGGTTTAGCTATCTCTCGCATTGGTTCTTCTCTTTTAACAACTCCAATGCAACCTATAAAGCTTAATTCTATCCTATATGTACCAAAACTGTCACAAAATTTATTGTCTGTACATAGAATTTGTTTGGACAATAACTGCTGGTTGATCTTTGATGCATTTTCATTTTGGATTTAGGACAAAGTCACACGGAGGATTCCTACAAAGGGCTGTGTAACAACGAATTGTACCCCATCATCTCACCAAGCTCTCTTTTAGTCAACAATAAAGGGCAACCTGTAGCTTTTCTTGGCAAACAAGTCACAATCAGTATTTGGCATAAGAGACTAGGTCACCCCTCGAATCTAATAGTCTCTCAAGCTTTAAGAAATTCCAATGTTTCCTGTGTTGCTAATAGTATTCCTTCACTATGTCAAACATGTCTAGAGGATAAATTTAATAAACTACCATTATATCATTCAGTTTCTAAATCTGTTAAACCGTTTGATATTGTTCATATTGATGTGTGGGGCCCTGCTCCTTGTGTATCTTTAGAGGGATTCAAATACTATTTGATTTTCATTGATCATTGTACCAAGTATTGTTGGCTTTTTCCAATTTGGAATAAAAGTGATGTTTCTACAACATTTGTGTCATGTTACAATTTTATTTTAAATCAGTTTCATACATCCATAAAAGTTCTCTAAAGTGATGGTGGTGGTGAATATATAAGTAAGGCATTCCAAAAGTTTCTTCTTGATAAATGAGTAAGTCATTAGATGTCTTGTCCCCATACACCAGAATAAAATGGTATAGCATAAAGAAAACACAGATGCATTATTGAAACATCCATTACCTTGTTACGGACTGCTTCATTACCATCCTTGTTTTGGTCATTTACTTGTCAAACCTCAGTATACTTGATCAATAGAATGCCATCCCTAACATTAGGTCATAAATCACTATTTGAATTGCTGCATAATTCCTTACCTGAGATTCAACACTTGAAAGTTTTTGGATGTTCCTGTTATCCTTGGTTAAGGCCATACAGTAGCACAAAATTAGAACCCAGAACAACAAAATATGTCTTCTTGGGATATGCATCTAAGTATAAAGGGTATCTCTACTATGATGTGTCTAGAAAGAAAGTTTATGTGTCAAGACATGTGATTTTTGATGAAACTGAGTTTCCTTAGGTCTCAAATGCCAATTTGTTAGTTATGCACCATTACCATGACTCATACCACCACATATTCCAATACTAGATCACAATAATGTTCTTGTTTTACCAACAACTCATAGTCTATCCACACTTGGTCTATCTCTTTGTTCCACACAACTAGGTTTTGATGCTACACTGAGTTCCATGTTAAATACAGATGTGAATCAAGCCTCTGCCAAGCTTAACTCCATACCAGCTGCAGTTCCAAGTTCAAACTCAGAAGACTCAAGCTTTGATCAATCCATTGGTGTAGTGATTACACAGTCCTTGTCTCCTACACTTCCTGTGGTACTTGAATTCCAACCTGAACACCTATAAGTGGTTCTGCCTATACCACCATTGAATCTTCACCCTATGTAGACAAGATCAAAGAGTGGTATTTCAAAAAAAAATATAAAAAAATAAAAAAATCTTTTAGTTGCTATACATGACAATGGAAGAGTTGATTTGAGTCAAGTAAAGCCTGCAACATATAAGTTTGCATTAAAATCACCAGTGTTGTATAAGGCTATGAAAGATGAGATTTTAGCTTTGCATAAACAAGGTACATGGTCTCTAGTACATCTACCAAAGCACAAGAACTTAGTAGGTTGCAAATGAATCTTTAAGATAAAAAAGAATGCTGATGGTTCTATTGGGAGGTATAAGTCTAGACTTGTAGCTAAAGGGTTTAATCAACAAGAAGGTATTGACTATGGGGAGACTTTTAGTCCAGTTGTGAAGCCTACAACTATGAGATTGGTTCTAGCTTTATCTGCACATTTTTGGTTAGCCATTAAGGCAGTTAGATGTGAAAAATGCATTTCTCCATGACATCTTGCAAGAGGAAGTATTCATGACTCAACCACTGGATTTGTGGATTCAAAACATGAAGATTATGTGTGCATGTTACATAAATCTTTATATGGCTTAAAATAGGCCCCAAGGGTTTGGAATGAGAGATTCACTAGTTTTCTACCATCTTTAGGGTTCACTTCCACATATGCAGATTCATCATTGTTTGTCATGACTGTAGGCAACTATGTGGTGATTTTGTTGCTATATGTTGATGATATAATTATCACAAGAAGTGCAACACAAGCCATTACTACAGTTATTCAATCTTTAACTTAGGAGTTTGATATCAAAGACTTGGGGCCTCTTCACTACATTCTGGGAATCCAAATTATGCAAAAAAAAAAAAAAAAGGTTTGTTTTTATCTCAAGATAAATATGTCACAGATTTGTTAGCAAAATCTGAAATGTTGCTATCCAAACCATGTGCTACACCATGTTTGCCCTATAACAGATTGTTGACAGATGATGGAAAGCCCTATAATAATCTTACTCTATGCAGAAGCTTGGTTGGTGCCCTACAATATTTGACATTCACTAGACTTGATATAGCTTTTGCAGTGCATCAGGTCTGTTAGTTTATGCAGTGTCTAATAGAGTCGCATTTTATGGCGGCTAAGCAAATACTAAGATACTTAAGGGCTACACAAGTATGTGGTATCCATTATGTCAAAGGTTCCTTAGATATTACTGCTTATAAAGATGCAAACTGGGTTGGGGACCATAATGATAGACGGTCAACTACTGGAATAGTTGTTTTTCTGGGGTCTAATCCAATTTCATGCTCATTTAAGAAACAAAACACAGTTTCTCGGTCTTCTATTGAAGCTGAGTATCAGGCTTTATCTACCATTGCAGCATAACTTGATCATATCAATCAATTGTTGGTGTTCTTTCATGTTCCAATATCTATGCAACCTTTTCTATTATGTGACAATTTATCAGCAATAGCTCTTACTTGTAATCCAATTCAGCATCGAAGAACTAAGCATATTGAGATTGACGTGCACTTCGTTCGA
This sequence comes from Crataegus laevigata, assembly GCA_963580275.1. Lineage (NCBI taxonomy): Eukaryota > Viridiplantae > Streptophyta > Magnoliopsida > Rosales > Rosaceae > Crataegus > Crataegus laevigata. The sequence continues at coordinate 10,034,342 of OY756939.1, read as the reverse complement.
GAAAAGGTTGCTAAACAGCAACTCCAAGTTCATTTTGTGTATTCAAATGAGCAATTTGCTGATATCCTCACAAAAAGACTCTCTGCACCTCTTTTTCATACACATTATGCCAATCTCAGGCTCAGTTTTACTGCCCTTAAGCTTGAGGAGGGATGTTAGGAGTATTAAAATCCAATGGCTATTAAAGCAACATGTGTTAAGAGATTAGGAAGGTAGTTAGTTTGTTAAAGATTGTAGCTTAGAGAGCAAGCCATCATTGCTGTTATATATGGTTGGTTGTAAACTGTTGTAACTAACAAGAATATTCATATACAAAAATACAGAGTTTTCCTCTGTCTAATCTCTCTCATCATCATCTTATTCTTTACTACATATTTGTTCTTGAAAACCTTATGCTGGTTTACAGATAGACATTGCAATTGCATACTGGGATCCTCCAAATTTGGGTCAGCTAAACTTATGCCCCCACTCTTCACAAAACTATAAAACCAAATGAGTGGGTCTCTGTGTGTGTCATTTTCTTACTTGTTTAACAATAAATAAGATAGAGAAGGGCCAGTTGAGTGTACCATGTGGCATGAACGAAGAGGTTGTCCTCTCTGCCTTCTTGTGTTATTATACATGCAATATGGACATATGCATATGTTGTCAACACATCGATCTGTATGCTTTGATATTATGAAAAAAATTGAGATTCTATCATAAAATTAAAAGAAAACTAATGAAAAGAGCTTGAACACTTTGAATTTTAACGATAAGGACAAAACAAAGGGTAAAGTGAATAATACTAGGATTGACTTTTTAGTGTAAAAATGTGGTTTTTTTGTTAAAGAGAACAGTACCGGAAACTTTGTATTAAAGTTTCTTAAAATTAATCAGTAATATGGAGAATAGTTCAACCTCTTATAAGCCATTACAAGATTTTTCATTGTACCGATGTGAGACTCTTTTACTTTCAAACCCTCAAAACACATTATCTTATGGTTTGATGTGATGGTTTTGTGAAAATTAACTTCAAGTCTCCGCCGCCACCACCTTCGTAGACAAATTATTACATAGGCCAAACGCACTCTAGATCTTGCAGGTTATATTTTGGAAAATTATATCATACATATAATGTTTAAGTTAAAATCGATTTTCTTTATGACTCGAAACATACAAATAGTAAACCAAAGTCATTAACTCTTAATTCAAGCAATTAAGTAGAAGGTTCAGATTCTTTGACAATTATCTTCACTCATCAAGGATATATGGTATTTGCTGGACCAGATCTCCAATTATACGATTAATTACATTTACAGAAATGCAATATGACATTTGATGAGTTTGCTAATCAAGCACATACTTAAAGTCAATCTTGTATTTAGTTTTGTAATTTTCCTCCGAAATTTGTTCGTGGCTATTATTTGATTTGTATTGTACTATGATCCGTATAGGATCTAGTTTGTAATGTTTATATATATATTTTAAATCACAACCAAACATCATAACATCAAGATAAATGGGAAAAAGAAGAAGAATATAGTATGCAAAATTAGGGTTCCTCTTTGATTAAGCCAGGAAAGAAGATCAGTTTCATCTTTGTCTATGCTTATTAATTTTCAATTAATTAAAGGGAGTCTTAATGAAACATTCCCGATACTGTTTACTTTTAACGTTAAATACATTTTTAACCTGAAGAGTCACACCTGATACTATTTACTTACACATTTATTTTGTCTCTTTGATTAAAACTAAAATTTTTGAGGACTTTTTGTTCATTTTCCTTAAATGGAGAGTTCAATTGTGCCATACGTACTACATGGTGCAGTGTTGCACTTTACCTACAATTTATAAATTCTTTGTGCAGAGTAAGTAGAACTCAGATTTAGAGAGAGGTCTAGGAACCCATATGCATGGCTATGTGAAAAAGATATGATTCTGTTACATAAAACAAAAATTTTGATATGATATTTTTTTGGTCAAGAACGGCATGGAAAGCAACAAAGTTTGGTTTACTACTTTATTCGCACTTCTTCCTCACCTTTATTTTATGAATTATAGGTGACAAATAAGGTGGTTAGTTTCTCTTAATCGCAACATCACCGCTTGAAAAGATAACCCTATCAACTTATCATATTTAATCAAAACTATTAATTTAAGAGCACATCACGAGTCACATGGGCCAATAATCTTCGCACCTACATTGCATATGACAGTGACAAAGAAGAAGAAACATATAAAAAGAAAGTGAAATATTCCCACTTAGGTACACATATATGATATCTTTATATTTATTCAACCAAAGGTATAATAAATTTTGGGTTTTGATGTATAAGGTGGTGGCCATTGTTTAACTTGGATGCGTGCCGATATTGGATGTCACGTATATCTAATATTCCTCTAATTATATATTTAGGATGACAATTACGAGATGGGTGACGGGTCTTCCATGCCACTACTTGTTTATGTCATCTAGTACAATATGGTCCGGGCCTTGAATAATTATAAGGAATAATAGATGACCAACGCATAAAATGATGTGATGCCCTCAAGGATTTCAAAAATCTTAGTCAATTTGAAGAATTAACGGTTAATTTGGCCAACAAGTGGAGCTCGGGTTCCAAATGTCTGAAAATTAGTTAGTTATTAATGTGAGCAAGGTAGTAGAGCTATTAAGAAAGAGTTTTTTGCTCACCAGTGGTAATGATCACCATTTTATTTATTATCACTGTATAAGTTTAAATTTTGAGATTTGTTTCTGTCTGCTACACAGATTTTAAAAATTTAAACTTATCAAATAATAATAAATAAGATAGTGAGTAATCATATTCCCACTAAAAAATTTACCAAAATAGATGTGGACTTTGTGAGTTTGAGGCTTAGGGTTTAGTTATAAATTGAAATAGTTAGAAACAGCTAAATATTGTAGGCCAGCTTTATGAGGTTACTGTTCAATAATTAGTAATATATTCCTAGGTTTTACTATTCAAATGAGAACTCTAGTTATGGTGAGCTTGAATCCTTTAGCATGAGCCTCTTAGAGGTGGGATCGGACCTTTTCTACTGGGTTTAACAAGTTTTATTTTTATTTTTATTGTTGAATTGGATGTAAAACCTGCAGGTTCAATGGTTTTCTCTGTTTTAATTAGGGCTAAAAGTCAGTTAAGTCGGTTTATGTTGTAATTCACTAGTCATTCACAAGCTATTCATTGTGAATGACCACTATTCATTCCACTATTTAGCATGTGATTTGCTTCTATAAAATAAGTCTTATGAAACACAACATAATTGATAGAAGTTCACGGTAGAGAGATAGAGAAAAGGAAGAGGAAGAGAGAAAGGAAGAGTGAAGAGAGAGGAAGAAGAGAGGAAAGAATAGAGAGATTTATCTTTGTACTTCTACTATTCCAAAACATAATAAAAGCACTACTGCTGCTCCGAGAATGTACTCCAGTCACACTAACTGTAGAGGAATCTCGTAAATTTTGTGTCTTATTTATTTATTTCACTGCACACAATCGTTGATTTTACAACAATTTATGTATTCATTATCCAATGTATGATAGTGATACAAAATATATAAGGAAAATACTATTACTGCACGTTTGAAATAAAATAAAATGAAAAGGTAGAATAACAATATTTAAACGCTGGCCAACACAATCAAATGCTTGTGAAAGCAAAGTGAGCTATTCTTGGCATACAAAATATTTACCACAAATAACGTGAGTGAAGATAATCAAATTTAATCTCCCTTCATCATGTTAATGAAAATAATTTTGAATATTATTGCTTTATCAAACTGACTATATTTCCTTTAAAACTTTTAAAATTTTCAAATCACAAATAAGTAGCCATATTTGTGTGCTTTCTTTCTTCAACAGAAAGAATCAAAACCTAGAACCTCCGGGGCATGCCCAATAAAGTACTAAAAATAATATCGATCATTAGAATTGAAATTAACTAGAAGACAACTTGGACAACTTTCACATGTGAATGGCCCTTTTGGTTGTAGGCAAGATTACAACTAGCTAGACACCACAATAATCATAATTTTGTTTTCAAAACTAAATTTAAATTGCATTTCATACTTAAAAGTTCTTTTTTTATTTATTTCATTCGTTTATTTTCATATTATTTTCTTGTTTCATGTGTGGCAAATCATAACAATGTCAAAATGAATAATTTGACTATTTTTATGAACAATATATATATATATATATATCCCTGTAATTTCATATTGTCAAACAAGGGTTTGAAACAAAATCAAAGATGGAATGGTTAATGTTTGGGGGAAGACCGGTTTTATCCATTAGATTAGCAACACTACTACATTTTACTATTTGGGCGACGAACCAAAGTAGGTCGCACAAAAATCGTGAAGAAAGACTTTGCGCGACAAAAATCATCATTAGTCGCAAAAACACGGCGTGACGGTTTACACTTTGTCGCACATAATGTTTAGGAACGAATGTTTTTGTCGCACAATATACTAGGATACATACGTGGGATGACTATTATTCGTCTCTCTAAACTTTGCGTGACGACAATTGATTATTGCCAGACGAAGGATTTCGTCGCGCAAATTTTTTTATTTTTTATTTTAAATTTAATTTTACGTTTTTTTTTAAAATTTTGTAATGAAAATAATTTTTTTTGGGTAATAAAATTAAATTGCAATTAAAAAAAATGTAATGAAGAGAAAAATAATATATTTAAAGTAATATAAATGTATGCACTATGTACAAGAAAAATGTTTAAAAAGTAAGGAAGTAAAAAACTAAGAAAATAATGCGGCATAATTTACAAGGTCATCTTGCAGAGGCGGCTAGAAGGTCTCAAGGTTGTCGACAGGGGCAAATGTGTGGCCATGCTCGGGTTGGAAAGGCTCGAAGGTCGATGGGGGACGAAAATTTGAGAGACGAATGCCGGATTGAATAAGGGCTTGTACAAGCTGTGACATCTGGCTTCTATACGAGGCCAGTTCAGTCCTAAGGTGTGGCCACCTCTGTTTGACTGCGATGATGAAGGGACTCTAGGTTCCGGCCACTGGGCATTCCCCATCCCCTACAATATGTCCCTGGCCTCCGCCCGAGAGTCTGATCGAAGGTCTCTGTAAGCTGGGAGACGGACTCTTGAAGAACCAACTGCCTTTTCTCCATCATCGTTACCTGTGTAATATAACATAAAATATTAATTAAAACATTCATATAATAACCATGAAACTTGAATGCGTAACATCATAATTAAAATTGAAGAATACTTACATGAAAGGACTTGGCTAACTCATCCCTGGGTCGAACATAAACGTCGCTAAAGACATCGATCTCCGGGAATTTTGAACCCCCCTGCACTGGCGGATCCACATAGGGTCCTAGGAGGTCTTCCAGGACCCGTCGGCGATCCTAACTCACTGCTAAAAAAATTTCGGCGACCCCTCGTACTCGAACATGAGGTTTGTGCAGGTTGTAGGTTGCAGGTTGCAGTGGCTGTCTTCTTCTCGGAGAAGATGACCGTGCACGGAGAAGAAAGAAAATAGAGACCCTTCTTGCCTCTCTCCTTTTTACTTCTGCCATGGTCTCATCTGTTGGTGACACCCACCCACCCACTTCTCCTCCAACCTTTCTCTATTGTCTGGTGGGGGCAGTACATAAGTTCAAATTTCCCCAAATTATTGCAACCACCTTAGTAATTTTTCTTATGGGTGAAATTTCCTTCATAAGGTTCGTAAGATGGATATGATTTGTCATGGGTTGGTGAAATTTGGGGGTGGAGCTGCCATGGCTTCGAGAGAATGGGGAGAGAGACGGTTGGTGGAGGTATGACAGTTGTGTTCTTAGTGAGAGAAAAGGTGGATGTTTGGAAACTAGTAAAAGAGAAAAATGGTGTGGTTGGTTAGAAAGATAGTGGGAGTTTGGGGAGAGTTTTATTTGACTGGTGTTTTAAATTTAGTGGTCCACATTAGATAATCAATAACTTAGGTACTTCTTAGTAACTTATGAAACCTCGTAATGGACACTTGAATTAGGATTTTATAATTTGTAATATTGTTTTGCATATGAGTTTTGAATGAAATGTATTATATTTAAATTTTCAATGTTATTTTTGTCTATAAATTTTTTGACCTTTATTATTGGGACCCCTCGAGTTTAAAATTCTGGATCTACCACTGCCCCTTTGAATAGAACAAGAGAATAATGTTAGTACAAAAAAAAAATATTAATGACATATTAAAAATTGAATATAAAAACTTTATTATTACCCGTCGCCGCGCCTCCATCCTATATGAGAAGGGCCTCGAACCAAAATGGTGGAGAATAGTCTTCTTGTCCATATTGCTCTCGTTGGCTTTCGCCTTCTTCTTAGGGGTGGGCAAACGGGTACAGGAACCGCGGGTACGGGCCAGGTCTTATTTTTTTTTGGAAACAAACTGGACGGGATGGACCGGTTCTTAAACCTTAGAAAAAAGGGGGCCCCGGACCAACCCGTTTCTAATTATAATCAACAGTTGAGATTGAATGATAACCTATCATTCAATCTAAACCGTTAATTTGTAACCTAGGTTTCCAAATCAATTCAGACTTCAGTCTCTCACACTCTCTCACTCCCACGTCTCACCTCTCCAGTCCACCGTCACTCCCTTGAGCCTCGACTACGACGACATCCCAGAGAACGCCTATCACCGCCGCCGCGACCAACACAACGGCACCACCGCTACCCATCCAGCCATCCTCCGACGGTCCAACCTCGATGACATCCGTTACTTCGCCGGCTACTGTAAGTCTATTGTTTACTTTTCAGACTTATGGCCATCGTTTTGATTCAAGTAGCCTTGAGCTGATTCATTTCACTCAACATCTCGAGGGGTGATTCTCTGTTTCCTAGATGAATTGCTGGATTTTGCTTCATGGGTTTTGTTGTAATTGTTTAAAAAATATTTAGGTTGGTGTTGCTTTGAGGATTATATGCAATTTTGGATTTTCAGTTTTCTTGTTTTGTTGATATCTGCCATTGGGATGCAAAAAATTCGCAATCTTTTTCTCTGTATGATCGAATGTTTTGATTAGTTTATGGATGATGATGGACTTGATTTGTTTAGGTTGATTGATCGATGCCGATGATTTTTGTAGACCCGGATAACTGGAAAGATGTGTGTTTGTTTAATCATAGTGGATGGTTTGTTTTGGTCTGCAGTTATGAAAATTTGAAAATTTTCGTCTTTGTTTTGATTTTAATTGGATCGATGTTCCCATGGCATCCGCCTCTATAAAATGTTTTGCATTTGGCTTTTAACTCAAAGACATACTGTACCTGTAAATTTGTGTAATTGTCGATGATAAGAGTGGAATATATGTAGCTGATGATGTTTTTGTAGTAGCACTTGTTATGATTGAACAAAAATGTTGGGGGATTGGTTTTAGGCCGCCATATTCTTGTTGTATAATTGAAGAATTTGACAATTTTTGTATGTCTTACTTGTAATGGCTTTTCTAGCGATAATCTTTACAGTTTCGGTTTCCCCATTGTATGGCAAATCTATTCATGGGGTACCCTTTGCATGAAATCAAAGCTGAAGAGAAGCCGAAAAAAAACCAAAGACCGGTGGACGCGGCACGTTTCCTTTGCACCCGGGTCCGGTTCAGTAAGGTCCTTCCAAAAATCGGCCCGACCCGGCCTGTGCCAACCCCTACTTCTTCTGTTATACAAAAATTAAACGTATTAGTTCAAATTGAATTGAAATATAAAAAAAATCAATAAACATTAGTAAGAAATGTATAATAATTTTAAACTTAATATAAAAAATGCCACATAGCCGGGTTCCTGAAAATGACCGTAGAGCCACGCAATTATCCTCTCGACCCTCAAACTCCTTTGGGCAACCCTCCTTAAGAGCGACATGCGAATCATTAAATCTTTGAAAATATTGGTGCAGGTCGCTCTTCCACTGCTTGTACCGTTCAGCGAAAAGCCTGTTGACGTACGACAACATATTGTTGTTGATGTCTTTTAAATTGTAGTTCATCTGCAATGTAACAAATTAATTACATACATCAAGTACTATAAATATATAAAATTTGAAGGAAAAACAATTAAAAGGTAGGATACTTACCGATAACTGTGAGCGCACCTGCATCCTCACCTCGTTTGACATCACTTTCCAAGACTTCCATTTCATAGGGCAATAGGTCTGAACGATGTGACTAATGTCGTGGGCCAATGCGTTATGATGCTTCGTTGTTGGTGCAAGCCGATGTTGCTCGTCGTATCCGATAGTGATACATCCATTGGTCACCCATGTGATCTTTGCTGCCTTCAACTGGCGACAAGGTCCTCTAGTGTTCTTTTTTGCTGCAAAGAAATATAAAATTAATGTTAACCCAAAACTAATAACAAATCCTACTAAAATTTCGGCATAACCTCCCTATAATTAAAACATTTCCCAAAAACCTGAAAATAACATAAACAATATATGTATCCAACATAATGCACAACTGTTTAATAAAAGGTTTAGAAAAATGACAATAATAAACAATATATATATAATAACTATTTAATCTTTAAATGACATAACTTAACAAACTGAATAGAAAATAACAAAACTAAGTTAACCAAATTATTATCATATTTTGTATTCCTTATAAGGCTTGTACTTTTGCCAACATTGTATGCACTATTACAAAATGTAAATACAATCCAACTCCGCAATTTGCATAAGTAAACAACAATTACTTTCAATTCAAGGAAGCATATGCATTTGAAAAGCACAATAATACGTTCGCTTTACACATTTTCTTTCTATTTACCTAAATAACTAAAGATCGAACTTAGAGCAGCTGGAGGTCAAATTTTTGAACAAACTTAAACTAGTAAAACTTGGAATTAAGTGGAAAAAGTTTTGGTCCAAAGCAGCTGGAGTTCAAGAAAATCTTTATGCAATCTATTTCATGTAGGAAAAAAAATTATCAACGTGCGGGGCGTTATTAAATTTTACCTTGTTGTGACCTCGAGGCATCCGTAGTGGATGTCGATGGTGTGTCGGGTGTGCGAGGGCAGCAGTGACCACGCTTGACGCGAACAAGTAACTCCACTGATGAGGCTGATGACGCCAACACTTGGGAGACCCCGAGACTAACTGGCAAGTGGTCTATTTGTGCAGGAGCAGTGGCAGTTGATGGATGAGCTGGGGTAGGCGAACGGGGGGCATTCATCACCGCTTCATGACTTCTAATAAGGTTTGACATCTACATAATTAGAAGAAAAAATATATTCAATAAGTATCCATGAATCCCATCACGTGCTAAATTATGTGGCATATCACTCACACCAACCCCACGCATAACTAAATCAAGCATTTGAACCATATGTATACCGTTAAACATAAAATAGACAATTAAACCATAAAAGCATCTACACCTATAAGCAATTCATTAAGGGAGGAATAAAAAAAAATCCACTTACCTATATGCATATCATTCAAGGAGAAACCAAAAAGCAATCCACTTACCTATATGCATTTCATTAAAGGAGAAACAAAAAAACAATCCACTTACCTATATGCATTTCCCCATTCAATTAAAGAACAAGAAAACAAAAATATATATGGTACTAGGAGACAAAATAAAATTCACTCGTTGCACCACTTGAATCTGGATTTTGGACAGTTTTCCTTAGTGCACATTCTTTAAATTTGTTTAGATGACCAAGATATTGATTGGGTTCATTAAGTTGGTATGAGACTCATGAATCTGGTACTAAAAAAAAGAACTGAGAACTCCTAAGATCAAATTTATAAAGAGAGACCAAGATGGAAAACCTATTACGGAATTTTAGCCACATCAAGGTGTCTATTGTTCTTTTTTGCCAAGACTAATCAAAATCTGATGGAATAGAAGATAATCCATGGAATTATACACAACTCACAAGTGAAAAGCACCTTCAAAACCAACTTCATTCTCATTTGTGCCCACCCCTAACCCTCCGTATAAGTAAGCAACACAAATCCCCTTGACCATGAAACTAACTCTTCTATTTTCTTTACTTGTAATATAGATTTATCCCAAGCCAAATTCATTCAACATTTAACCTAAACATTATTCATTTAGATAAATTAGGTTGATGCATCTTTTAAACTGTCATCCAAAATTTGCAATGCAAATAGAAACAATGGACATTTTTGTGTGAACCCACGCTTCAGTCACCACCCTGAAACTGCATTTTGAACATGCACCCAAAACAAATTCAGCAAAAATTTTAGGATACTTCTAGTCGTTAGATCATAATTGCAATGATGGAGAAATCAAAGTGCATTGAGAACCCAATGCATGGGTGGGGTTTTTTTGTACCCTCAATCTATAGACTCTTGACAAATAAATACCCTCCCAAGATATCCCAATAGTTAAATACTCATGGCAATTGAAGAGAAAGACAGATGAAATAGTGTTCATGCTTATAGCAATGCGGTTTTGACAAAAGCCAAAATGGAGTTTGATGATATCTAGAAATAGAGAAAGAGAAAGTCATTAAAGGCAATTCTCAGTTTTCAATCTTATCAAGAGTTTCCATATCATTCCTACCTTCACCCCACCCCATTCAATTAATCCCATAATTCTTCACCCATGTAACAAAATTATGTGGATTAGGTGGGATTGTTAGGACCACCGCATCCCCTAAAATATGAAAAATTGTAAACCCTAATCCCCAAAATGTAAACCCTAAAATCTAAAAAATTGGAAACCCGAATTCTCTAACCTAATGGTCCATAAACTAGAACCCCTAATTCCCCAAACGAAAATCAAAATAAATTAACAAAATTTGAAATATTTACCTTGTTAGCAATGAGGGGGGAAGATGGGGAGAAGGTGAGAGGCCAAGAGGTAGGGTAAGGGTGTGTGGGAGGAGGAAAAGAGACTGTGACGGGGCGAGAGGAGGAGAGGGTGACAGAGGAGGAAGGTGTGTTGGAAGGAGTTTACCAAAGACAAAGAGGTGATGGGAAAAGTGTGTGCAAAGTTTAATCCTAACTTTGTTTCACGGTGAATACAAGATATTTGTCGCGCAATAAATTCAAATTTTCACGAAATTATTCTCGTGCACGCCCAATTTTTAGCTCATTGTGCGACAGATAGTAATTAATTTTCGCGCAAATGCCATTCGTGCGACGAATAATATTTCTTCATCGTGCAATGAGCTGAAAATATTATTTCCACAGGTAAAATTTTTAAAATTTATATTTATTCAAATAAAAACAAATTATTTATGACATAAGATAATTAAATTACAAACAATTCATTTACTATGTTTTACATGGCAACTTGCAAATAAATTGCATTATTCATCATCTAAACTATAATAACTTTCACTATCGTCGCTATCATCACTTTCGGTCTCCCAGTCCTCCTTCTCCATAACTACGTCATCGTCGTCGTTCGGGCCCATTACAATATCGTATTGAGGAAGATCACCGAGGTCAATTATAATTAACTGAATCGGTATTTCGATTGAAGACACTCCTTGTATCTGAAACGGTTCTTGGATAAGATTTTTATCTCGAAGTGTTTCCACATCATTTTCCATCGAAGATTGTAAACGTTGGTCAGCGACATTGTCGACGTTGTAGTCAGTTGGGTCTTGTTTTTGTATAACATACACATTCCTCTGATCCATCTTCTGAACAACTTTCTAAACTCTCCCAGCTTTAGGGTCATCTAGATACATAATCTGTTTTGCCAGGTTTGCCAAAATGTAAGAGTCGTCATCGTATCAAGTTCTGTTAATGTTCACAGATAGTAAGCCATGGTTGATTTTAATAGCTCCCTACCTATTTGGTTTTGTATTAAACCATCAAAAATTAAAGATGATCACTTGAGATCGGTCTTTGTAAAGCAATTGCACGACAGTTGTTAGTTTGCCATAAAAATCAATGTCTATACTTTTGCCTCGTCCTGGGACATGGACACTGTTGTTTTGCGTACACAACTTGTCATCTCGTGAAGTCCCCAAAAACTTGACGCTGTTAACATGGCAACCCAAGAACAATTCAGTGCAAATTGGGTAGAACGCCAAGTTATATAACTCTTCACTGTATAAGGGGGAATTCGATGCTTTCAATTTATTCACCTAATATTATACAAAAATATTCACATGTTAGTTTGAGAAAATTAAATACTATGATATATATGTCAAATACAAAACACTTATAACTTACATATTTGAAAAACTAATGTGCAAACAATTCTCGGTGTGTCTTGGCATACAAATGTGATGGATGTTCTCGCTTCATTATCTCTTTATGCTTATCTAAGTATGCCATTATCTCATCACAATTGTTCAGTACGAACCAATGTGCTACCTCCATGTCATTTCTGGAAAACGACTCTCCTCGTACAGGATCTCCAAAGAGTCGTGCGCTTTGGGGAAAAATAGAACGTTTCTCCTTACTTACACCCCCGTCATTATTACGCTGAGGATGATTGAAAGCCGTCTCCACATATTTTAAATATATTTGACAGAAAGTAAGAGACTAATATTGAACCTAAGCCTCTATAATTGATCATTCAGGCTTCACCTTGTTACGTACACTTTTTTTCAACTCCCCGAGAAACTTGCCAAAATAAAACGATAGTTGACAGGACCAACAAGCAATGCTTTTTCGGGCTTCACCTTGGGCTAATGATGCATAAACAAATGATGAGGATTATATACCTTACTATTAGATACATCCAGGGATAGTTGACAGGACCAACAAGCAATGCTTTTTCGGGCAAGTGAATACTTGTGAAGAAAGCTGGAGGGAATATCATCTCAAACTTGCATAAGACTTGGACAATGTCATGGCTCAACTGATTAATGTCCGTCTTTCACAATGTTCTTGTCGTCAGTTGGAAAAAAAAATATGGACAACAACATGAAATGTTTCACTACATCTTTCGGAAATAGGTGTCGAATACCCACAAAAAGTAAGCGTGCATAAACACATGGCAGCCATGGCTCTTTAGTCTAGCAAATTTAGCCCCGTCAACATTCATGCAACGCGCAAAATTAGAAGCATACCCATCAAGAAACTTTACAGACAATACAAACTTTAAAAACTCTTTTTTGTCATTCGGTTTCATGGAAAAAAAAATGCAAGATCCCTTCTGCCTTTATCAATATCCTTATTCTTCTGTAAACTCTTATGTATGCCCATTATTTCCAAATCAAGATGAGCTTTGGTCGTGTCTTTTGTCTTGCCCTGGATACCTAAAATCGTGCCCACCAATGTGTCAAAGACATTTTTCTCAACATGCATAACATCGAGGTTGTGTCGCAATTTTAGTTTCGACCAATATGGGTGCTAAAAAAATATAGGCTTGTGCATCCAGTTTATATGTGCAAAAGGAAGCTCTGGTCCGACTCACTATTTTCTCGAATGAAGCAAAATCCAAAGAATTAAGTTGTTCCAAAATCTGATCACCAGACCATTCTCTAGGTCCAAGGCGATGCTCTGTGTTCCCGTCAAACTTTTTATCCTTTTGCTGCCACTCATGGTCCTATGGCAACCATCTCTGATGACCAAGGTAATAAACTTTTTCAGCATGCCAACCAGATGTTACATCATCCTTGCATACAGGGCATGCCATATAACCCATAGTGCTCCACCCAGAAGCCATTTCATATGCGGGGAAATCATTCACAATCCACATAACTGATACGCGCAAAGTGAACATCTTCCCAGTAAACTTATAGTATATGCGCACAATGTTTGTCAATAAATCATTTAGCTCATCAACTAACGGCTTTAAGTAAACATTGATTGACCTGCTAGGATCCTCAGTTATCAAAAGAGTCATCATCAAGTATTCTTTTTTCATGCATTTCAGAGGCGGCAAATTATATGGGAATACGAAAATCAGCCAAGTGTTATGGTGTTGGTTTAGAACCTCGAATGGATTGAAGTAGTCAGTGGCAAGTCCCAATCTAACATTCCAAAGATCAGTAGCAAACCCGGGGAACGTTCGATCCAACTTTTTCTATGCCTCCCCATATGCAGGATGCCGCGTCACATCGTCGTCTACCTGTTTTTCCTTATGCCATCTCATGTTTGTGGCAGTATGCGTCGACATATACAATCGTTGCAACCTAGGTTTCAGGTGTAGATAACGCATGACTTTTTGTGCGATCTTAGTCGTTCTATTTTGAGATGTCATTTTGAACCTCGACTCATTACATACAAGGCATTTATCCAATGCTTTATACTCTTTGTAGAATAAAATATAATTGTTTTTGCAAGCGTGAATTTTTTCATAACCCAACCAAGATCATTCAACACCTTTTGCACGTGTCTATGGTCTTTCGGTAAACAATTGTCCTTCGAAAGCATTCTCTTGAAAACCCCCAAAAAGTAATCGCAACACTGGTTCCACATACAATATTTTATTTTTTCGTGCATTAGTTCCACAATGGTTGTGAGAATGAAAAAGCTCTCGCACCCCGGGTATAACTTTTGGTTGGCATTTTTTAATAGTTTTTCATATTGTTCGAACTTTGCACTGTCCATTGGTGTAGGCACGTCATCTTCCCCTTCCTTATTGGTGTTTGTCGATGCAAATGGAAAAGCATCATTTATAATATCCATGACTTGTTCTTTAGGATCCATAATAGGTTTGATATTGTCCACTCTTGTGGCGTTTGAAGATGAAGCATTGTCTTATTGTTCCCCATGATGGTTCCAAGTATTATATGTCTCAATCATTCCATTCCTTACTAAATAAAATCAAACATTTTCAATTGTCTCCCTTAACGTGTTGTTACACCTCCTACAAGGACACCGGATTCTAGTTGCACTCGGGTTGTGTGTACATGCAAAATCAATAAAATCCTCAATTCCATCCAAGTATTCGTCCTCGCATCTATTCGGGTTTTGTATCCACGTCCTGTCTATAATTCCTGGAACCACAATCACAATAAAACAATCAATAACTTCATACAAAATGATAATGTCACTTTATGCCTCCGGTAAGGGCCCTATCCCATTCGAGAATGCATAGTCATGTCACGTAATTTACCGCTACATTAGATTAGATTTCAACGTGGATCAATTTCGGCAGCATCTTGATACAGTTCTTTAGGTGTACGACGTAGATATAAAATACCTATGTACCACCCGAAAAACATATAGAAATGACACTAAAATCTCCACAATCAAAACCTAATCCTTCAACCATAAACTACGCGACATAACTATGCATTCCCAAACTGTCCAAATAATGGGACAATTCAAGAATTAATTAGACCGCAGTCATGCTTTCAAATCCATGCGCAAAATCCAACTAATCCTCGAACGGGAAACTAAGTTTTACTAAAAATAAAAAATAAATATGAAGTTAATTTCAATTAACTCCATAAATCACAACACACAGTTGTACGTCACGTACAAATTTCACAACATAATATAAATATAATTTCAAAACACAATATAAACATAACAAACTAATTTCAACATAATTTAATTAATTTTCTATTTAAAAAAATAAAACGAAGAAAATACCTTCTCAATCGTTCTCCACCAATCGCTAATCACTCACAATATCCCTATAGACAACAAAATTAATGGCGTTAGTATGAATTTACATTACTATTTTTAGGCTAACGACGAAAAAACACTTTCCAGACACACCGAGATAGCTCGATCAACCTAGAGAAGAAGATGGAGGAAGTATTAGATGATGAAATTGACAAAAAAGGGAAACGACAGATGCTAGATTGTGCAAAATCGAATGGATGAGTGTAGAGGCAAAATCTATAATATTTTTTTGCAGTTTGCCTCTACACATGGTTGAAACTAGATTTAAAAGTTCACTTTTGGATGAATGATTTTGTGCGACGAACAAGGTCTTTGTCCCGCGACCAAATAACAATCATTCGTCGCGCAAGTTTACCAATTTTTTATTTTATTTCCTTTCCTTTACAATTTATTCTTTTTAACAAATTGCGCAACGAATAAGATCTTCGTCGCGCAAATTCTATTTGTGCGACAAAAAAAGGTAGTTTGTCGTGCAAGTTTACCATTTTTTTATTTTATTTCCTTTTTTCAACAAATTGCGCGACGAAAACTTGTGTCATCGCACAATACATCTTTTTTACTTTTTTTTGTTTTTCTGTTTTATTTGTATGTATTGTAATTTTTTATTTTATTATAAATAAAAAAACTCAAACTAATTAAACATTAAATTAATTAACAAAATTAATTTACTATCCCAAATATAAATGATAATTAATGTAAATATTAATACTCATCCACATAATATAGATTTATTAATTAAATTAAATATAAAGTCCACAAAATCTTATTTATAAAAAAAAAACCCAACCTTCCTCAACTTCAATCCTCCCTCGTCCGCAACACATCAAACTTTCACTGCCAGAACCGCTGCTTGAAAAGCTCATCCACATAAATATGTTGCTTCTCATCGGTTTCATTAATATCCCAATGAACCTATATTAATGTCAATAAAAATAAATTAGTAATTTAAAAAATATTACGTTTTAACAAAAATAATTGTTCATTTTTTACTACAAACTTATCGATAACTCCCTCAGCATGGAATTCTTCAACTCCTCAGGAACCTTTTTTCAAGACTCAAACTCGGCAGAACAATCCCTCTGCACCAAATTCCCAATGTCATACCTAAATTCGGCATACGCTGCATCCATATTTTTGCCTTCAAAGTACGGCACTTGCTTCCGTCGATACCGCTATGATCACACTACAAGTTTTTTTTGCCGGAACCTTCTCCAGAATCGGCCATTCTTTTTTAAACAATTTTTTTTAAAAAAAATTTAGGATTCTGAAATTGCGTTTATATAGCACTAGGACACCTTTGCTCGACGAACACATTTGTCGCACAAATCTCCTTTTCATCACGCAAATCTCGTAATAAATGAGCAATAAATGGGAAGGTTTGAACGTAGTCTGACCATCCTTTGCGCTACAAATACATTGTATTCACTGCGCAAAGATATCTTACACGACGAATGTAATGATTGTAAATATAATGTTTACGTAAACTTTATAATTACAAACAAATATTTAAAAACTATTTAATACCTTAAATATTATTCTAAAATTAATTAATACTTTAAATATTTATTCTATAAATAATTAATACTTTAAATATTTATTCTATAAATAATTTATGCCTGAAATATTATTCTATAAATAATTAATACCTGAAATATTATTCTATAAATAATTAATACTTTAAATATTTATTCTACAAATAATTAATGCCTTAATTCAAACAATTATTTTCAGCATAAGTATGATATTTATTGGAGATTAAAAACACATATAAACCGAGGATAGATAGGGTGCTTACATTAGGTCTCAATAAAAAAATCCAACAGGAATTGAAACCTAATTAAGTCCAAATACATTACTTATATAAAAAATAAAAATAAAAAACCTTAAATTTAAATATTGTTATACAAAACATTAATTTTAAACTACTATTTGGATGATCTTGGTCCATTCCGCAAGACTTCATAACGCCACCGATTATAATTAATTCTAACAGATAACTAAAAATTTCACAAACTTCATTATTGATCCATCAACAATATACTTACTAATAGTTCATCCATCACAACCTTTTTCACATTCCCGGGCACATCTTCCCAAGAACGCCACTCAGTAGTGGGACAATTATTTCCCATGGCTACAGCAATCGCATGAGCAAACTCAAAATGTTCCCTCAAATCATGCGAGTTGGCATCGCGCACACTCTCATCCTTGTTTTTATCTGTCATCTCAGCACGAACGGAATTATGAAGAATAAGGAGAACAGAATTGTGAAGAATAAGGACTGCAAAAGCGCTTATTTATAGCAAAGTTAGGATCTTTGTGCAATGAAGGCTTTGTCGTGCAAACATCTGTATTAAATGTGGTATTGATTCCTTTGATTCATGTGCATTAAATGGTCAAAACTGACTAGAACTTATGTGATGAACTATTGGTAGCGCAAATGCCTCCTTTTAGTTGCACAAGCTTTTCGCGCCAAATAAAATTACCCCGCGTTTTCTTGTTGACTTTAAGCGATGACAACGATTATTCGTCGTGCAAGTATTTTTTTTTTCTCCTATCCTTTCTATTTTGCGCGATGAATGATATTTTCTGTTGCGCAAGTACATCTGTGTGACGAATTATTGTTCGTAACGTAAAATATCGTCACACAAGTTGTTTTTTCTACTAGTGCAAGTAAGCAAAAATAGTATTTCCTTAACACAATCTTGATCATTCATTTCCCATACTGAGTAGTTTGGACTATTAAAAAAATTTCGAGTGTCTAATTAAAAGGAGGAGAATTATTTATTTTATTTGTTTATTTTTCTGAGGATGGCCTTTCCGTGGGGCAAGTGAAGGGACATGTTTGAAGTAGTATCTATCTGTCAGCATGGCGCTAAGATCATGCAATGTGTAATTTATAGTATTCCTTGTTTTGTTTTGAAATTGGAGTTATTTGGATGGAGAAAGATCCAATTTGATGAGAATGACATTGCACGTTTAAATTCACTAGCATCTTCATCAATTAATCTCAGTTTCATGTTCCAACTTCCAACTTTAACATTGATGAATGCGAAACTTCATTCACATGTCATGTCCCAATACATGAAGCTTTAGAAAATATAGACCCCATCTGTTGTCACTTGTCAATTGTGTTTTTCTTTTCTTGACATACAACCAATTAAGTTTAGGTTCGACGCTCCAACTAATTTGAAATTTTCTTCATCATATCTCCACCAAAATATAGAGTGATTTTGGGTGTTACGAAAGTGGTTCTCATCTTAAACAAACAAAAAGCTATCATAACTTAATAGGAAAACAACTTATTTAGTTTCTATCACGACAATCAAAGTGCTTGTGACATGATTCTGTATTTGATTATATGCACATGATTAAAAGAGTGATCCCAATGTTTCAGAACGAATCCTATCCTGTGACCCATGCACTTTAATTTACATACAGAATTTATGATTAGATTTCGTTTTTATTTTGTTTTATTTTATTAAAACAATAGTAGCGAGAGTGGATTGAACCTAGGATCCTGGATACATCATACATAAGTAAATGTTTTTAACCACTTAAGTTATATGTCCCTTGCAATGATCAATATTATATATCTATGAAATTAAAAGTTCATATTAGATTAGTTTGAACATTCAGTGTAGCATTATATCTAATTAATTATCTCCTTCTTCCATTTCTTCTCAACAATTTGAGGGGTGTATTCAAATAAGAGCTTAAACAATCTTAGAAGAGTTTACAAATTCATATGTATCTAATCAGTATTTTAATTGAATTTATAATGGTATTCAACTAAGATTTTAAAAGAAATCCGAGTGTATTCATTTTAGATTTTAAAATATTTTATAAAACTCCATGCATATTCAATTAGGATATGATTTTTAGATATTTTAAAAGATGAAGAATTTAATGAATTTGTAGTAATTTTATAGTATTTTTTAGGCTTCACGAAATCAGACCTCTATCCCTAAGATTTATAATAATTTCACCAAGATTCACATAGAGTCTACAAACTCCATTAAATACCATAAATTTATAATTCTCTTAAAATCTTTTGATATCTAAGTTGAATACACCCCCTTGGACTAAAATTTGTGAAAGTGTGAAAATAAAAGAGTCTCACATTGGTGAAAATAGAAACATTGCAAGGGCTTATAAGAGGTTGTGATACTCCCCATATTGTCAATTGGTTTTATAGTGGATCCTAAACTTTCTCGGCATATAATGAATTTTCAAGCCAAACATGTGGACAACACAAATTAGGGGATATGGAGCAGTGTGGCTGTTGGCCTTCACACGTGGACGCCAACCTTCTCTAATACCATAAAGAAAGTTGATGTTCCACTATAAAACTAATTGGCAATACGAGAAGTAGCCCAACCTCTTAAAAGCCGTTGTAAATTTTTTTCTTTCACTAATGTGAAATTCTTTTACCTTCACATTCTCAAAATATTGACATATAAATGCGACTTGACTTGGATAACAAATTAATTAATTGACACTAGAGTTGGACTTATAAATTAGGTCAACTTTCGCTTTCAATTGTTAGCAAAAGAACACAGAAGAGAGAGAAAAAACTTCACTTTCCGTATTTTAAACTTGTATTTTAATTAAAGAATGTGAACCAATTAAACTTGTATTTTAATTAAAGTTCGAATTTGGTTAATAATTATAATAAAATTTTATATAGTGTAGAAGGTGCCACATTATTTGGTGCACACATTTAGCCAGGGTTCTACAATGTACTAGTCGAGCGGCAGGTAAGGACCTAGCGCCCAGCTAAGGGACTAGGCGGCCACCTAGGAGGTTTTAATAATTTAATTTATTTGTTATATAACATATAAATAACTCTGTACTTAAACTTAAAAAAATATACATACTTGAGAAACAAAAATTGTAATGTAGAATGATGCATAAATTCCAAAGTACCAAAACATATTGAAAACATGGGAAACAATCATATAATAAGTGTCCATCCATGTATCTAATAAGTATCTTACAATTCATTGAAAACATAAAATACAAAAGGCTTTTTAGTCAAAATGGTCTGTGAGATTGACATAACTCTTCACTTTGGTCCTTAACAATGAAAATCAATAGAAGTGGTGCTTGAGTTTTTCCACCGTAAATCATTTTTGTCATTCCATGAGAAATATGTCACTATCCTCGTTAAGTGGAGGGGTTGGTTTGAAAAAAATACCCATAAAAAGGTGGTCACATGGTCGTTCACATGTCAATTTAACAAAGATATTGACATTTTTTACGGAATGGACAAAATGATTTACAGTGACAAAAACAGGGACCAAAGTTGTAACAACCCGTCCTGAATTATTTTTATTGATGACGTGAAATGACGAAAATGCCCTTGAGCGATGTATGTGTGTTGTGTTTTGGGTTAAGAATTGGGCCAATTATCCTATGTCCTAAATAATTGGGACCAATTAGAACTAAGTTTTTCTTAGTTTTTGATTGGTTGCAATTGGACCACACACACACATCACTTTTTCCCTTTCTTTCTCTTCTCTTTCGTGCTCTCTCTCTCTCTCTCTCTCTCTCTCTCTCTCTCAGACTCACTCTCTCTCATTCTCTCCCATACAGACAACACCAAAACCCTTACAAACCTTGCAGATCGAGGGATTTACGGTCACCATTTTGTTCCTTATGACCTCACAAGTCGATTGGTACCTTTTTCAGGGAATTTTAAGGACATAAGAAGCTTTAGGAGGTCCTCACAAGGTTCGTTGGAAAAATTTGGACGTTGGGATCGTGAGTTTGAAGCTTGGCTGAGTTCCATGGTTTTTCTCTGGTGAGATCCCGTGGATTTTGGAGCTTAAAACAGGCGAGACCTATCCGGAGGACGAGCGTAGCCATGCTAGACGACTTGACTACATATCAGTGAGTGGGCTTTTGGTTTTTCGTATATACCTATATACTTGCTATTTTCCCAGAAAATGAAATTGAATGATTATACATTTTGAAATGCCATGCAAAGTATTTGCCTATTTTATTTAGGCGTTAATAGTTGCATATATTTATGATTGGTGCTGCAGACGCACAGGTAAGTGCCAGGTAAGTTTATAAATTAAAGTTATGAGATTTCTTTAGTTATGCGAGAAATGATGTGAGGTGTTGAGAGCTCATAAACCTGCACCTCGGTGTTAGTGCTCCCGCCCAAAGTTAGGGCACAGTCCTTCACGTGATGTTCACCTCCCGCACCATATGCTCACCTTGGATCCAGATTAGGTGCACAGCCCTGTCGTATAGACCACTGTAAATGGGTTCGGCTCGTAGGTGACCCGCGATTATTTGCACAGTCTTCACGTGATCGTAGCACTAGAGCATATTTATTTTACACTCAGTTATGTTGTGCAGACCACTTGAGGTGGTGCTGATTTGTGTGCAGGATATTTGATATGATTGAGATTGATTATGAGCTATAGATTCAGCTGATGGCTAATTTGATACTTGGCATTCATATTTATTCACTGAGTTACTATCGGCATTTCATTGAGATACTTTGGCATGGCATACAACTGATTTTCACTATTGTTGAGCATGATTTTGAGATATATATGAGTATATACTTTATTTCTAGGAAATTATACATGTTTTACGACGAGGGGTTAGAACTTTTGAGAAATGAAATGATTTTGAAAAGCTTTGTTTTTGCCCACTCACGCTTTCTGTTTTTCGCCCTTCCAGGTTCTAGGTAACATTTGTCGTTGGTGGCTTACAAGGATATCCAGAGGTTCTGACAGAATTCACTCATGTAGGACCATCCTTGGGTGTTATTTGGATTTAGTACTTTTTCTGCTTGACTGCACTTAGACCACTTATGCTTTAGTTGTGTAATCACACTAAACCTCGTCACTAGTACCTTCCTCGGCTAGTGCTTTTATTTAGCTTGGTTTTAATTCGTTCGTATTTCTTCTTTTAATTTTGGCTTCCGCACTGTGCACATGGTTACGTCACCCTCACGTGACGGCCATCATGCCTCGATTTAGGTCGGGGTGTGTCAAAAGTGGCGGGTTCTACCAATCTCAATAGCCATTTTGGATAAAAAAAGCCAATACAAAATAGAAGTTATCTATTTTCTTTCTAAGTGAGAGTCACGACACTAAGCAATTTTCTTAAATAAATAACAAATAAGCAAAAGCAGTCACAAAATCACCCAGCTCGCCTAGCACACTTATGCCAACCTAGGTGGCCCCTAAGTGGGTTATGTGGGGATTTGGGCGTGTCTAGATGTTTTTTTCTATTTTTTTAATGCCTCGGAATTAATCGGAATAGTGATCAACTACCTAGCATCTAGACAGAGCATTTTTGAAAACTAAAGTTAGTGCATGAACTTGGTGTATGTAGTATTGTTCTTTCTATTTAATACTATTTGGCACTGAAATTGTTCTTATATGATTGCTTCATGTATATCGCCTAAATTAATTTAAGGAAATTTTTATTTAAACTCATGTAACCTCTTTATACCTCCAACTTAAATTTTAGATGTTAATTGTCCTTTTTACCCATTGCATAATTACCATCAAGTACAAGATGAAATTAATAATAAAACTAAAATTTATCAATAAACTCACACAGTATAATTAAACTCCACCATGACTCCTTGTTTATCTTATGTTCATTTCAGCTAAAACCCTATAACTTTTATAGAGAAAAACAACCTTTTCAGTCCGAGGAAAGTGCTTCTAATACCTATGCAACATTAGATGTTGATAAGGAGTTGCAACCAGACAAGGTGAAAGAAAAATGTTAGTTTCCAACTGCAAGCTTTCAGTGCACTTTGAGGCTGCTGAGGTGAGATTTCTTCAAGCATTGTATAACACATAATTCAAAAGTTTGTGTTTGTGGAACTTTTCGAAGCAAAAAAAACGAAGGAAAACTAATGAAAAAAACTTGAAAACTTTGAGTTTTAACGATAATGACAAAATATAGGGTAAAGTGAATAGTACTAGGAGTTTTTCGTTAAAGTTCCCAAAAAAACAAAGGGTACTCTCTCTTTCACTCACCATGAATAGTCCCTTGCATGTTGATCAACGCAAACCTTGCTCCGGAAGTATCCAAGTGCATTCCGAGATAAAGCGCTTCACCCCCCAACTGAAACACCCATTTGAGCTTCATCATTACTGCTTCCAACAACCATTGGTACTGTTGGACCTCTTGGCCACCATCTCGGTCTTGCTTGCTCTTTCTTCACGCCATTACACAACCCATTTCTTGAAAACTTTGTATGTGGACTGAACATCCCCGAAGCATCAAACACGTAACAGCTTGAATTTGATGCACAACTACTGTAACTACTTGGTGTTGGTGATGAGAGAGAGAGAGAGAGAGAGAGAGAGAGAGACCATGTGTATGTGTCGGGGATATCGACCATGGAAACATGAAGGAGGTTGCAATTTTAGCCATGGGAAATGCTACAAATGGGTGTAAAGATAATTTTACATTTTGAACTGGATTTGGAATGATAGTTTAGGTAATAACTTTGGGTTTAAAGAGATTAATTCTTTAATAAAAAGTAATATGAATGTAGATAGTAAGTTGAGTATAAAAAGAAGTTACGTGGGCTCAAATAAATATTTCCTTATTATAAGATAAACATTTGTGTCTCAATGCCGTGAGAAGTAATCAAAACAACATTATTTTCTTTCATTTTTAGTTCTTGTTCTTTGTGCAAATTGTAATGAATTCTCTAACTCACCTCCTTCGAGATTTAAATTAACTGAACAGAGTAAATGAGTCATTGAACCACATACATGACAACAATATAAAATACAAAAGGTAACAGTCACCATCCAATATTCCAAATGTGCATGGTTTAGACAAGGACGGTCATTGCATCGGGCATCCCTTATAATTATATATGGCAAATGGCATGTAGGTTTTTTTTAGTCAGTGGGTGGGATAGGTTGATTCGTGCAGTTTATAAATTATAATATCAAATCCCTTAGGTTATACGAAGAGTAGTTTAATAAAATGAAGTTTTCTATTTAATTAACTAGTTTTGGTTTTTCAATCTGTCTTATGCCAGTCACGGAGGGACTAAAGATCCCAAAAAATGGGTCCAAGTCCAGTTTTTGGCAAAATCCCACAAAAAATCTGTATCATCATTTGTTGCTTTCAAGTCGACCATCTGTTATTTATTAATGATTTGTTTTGGTGGAAAACTAACGAAAAGGGCCTGAATAGTGACAGTTTTAATGAAAAGCCATTTTTGAAGGTATAATAAATAGTGACAGTTAAAGGTAAAAAATGACTTTTCGTTAAAAGTAAACAGTACCGGAGGTGTTTTATTAAACCTCCCTTGTTTTGGAGAAATTTGTTCTCCCTCCTACACCAAGTTGGAAAGCAACTACTGCTTCCTATACAAGTACGAATAGGGTTTAGAGTTTAGGATTAAAAATTCAGAAATATTATAAAGTTATAGGCTTTATTGGTGATTATTAATTAGAGATATTATATTCACACACTCCAAATTACTTCTCCCACACCCTTTTAATTTTTTAATATTTTCTACACACCACTAGCACTTGATAAATAAATATTAAAAAATTAAAAGATTGTGGGAGAAGTAATTTGGGGTGTGTGAATATAATCTCTCTATTAATTAATAAGAGAAGTTGGATGCGGTTTTCATCTATCACTGTTATGTGTTGTTATTGAAATTTTATTGATTTTTAGTTTTTTTTTTTATCAAAACCTTTTATTGATTTTTAATTTCTATGTAAACTTTTTACTGAAGTTACAAATAATGAAATTTATAACTCTCCATTTTACGAGATATCCTTTTTTTCTTCATCTTTCTTTTATTGGAATTATGGTATATTTATGAGATTCCTTTTTTTCGTTTTTCTTTTATTGGGAAATTAATCTCCGCCTTATCTATAGTTTTCAATGTCAAAAAATGTACACGTACATTCTCTATGTCAAAAGAATGTACCAATCTCATTTTTGTTCCAAAAAAAAAAAAATCTACCAATCTCAATGTTAAAAGAACAAAATGTACCCCGACCTGATTTAGTTACATATGAAAATTTAAAACTATGGGTAGAAATAAAATATTTTTTCAAACTTAAGGGTACAACAAAAGTTTTAAAATATGGGCACAAAAAGAAATTAAATATATGGGTACAAATTAAAACCAAAAAGAAATTTGCTACAAACTGAAAAATGAGTACAAATTAAAAATAGAAATGTATGAAATATGCTAACATGTAAATTTATTGTTATTGAAATTATGAAGTAGATAAAAACCAAAGAACCTTGATAATAAATTGAAAAGGAATCAGGTTTTAACTAATGAAATCGAAAAATAAGGGATGTGAACCATGTTGATCACAAACCATATGTGTGGAACCATAATTTTTTAGGACCATGACAAGTGACACCTTAGGTAGCAAGAAGAATCGGAATGCCCGTAACCCCGGAAGCGTGATTTGACGACCTTTGTCTGAAAAGCTAGGCTTAAGCATATTGAAGGTATTAATTGTCTCCCAAGTGAGGAAACCGTAATTCAAGTCAAATTAGGATATCTTGAGGATTAGGCGGTGTAATCATAATCTTAGAAAGGTTGGATGTTTTATCCGAGATGTCATCCTAGATAGTCTTCCGATTTAATTGGGATTACTTTCCTTACAAGGACTATCAAGATCTTTATAAATACCCTAGACTAGGTATTTATCAAAAGACCTTCTCTGGATTCATGATCTTCTCTACAAGGCTACTACACATATATTCTCTCTACACCTAACTTGGTTCATCCTGCACACAAACTGCCGTTTACGCTTAGCACATTCAAGGAGAACTCATTTCTTTAACGCGTGACATGCCATAGACTATTTGTCAAGGACAATTCACAATGTATTGCACATCACACCATTCTTCCTTAGAACTGTAAACGGATAGAGGGAAGAGAAAGATAACCGTCAAAGAGAAGAGGAGGAAAAAGTATAACTGAAACTTGTATTTTCATAATGAAGAAGTAATTGAAGGAATGAGTATTTGTAGTGTTGTAGAACATTGCATAACTGGATTGACCAAACCAAAAATTATTCCCCTGAGAAGTGCTAGCCTGAAAATTAGATCATTCGTCATGAGGTAAAGTATAACTGGCCAACATAGCAAATATAAAAGGTGAACCAGGATTGGCTTCAATAATGGCTTCCTCAGCAGATAATTGAAACCAAATCTCCTTAAGATAAATGACAATCTCTCTTTCTCTAATGACACACCTAAAAGTGTTATACTCAGAAGGAAAACCATTTTAAGGCTAAAAATTACAATATTCGCATCCTCAAATCTAACTTTTACAGCGGACAAATAATCTTTGGCTTCTTTGATCTTTTGGGATACTGAGAGACAATATTAGTACTTTTAATATGTTCTGTAAATCTGATTTCAACTAGAAAATGCTAGTCCCAAATACTATATGTCACGCCCCGTCCCGAAATTTATTTATTTCGGAAATTAATATCGGTGATAGGCCCAAACTAAAACTCTTGTTTATTTAGCTGCCACTATTCACGACCATTTAATTACGTTCCTTAATTACACAAGTTCTACAACCTTAATTCTCTTATCAAAACATAACAATTTTATATTTGGATTCCTTACCCTTTACGTCTCTTAGATCAATTGTCCAATCTAAGAATAATGCTCAACCCAATTGTAATTCTCGATTAGTTAACCTCGTTAAATTTTATGGCCCATAATTATAATTTCTTACCAAACATACGATTTATATTCATATTTTATTACCATTTCCTTTTATGAACAAAATTCCATTATTTCAACCTTAAATCTCAAATTACTTAATCTTACTTGTTGTATAGCTGCATCTAATGTCTCGTTCGACTGCCTACGTACCCTAAACAGGGATCAAGTCATTCGTAGTTCACAATTTAATCTATTCTCCATTTCCGAAAATGTTCCTAGTTTAGGTCACATTCAAACTTAACTTTCACAATCGTAACACATCAAATAGTTATTAAATATGAATTCAAAATATCGAGATTTGCATGAAAAAGGCAGTGTCGGCCCATTGGCCACGCGTCGCCGCAGATGGCAGTCGGCCGCCCCGACTAGCCGGAAAATTCAACTATTTTTAAAAATTCTCAAAAATTACAAAAATGAAGATCTCAAAGAGTAGAACAAACTTTATAAATGTGGTCAAGTCCAATTTGGACTGGAAAGGCTCCAATTTGCCTCGAACCCTCCAGAAACCCTATAATTGGGTGGCTTTGATCCTTCACCTCCGGTGTTCCGCCGCCCCTTTAGTTGTTTGTGCCTTGTTTCTAACATCTAGGGAAGTGTCTTGGTGGTGGTAATTAAATGAAATTGTTTCAAAGTTGATGGATTTTGGACAAAGTGTTCTGCGACACCCATGGTGGATTTTCCACCAAAATAAACCCAAATTTCTTCTAATTTTAGGTGTAGATGGAAGAGGGAATGCTAGGGAGTTGTTTAATTTGATTTGCAGGAAAAATGAACGAATTTGGCCATGGTTCTCATCGGGTCGCACGGGTCAAGGGATGACCTGCAACCCTCCCCTATTTTTTTTCCATCTCTCCTTCCCTTTTTCTCGTTTCCCCTATTTTCCCTTTTTTGATTAGGCTATGCCTATTCCCTCCACTCACAGCCCACCACGTGGCTCCACTACTCCCTGCTCCAAAAGATCTGGAGCCCTCCAGAAAATGGTCAAATGACCATTTCATCCCTAACTTTGTTTAATTATAACTTATTCATTATAATTCCGTTTCACGAACGGTCTGCGCCGACGCATTCGCAAGATCGAACTCTATTCAAAAATATATATTGTGACCTCGAAAGATCTACGAATTTTAAATAGTTAATTCTCAAACTTTAAACTTTATAACTAGTTTAATTTAAAACTAAATTCAAATGAATTAATATAAATTCTAGATTCTTTCCACATATTCATAATTATGAATATCCAATTCATATATTTAAATTTTTCGGGGTATTACACTATAGATAAGTGTTCTTTAAGCCTAGTGCAAAGTGTTAAGAGTAATGAAGGTTCACAATCTTATCAAATGTGTAAAGCACCAGATTAGTATCTCAATGTATATGTTAGTTAGGGAAGTGCTGAGTCAGCACATTAGTTAGATTTGGTATTTATGTACAAATACTCAATGTACACCTAATCATAATGTAATGGAAAACAGTTACACAATTCTCTTTCTCTCTAAAACACCAGTTTCTTACTCGCTAAGATAATATTTTCCACATGGTATCATCGTCAGAGTCCACCGACGTTGATCTCTCGCTTTTGTGTTCTTGATTTTCTTGCACTTTCTTCCTTGCCAAATAGGTCTTTCTCTAATTTCTTTTTTATTCTCTATGAGATTCCGCTATGGCTATAGCGATGAACTCATCCGATTCTCCTTCTCCTGTGAATTTTGAAACCTTTGCTCCTCACATTGAAGTCTCTAATCCTCTCCTTGCTCCGATCGCTTCTGTGACTGTCACTTCTGTGACTGTTTAGAATATCGCTGGTATGGTACCGACAAAGCTGAATCGTCACAACTACATCACATAGAGCAGCTTATTTTTTTTTTCTAATTCTAAAGCGATTGAAACTTTTAGGGCTTATTGATGGAACCGACTTTTGTCCCTTTCAATTTGTTCGTGACTCTACTGGAATTTGTGTTCTTAATTCTACATATGAAGTTTGGCGCGAGCAAGACCAAATCTTGATGATTTGGATCAATTCGACTCTTTCTAAAGATCTTATTCCTCTGATAGTTGGAATGGATGATTCCAGGTCCCTGTGGCTCTCACTGGAAAAACTATTTGCCAGTGCTTCTCGCATACATATTCATAGTCTTCGTGCTAAGATTCAGATGATCCAAAAAGGTGATTATTCGATGACTGATTATCTCAATTCCATCAAAGAAATTTCTGACAAATTGGCTGTTACGGGTGAACCAATTTCTGAGTGTGATCTAGTAGCTTATATCCATTCTGGTATTCCTGATGCTTATGAATCATTTGTTGATTCTATTGAAATAAGAAAATTTCCTTTTGAGCAAGGAAATTTCCTTTCAAAAGCGTAAAACAAGATTGACTGCTTCCAATTCGTCTACTTCATTTCATGCTTATGCTGCTCAATCTTTAAATAATTCATATTCTACTTCTGGTCATAACTTTGGATTTCGAGGGAATTATCGAGGATGTAATCAGAATCGCAACAAATTCAATCAAAATTGCAAAGGGGAAATCACTCTAATAATCAAACTAGTGGAATTCTTAGTAATGGTCTATCTCGATCTAGTGGATTTCAGTCTGGTCAATCTTCCTTATATTCTGGGAAATCAATTCCATTTCAACTTTGTAATCACCGTTAGGTAACAAAGTAGTTGTGATTAACTGAATAATAACACGATCATGCATTTTCCAAACCTTGTAATCATCAGTCTTAAGATTATTAGAGGGACTAGCATAATTAATCCCAGATTCACCAGAAAAAAAAAGGGAGAAACGAGGAGGACATGGGTTTGTACCATCAACATGACCCTCCAATAACAATTCTATTTCAAAATTCAAATTGAGATAGTTGGATTCATCTAATTTGACATCCACAAAAGTTGAAACAGTTGAAATTAAAGCAGTGATTAGGGACTGTAAAGTTTGTAGTTGAGAAACAGTTACCATTTTTGTTGAAGAGAAGTAAAGCACAAATCTTGAATTAGGAAATTGAGTAAATCCATGGGGTGCAACCAAAGAGAAAATGAAGCAAACAAAGATTCAAGAATCACAGAAACCCTAAATTCTTCGATTTTGGTAGAAAGATAGCAAGATTCAACAATCAAGATGAAGTCCAATCAATAATCCTCAATGTAGAAGTCAAAGAGATTGTAGCGGAAGCGGATGATGGATCGAAGATTGAAGCATAAGCAGAAGAGGCAATGGATACCATGTAAACCAGAATTGAGCTGAAGAAACAGATAAAATGCAGAGAAAGATAACCGTCAAGAGAAGAT
This sequence comes from Crataegus laevigata, assembly GCA_963580275.1. Lineage (NCBI taxonomy): Eukaryota > Viridiplantae > Streptophyta > Magnoliopsida > Rosales > Rosaceae > Crataegus > Crataegus laevigata. Next base: position 10,003,784 of record OY756939.1, on the reverse strand, counting down.
GAGGGAAATTAGAATTGAAACTTGTATTTTCTTAATGAAAAAGTACATGAATGAGTATTTATAGTGTTGTAGAACACTCTAACTAACAAACTATGTAATCTCAATACAAGTGGCAATCATTCATTCTTATTACTCTAACAAGAACTACACCAATAGTTTGATTCTCCTTCCTGGATATATGTAGGCAATCCAACATGAATTTAATAACACATCCCAATCAACCCCATGTTGAATATTTCAAGAATATAAATATATATATAATCTATATTATATGTATATGTATATGCGTCTAGAGTTGAGTTGTTGCCCAACAATCATATCTCTTCAATTTGAAGCATTGCAGCTTTTCATTGTTGCTAACAAACGTACACATTCGTTGGGCATCTGATCCATGCTTTACAACATATATGACCTTTGGGTAATTGGTGTTTTGTATCAAATATGTCTATAGGACATACTGCTGCAATGAGTTGTATCCCATGTTGAAAAGGCATACTCAAACCAAAGGATGTGTCTAACGGGTGCAATACTCTCTATATATTGGTAACATTGGTGGAAGAGAAATTCATTCAGAAATTTGTTGTCTACAGAATTTCCTTACTCTCTCTTATCTCTCCATCACATTCATATAATTTTTTTCTAGTTATTTCTAAGAGAATACAATTCAGTTTTACTAATCAAATATCTCATACTTTGTTGTATCTTGGAAGTGATTTGTCAATAACCCTTTAGCAAAATCATTCGAGTGGGGCAAATAACACTTTAAGGAAACCATTCAAGTCGTACCTCAAAGTCATCCTTTGGATTATTTTTTATATTTCTACATTTACTCTAACAATCTTAAAGTGTTATTTTCGTCATGGAGAACAAGTATGATAACATGGCTTTGAAGATTATCAATCAAGATGTCTACAAGCTAGACAAATTTGATGGATCAAATTTCACTTGATGGAAGAACAAAATGCATTTCATGCTTACTGTTCTAAATGTCATATATGTGTTGAACTCGAAATTGGAGCCTTTTCGTGAACCAAGTGACAAAGACATGGACAAAATAGTTGCTGATCGAAAGAAGCTTGAAGAAGATGAATTGTTATGTAGATGACATATCTTGAGCACATTATTTGAGGGCTTATATGGTTTGTATGCACACATTCAATCTCCAAAATAAATTTGGTAAGCACTTGAACACAAGTACACAAAGGAGACAAAATGTACCAATAAATTTTTAATGTTCAAATATTATGAGTTCACTATGTTTGATAACAAACCCATCCTAGACCAAATTCATGAATTATTGGTCTTAGTCTCAAAGTTTCACGAACTTAAAAAAGTTATTCCGGATCCTATGATAGTTGGGGCTATTATGGCAAAATTACTTCAAACATGGAATAACTATAGAAAGAAACTTCTACGCATGGTGGAAGATATTAGTTTGGAGAATTTGCAAAAAGGCATTCAAATTGAAGAGGAAACTCGAAATCGTGATAAGAATTTTGCTAATCAAGATTCCTCTAAAGTTCACATTGTCGAAGAAAACAAATACAAAAAGAACTTCGAAGTCAAAATTGACAAAGGGAAGTTTAAGAAGACTAATTTCAACAACAATCAAAAGAATGCAAATAGTGTTTAATACCACTGTGGAAAAAAGGGCCATTACATTCGTGATTATAGACACATAAAAGCAAGTGGGGAATATGCCAATAAGACCAATAACACAAATAAGGTGGAAAATTCTGGAATTGTTAACATAGTTGCAATGGTATCAATGATGCATATTGGCATGGTTACCGAATTGAATATGGCAGCAACAATAAAATCATCCGATTGGTGGCTCGACTCAAAGGCTACTATAAATGTGTTCAATGATAAGGCACAATTCAAGACATATGAAGCATCAATGGACAATCAAGAGGTTTTAATGGGGAATCATAATTCTGCCAAAGTTCTAGGAAAATGAACCGTTGAACTTCAGTTTACTTTTGGAAAGAAATTGACGTTGCTTAATGTACTAGATGTTCCAGAAATTAGAAAGAATCTTGTGTCTGCAAATTTATTATGTAAGAACGGTATAAAAACTGTTCTAGAGTCTGACAAGTTAATAATGTCAAAAAATTGGATGTTTGTTCGGAAGGGGTATTCTTGTGATGGGATGTTCAAACTAAGTATTAATAATAAAATGAATTCTTCTACTTATATTGTTGAATCTTCCTCTCATTTATGGCACTTATGTTTAGCATATGTAAATTTTAGATCTTTAGAATACATGCATACACTTGATTTAATTGCTTGCAATGATGATTATAATAATAAATGTGAAACATGTATTCAAGCAAAATAACTAAGAAACATTTTCCAACTGCTGAAAGAAATAAAAGTTTATTAGACTTAATACATTTTGATATATGTGAATTTAATGGTGTTTTAACAAAAAGATGAAAAAAGATATTTTATCACATTTATAGATGATTGTTTAAAGTTCACTTATGTTTATTTATTGTCTAATAAAGATGAAGCTTTTGACTGTTTTAAGTGCTATAAAGTTGAAGTTGAAAACCAAAAAGGAAGGAAAATTAAATATCTTCGTAGTGATAGAGGTGGTAAATATTTTTCACATGAATTTGATTTTTTTTTTGTGAATAGCATGGTGTTATAAATCAAAGAACTGCACCACATACACCACAACAAAATGGTTTAGCAGAAAAAAAAAATAGGACACTCACTAAAATGATTAATTATATGATGATTAATGCTAATACTCCAAAATATTTATGGGGTGAAGCATTGTTTACAGTATGCCATATACACAATAGAATTACATCTACTTAGACACATGTGTCACCATGAAATTTGGAAAGGAAGAAAACCAAATTTGTCATATTTGAGAGTACGGGGTTATGCAGTTTTTTATAAGGCACTTGATCCTAAGAGATTCAAGTTGGGTCCAAGAGGAATTAAAAGCATATTTGTAGGATATGCAGAAAATTCAAAGGTATATAGATTGCTTAATTTACACTCAAATACAATAGTTGAGTCTAGAGACGTCGAATTTATAGAAAATAAATTCTATAACGACTACTCAATGTCTGAAAAATAGAACAATCAAACAAAAAATAGAACAATCAAACAACTTTCTCTAATTCGGATAGTAGTTCTTCTCAATGTAAGAAAAGAAAACAGTTGAAACTGGAAATGAACCTAGGAAAAGCCAAAAAGTAAGAAAATAAAAGACTCTAGGCCCAGACTTTATTTCGTCTCAATCTATTATATTTTTATTGAAAGAAACAGAAGCAAAAAAAAGGTTCTTAAAAAAATACCTATATTGTTGAATGTTGAAGATGATTATAAAATTTCTTTAAGGAAATAAGATATAGTCATGTGTGTAGTGATTTAGGTTTTAAGATAGGAATAGTTGGTTTAAACTTAGGTCACCATTGCATTCGTTATAACTTTGAATTACTTACAGTAATTAAAGGTTTAATTCGAAAGACACATTTATTGTATGCATGATTATATTGGTATGTTTGTGTTTAATTATAAAGAGAGAATTATTGTAATGCCATTTATTATATATTCTTAAAATAGAAAAGGATTATTGAATATTTCGATAATATATATATACACACACATATATATAATCTATATTATATGTGTACGTATATGCGTGCGTCTTGTATTGGCAGAGAATAGAGTTGGGTTATTGCCCAACAATCATATCTCTTCAATTTGAAGCATTGCAGCTTTTCATTGTTGCTAACAGACATACACCTTGGTTGGGCATCTGACCCATGCTTTACAACATATATGACCTTTGGGTAATTGATGTTTTGTATCAAATATGTTTATTAGAGATATTGCTGCAATGAGTTGTATCCCATGGTGAAAAGGCATATACTCAAACCAAAGAATGTGTCTTATAGGTAGGGGTGGTTCGGTATGGGATCCCATACCAAAACCCTTGTCCCGATTTCCAAACCGAAATTTTCGGGAATCTCAATTTCACTACCAATCCCAAACCAAATTTTCGGGAATCCCAATTTTCGGGAATCCCGAAATAGTTTCGGGATTTCGGGACAAATCGGGAATCCCGAAATGGTTTTGGGCTTTTGGACTAAAATTTGACATATTATGCTTTTGGACTAAAATTCAACCTTTTATATTGAAAAATTGACATATAGCTAGGCCTAATCTGCCAAATTAGCAGTACATGTACATTACATCTCGGATTTAATCCATATAGGATGTTTATACAGTCATTCATAACGGTAAATATGGAGAAGCTGGACAAGGCTAGAAAGGAGATGAATCCTACTCGGTTGAGGCAAACAGAATTACCTTGTCCTTGATGTCCTTGTGGCATTGGTTTGTACACCTTCTCTGTTAACAATAACACACCAACAAAACAACATTTGAAATATCATCAGTAATGTTGTCTGCCTAATACCCCAAGTAATTCTCATTAAAAGACAAAAAAAAATTATCTTGCTTAAACTTTGATCAATATTGGTAAATATGGGTCGCTAATGTGACATCCATTTTATTAATAATGGCTTCCTACTAGAAGAGAATAACCTCCACATATGCTAAGAACCGTCTAGTTCACAACAAAAAAAAGGTAAGGAAGAATGGACTCTTTCACTCAATCCTTGAACTGGTTAGACATGCATGAATAGATGGATGTCATAGATTAATTTGAAACAATCCAACGATTCAAATTAACCCTAACTATAATTAAAAAATAATATATATATTATTATCTATGTAAATAAATATGTATATATAATAATAATTAAAAATATATATTTTCGGTTCGGTATGGGAATACCGAAATATTGGAAAGGCAATCCCGATTCCCATACCGAAATTTCGGTATTTTTTCGGTATGGGAATACCAAAATTTTGGGAAAATTGGTTTGGGACATTTTTGGTTTGGGATCGGTATTTTTTTTGTTTGGTTTGGAAATTTTGGGAATTTTTTCCACCCCTACTTATAGGTGCAATACTCTCTATATATTGGTAACATTGGCAAAACAGAAATTCATTCAGAAATTTGTTGCCTACACAATTTCCTTACTCTCTCCTCTCTCTCCATCACATTCATATAATTTCTTTCTAATTATTTCTAAGGAAATACAATTTGGTTTTGCTAATCGAATATTTCATACTTTGTTGTATCCTGAAAGTGAGTTGCCAAGAACCCTTTAGCAAACTCATTCGACTGGGCGCAAATAACACTAAAGAAACGATTCAAGTTGTACCTCAAAGTCATTATTCAGATTATTCTTTATATTTCTACATTTACTCTAACACCCCCTTCTCCCCTCGCTGGAGATCATGGGTAATTCTAACTAGATTTCGCCTCCGTCCACGAATGTGCATAAATTTAATTTCAACAATACGCATGTGGTGAATGAATTTACCTGAATTGTATGTGGGGTTCTAGTCATTTGCCAAAAAAAAAAAAAAAACCTCACCTCTGACTTTTTGCCCTACGTATCATGTGTATCGCGATGCACAAGTGTATCAGTTGTAGCTGAGACACATCTGGGGTATATTTGTTTTAACAACTGTAGCTCTTCTACTATGCATTTTGAATTTGTTGCTTGCTACGAAGGGACGACAGAAGCTTGTTGAAACACAAACTTTTGTTGGTTATATATCAGTACTGATGCTGTGAAAGCTTACCAGCATAAAGCCAACAAAGTTCAGTTTTCTCATTGTTGTCATTCAAAAGGTCATTTGCTTTGTTGCTCTCAAACAAGAATGGCCCATAGTTATAAGAGCAACCTCTCGAGATATAACTAAAATCTCTCGAATGGCCGAATACATCATGATTTAGTAGAGTGACGGTTCCCTCATGTTTACGCTAAATAATTCATGATACCCGAGTTTTCTGTGAATGTAGTTGTATATATATAAATGAACTTTTGGGATGTGCAAGGTCTAAAATATTGATGATATCGGAAATATCGGTAGTCCAAAAACACGGAAATTTCAATGAAAATATCGGGATATTATCGATATCAATAAAAATTGAATAAAAACCACGAAAATTGTAAGAAAAACTTGGAAATTTTTATTAAAACTTTGCAGAATGTTTATTTAGTCAATTATCTATTAGTTTATCACAAAAAATTGGAAGGAAATGCATTGCATGATGGATTTAACTAATTTAAGTTGATTATATATCGAGCTGGCAAACATTGTGAGTGTAAAAAATATTAAATATTTTAGCATATTTTCACAAAAACATAAGTGATAAGGTGGTCAAAGTGTTGAAGGAGTAAAATGGGAGGGGTTCGAATCCCCTTAATTTTTAAAAAACACGGAAATTTCAATGGAAATATCGATGACATCGAAAATATCGGTAGTCCAAAAACACAAAAATTTCAATAAAAATATCGAAATATTATGAATATTTTAGACTTTGGATGTGCCCGACTAATTCGACACCTCCTTTATTTGCTCTAAGTGTCGATAGACTTATTTTAGGGATCAGAGGCATCAATACCCATTCCGGTGCACAAATGATGTTCATCTGAGGGCTTTGCTATGTAGTTGACCACAGAGAGTGAGCTCGCCACATTTTAGTCTGACTCCATGCCCTAAATAGTAAATATGCTTTTTTATTTTAGGAATTAGAATACAAAAATTGCTCTCTTTTATAAAGAAAGCATGGGTCTATCATCATGTATTCATTTTGCAATATACTATTCAATAATACAACCATTTAGTTGTATCGTACCAAATTAATACTGACGTCCTCTTCTGTTTCAGCCCTAGGTAATACTTTTCTATCTTGCATGAAATGCATGTATTAACAATTAATTATTTGTTAAGCAAATGGGCAATGGGCATGACCACTTTGACTTGACAATCGGGAATCAAGGATTCATTCTTTGAAGTCGATATATCAACGCCAAATTCAGTTTTGATCTTTTTGTCAAATACTAATAGCATCCGCGTCTTTCTCCAGCACCGTCCACTTCAAATTTACCATGTTCAAAAATTTATTTTAAGCATAAACATACAGTATGCTAAAGAGACAGTACAAACATAGAAAACTGTCCAATATCTCAAACTAATAATATACAACTATTTAAACATTTTAATAACGATGCAGAGGTCCAATCTCACCAACCTGTTTAATTTGTTGTTTATTAGCTAGTGATCGATGATTATGATATTGATCCAACCTTTTAATTTTTTTGTTTGTCATAACTTATACGAATGCATCTAGATAATGGAGAAAGCACGATTAATATTTTCTGAGTACGACTTTCATTTGTGGTTGTGGCATCAAAAGCCAAAATTAACTTTGTGATTGTAGCATCAAAGGCATCATAAAGGAGAATAGATAACGCTGCACCATAAAGAATCCATGATTAAAATTAAGCTTAATTATATAAGAATTTCTGTATATAATTAGGTAATGTGCGCCATCTACTCAATAATAAAAATAGACAAAAATGTTATCTTCTTAACTTCATTTGAGAAAACGTCAGTTAAAAAAGACGAGGTTGAATTTTTTATATTGTAGTTTGAGTGAGTTTGATATCTATAAATAGGAATCAAGAAGCATGAATTGATACCTATAACACTACTGCTACACTAGTGTGAGTTCAATAACTGAGTCATATTTTTTTACAAAATTAGTTTATAAGTATCACTCCCATGAGTTTAATATATTGAATTCATAAGTTCAATATGTTGGTATCACACTCAAATTTTACTATCCACTGCAGGATGTGATTCTTATATGAGTTCAAGACAATATTTGCATCCCAATGAAAGAATGCACATATCTCATTCCTTACAAATAATGTATCTTCATTTTATAAATTTTATTTGTGTTACCTTACCCATCACACTTAATTTTACCGTTGGCTTCTTAATTTTAACAAGGTGTCACAGACTCACAAGAATCATTGATATGTAGACCCAGCCCATCGAGGATGATTAGCTTTGGTCGCTTTCTCCAGCAGCATGTATACATGTCTGTATGCATCATTCCTGACGTGCCTCACACCTAAAGCCATTAAATCTAAAGTGGGTACGTGAAAGAGCTATCTGCAGCATTATCTCAAGACTCAAACTACCCAATATTGGTAATTACAGTAACATGTGCATGAATCTGTATTAGTCGCTAAATAATTCATAATTTTTCATTTATTTGTAATATCCTCTTAACAAGGTTCTCCAATTGTGATTACATAAGTGATTAACAATGACGCGTTGCCGTAATGGGGTTCATGTGAGATATATACAAAGAACAAAATTGCATATTTTTCTAAGGTTTTTTCTATGCTTGCATCGCAGAATGTGGTTGGAAGTTGAATTATGGTCCCGTCAGGCATGGGGTATGGGGTGCCATGTTTTGGCTTGAAATATCAAGGGTATGGGGTCCCATTAGGCACATTCGTTTAAACAAGAAAACTTGTCATTACAAGTTAAGGCTTTCTCAGTCAGGAAAAGACATTTTTAGATTGAGGTTTTGATTTGAAATAAAAATATATACATAGAAAATAAATTACAAAACAAATTAGGGTTACAGTATTTTCCTTGCGGTTTCCATTAGGAAAAGACAGAGAGATACATCAATTTTTTTGACTAGACCCAAAGATAGAATCACCTTATTCAAAAAGGAACATAACCCTATTATTCAATCATATCATTGAAAGATTGAAAGAAAAATATTGGCCCACAATTGCAGGGAGTAGCATTATTTTGATAAAGTACGTGATTAGTGACCACACTATGGCCTTTATAATATGCACAAATTTTCTCTATCAATCCATGCTTTTGTCCTGCAGCCTCCAATAGAGAAATTCCAAGAAAGTGACATCCCCACGTCTCAATCGGTTTGGTTGCGATTTGGTGTTTGTTTGCGTTGTCAATTGAGTTATCAATTTTTACTTAGCAAGCATTTGTTTGTCAATTATACACACACAGGTTCAATAATATAGAATTGAGCGGAGACCTGCGGTTCACGTAGTTTCGCCCACGAATAATACTAACCCTAATATGCCAAAATACAAAGTCGATTTGTCTCTCGCAGGAAAAGAAAAGATGGCAAATTATGGACTGCCAATGTCTGTGTATTCATACTTCATCTTTGTGAAGGGAACAAGGATGAGTGGGAGATTTCAACTATCTCTTTGACATTATGGTGCATCTAAAGTTGGGAATCAAATTCGTTGGATACAATGATTTTTCAACTGTATTTATTTATTTTTTCCTTTCTTTGTTGCATTCTAGATTGATCAATTCAAAGAAATCATCATTGCAGGAATCATGATTTAAAAACTTAAACAAATCTAACAATTTAAATAACGGGTCCAATTAGTTATAATTTTCAACAGCGTTGAAGTTGCGTTTAGGTGAGCAACGCGGGAATCTTTTTCCTGACTAATTTTATATTTTTCTTAAAAATAAAAATATAACATGGAATAATTCGTTATCATCCAAAATTAAATATCAAGATACTTTAAAAGTGTGTGTTGTATCGGCCATGCAATATGCATAATTTTCCTACTCCATAACATGTGAAAAAACCGATTATTAAATTGGGCCAAGTTAATTAGGAAAATTTTCACGTTAAAACATTAATTAACAATTCAGGCGGCGGCACTAAGGAACACGCCATGGTGGTGTCGAGTCATCTGATCTCAATGAGTGACCTAATTTACACTAATTTGGGTTTGTTTCTTTTTCAATTAGGTGGATAATCACATTTAACTAAGCATATGTCCTCAAATTGCGGATCTTTAGACTTTTGAGGGACCTAAGTGCTTCTTTTTTGCTTTAGTATAAAAGCATGATAACTTTATTGTGACTTCCCATTTCACTAGCTTCGATCATTTGGCTACCCACTTAAGAAAAGCTCCCCAATCCTACTTATCTTCTTTTACAAGATTATATTAGTTGAACAAGCTAATTGCTTTTTCACTGGCAGTTATGACACGTCATATTGTCAAGTTTTTTTTTTTTTTTTTTTTTTTTGGTCGATCATATTGTCAAGTTATCAATCCATACACACCGCCTATTCTATAACCAATAGCTCAAATTCATGGCCAAACTAACATGACATGAAATTGTTCAAATTAGCACAGTTTAATAATATGTAGAATCGTAATTGTATTGGTTTCAATTGATAACACAAGACACAAATATATACTGGTCAAGTAACTTGTACAAATAAATCTAAACCCACATGAATTTACATAACCTAGCTTAATAAAATTCTAACCAGATTCTTCTACACTAGCATAAGAGCTAAATTGCTTATCATATTTAAGTAACTACCGTTAGCCAAGTTGCGATAATAAGTGGAAGTAGACTAGGGTTTGAAATCCTCTAATGTAAACAGCAACAAGGACAATTACCTTATACCAATAATTCAGAATCATAAGTTGAATTTTTTACCATTTGTAATTTAGCTTTTCGAACAAGATATACAATCTAAGTGGAGTAATCGTAGTGTTTATAGGACCAAACAAAGAGATACCTTGTTATGGTTATCAGAACCACTGTACATGTGGAGATGCTTTCGCATCATGATGTGTTTTCGATGTTAGAGTGGTTCCCACATTTGAAAAACTTTTTAGAATCGTCGTGGGATCTTCCAAGTGGTTTAGCAAGTAAGACCGACCTCTCCAGATATAAAAGGAGAAAACAAAGGGCCGGCATGGCTGGCTAGCTAGCTAGTGGCTATTGATGCTTGCAACACTGGATGTGAAAAGGAGATGAAACTTTAGGAACGTCTTTGGAAACTTCTAAAAGAAATCTAATTTTAAGCAGTTCTAACGAATAAGGGGAAATAAATAGTGCAGATACAGTCACCATTTCTACAGCCTTCTCCACGTACAAATATAATGCAAGGAAAAACAAACGCAATGACGGAATATGCCATTGTTTTCCTTCCTTATTTTTAGAAACTAATATGTCCATTCTCCACTAGGACTTCTGTCATGTGCTTGGACGGGTTATATATTATTTGGCAAATCGAAGACAAATCTACTAAGATATCCCATAGCTTTAAATATTTAGTTTCCTGCCCTCTTTCACATATTCCAATCCCATATATTTTTTTATGGAATTCTATTTTCCTAAACAGTATTAAGGGGGCAACTGATGTGAAGATGGTGGTGGATATGTTACTTACTGGGAACGGCTGTAATGAATCTGCAAAATTGTTAATAAAAAAAAACCTCAAAGAGTTTAGTAGCTAGGCATCCAAGAACCCTGTGATGATCAAGTCATAGAGCTTGTAATTCCCCATCACAATGGGGTGATGATCACTTCCCAAGTTCCTACAATTGTTTGTTTTAAAGTTTTGTCATAGGCAGGCAATATGTCGGCACAGGTTGTGGCTACATTTGCTCGACCGTAGGGAGCACATCCAGTTTTTAAAGTTTAATATTCTTTTAATTTTTAATTCCCTAAAAAGACAAAAGAGGACGTATTATTTTTTTTATAAAGAGAGTTTTAACAAAACACTCCCGGTATCATTTTTAACGAAAAACTACATTTTTTATCTTTTTTTTCTAGTACTATTCACTATACCTTTAAAAAAGATTTTGCATTAAAAGAGAAGTTTTTTTTAATTTTTCGTTAGTTTTTCTTTTTTTAAAGAGAGTTTTAACAAAACACTCCCGCCGTTCCTACACCCGTGTGTCCACCCCTAGTTAAAATTCGTATTTTAAAATGGGGTGTAATTAAAAAATTAGGGTAAACTTGGATAAGTAATGGTGTTTAAATAGAAAAACTCTATTTTTGTACACATCACTGCTATAAGTAATGGTGTTTAAAAAATTACTGCTACCAAATAGGCACACATCACAAATACCAAGCTACTAATACACATAGCAATCTTAACGATGCAACGTAATATATTCAATGCACCCATTTGGTTCCTCTTTTATCTATTTCTTGTCGCTTCTTTATATCATAGGCATTTGCGTTTGCTTGTGTATCTTACCCTAATTTTCTTTTGAGGTGGATAAAGTGAAGCATACGTTTTGAACCCTAATGGAATGATGAATGCAAGCAATAATAGATGGAATGAATAAAGAGAGAAAAAGGTGAGGGATAGTGGATATGGGAATCCATCTGTCTTCATTCATATTTGCTATCTTTTTTGGTGGCAACTTCTTTTCTTTTCTTTCCCCTTCTTTATGTTCTCATTTTCTTTCCTGTTCAATTGTGCGTGTACGTGAGGGAATTAAAGATGTTAGATAGTTTCAGACAAGGTGGGGTTGCTGTTCTATCGACTTCGTTTCGGTCAATACCCCATAATTTGGTTGCATATTTTGGCCCCTCCAATTCAATTTTGGTGTCTGAATTAAGAACTGTGATGCCAAGGTTTTGATTATTTTCATTGCTGTTAATTTATTTGGGACAACTTCACCATTGACCTTGACCCTAAGTTAATGGTCCAGATATTTAATTTGGTGCAACTGCAGGTTGTGAAAATTTGGTGTAGGAAATTAAGAGAAATTGCAATATATATTTCTGTTAGGAAAGAATTTAACTGGAATTTAAAAACATACATGTGATTTTGACTATGAAAAATTGCAATATTATAAAATCAATTGGGACTTATTAGCAAATTACTCCATATGACAGATCTGGAATTAATCACAAGAATTTCTTACCAGCAACCTATTCCAATATAGTTATCAAATAGTCTTTGATTTAGTAATAGTACTCTTAACATAGTTGGAGAAATATCAATTTAGACACAGATGAATGTGACAATAATAGATAAGCGTAACTTTGTTGTTAATGAATTATTTTGTTGAGAAAAAAGCTTTGTCGTGGGTGATATTGTGACGTGTGAGAATTATTTAAATGAAATAAAATCGAAAGTGGGTAAAGAGGTAAGATACTGGGAAATGAATAACAACACTCTAAAAATAACAGATATACATGATGAAATGGTTATGAATTTTAAATTACACGAATCACTTAATACTATAGTCTAGTAGTATTCTTATTCACTTGTAAGTGAGATGTCTTAGGTTCAATTCCCTCAAAAACAGAATTTGAATCACATTAAAGTTGTTTGAATCGTAATCTGTTACTAAATTCCCATTCATCACTTGAACAAACCCGATCGAAGGACAAAAATAGACTAGTTTCCAATTGCCAATTAGCAAGAGAGAAGTTTCTAAATACCTTCACCACCCTAATGCCATGCTATTTGTCTTGGGTTTCAAGGGGTAATAATCACAGCTACGCAAAGTCTTACAAAGGAAAAGATAATAGTCCTTAAGCATTAATTAATTAAATTGCCATGCACTTGTCCAACCCTTTTACATCTTAAGTAATTTGTTCTTCCATGATCCATCCCTACCTGTACCCACCATTCACCGTTGACCTTGACCATGATACCACAATGATACCGTGCACCGTCCCACAGGAGAAAATTTTACCCGAATCCCTGGCTGTCCGTTAACGGAGACCGCCAGTTAAAGAGAGGAGACAAGGTAGGTAGCAGAACGGGGAACCGCCTGCGTAAAGGGGGTGTGGGCCCGCATATTTGGGAGCTTTATTGTATTCACACGCACACCCGTCACACGTGGGACACTCCCTCATTGGCCCCACAAACCTCCTAATCCCATAATAAAAGTCACGTACCCAACGAGTGCTTGCTGCTACTTTTGGGAAAAGTCCTCTGGGACTGTACCTTATCGGTGACGTGGTGGACCTCTACGAAGTGCACCAAGGCATCGGACACGTGGCGGATATGCTGCAGGGGTTGCTTTTTTTTTTTTTTTTTAATCTATAAAACTATCAATATATTAAAAAATAGTACAAAGCTCAAAAAGAACACGATAAACAAACAACAGATAAAATAAAAAATCCAAATAGAATAAGAGTTGCAACCCAAAGCCCTCACAAATTTAGGCTTGAAGGCTGCAGGGGTTGCTATTAATTGCAGAGAATTGCAGCACCTCGCTCTCCTTTGCCGTCACTTTCGTAAAACTCCGTGAACCAAACTTTTCATATAAATATATCGTTGTATTAAAAAAAAAAAAACAACACACTTTGTGACAACTTTGGTTCTTAAAGAGGTTCGTTGTGGTGAGTGAATTATATAAGTCTTTTTTTAAATATTTTAATTGAGAGCGTAAATCTTTCGATTAAAATATAATAAAATTTGAGAATTATTATTAGCACTCTAAAAATTTCATTATATACTCTAAACTTTCTATATTAAGAAAAAAAAATACACTTGTAAAGCATAAAATGAAAATTTTAAAGTACCAATAATATTTCTCTAAAATTTATTTATTTAATAAAAAAAATTAAATAGAACCAAAATCTGCCACTTCCATGTCTTACAATTATTTTTGAGATTCTTTTCAAGTTAAAAAAATAATAATTTTCCCAACAAAATTTGTATAAAAATAGGATTTTCTTTTTCTTGTTGGAACACCTTTAACTTTTGCTTCCCTCTCTCTCCCTTCACCTTCTCTCTCCTCTCTCAGTGCCTAATAAATTGATTCAGGCTCTCTAGTCGCCATCTCTATTGCGTGCTCTTCCCTTCATCATATCCTCGTTCTCTTCAAAACTCTCCCATTTTATTTCTCTCCTATCTTCTTCCTCTCACAACAAAAATACACCAAAAATCTACTCTCTATTTCCATGGCAGTTGAAGCTCAGCACCACCACCATGCAGTTCTAATCCCACCACAACTGATTCCCAACAGGTACTTTCCACCCTCCAAAATAAAATTTCAAAACATGGGTTTTGTTTATTTTTCATTTTTCTGATTTTGGTTGTTCTTAATTTGTGCAGAGATTTCATCATAACCAACCAAGGAAATCCAAATATTTACAGTGCCCAGATGGATTCCGGCCTTCTTTTGTCGTCCGCAATGCCGGAAAATCTGCTTCCGATGTATCAGTCTCCTTTCTATGACGCAAATAAGGCTTCCATGAACAAGGAGGCGGCAGACAGTGGCCTCACATACAACAACATCTCCGCTCGCCGGAAGCGGCCGAGAGAACAATTAACCAATGACTTCAACAATTTTTCAGTCCCTCAGAAGACCAAAATCTCTTCTTTTCTCGACCAAGGCATTGCTTTTCAAATCCAACAACAGCAATCTGAGATCGACCACTTCATCGCCCAACATGTAAGTTTTCCACCCTTTTTTACCTCTGTTTTAACCCAACTTGTAGTAAATTTTCATTCTTTTCTTTTTCTAAAGGTTTGGTGCCATTTTTCAATAACCGATGACAAATTTAAAAACCCAGTTTTTATTTTTATCTTTTTAATCTCGTTCATGTCATCAGGCAGAGAGCATTGCCATGAAATTTAAGATTTTTGTTTTTATTTATCTTTTCCTGTACTGATTTTTATTTGGTTTTACAGACGGAAAAGGTGAGATTGGAACTCGAGGAGCAAAGAAAGCAGCAATCGAGAATGTTAGTATCGGAAATACAGGATAGAATCGTCAAGAAACTGAAGGAGAAAGATGAGGAGATTCAGAGGATGGGAAAGCTTAATTGGGTTCTCCAAGAACGAGTCAAGAGCCTATTCGTCGAGAATCAGATATGGAGGGACTTGGCACAGACAAACGAAGCCACAGCCAATTCCCTACGCACCAATTTAGAGCAAGTCCTGGCGCACGTTAACGACGATCACCACGCTGGCGGCAGCGGTGCCATGGCCACAGCTTTGGCGGATGATGCCCAATCATGCTGCGGGAGCAACGAATACGGGCGGGATATTGAGGCGGTGGACAGCGGAAATGCGGCGGTTGGAGGTGGCGTTCGCGGTGGTACTGGTGGTGGAGATGGGATGTGTAAGAGTTGTGGGGGGAGAGAGTCAAGGGTGTTGTTGCTGCCATGCAGGCATTTGTGCTTGTGTACAATGTGTGGGTCCAACCTCCTCAATTGCCCTGCATGCAACTCTGTCATCAATGCCAGTGTGCATGTTAATTTCTCTTAGGAATTTTAGTGCTCAGAAAATTGAACAAAAACTTTGTCAATACTTTTTGGACAAAAAGGAAAAAATAAATTAGAGTATAATTTTATTCTTGTTTAATTAATTCTTCCTTCTCTATCTTCTTCTCTTTGGATAGATACAACTTCCATCATTTTTTTTTAATTTTATTTCATTTAGAGCAATGTGCATGATGAGTTCATACCGAATCGGTCTCACTGCATTAAGTTATTTCCTTTGATCGGCTTGATGCCACATTGGGTTGTTATCCAAAAGCACTAGAACTTTGCAATGCACAAATAGCATTGTACGGCTGGATTCCTATAACTGAATTTTGATAATTTAGATTTCTACGTTCAAACATCAGTACATCTCATATCTCGATATTTCGCACAAATATCCTTCCAAAGCAAGGGAAAATGAAATTATCAAACTCTTACCTAGCCCATATTTTAACTTTTTAGCTTGCGGTATGCCCTTGCTTATCAAATTTGGTGTGGTAAGGAATCTACAGGATGGGAAAGCTTCTTGGGTGGTGGCGGGTTGAATATATGTTGTAAAGAACACAGATGCATATGAAATGAGGGCACCAGTGATGTTTCAGGTTCATGCACTATTTTATGCAAATGCAGCGGGCAGCAGCAATTCCAAAGCCTTTAAAAAGTTGGGAAGACAGACCTAAAAATGTCGTAAAAAGCAAAGGTTAAAAATGGAGGAAGCCAACAATCGTGATGCGTCAAAATTTGCATCATTGTGTTCATCGACTCCAACGTGGGGACCTCCTTTTTCTATTCAATTGCTCTTTCGTAGCTTTCCCAACTTTTCATCCGTTTCTCTTTTTCTGTTGTAGTTATCTTTTCCAAATTTTGGTTTTTTTGGGAATTTCCTTTACCACTCTTTCTTGGGGTGTGAGTTGAATACTTTTGTGAACTTTCTCATTGTTTTCTAAGGGGAGTTCCAGTCATTTTGTGCTTCAGAAACTTTGGTTTTTGTTCCACGTTGTTAATCACGTTTACATATAGTGGCGAGCGATACCATTAATTGAGAGTCGTGAATTTGTCACACTATAGAAAAATAGAGCTCTAATCTAGGCAGGTTTAAGTCTCTAAACTAATTTAATTCAATCCGTTTGGTTGATTACTTTGGTTAAAAATATTATACAACTCAAGTCGATTAGATGTTAGAAGATTTTTGTGTTAGAAGATTTTTAAGTCCTTTAAATTTGAGTTTAACTCGAATCGTGATTCGTAAATGTTGGCAAGCCAAACTCGATCCAAACTGACCTCGGTTCAAACTAAACTCAACGGCTTAATTAACATTAATCCATACACAACCAAACTTTGCTTAATCTCAACTATATAATAATTTGCCAGTCTCATTTGTATTTGATTAGGGTTTCCACTATTGTCCAATAATGCTATCAAGTTGGGCACTATCTCAATGAAAAATGGCAATCATGACGATTGACGAACACCTTGCTTGTTGAAGAAAATATAGCTTTTAAAGGATGCCAAAATCTAGACCTCGCTTATGATCATGGGAACACCCCAAACCAAATTATTTTGCTTTTTTCTGGAAAAAAAAAATAATTTCAGTAATTGGACAATCATTAAACATGCGCAAATATAAAATGGAAAAGCATGATCGATCTTTCTTGTACTTCTCAACTGAGAGATGAATCGAAATGATAATGTTTTCACATCCTCTCCCCACACCATGTCCTTGTACCCTTTCCTTTTTAACTATTTTATGCTATCTTTTGATTCTTTATCTGTGAGTTCTTTCCTTTCGATGTCTCAAGTTTATTTCTTACAAAGCACAAAGGACACTGTAATTGAAAGGTGACCCGTATCCACCATATATATTACTCATTTGTCTAATCAGTAATCACCAACCTCTCTCTCTCTCTCTCTCTCTCTCTCTCTCTCTCTCTCAATTGATTGTGTTTGCATGTAGTCATGTTAGCTGGAATGTGTTTTACATTCAAATACTAAAATCTGGGGGAGCAGCTGCAGGAGCTAAAGACTGTAAAGTAATGATTTGGTATCTTGAAATTTGGTGACTAATTTTTAGTTGTTAGATACTTAATCAAGAATACAATAATCAAAATGGCCACGAATTTCGCAGAATCAATCTCAAAGCATAGGATACCGGGACTCGGAACAATAGAATTTTCGCATAATGCATGTATTAATCTGAACTCTGATATATTTTTTTTTTTTTACAAAGTCTAAACAAATTTAAAAAAGGAAAAAAGTCAAAATTGTTTACGCATTATCGAAACTACTTTTGTTCTTTTTTTCTTTCTAGATGATCAAATACATGTGACAATCTACAACCACGCGTAACTCATGCTCTAGGCTCATATCCATTGTCTTTCTAGTTTCTACTTGCAACAGCAAAGCAAAAATGGAATGATCTTGCACATTCAATGTATAATGCACCAGAAGAACGTCACCATGCCGTGAATTTCTCTTCTCCAACCACATGTTGAAAGTTGAAACTCTGTTTTCCTTACTATAAATAAATAAAAGAAAATACAAAGTATTATTATAAAAGAATAAGAGGCTTTGGTACAAAATAAATAAATCAATAAGTAGTTTTGAATCGACCTAAACCTTAACTCAAGCGACGTGAAACACGAGATAAAGAGAACAGTGATTCTAGGGTTTCATATGGTTTTCCTTTCTAACAAAAGAGAAATACAATTCGTTATTAGAAAGAACATTAGACCCGAAGTTAACTTCTGTAAACACATGTTGAAGTTCTATATTAATTCCATGCAAGTAACAGATCTCGATTTTGTTCACAAAATTAATTATTTGACTCAAAAATTTCTTTGAATGCTTTGTTATAACTGCTTTTGTTTTTCTCTTTTTAATAAATGCATGTCACAACCAGCAACACGACTAATCGATCCATGCACCAAGAGCCAATTCAGTTTTATGTCTACTCGCAACAACAAAAACTCAATGACTATTGAATTTAATTCACAAGAAAACCGACTATAACGTCAGCCCAGAAACTACCCGCTTCTCGAAATGCATGTTGAAACTTTGTCTAATTCAAATCATAATAAATGAAAAATCTATCATCCTGAGAAATCTTTAAATATTAAGAAATTATAATAAACGAGTTCATACTCGAGCCATCAATCAAAGAATCTTGCACAACAATAAAGTTGCGTGGTACATTTGGTTTTGTTGTTTTATTTAAGGTTTATGTTTTAACAAGTTCAAGAAACTTAGAATAAGTTGCCTGATTTTACTATAGATAATGTTAGAGTGATCAAAATTTTGAATCAAATTTGCAATCAAATTTTGTGTCACTACTACAAAATAAGCATGTTAATAACTTTAAATAATAATTCAATGACCAACAATCAAATTTGGTTTAAAATTTTTGATCTTTCTAGTATTATCGTTTGCTATAGGCAAGTTATGGGCGTCATAAGTCAATGTGGTTCCTTATAAGAGTACCGAAAACGAACAGACAGAGTTTAATTAATTGTTGGATCTAAAGTCAAATGATGCTTGGAATCGCGATGTCCGTCTCTGCATAGTTCAAATAAGAGATTGATTCGAAAGTTTTCGTCTATCATATGATCTTGCAACGGTTGATTATTAGTTTTTAATCATCTGTCTCCTTCAGTTTCTTGCTACATCTAAGGTTATTATTGTGGAGTTTCATATTTTTTTGTTTGCAACTACTTCCCATTGAGGTCATATTTTTAATTTTGTTGATTGAATCTAGTATTCACCCTTCTCTTATATAAAACTAGCATATGGGCACACACAGTGTGTGAGAAATTTTTTTTTTGTTTTTTTGTTTTTGAAATAGGAAAGAGGAAGAGAGTGATAGAGAATGTTGGAGGGGGGAAGTTTTTTTATTTTAATTTTTTTTTATTAGAGATATGTTAGGTTTACATGCAGGTGAGACTTTGAAAAAAAAAACAGCAAAATTTAGTTATGTGAAATTATATTTATGCCCCCATATTTCTTATTTATGTTCTGTTTTAATTAGAGAGTTAAACTGGTAATTTCATAGAGTTTTGATTGACAATGAGTGTTTTATTAATTAGTGAAGATTTGATTTTTCTCTGTCTTTCTTTTTTTTTTTATACCGAAAAACCTCCAACAGTATATTTTAGGTTTGATTCCCTTTTAATTTAACAAGAAAAAGAAAAGAAGCTTGAGATCTTACCCATAATCTTTGAATTTCTTAAGTGCATTGCCAAAGCTAGGTTTTTATTTATCTTTTCCCTACAGAGAAACAATACTTTATTCCAAATTTGTGGTGCCTGCAATAATATGGTAGCAGTAAACAAAGTATCAAAAGTGAAAACAGCACTCGCGTTTGTTCTTGTGTTGCTTTCCCATTTACAGTCAGTCATATGATCAATGATAATATAAACAGCAACCCGAAATTTCGGGCAAAATAGTACGTGAGTTTTTACCGTGTGTTTAATATTGTCCACCATCACTCCATGCACACGAAGAAAACAAGGATAAGACTGTAGACCAACAGAATTAGCTAGTGGGTGGGTGGGAGTGTTGTTTAGCTAATGACGTGGGCACGTGCCAAGGTGCAAACTCACATGACACGTCAGACTATACCACAGATGTGATCGGACTTGAAATATGTTATTATAAATATTGCCTTGGTTTCAAAACAGGCCATTATCAGTGAGAGAGCAAAAACTTACATGATTGTTAGAATTTCAGAAATCTTTTAATTACATTTGTTTATTATAAATTATGTAGTCAGTTTTATATAAATTTATTAATCTTAATTGTTGAAATTAAATTAGTTCATATGTCGTTAATATTTAAACCGAAACATCCTTCTTACTTGATTTTGAATATTTTAACAATTAGAGAATTTGTAAACTCATCATTCAATAATTTCCCACACGTATTTAGTGATTCTAAAGGCTTTTTCTTTTCAATTAAAATTGAGAAATTAGATTCCGATTATTTTCTTCCAATGTGCATTCAGGTCCCATCAGTGTCTATATAGCAGTGAATGAGAGTTGTCCATTATTGTACTCTCGTATGGTACACAACAATAATACATGCAGCATGCAGCCAAATAATACCTGACGTTCATAATTTCATCACTTCCTTTACTATTGCAACCATTTTGGTCCCATGGCTCGTGCACAGTATGTACTACCTAATTTCCCTGACTCGACTGACTGTAATTTAACTCCAATTATTACATTTCTCTTCCATTTGCTTTTGCAATATTGTTTTTCTTCATCTTTTGTGTGTGTGTGTGTGTATTGTTGCTGTTTGTTGTTTCAATAGTTTTCTTGGTAAATAACTCTGCACATAAATGTTAGGAATCTCCTTCTCCACTAGTGCAACCACTTATAACAGATCCAGCAAAAAGATCAGAAGAAACCAAAAAACAAAAGATGATGTTATCATGTTAGGTACACAAAGATAAAGCATGAGCCTTGAGATTGTAAATTACATGTAATCAGATATTGCCTTCACCGGAAGAAACTTTTCATTACGATCGAAATGATATATCACGTATATTCATATAATTAGTAAAAAAAATTATTTTTTAAGTTATTAATTTTTTAAGACACATATCTCACTATTTATATAATAGCACCTAATGTATCACTCTGTATACTAATCACACTAAAAAATCTCTCCTCCCGCTGCTTTTACTCTCATGGGTCATAGGGTTTTGTGATCTTCTTCACACCCCCCCAAAAAAAAAAGGTGCAGGAGAACCCTAGAAATACGCCGAAGGGAGTAGCAGAAAGGTTGCACTTAATGGGCCTGTCAGTGTCCAGAGTCTCCAGATTATAGCTAGTGTGTGTATATCTATATTGACGGGTTCGCATTTGTTTTAACTTTTATGTACGATAGGTTGGTCATGGTTGGTGAATAGCGTGTAGGAGGAATAGTTGGGCACCACTGATAGAATTCGGGCGAGGAGGATCAGATCAAGCAGAGGGGTCCTGAGGAGCTGGAGGGTAGAATGCCGACAAAATTAGGTTTGGCAGCACTACTATGTCGTAATCTAATTGCTAATCCAAAAAAAAAAAAAAAAAAAAAAAAAAACTTAGTCAGTTTTTTAGAGTAATCGCTTGCTACCGACTTATTTCTGGTCTTTTTCATTTTTCTTTTTAGAGCATTCTCAATGAGTAGCTTTATATAGAGCTTAAAAATTGGTGAATATAATTCATTCAAGGAGTATGATTTTTTTTTTCTTTTTATTTAGATGGTCATAATTAAATCACGTTAGTATTTTATATTAAATTTTTTATATAAAGAGATAAAAGTAAAATTGAAAGTGTGAGAGAAAGGGAGAGAAAATGAAGAAAAGAGAATTATACTCTTATTAGAGCACTTTTAGTGTGTAAAGGCTCTCTTTGGCAATAAACAATTCAATCCCCTCAAGTGAATAGTAACTACCTTTGATGAATAGTAATTACATATTGCATCTCCACCTTTATATTGAATAGCCCATACAATTCGTATTAAAATATTAGTATTTTTTATTTTATAAAATAATAATTTTTTTAAAAAAAATTTGGATATGATTTTTTACCAATATCATCATGTCACATATCATTATTAGAAGTACAATTTTTGTGAATATATTTTGATAAGATTTTTATCTAATTTTGTCGCACAGCGTGTCCTTACCTGTTTAGAATCATTGAAAATATTGATATTTGGTGTAAGGTGGGAGAAAATGGTAAGGTATTTATAAATATATATATATATATATATATATATATATCTTTCTTTTTTTTGGTTTTTTTTTTAACTTTAATTAACTTAATTAATCTTAACTGTTGGATTACGAAAAAAAAATTAAAATCCAACAGTTCAGATTGTGACACGTGGCCCACCGTAACATTTCTGATTTTTTTTCTTTTTCTTTTAATTTTTAAAGTAAAAAACATGAATCATTGATCTGGAAATCAAATAGTCCAAATTCAATGGTAACTAAGTGAGACTGACACGCGGGCCCTACCATATGAAAATATTTCGGAGATGCAGCCCCACGCGTTTGACGCAATTTGTTTTAGAACGTGGCTAATGTTTGTTTGACGTCACTTCCCCCTCAAGCACTCGGGCCTTAGACTTCAGCCTGACCTCTTTTCATGGGCAATTAGATTGGATTTGTTGCCAATCTACATGGCAAAATCCCACAGTGGAGTTGATCTTATAGAGTTCCAAGGAATCTTTAGGGATCTATAAAAGAATATCTCCCAATGAGGGGCTATTGGCTATATATATTTATTTATGTAGTAATTTGATTACGTAATAAATTTCTTTTGTGTTAATTTTTCTTAAGTTTATTTTTAGACGTGTTACCTCAAAAAAAATTTATGAAAATTTCAACATAAAAAAATTTAAATTATGACGAAGTTAGATTTTTATCACTTATGAACCGTTAGATTAGGTTCTCTTATCTTAATCTTATATATTGGTTTTGTTTCTCTGAAATCAGACAAGATAACATTTCATCTTATAACTAAACTGTAATGCCCTTACAATTTACGTATGATGTTTGTTTATGTTTTCCGGTTTAGGTCTCTAAACTTCCAATGTCATTTTAGTATGTACTATGTAGTGTGTTTCTATTTAAAAATTAATAAAAGTAAGCCTTTTTAGTAGAACATCTTATATAAGTAAGCCTTTTTAGTAGAACATCTTATATCATTCTTCAACATTAAAAATACAAGTAAAATAGAGGAGGACCTTTGGAACAAAAATATGTAAAGAAAAAGAATTAAAAATAATAATAAAATGAGAATATAAGCATATTCGCAAGTGGGAAAAGAGTGGTAGAATTGTCTCACATGGGTAGCTACTTTTAAAGCAAGTCCACCCCTAATACTGGGTGCCAGCACCCAGCCCATTTATCCACTCAAGTGAACAGTAACATACTCCAATGAACAGAAATAGGCCAATGCATCTCCACCCCTATAAAAATGCGCTGGCACCCAGCTCATTTTTATTTATTTTTTATTTTTTTTGTAAAAGAATAAAAAAATATAGTAGTTTTAATTTCGGATACTATTTTGTGAATAGATTTCCGCTAAGATTTTTAACCAATCCTGATGCGCCACGTGTCACTTCCGGTTTACAATAATTTAGCCAAGATTTCGATAAGATTTTCAACCAATCTCGTCATGACACATGTCATAATCCGAAACGTACTATTTTGTGGATAGATTTTCGATAAGATTTCCCACCAATCCCGATGTGCCACGTGTCACTTCCGGATTACAATAATTTAGCCAAGATTTCAATAAGATTTTCAACCAATCTCGTCATGACACGTGTCATTATCCGAACATACTATTTTGTGGATAGATTTTCGATAAGATTTTCAACCAATCCCAATGCACCACGTGTCACTTCCTGATTACAATAATTTAGCCAAGATTTCGATAAAGATTTTCAACCAATCACGTAGTGCCATGTGGCATTGTCCAGAACCTCATCCTTGCTTTTTTTGTCCATATAAACCCTACATCTCTACATCCATCCTCACACCAAACTCAATCCTTCTTTTTAGCTTAGAATCATTGTTCATCGTTTTCAAACAGCGTATTTCCTGATAATGTTTTTAGACGTCGTTTTAGAATGCAACGAAGTTTGTTTGACAAAATCATGAGTGCTATTTGCAACCATAATCCATACTTTGTGCAAAAAGAGGATGCTTTTCATGTTCTAGGTCTTCTTCCCGAGCAAAAAATTACGGCTGCCTTGCGAATGCTTGCATATGGAGCATCTACAGATCAAGTGGATGAGATCGCGAGGATGGGAAGAAAAACTGTTCTGGAGTCCCTGATGCGCTTTTGCTCTGCAATTGAAGCCATCTACACTAATGAGTACCTTCAGACACCCACGCCAAGGGACATGCAAAGGCTTCTGAGGAAGGGTGAGATGCGAGGCTTCCCTGGCACGATTGGAAGCATCAACTGCATGCACTGGACTTAAAAAAACTGTCCAAGTGCGTGGCAAGGAGCTTATGGTGACAGAAAATGAGCCAAAAACATCATTTTGGAAGCGGTGGCTTCATTTGATATCTGGATTTGGCATGCTTATTTTAGTGTTCCTGGAGCTCAGAATGACCTAAATGTCATTGCCCAATCCCCAGTGTTCGACGAACTGCTGTAAGGAAAATCACCGAGATGCACATATTGGATTAATGGTACCCAATACGAGGGATCATACTCCTTGCAGATGGCATTTACCCAAGGTGGGATACATTTGTCAAAACAGTGCCGCAACCACATACTGAAAAACAAAAACACTTTGCAAATGTCAAGAAGGGTGTAGGAAGGATGTCCAGCATTGTTTTGGTATCTTGCAAGCTCGTTGGGCGATTGTTAGGGCTGCAGCTAGAATGTTTGATGTCGAGGCTCTTCGATCCATCATGATGACTTGTATTATTCTCCACAACATGATTGTTGAAGATGAATATGATTATGATGCCGTCGATGAATATGAGCAGGATCTGATCAACAACTCACAAACACGCATCTACTGTGCTCATGAAAATTACATAAGAAATTACAAAAGAAATTGATTAAAATTCTAAAAAAATAAGAAATTACATAAAAATTACATAAGAAATTAAATAAAGTACTACAAATAAATATGAAATTATACAAAGTCTCTAGAGTTAGGATATGTGGTGCTAGGATCTTGGTTGTTATGATTTGTGTAGTCAGAACCCCCTTGACTTGTTTCTGCATCTCTTACATGCCTCATTCGCATGACATCTCTTTTTTCTGAGCTCCAAAAATATTTTGAATTCGGAGACAGTCCTACTAGAGACTTGCTCATAGTGTCACGATCTGCTTGAGCTATCCTTTCTTCTCTAAGCATTTCATTTTCTCGATGAAGTGCTTCTCTAACCAGCTCGTTCTCTCGATTAACTATTTCTCTTTGTCTCTCAGTCGCCGCATCACGGGCCTCAGTAGCTGCTAGTAGTGCTACCATTGCAGCATTTTTTTCCTCATCTCTAGCTTTTTCCTGTGCCATGGTAAGTTCACCTTGGCGAGCAAGTTCCTCCATATATTTAGTGTAGTCATTTTTGGAAGAACTACCTTTTTTCTTTGATGCCTTTTTACCTTGAGGCTTGAGGGAATGACGAGTCGGTTGGGTCTCGGGCACTTGTTCAGGCATCCCTTCCGTGTCTTCAAATGTGTCGGCTTCTTGTTCGATCGTGTCTGGTTCTGGCGAACTATGTAGACCCACGCTGTGTATGACAACTTCTGGGCCGGTTGGGACAATTTTGTATCTAGGGTAATCTTTGACAATTTCCCAACATTCCCATTTGTTGAATGATTTGTTATGGTTCTTTGAATTGTAGAATGCTTGAGCTTGTAGTGTCTATAAAAATGTGGGATAAGATAGTGTTAAAAAATGTGGGTGTAACACAAATTAAATAAATTAAAATATTGATGCGGGTGGAATACATATAAATTACATAAAAATGACATAACAAATTAAATAAAAATTACATAAGAAATTACATACAAATTACATAAGAAATTAAATAAATTAAAATATTGATGCGGGTGGAATGCATATAAATGACATAAAAATGACATACACAAATTAAATAAAAATATTGTTACCTGATCCGCTAAACTCGTCCTACTACGCAGGTTACCGGAACATGAGAGATAGCGTTTGTCCAACAAGTAAATGATGCGTTGAGTTTTTTCCAACGACCTTGAAGACCTTGACTAGTTCTGGCGTGTTTTTCATGTACATCGCAAAACGCTTTCGTAATTTTACTCCACATTTCTCGCTTATCCATCTCATTACCCGTAAGCGGGTCATGAGTAGTGCGAACCCAACTTTCACACAATGTAAGATCTTCAATGAGCTTCCACGGAGACATTTTTTCTCTCTTAAAGTGTAGAAAATATTGAAATGTAGATAGTATAGAAAGTGAATATTGAAATGTGGTGTAAGGTGGAAGATGAGGGTTAGGTATTTATAGAAAATAATAATAATTTTTTTTATAATTTTTATGTATTTTTTATAATTTTTAATTAATTTTAATGTAGTTAATTAATCTGAGCTGTTGGATTTGAAAAATATTCACATCCAAGAGCCAAGATGATGCCACGTGGCCAACGGTCATAAATCTGACCGTTGGGCCATTTATTTTTATTTTTATTTTATTTTTTGGGGAAAAAACGTGGACCGTTGATCCTTGATCTAACGGTCCATTTTAAAAGTGAAATTTTAAATTTTTTTACCATTGGAAATCCAACGGTCCAGAAAAACTAGCCGTTGGAAATCCAACGGATCTTAGCGAGCCACGTCACTCCCACGCAAGTGGGCTAACAATTGCGCAGGCCGTGTGTAAGCCACTCGCGCCCATGTGCGCGTCTGTTGCACACGCCTGGCAAACAAGTCGGCTTCTTGGTCAGTCAAAAACGGCCTGGGCTGTTGCCCGTGCCCACCACTAGCTACTTTTCTTGTGGGACCCATAACTTTTTGGGAGTGGATGTAGCCTAATTTTTTGCTACACGGGAAAGGAAGTTGCTAGCACAAGTGGTAAATCTAGCCCATTTTCCTACTCATTGGGATTGAAATTTCGCAATAGGACTTCAAATGTAATAGCTTCATGAAGGATAAAGTCTCCAATGGAGATGCTCTTAAAATATTCTCGGCCCTGTGCATTAGGTTTTTTAATTTTTTTTATATTTTTTTATAGTATAACTCGAGTATGTTATATGTTAGATTTTTTACCGTCCCATGTTTGTGTTAGTGCACTAGAATTCAGTTAGGGTTTTGTTTTGTAATTCATGTGAGATTAGGTTTCTTGTTAAGTCAGGTCGATTTTAAACCGCTTCTATCTCCTCTGCCGGTTCTTCTCTCTTTGGCCCTAACATGACGCATTCTAATTTTAACCATCTCTGGTGGCTTAGTCAGATGAAATTCTTCTTTATTGAGCGCGATTAGTTTAAAATATATTATTGGTTCTTCTAAATCCCTTGGACCACTCATTTTACTTAATTAAAAAGCAAAGTATAAGGGCTAAAAACTCCATAATACAATTTATGCAGTTGATAAAATCTTCGCACCGCATCAAGAATTCAACTATATATCGATATTATTAAATTTCCGAGCGATACGTGATGGATACGTTGGTTGGAATTGTCGATCCATCTTTTGCTCCAACAACACAAGTGGCACTGCGAAGCTCTGATCAAACCCCCAGCTAATATTACAATAATGTGCTAAATTTGGAAGATTTCGGGAAGTGGGGTTGGTTTGATTTTGGGTGTCTCATCTCATCCTTCGTAAAAGGATTTTGTCCTTCGAAACTCTCAGTCCCCGCATGAGAAGTTGTGCATCTTCTTGTGGGCTCAAACTCTTGCTATACGTTACAACGTTAGATTTGGATGTCTTTGCTTTTTCACACATGCGTGTACTGATGTTAGTCATTTCACAATATTCAGTCCCACATTTTGCAGACTTTGCAATATTCTTATTCATATACATGTATAGGAATCCCTTCCCAAGAGAAAAAAATGAGAATCCCCTCCTGATCGTTAGATAATAAAATTCTGTGGTTGAGATTCTGTGGCATGTGATTTAATCTCAACCACATAATTTCATTAAAGTCAAATCTAACGGTGAAGAGGGTATTCTCATTTTTTTTGAAAAATGGAGATCACTCTTGAGAAGTGGCCTGTATATACATATAGTATCTTAAAAAAAATCTTTAAATTTTTATTAAACCAGCAAGTGAATAGCGTAAAATATTATGTTAGCTACTCGGTTTAATTTTTCATTTCCAACTACACTTTCCTTTTATAAAAACTTTGAATATTTTATTATTAACTTCAAACTCTCTCTCTCTCTCTCTCTCTCTCTCTCTCTCTCTCTCTCTCTCTCTCTCTCTCTCTCTCTCTCTCCCCTTGCTCAAGGGTCCACCCTTGAGTTTTATTTTTTAGAAAGAAAATTAGCATTCGGTCATTAGTTTAATTTTCAAATTTTGATCAAAGTCCCTATGATTAATGTAATAATGAATTACATGTCAGTTACATAATTAAAAATTATTAATTGATTTAGGGTTTTAATACTCACACTTTTTGTTTAACTCCTAATTAATTTTCAATTCAAAACATTTCCGAAATAAAAATATAAAATTAGAATAAGGTTGTATCTATTAGTTTTTTTATAAGAGATTCTCAATTTTTTATCTTAAATATTTTCAGTCTGAGAACTTTGAAAGCCAGGGACCGCATCCAAAGTCTCTCTTTATTTTTTAAATATTTAACTTATGAACAGTTGCTTTATAAATTTAAAGAGTGAATGTTCTTGCTATAATAGTCTTTTACAGCATCTCTTAGAGATAAATTTTGTTTTTGGCTCTTTAAAATAGAGTTTTATTTTTCCAACAACATCTTTTGGAGATGCTCTTAATCAACATAATATTAATACCCAACTTGACTTTGAACTCCATTACTAATGGTAAGCATGCTTGCTTACTCATTTTCTTTGCTTGGTGTCTAAGTTTGATCTTGTTTTTAGGTATTATCTGTTGTATTCTTCTTCTCTATAAAATATTCTGCTCATGTCACTGAAGGTTATCCAAAATAAACTATTAACATCACACAAATGAATAGTAAGATATACATATATAACATATATATATTAACTAATGAATTATTAGTCAATTAGCACTCTCCTCATAAAATAAGCGAGTCAATTACTAGAAAATCCAGAGTTTTTAGGGATAAATCAATGGGAGAGGGACGTGATAGAATAAATCTTACTTAGAAGAACCTATGGAGGTGAATATTATATAAATCTATGCAGAAAAGATTGAATCATTGAATTGAAAATTTGGAGAACCCACTAATTATGGTGTTCTTTTGTTTACTTTCGAGTTTCGAACAGGGTTTTAGGATAATATGAGAACTTCACAATTATAATAAGCTCAACATGTTCTTGGGCAACATGGCCATAGACATAGACATGCCAACTGTGTATCTGACACAGTACACACCACTCTATGTGTTCCTGCAATTACGGTCTCTTTCTTGGCAATAACCAGAAATACTTCTCAATAGTTTGAGCTCCATCGAGAAAGACATAATCCCAAAACCCTAATTTATTTTCCTAATTATTTCAGGAATTGACTGGAACTGCCCCCAGTAATATTGTCTTTAAGTATAAATATTTACCATAATTTATGGAAATGGAGACTTAAAGCTGTCTAAGATTTAAATTAAAATGTAAATGCGTTACAATGTTTGATCAACTTAACCAACTAATTAATTAGCTGGTGTATCCATTTAAATTGATGCACTTTTGGTGGCGCTTAAGGGGGTGGCTGTGAACAAAACCAACGCATATAGTATTGTGGATCTAGTGAGGTTTCAATTGGCTCCAAGATGTGAACCCTAACTTTTGTGTCCTGCTCCTGCTAAATGTGGTCCATCATTTTTAGATTTAATCGATGGTTCCTTTCTTCTCCAACACATTTTTATATATACTTTACAAAATGGGCCAACAAATTATTCATGCAGGACAGCTTTTTGAGAGAAATCAAAAGGGAGGTGGGGAGGTTTTGATGCTTACTGACTCTGCCATGCTCAATTAATTTAGGATCGCAGTGGCCATGGGAGCATAAGGTAGTGGAGTAGACTGCAGTGCAAGTTAAAGCCAACGGTAATATATATGCTCGTGATCATTTGCTTCACGTCTATCAAAACCGATGAGAGCTGTTGGAAAGTAAAAATAAAGATAACAAGGAAACGATCCTATAGCCATTGTTTGTAGTAAAAGGTTAATTTATTCTTTAGCTAAGCACTTTGTGGGGTATTTAAAATTGGACCACCAATTATCATCTTTTGCTACAAAAGAAAAGTTCCATGTGCTGGGCCATATATATATATATACATAGTCAGTGCAGATACCCAACTCTCATCTTCCCTTAAAAGATTGTGTGTTGGCACTTTGGCAGTACTCTTGCCTTCCGGTTCAACCTTCAAGTCCTAATCGCATAACGCAACTACCCAGCAGATGAAGATTTAATACACAAAAAGGAAATGTTCAACGGATGAAAAATAAGCAAGGGATTTAACTTTTACGTAAATAAATTTTAATCAGTTATCTTAAACTGTTTTGAGACTAAGTACATTGCAATGTGAAAGAATTTATGGGTTATAAAGAAGATGTTGGAACCAAAATTGGATATTTTGGTAAGCAAGTTGAGGAAACTGAAAAAAAATGTAATAAGAAACAAAAAATACAAACATATCAAAAGTATATATCCCTACATAACTACATCTAAAGGCAATGGCAATTATTTTGACCGGTCCGAAACTACCAAGAGGGAAAAAAGAGCTAGAAGCCAAAAAAAAAAAAAAACATACAACAATAATCGCTTTCAAACTAAAGATTTTGCCATCTCCGCGTATGAGCCAACTCCACAACATGAAGCTCCACATGGACAAAAATTTCTTTAAAAATCCACCACAAGCTGCATTTCCCAAACTACGTATACGTATAGCAAGCACATCCGTTTATCAGGGAAACAAGCAAGAGGAATCACTATCCAAATTAAGTAGCAAGCCAAAAGCAAGCGCACATTGCACAAACTCACATTAAAAAATAAATTATCAATGGTTTCATGATTGCTGTAACATAAATAGACAAACTGGAACTAAAAGAAGACCTCAATGTTGTAGTTGATCTCAATCGAAAGCTTATGAAAATATCCTGCAAACTAAAATGGAGTAGCAGAACCAACGACGAACAGTTTCATTAACCATCAGATCCTTATTACATGGACACTTACTACCACAGTTATTTATCAAATTGTTTCATTAGCAGGCCCGTCCGATTCACCCCAAAATCAGTTGTACCAATTTAGGCTGAGCCTGGGACAGACATAGGCCCGAAAAGAAAAAGTGGCATGACCCATCTTACACATCCAATAGGGTTTGCATGCCCCCACAAAATTTCCTTTCACAAAGCTTTTGTGCCATTAGCGCTATCAGCCTTCGGCCATATTCACTCTTATGGTCGACTCGTTTGACATGGCTTCTTGTAAGAAGATAGTCCCCAGCTTAATGTGTGATGCAGGATAAATCAAGGGATTGTTTCTTAATTTGTAATAAATTAGGTTTTTTTATTTTGTTTTCATAGACAAGGAAATTAAGTATTTTCCTTATATATTCTTATTTCTTGTGTAGGCTCTAGGTTATTTTCTCTATTTAAGCACAATGTAATATCGAGTTTAGGAGACTTTTAGAATATTATTATTGAATCTTGCTCTTTGAGCGGCAAAGGTTCCTTGCGTTCTATCCCTTTCTCGTGTGTTTGTTCTATGTGTGGTTGTTGTGCTTCCGGATGCACATCAAGGTGCCAGCCAGCACTAGTCACAAACGTGCACTGTCCATGGGGTGATTTTTCCTGGATTGCAATTATTACGCTAACATGTTGTAGCTTAGGTAAACATTCTCTTATCAAACAGTCTGTAAAGTATTTGTATCCACGAACAATAATCGATCAAACTAATTTTTATCCCTTGTAGTAGGCACTGGACTTGGAGATTGTGTTTCGCTCAGTAGCGATTGGACTCTCAATGGGAGCTACAGATCAGATAAACCAACCGCAATTAAACCTTTAATTACCGCTCTCTGCTTCTATCAACTCTTTGAAGGAATAGTACTTGGCGGATGCATACTGCGGGTATAATTGGCTAAACAATGTCACCAAACAGTACAAAAATGTGTTATCTCACGAATTAGTTTTAAATTGATAATTTAACATTGTAACAGTTCTAACCGTAAAGATTTCACCATGAGTTGGGCAGAATATATCAAGGTGAAGATGAAAGCTACAATGTTGTTCTTCTCATGCACAACTCCTCAGTACCAAAAAAAGAAGGCTTTCGGTACATTTAGTCACGAAAAAAGTTGTTACTTAAAACTTTGTAACTAATTGATTTAATCACCCAAAAACACATTCGCTGCCTGAAAATGTATTAATAACAACATTCGTTGTTACTAAAAAACCAAAACCAAATCCTAATTTTTAGTTGCAACATCCTTTCAGTTAAAATCACTCTTCATGACTAAAAAGACTAGTAACAACGCTCTTATAATGACTAATAAGTATTTAGTCACAACCAATCTTCATGACTTAAAAAGGACATATAACAACCACCCGCTATGACTGAAAATCTTGATAACTACTATAACAAAGGCTCTATTAGTCACAACAGCATTTATGACTAAGAAGAATAATAACAACTATCGATTATGACAAAAAGTCTAGGGCTTGTAACTTCTTCATATCAAGACTAATATCATCCATTCTGTCACTCACAAATGGTTTTCATCACTAATATTTCTAGAAGTATCATCATTAAAAGACGAAAAAATACCATCAAGATAATCAAATCAATTGAAAGTTGTTTTTACAAGAATCTATCTAGAAATCCATCAACCTATAGGAACTTCCAATATTCAGTTTTCAAATGCCAACAATGGAGAAAAGCTTCAACAACAATCTCTAAAGCTGGATGCATTAACTATGAGGCTATATTGCTGTTGATGTATACACCAGGCAGAGAGAGAGCTCAGGAGCCGTTGTTGCTACTATAATGCTGCTGCTACTGTGCACCAGACATATAGAAAGCTCAGGAGCCACTGATGCTATATTGCTGCTGGTGCCATCCATCTACACTGCGCATGTCACCAACTGAAACCAATTCTGATCGTGGCTTGTAATGCCTCTTGGCATCGCTCTAGAGATAGGCTTCTCTAAAGTATACAGTGAAAGACTTGTCCGACAGCTCTGATCGTGGTGGAATATTGAACTCTTCATAAGCTGGCCTGCCCAATTATATGGCATTGATGGCTTTGCCAGCATCTATTTCTTGGGCCCAAATTGCTTGGCACCATAAAGCTTTAGATATGGGCTTATGTAGCAGTTCTTTCAGGCACTGGAGGCATGTCCTTGTCGGCTAAATTAACGGGCCTAGAGAAAGTCCAAGGAGCAAATCATTCCATAATTTATTTTTTATTTTTTTATTACGCGCAATATTATTATAAGTTGCATTAAGAGCAAATAAAGTGTTTGAACTCGAAATACAGTAAACTGAAGAGAAAACTCTTGTGAAAGTTCACTAATTAGTCATTTTCCATTTTAAATGGATGAAGAGTTAGTATATTAATAATCATTAGTCACTTCACGTTCTCTATCTGCCACTATTGACTTTTTGCACTCACGCACTTTGTATTGACCTTTGTCACCTTTTGCACATGCATCTTAGTTTTGGCCATTAATTTTCATTTGATTTGTTTAATCTAACGATTGGGAAAAAAAGAGTGGCGTGCGAGAGGTGAAAACGGTGTGCAAAAAATATTTTTCTTTATTATCTAATAACCTTTCGCTTTCGTATTCAGCTTCACCAAGTGGTAGTTATTGGTATATTTTGAAAGATATTATACCGAATTCCCGTTCCTTGTATATAAATTGATTAAGAACTGATAATTACAATAATGT
Source organism: Crataegus laevigata (assembly GCA_963580275.1). Taxonomy (NCBI): domain Eukaryota; kingdom Viridiplantae; phylum Streptophyta; class Magnoliopsida; order Rosales; family Rosaceae; genus Crataegus; species Crataegus laevigata. Next base: position 9,969,281 of record OY756939.1, on the reverse strand, counting down.
ACTTCTTCGTACCACCTGTAATGATTAGTTAGGGACAATTTTTAAATTACTTCACTCGTACCATTTTGTTGACAAAACTTGTTTTGCATCAATAAAATACAATAATTCAAGGGGACAAAATTTGGCTGATGCAATCTTTGTGGAATCCGGATCCTCTATGTGAATTATATATGTTAATAGTGTATTGTGTAGTCAGAAATTGTTTTAAATATTTTTATTTAAAATTAAATACAAACAATATCTGATAAAAATTGACTGCACGATGTACGATGAATGAACACAATTTACGAGTGGGATGTGCTATTCACACATTCCTTGATAATTTATGTTTGTTGATTTTCTTTAATTTATCTAATTCGATGGCTGAAAATTAAAAAAATGTGTAAAAAGTAAAATAGAATATAAGGCGTCTGAAAGACAAGCATTGGATCGACAAATTACTTAGTATAATTACTAAATTAGACTATAGGGGGGCGTTTGTTTGCCCTCACTAAAGGGTACTGGACTGGACTGGACTAAGGGTTAGTCCAGTCCCATGTTTGTTCCTGACAGGGACTAGGTTTAATGAGACTAAGTCTCACTAGCCTAGACTAAATCAAGGACTAGCTGGTCTTAGTGAGACCCCTAAAAAACCATGGGACTAGCTAAGACTGCCCCCTTTCTCCTCCTCGCCTTGCTCCTCGACCACTCACATTCGAAAGCCATTGGACTAGATGCTTTTCACAACCAATTTTCATATAAAATACCAAATTGAAGAATAGATTGAAACAGACAAGGGAGAAAGATGGAGAAAAAGAGGGAGAGAATGGGGGTAAGGAAGGATTAGAGGGATAAAAAAAATAGGATAAAAATAAAATATTAATAATTATGGATTAAATAATATAATATTAGAGTTTGTTAATTATCCTGCTTGTTAGTCCGACACTGCACCAAACGCTTCACTAAGCTAGTCCAGCTTAGTCAAGTCTAAGCCAGTACAGCTTAGTCACTGAAGCTAGTCCAGTCCAAGACAGTCCGGTGCAACAAACGCACCTTAGAAGCACAAAAAAATGGATTAATTACAGTGCTACCTGAGCATATTGACTTTTCAAGTGACATATTAGTTCTTTAAACTGATGAAGAAAGCGATAGAAGTTTGCTGAAGTACTAGGCATTACAGATTATGATTCTTTTCTCTCTCTTTTTTTTATTCTTTTCTTTCACATTTTTTATTTTGTCATTTTCTTTTTATAAAAAAATTAATATAATGTTGTAGACTATTTTTATCTGACAATTAGAGAGAGGGAGGCCGGCGGTAGAGGAGGGAGAAAGAGAGAATTGTAGGGGAATTGTGTTGTGTATCCCTCCTACTTTGCACCTCTATTTATAATAATAATAAAGTAAATGTATTCCTTGCTCTCCAAGGAATAAGAGATACAATAGGATAAGAATAAATCCTAATCAAATCTAATCTAGTATTTACACAATCACACTTAAACTAGAATTGTTTACAACATATAATATGTTGACGTGGTTTAACCGTGAGTGTTTAAATAAAAAGAGAAACAACAGAACAAAAAGAAAAAAAGGAAAGAAAATTCTATTCCAAATACCGCTTATTGGATGGATAAATCACTGACTAATTCTCATTGGAAAATATTTAAATTAACTAATTATTCCAAATTGTACGAAGAAGTACAAAATAGGGTATGATGCATGCCTCCGTTTACTTGACAACAACCCCCCATACTTATATGCTGGTGACATACACCATCAATAAATATTTTGATAGGAATCTATATAAGCAATGCTAAGAAGATTTTTTACTTAATATTATGGTTTAGTAGTATTCTTTTTCATTTATAAGTGATAGGTCTTAAATTTGATTTTCGCTTCAAGTTTCTTACATTTTAGTATAGATAATATCGTTTGTTAAAAATAATAAAAAAACCTCTCAATAGAAACTCTCCATCTCCTTATATTTTTAGTACAATATTTTAAATGTTGACATTGACTAATTCTCATTGGAAAATATTTAAATTAACTAATTATTCCAAATGGTACGAAGAAGTACAAAATAGGGCACGATGCATGCCTCCGTTTACTAAAAAACCAACCCCCCCCCCCCCCCCCCCCCATACTTATATGCTGGTGACGTACACCATCAATAAATATTTTGATAGGAATCCTATATAGGCAATGCTAAGAAGATTTTTTTTAATGTGTATAATAATTTAGTAGTATTCTTCTTTATTTATAAGTGATAGGTCTTAAATTTGAGTTTCGCCCCCAACTCCCTCACCTTTTAGTATAGATAATATCGTTTATTCAATGGAGACTCTCTAGTACCTTATATTTTTAGTACAATATTTTAAATGTTGGCACAAAGAGTAAATTGTAGCTATGGTCCCTTAATTTTAACTCAATTAGAGCAATGGTCCCTCAACTAAAAATTCATTACCATTGGTCCCTCAACTCATCAAAACGTGCAGCTATGGTCCCTCAACTAAAAATTCATTACCATTGGTCCCTCAACTTTAATTCAACTGGAGAAATGGTCCCTTAACTTTAACCTAATGGTAACAATGGTCCTTCTAACATAACTCGTTTTGACAAAAATTTTGACGTAGTTGACGAAAAGGACCATAATTACACACTTTGATAAATTGAGGGATCCTAATTGTATAAATGGTCATTCCAACATAACTTATTTTGACAAAATTGATGAAAATGACTATAGTTACACATTTTGATAAGGTAAGGGACTAATGGTGATGAATTTTTATTTGAGAAACCATTACTCCAATTTGATTAAAATTGATAGACCATTACTATAATTTACTCTACAAATAAATCGTTGACTAATTCTCATTGGAAAATATTTAAATTAATTAATTATTCCAAATGGTACGAAGAAGTACAAAATAGGGCATGATGCATGCCTCAATTTCCTAAACAACAAAATCGGATCCCTTCCGGATTCTAAAAAATTGAGCCTGCTGAGTAATGATCTTGAGCCGTTGAAATTTAATCAAACGGTTATAAACAGGGGGCCCTTCTAAAAGTTATAATAATTGTAACCGTTTGATCAAATTTCAATGGTCCTAATTGATTGCTTAGCAGGCTCAGTGTTTGAGAATCCGGAGGGGATCCAGTTCCCTTAACAACCACCTCTCATTCTTATATGCTGGTGACATACACCATCAATAAATATTTTGATAGGAATCTATATACGCAATGCTAAGAAGATTTTTTTAATGTCAATTAGTACTATGATTTAGTGGTATTTTTTTTCATTTATAAGTGACAGGTCTTAGGTTTGATTTTCGCCTCAACTCTCCCACCCTTTAGTATGGATAATATCGTTTGTTCAAAAAAAAAAAAAAAGACTCTCAATGGAGACTCTCTACTACCTTATAAATTTTTATCACAATGTTTTAAATGTTGACACGAAAATTAACGTTATATTGTTAGTAAAGAAAGTTGGGGTTCCACTATAAAACCAATTGACAATATGGGGAGTAGCCTAATCTCTTATAAACCCATATAAGGTCCATCCTCCCATAAATGTGGGACTCATTCTCAACACGTTCCATCACGTGTGGCGAATTTTCGAGCCTAACACATAGACAATACAATGGGGTGGCGTAGAGAACATGTGACCGTTTGGCTTCACATGCTCCCTCACGTGTGGCGAATTTTCAACCTAACACGTTGACAATACAACGGGGTGACGTGGAGCACATGTGACCGTTTAGCTTCATATGTGAGACAACCTACTTTGATACCATGAAGAAAGTTGGGGTTCCACCATAAAACCAATTTGCAATATAGAGAGTAGCTTAACCTCTTATAAGCCCATACAAGGTCTCTCCTCCCATCAATATGAGACTCATTCTCAACAGTTAGGTAATTGAGAATTCATAGAAAATATCACTTTAAGAGAATCTCCTTAGTATTTCTCTAAAGATAATGTTAGGAAAACCAAGTTTAAAATTAAATTTTATAAACAAAAAAATGTAAACCAAATTTTTAATATTTATCACTCTTCGTTTAGGTATCGATCCCACCACTCCTCTATGCATTCTGCCATTCTTACTTTTTTTCCTCAGCTACCATGTTCGAAAGGATAATTATGGGACATCAACTAAGAGTGACAATTCATCTTCATATATCTTTTAATGAATTCCAAATCTCCACTTATTATCTTACGCGACATCTAAGATATTTAAGATAACTCTAAATCAAAATTTTAGAAGCCATTCAATATTATTGTTTGGTGATATTCTTCTTTACTTAGCAGTGAGAAGTTTTAGATTCGAATCTCGTAGATGGCGAATTCGAAACCAAATTAGGTTATCTATTATGTGGCTTAGTCGAACTCCCCCTCTTCCTAATGTAAAAATAGCGATGTATTAAAAAAATCAAAATTTTAAGTCCAATGTATTCTTTAATTTACATAATTAATTTTCATGAAGATCAGCTGCTTCTTTTTTCGTCAGAAACATTAAATTTATAGCAAGGAACAAATTAAGAGCAACCAAATTTCAAATAACGGACAACGAAGTTTTACCAATCGTACTACTACATATTGTAGATATATATAATGTTGAAAATAACCAGCTTCCTACTTTCATGCGTGGTTGCATATATGAATAAATATATCAATGAAGAATAAAACATTTCCGTACTGCAATTCATCAATATAAACGACTTCTATTTTTTAAAAGCCTCTTACAAGTCCCCATAAAAAAAAAAATTATTGGACAAATCAACAAGTATATAAAAAAGAGTTTGTTAATTTTTTGGCCAATATGTATAACATAGAACTTATCACTCTAATATTTTATGTTATTGATTGCATAATTAATGTCAGAGACCTCTCTATATAAACAAGCTCCAATACACTCAAACCCAATAGTACCAATAATAGCTTGAGCCAAAAATCAGGGTCAATGGCTGTCACCAAGTCACATTTGAAGCTCATCCCAATCATTTTCTTCATCCTAATTATCTCCATCCTCACCCCCAAAGCTTATTCACAGTCTGCGGAGGATGAGTGCAGCACTGAAAACACCTCCTCCTGCAATGACAAGTCAGGTGCTGTGCCCCTCAAAATCATAGCCCTTGTCTCAATTCTAGTTACAAGCATGATTGGAGTGAGCTTACCTCTTGTCACTCGTTCCATACCAGCCTTCCACCCCGATCGAAACATCTTCGTGATCGTCAAGTGCTTTGCAGGTGGCATCATTCTTGCCACTGGCTTCATGCACGTTTTGCCTGATTCATATGCCATGTTACAATCTAGTTGTTTAAAAGAAAATCCATGGCACAAGTTCCCTTTTTCTGGCTTTGTGGCTATGTTGTCTGCAATTCTGACTTTAATGGTGGACTCTATGGCCACTAGCATATACAGTAAGAGATGTAGAACTGGAGTTATCCCAGATAATGGTGATACTCCAGCCCCGGAGGTAGACCAAGAGATGGCTGCGGTGGGTGCTGGGCATGGTCATTTTCATGCACACAATCATGTTGTTGCCAAGGGAGAAAACGGAGACTCGCAACAGCTGTCCCGTTATCGTGTTGTTGCCATGGTAAGAAATAAAATGTTTTCTTATCAAACGGTTAAATTGTTGACTGTAAGTTTTGATGAAGAGATTTTTATACTTTTTTACTTATGTTTTCAACTCTTTCTTCTGGAGACTAATTAAGTGTCACTAGATCAAATGGTCATTGACAACGTGAACTTTTATTTGAATTTGTAATTCAGATTAATAGTGTCATAACACAAAATGTATAATGAATTTGTGATTCAGATTTAACAGGGAAGCAATATATTATGCAGACCATGCTACATATAACAGTGTTAAACTGTTAATATGAGTATTGATAAACTAGTTGATTAGCTTGACAGTCCCTCAGATAATTAATTTAGTATACAGCAAGTCAACTTTAATTACTCGATCGATCTTACCAATTTATAAGTGACTGATGTGTACGTACGTATGTATTCTTGCAGGTATTAGAACTGGGTATAATTGTCCATTCAGTTGTTATAGGGCTTTCTCTTGGAGCTTCAAACAACACCTGTACAATTAAAGGTCTTGTAGCTGCGCTTTGCTTCCATCAAATGTTTGAAGGCATGGGTCTTGGCGGTTGCATTCTACAGGTAAATAGCCTAATTCAAACTTAATTGATTAGCTCATGAACTATATATCATTTACTCATCATGGTTAATTGCATGCAGGCTGAGTACAAGTTCATGAAGAAGGCCATAATGGTGTTCTTCTTCTCAACAACGACCCCATTTGGAATTGCAATTGGAATGGCTATGACAAAATCGTACAAAGAAAATAGTCCAAGGTCACTAATCACAGTAGGACTGCTTAATGCATCATCGGCTGGCCTTCTTATCTACATGGCTTTGGTCGATCTTCTTGCTGCCGACTTCATGGGTCCAAAGTTGCAACGCAGCATAAAGCTCCAGATCAAATCTTACATTGCAGTTCTTTTGGGTGCAGGTGGCATGTCTGTATTGGCAAAGTGGGCTTAATAAGACTATTCATGCCATGCCATGATCATCTGAAAATTAAGCATATACTATTGTTCCTATTTTATGTGTTTTGGTGTCAAGTCGGTCGTGTTAATTTCCTCAAAGTTTGTGAAAAGTTGATGGTCGTTATATGTTTCCACAAATCGATATAGATCTTTTTATGTTAGTTGTCATTGTTGTATTGTGATTACAAGTGGAATAAATAGCCTAGCTTCCTTGTCTTTAAGAGAATTCAATGATTAAAGGATGCTATTAGTTCACATTCTAACTAAAATGTTGAATCTTTCTGGCTCACTTACATTTGTATGAGTAAATTAGTTTTATTTGAGGAGAAAATTTACTTCGCATTGTTTGTTAGATTGAACTGTTTATTTTTCAAGCCTTTAATTGTTGGCGTAGAAAATTTTGGGTGTTTAAACAAAAATCTTCAATGCATGTCGAGAAGCAGGCACGAGACAAACAGCACCATCTTCGATCATTTTTCGTCAATGAGAGTGAAAAATATTGGTTTGCATTCTTGCAAAGAATATTTTCTCATTAACAACAAACGAAGATGCTAGCCTGTGTTTGCCGTCAATTATAGGGTAGAAATCTGTCCTGAGGATATCGGCCTTTGTAGCTGTTTGGTTGCAGCGAAATGCATCTGAAGTAGTAACTTGTCCTGAGGATTTTTCACTTGGACTTGTGGACCTGTAGGAACCGGCCCGTTTCAACCAGACCGCTTTAGGTCCGGTTCTATGTTTGAAAATATGATGACGCACCTTGTCCTGCCCCGTTCAGTTTCATTTCCAAATAGGTCCAGTTCGGTTTCTACAAATTTGAACCCGGCTTGGCCCGTGCCCACCCCTACTCTCCATAGAGCAGATAGTAGAAAAAAGAGATACTGCCCAATTTTCTTAACTTGGCATTACTAGTCAACAAAAATGAAAAAGAAATGTTACTTAGTACTACAGTCCAATGATATTCTTCTTCACTTGTAAGTGAGAGGTCTTAAATTCGATTCTTGTCAAAGGCAAATTTGAACTACATTATTGCTGATTCATTGTGAGGCTTAGCTCACTCTACGATAATAATTTCTAAAATTTAATAACTAATTACTCCAAATCGTACAAATTAGTGCATCAATAAACCACTATAATTTGTTTTCTGTTACACCAAATAATATATTTGGAATTGAACCCCAAACAAACTAGGCATTACTCAAGCCTCCAGTCATATTATTCACTAATAATAATATTATACTATCCATCCGTGAGAATTCACGTGTAATAAGAAGTAAACAACAAAGTTGATGTGTCATATTTATAGGGTATGTTAATAACAAACAAATACACACAACTAAGTGAAATAATAACACCACATAGCCAGTTTTGTGACACACTAACAAATTGCTCTTTAAATATATAGTCACGAGCACTTGAGCTTGAAGCGCAAGCCAAACACAAGCACCCTCAAGCTTTAGGGACTCACTTACAAAATAGGGCATGTTGCATGCATGACTTCTTGTTTTACTTAATACAATTCTAAATATTTATCAAAATATAACACTTGGTTATTGGAAATGGAATCCGAGCAAAATATTAACCAAAGGGTGTATAGATGTACGTCATTTGTTTGCTTCTGGTTGAGATATCGTTCCTACCAATCCTCCTCCTGTCTTCTGCCTTTCTTTTTCAAGTGGACATGTTCGTAAGGACTAATTAGCTTCTCAAAATGATGTGTATAACAGAAGCAAAAAGCATATTATGGACCAACTCATAAAAGCATATTATGGACTCTCTAACAGCTACAAATTGATGAAATGTAACTAAAAAAATCTTCATCTGGACGAACATATTTAGGCATATCTAACAATACAAAAAGATGTGAAAGCAACTTGTTACCTGCATGTTTGTTTGCATTAAGATAATATTAATGAAGAATAAAACCTCCGGTACTTCAATTCTCCAATAGCTTGACTTTTGTTCTGTTAATGGCTGCCACCAATTCACATTCGAAGCTCATCTCAATTATTTCCTTCATCCTATTTATCTCCATACTCACTCCCAAAGCCACCGTCTGAGGAGGACGAGTGCAGCACTGAAAGCACCTCCTCCTGCAATGACAAGTCAGGTGCTGTGCCCCTCAAAATCATTGCCCTTGTCTTAATTCTGGTCACAAAGATGATTGTTAGAGTTTGTGAATTTGTTGCTTTATTTCTTTTAGTGATTGAGAGTGTGAGGTCTTGGATTTTTGGGAAAGATTAATGAATGCTTGAAGAGAGAATAATCAAGAATTGGATTCCTTCATTCACAGCTCACACACAATGTGTGATGAGCATATTACCGTTACAAGGAGAGAGAGAGAGAGAGAGAGAGAGAGAGAGAGAGAGAGAGAGAGAGTTTCTCTCTCTTACATCAACCAAATCCAAGTATTCAAGTAAGCTATAGATAGTTACAAGTGTCAAAATCTATAACTTAACTAAGATTGAATCTGAAATGCACACTTGGGAAATGATCCAAGGGCTCACATTGAATTCGAAAACTAAAACAACTTCAACATCAAATTCTGCAAAACACTTATATCTCAACAATGGTTGGAGTGAGCTTACCTCTTGTCACTCGTTCTACACTGGCAAATCTCTTCTTTGATCGTCAAGTGCTTTACAGGTGGCATCATTCTTGCCACTGGCTTCATGCACGTTTTGCCTGATACATATGAAATGTTGCAATCTGTTCGTTTGAAGGAAAATCCATGGCACAATTTCCCTTTCTCAGGCTTTGTATGTGGCTATGTTGTCTGCAATTGCGACTCTGATGGGGTGGACTCCATGGCCACCAGCATATACAGCAGGAGATGTAGAACCGGAGTAGTTAACCCAGATAATATTACTGTTGCTGCCGTTGAGGTAGACCAAGAGATGGCTGCGGCAGGTGCTGGCCATGGTCATTTTCATTCCCACAATTATGATGTCGTCAAGGAAGGAAGCGGAGACTCGCAACTGGCCCGTTACTGTGTTGTTGCCATGTTGAGATATAAAATGTTCTTTTATATATGTGCACGCGCACTCACACATGCTGTCACACTATGCACCACTGTTCACTACTTTGCCTAATAGACACGTTTCCTACTTCATGGGACTTTTATTCACAATGAAGTTTTGTCATTTTGTAACCAAGAAAGTGATTAAGTATAAAGGCATACACTGCATGCATACACTAAATAATGGCCAACATTTGTATTAGAGTCAGACCGGGAAGGGTAGGAAGAAAAGAAGAAGCCATGGGAAAGAAGCAAGCACAACCCTAGGACCTCAAGAAAGAAGAGATGCAGAGAGCTATTGAGAGAGAAAAGAGAGAAAGCTTGAAGAAGAAGAAACTGAATCTTTGATTATATTTTCTGAGTTTAATTAATACACAACCTTACACTTATATCTTGTAAGATCTTATTACAACAACCTTATCTCTACAGCCTAAGCATAACAACCTTTATAACAGTCTTGAGTAGTCTATATCCTCAGTGACTGACAAGTGGCACAATCCTCATCATCCATGCTATATACTATAACAATTTACGGAAGAGTTTTTGAGTTTTCCTGTAAGCGGTAGGAAACTAAAATATTACAATATAGAAACTTTAGGCGCAAGTAATCTAAACTATATATATGGGGCTACCGTAAATATGTCTCAAACAATGTGCTTAAAGAACCAAGGGCACAATTTGGGATTTCTCATTCTTTTGACATAGTTGAGCTTCAACCTTCAGCCCCACCACCCATGTTTAATCCATTAGCTACAAAGGCAGCTACAATCTGTCTCTCAGTCTTTGGTCCTGGAGGGCCATTCAGTTTCGATGCATGGAAGAAACAGCAAAGGAAATCTAATTCCTCGAAAAAAGATTCTACTTCAAGGGGAGGAAATTCTAATCACGAGGCATTGGGTAATGAGTGGCTGCAATCCGGAAGATGTCCGATAGCAAAGTCATACCGTGCTGTTAGCAGTGTCATTCCACTAGTCGCAAAGGTTTTGCAGCCCCCTCCAGGAATGAAACTCAAGTGCCCGCCAGCAATAGTTGCAGCTCGAGCAGCCCTGTCGCGAACTGCATTTGCAAAGAACCTCCGCGCACAACCCCTTCCGGCAAAAGTACTTGTGATCGGATCAATGGGCATGGCAGCCAATGTTCCTTTAGGGATATGTAGAGAGCACACCAAAAAATTCTCACTATCTTGGATCGCTGCTGTGCATGCAGCTGTGCCATTCATAGCCATACTTCGGAAGTCTGTGCTCATGCCTAAATCAGCCATGGCGTTTACCATTGTCGCATCAGTACTAGGACAAGTCATTGGCTCCAGAGCAGAGCGGTACCGCCTCAAAGCTGTGGCTTCCAAAAAATTGCCTCTGACGACTGAAACCTCCGTTGGTGGTGTGATAGAATGAAACCCTTGATAGGATACCTTGTATCCCTTGTTCAAGAATTGTAATAACACTAAAAAATTGGATGATTTTCATTCGTTTTTTATAACTCTTTATGTATATGACACATCACAAGTTTTTGGCTTTATCATTAGAATTCCTTGAAAAATTATATAACAAGGCGGTCTTACATCTTATTTAGGGTTTTATTGGACCGGTTTGATCCTTCAGGAATAAACCTCTCGGCAGGTAATGTAGCTTATGCCCATTGATCGGGTCACTGTGTCTGCCATTCACTCCGAGTCAGTGTGCCCTGTGAAAAAAAACCTCTCCCCTCCAAAATTGGTCTCCAGCCCGTTACATCGATTGGGCTCCGGGGTGCCCAGTTAGTCCCCCAGCCAACAATTGCCTGGCCCAGTCTCTAGATCATGTGATGCAATGCTGATGTCAATTTTTTTTATAAAAAAATTAATTAAAAATACAAAAAATTATTTTAAAAAATGAAAAATATAACTATAAGCACGTAATCATGTTCTTCCATTCTACACCACATTTCAATATTTCAAATATTTTTAAGCAATCTTTTATTATTATTTGAAATTAAAAATAAAATTATTTTTATTATTTTGTAAAATACGAATTACCTGGATTATTCACTTTAGAGGTGGAGATGCACTTGAGCTCATTACAGGTAGTTACTATTTACTTAGGTGGATTGAATTGACTATTGCCCATGAGCTTTTTAGGGGTAGAAATGCTCTTAATATTGCGGTTTAGTGGTAATTCTCTTTACTTAAGTTTGATTCTCCGTACAGATAAATTTGAACCACATTATTTCTAGCCCATGATGAAACTTAGCTTATTCTCTTACTATTAGTGTAGATAATATTGTTTGTTAAAAAAAAAAACTTATAAAAGTAATTGAAGATAAAGAAAGAAATAAAGGCGAGTCAACTATGAACTAACATAAATTGACCTTCCGGGAAGGGGACACCAAACCTTCCAAACCCTAACTGCCATGCGTTGTCGTGTTGTTGCACTGGTCAAAACATCAGGACCCATTTTTGACATATAAAATTGCAAGGACGAATGATGAACATAAAATGGGCGGACCGCGGTACGCGTGAAGACGCGAATAATTCCTATGAACTTATGGAACTTTTATTAACAAAGGAGTTTGTTATTTGTAACCAAATATTTAATCCAACTTGAATAAATGGAGTATGGACGTTCAACTTTACAAATTTGTATATAAGTTGATGTCTTCTTAGTAGAAGCGTATTCTCAAGTATTTGATTAATGTTCCCCTATTAAAAATGATTTGTAACCATATTTAATGAACAATTTAAATTTGTGTATCAAAATATACGAAAATTTACTATGCTCTAGTATATTTTGTATATCATAATTTAATATCGAAAATTTACTATGCTCTAGTATATTGTGTATATCATAATTTAATATCTACTTCCATGACCACCCTCCTATTATCTTAACCGACCAACACGCTTTGTGGGTTCTAGGTTAGCGCGCAATTCAACACCATAACCTGACTTCTGGTTCATCCCGCATCGCCAGTTTTGCTTACAAAAAATGGCCCACTTGCGCCTCTCGATTCTGTGGCACAACTCAACAAAGCTACCATGCCGTCCTACCTATTTAAAGTTTAAGAATAGGTCGAGGTCTTTGCACCCCCAATATCTTTATCATGAGCTTTACCCTATAGAACTCGTTCACAAGCTTCAGCTATTCTGAGAGAACCAACTACTAGACGGTTCGATTATTCTTTTGCCTCTACATCCAAGTTAGATGAACGATTTGCAGTTCACTATTTAGTTATTGAAATTTATGAATGACCTAAATATTAGATTTTAATAGAAGAATAATATTGTATGGTTTTTTTTTCATTAGAGAAAAATGTTTGACTGTTTATATCTAAGAACTTATTTTTCTTTACAATAAAACTACAATTTGACATATTTGTATATAAAAAAAAATTGTGTGGCTTTTCACAAGTCATTTCTAAATGTGTGAGATCAATGATTTGCGATAAAAGAGAAATGACTCCATACTCGAAAATGTCAAATAAATATTGTTCAACAACAGTCATATATAGAGTCAAGTTCCTTTCTTCTCTTAGTATATTGTTAATTTCTTCACACCAACGACCCTACCTTCACCAAACCTTACGCAACCACGAAATTTAAACTCATTTCCAACTAATAATATCAAAGCAACATGAGGATTATCATGATTGATGATGATAGGATTGTCAGCCTGTAAAGTGCAAGGCTGTACAAGAAAGTGATTAGGTACAAATTAAGACAAACACTGCATTCATACACTAAATAATGGCCACCATTTGTATTTTGTGCTAAACAATTGCCAAAATTTGTTTAATTAATTGGTCATGATTTGGATTAAACACTCATGCCGCACTAAAACTACAATGCTAAAGTTCAGTCATATATGGATCTCGTTTTCGGAATTTAGCGCCTTGAATTTCCAATTAATTAATTATCTCTTAAGCTTAATAGTAAAAAAAGACATTTGACTAATTTCGTTTAACAGGATAGGGTTTGTTAATGATTGATGTCTTATTTTTTTAATCCACTTTTGACATGGATTGTTGAATATGAAACTATTGTCAGGAAGTTGAATAAAAGTCAAGAACAGGGTCACATTTTCTTCATCTAACTAGACAAGGACCATGTGCGTACTGCACGCGATTCTTGACTAAGAACAGAATGGCACTGTCTAGGGAGGGGCCTTGTTTGTATCTCATACGGTTGGTGAATTTCTTAGAGAAAAAGGGATCATATTCATATCTGGAACATTTATATCAAATTCACCCGATTACTTAATTCGGAGTCTTGAAATTTGATCAATGGTTAAAGTTATTATAACTTTTAAAGGGTCATTTGTTCGTAGCTGTTGGATCAAATTCTTGAATTAATTGATTGGGTGAATTTGATGAAAAGATTTCGGAGAAGATTCCTTTTCTTTCTTGAAGCTAACCTAATGCTACGTACAATTGCACTTGTATTTTTGAAAGTGCACAGCTCTCTTACCTTGACTTCTTCCTCAATGATTAACGTAATTCAAAATATTGAAGTGTGTCCTTTCACCAAACAATAAAAAGCTTCAAGGATATATCTCCCGTTTTCACACATATGAAGCAATGGAAGAAGATGATTCATATAAATCAATGGAATAAGAGAGACTTGGTTTTGAGAAAATGCTTAGAGTTGTCACAAATAGTATTAAACGATAACAACTTTTTTTTTATTGTTAAACAATAGCACCTTTATTCATAGAGTGGTGTAGAAGTTTCGATTTTTTTAAAAACAAAAATAAGAATGAAAAATGAAACGATACACTATTATTCATAATTTAAAAACAACATTACAAACTATAAATTGTCTAAAAGTTTTTTCATATTCTAAGATTAGCTAAAATCTCATACAAGTATCTAACTCATTTTGTCTTGAACTTGAGTTACCTTAGTTATTCAAACTAACACTCGATAAAAACTCATACATCATAACATAGAATAAGACATTTCGTCAGCCACTTAGTGAAGATTTTGATATTCCACAATGCTTTCCATTGTGTTACCTTGTCCACACTAGTCCTTAACCAAAGAAATCTTATTATGAATAATATAAATAGAAATATAAATTAAATTTCTCTCTGTGATTGATACGAAAATCAAAGGAATTTCCTTTCAGTAATATATGCGAAAAATAAAAGCATACTCGATGAGAATGTAGAGAATGATTAATGCTCTAGTGATTAAATTTTGTAAACAAAATGATATGAAAGTTGATGATTAAATTATTATTTAAATGCTGATAAACGTGTTATTTTTTATTGGTGACATATTATTTAGTTTATAAATGTAGTATCTCTAACTTATTCGTAGAGAATGTAACCAAAGCAAAAGGCCAAAGGACTTTTCTCTTACGCCAAGAACACGGCAATGGTAGGTCTGAGGATTCCTTTTCTCAGCACTCACCATCCTAATAAGTAATTAATCAAATATTTTCATCTAAAGGAATAAAAACAGCATCTTGTTAGTGGGTGAGGCACCAAATCAAAGGTTGAAATTTGTCAGATTAGGGTTCTTATTATAATCTTACTGCAATTAGTCAATTACAAGACACCGTCTCAGAATACAGACCCCCAAAAGGAATCTGATTCCAAAGACTTTAATTCCCTCCCCCGGATAAGGTATTTCGAAACTTCACTTCTTTCTTGCTCAGTTTCCTTTCCAGTATCATACCCTTTTCCTATTTTTCTTTGTTTATTTAATATTTTTGTACTTTTGTACAGTTTTGGAGGGATTGAGTTGAAAAGTATTGTTCTTTTTTTTCTTGGGTTGATTTTTCTTTATGTGGATGAGCCAACAATTATCCAATTTTGGTTCCTTTTGATTAATTCCTTGATGGGTTTTTCTGGGTTTTCGATTTGGAATTTGGAGCAGAATCGATTGGTTGATAGGTTTTTCCTTGTGGTATTTTTAGGTGATGATGCTACACTTGGCAGTTCTGGATCGATTTCTTGATGGGCTTTTCTTGCTTGATTATTTAGAGATGCCTTGAAGGATCAGTGATTGATATCAACAATTGTTTGTGATTTGGAAGATTTTTGTTGAAAATACAGAACACCAGATTGATTTGTGGGTTGATTGTGATTGGATTTAAGTAATAATCGCATCTTTCAGTTTAGGATTGCAGAGCTGTTGTATAAAATGGAGGGTCAGGCAATTTCTGGTGATGAGGTTTCATTAAATTTAGTTAGAGAGGAAGACGAAGAAGAGTTTCGGAGCTGTTGTGAAGACGATGATGAAGTTTGGAAGGAGACTGAAGAACCAGTGAAAGTTGAGGCAAAAGATGAGTCAAAAGATGATCTCGATGAATTTTCGGTGAAAATGTTCTTCAAAGGCATGTCCATAGCTGGGTACGGGGACGCCAGTTGTGGGCTTTCTGGAATCGGAGTTGTCATGGAAAGATCAACCAATGTTCCTGCAATTCAGGTGCAGAAAAGGCTTGATTTTTATGTGGAGGAGCCTGTGGCTGACTATTTAGCCCTGATGGATGGTCTAATGGAGGCTGTGCAGAATAAATTCTGCAGGGTGTACGCATTCACAGATTCTGAGCTGTTATATGATCAGGTGAGTTCTTCACTGTGTAAAAGTTATGTTCTTTCTTCGTTTCGGCTACCATTTTAGAAGTCGTATCAAATATGAAACCAAGAATTTTGTTAAGCATTTTTCTGCCCTGTCTGTCCTTTTTTCTGCGTGTACTTCAGAATATAATTTTGTAATTTTCAACAACTTGTATTTCGAATTCAGGTGACCTATTTTGATAAGTTCATTGATTGATTATCCATTGCAATTTCCGCATTGTGGCTGCTTGAGTTCATTAATTAAAAAGGGGATTAGTTCTGTTTCAGCATCAATTATGTACTTTTTTTAACAACACAATTTTTTAGGTGAGTTTTAGAAAACAACACTTTGAGTGATTACTCCCGAGGCGTTCATCATGTTTCGTCATTTGAGCACTAGCACTAGTTTTGAATTATTCAAATCTTTTTATGGTAATATGTATGCCAATGACTTGAATTTCTGACAGGTTTCGCATGAGGAGAAACTTGAAGTTCCAATCTTAGTAGCACTGAGGCAAAGGATCCTAGAGCATGCCAGTAATCTTGAAGCTTTTGTCCTGAAACTTGTCCCCACTGTAGACCTTGAGCGGCCATCAAAATTAGCCCAAGTGGCAATTGGAGTTGTCTCTTTTCCTGCTAAGGGTGTTGAATCACTTGAAAATTGTTCCATCTGTTGCGACGATAAACCATCCCCAATGATGATCACCATGAAGTGTTCTCATAAGTTCTGTACTCATTGCATGAGGACATATGTTGATGGGAAGGTACAAGCCTCTCAAGTTCCCATCAGATGTCCTCAGCTGCGATGCATGTATTACATCTCCATTGCTGAGTGCAAATCTTTTCTTCCACTCACTTCTTATGAGTCATTGGAGAAATCCCTTGCAGAAGCGAATATTCTCCACTCAGATAGAGTGTACTGCCCATTTCCAAATTGTTCCACCCTGCTTGGTCCCCTTGAATGTTTGTCAGCTAGGGCAAGTTCATCAAGTCAGTCAGATAACAGCTGTGTGGAATGTCCAGTTTGTCAGAGGTTCATATGCGTGGATTGTGGGGTTCCTTGGCATTCTTCTATGAGCTGTGAGGAGTTCCAAGACCTCCCACTGGAAGAGAGAGATGCTGCAGATATTACCTTGCATCGCTTGGCACAAAATAACAGCTGGAGGCGTTGCCAGCAGTGTCGTAGGATGATTGAGCTCACTCAAGGTTGCTACCACATGACGTGCTGGTAAGAATCGCTTTCATTATATTGTGCATACTGTTGGAAAACTATTGGAAAACTATAAACATTGACTAAGTGGGTTGAGAATGCCATATTTTTCAGAACATGTCAAACATGTCTAAAGTGGACAATATAGAACTAAAGCCTGGATGAATCAACTAGAAAAAAGGCATACTGCGAGACATAAGTCTCAGAACATCTTTGTTTTCAGTTATGAAGTGAATATATCAGACATGATATAGTACACCAGATGTTCATGTGTGTTTATGTGCCAGACAATGTGCTTTGTGGCGCTTTAAAAAAATTTGTTTGAATTTCTTTGTATCTTGTTGCTTGCCTGTGAGGGAGGATAATCCTTATTACAAAAATGACTGAGCTTCAGATTGTAGTCTGTTGTTATTATGCTCTCAGAAAATTTATGGCTCGTGTGTATTGGGTTCATTAGACCTTTTAAGTAGCATCTGTTGCAAGTAGGTCACTTATTGGGGTATGCACACACGCGTTAGAGAGTTCAACTCAGATACTGTAAGTCAGTAACAGTAGGACTAGATGGAAACTGCTAAATCGTTTCACGACTCTGCCTTCTTTTTTGCGTGGCAGCATCTTGGTTCTCTGGTTCAAACTTCTTGAGCATTTTGTCAATATCCAACGTTCTGTTTGGATAAAGTGGTGTATAATGAGAACCTGTAGGAGAAAGTAGTATGTTCCTATGATTAAAGCTGATGAAAATCAAGCCTAGGTTTATTGGTTTTATCGAGTCATAGCGTAACTATTTGAGTAAGAACACAATACCTCCCTTTCCATTTTGAAGTTCTTGAATATTTACCAAGCTTTTCTTGTTTCTCACTTTCAGGTGCGGGCACGAGTTCTGTTATTCTTGTGGTGCTGAATATCGGGATAGCCAACAGACTTGTCAATGCGCCTTCTGGGATGAAGACAACAATAACAACACAGAAGACTTGGTCACTCAGTCTATGCAAGAATCTGAGCAATGGGCGTGGGAAACATTCAATTCGTTGCCCATGATAATGGATGCGTACTCGGACCAAGAGAGATCACAGCTGGAGCTGATCCAGAGGTTCCTAGCTGGGGGATTCAGTTTAAGCGACCATCCCCCTTACCAGTCCCCACCGCGATGTACAGATTCTTATGTAGATGCCATGAAAGATCTCCATCAGCTTCCTTGGCTCGAGAGGTTTGTGTCCGTGATAAGTGATAACTACTATGAAGAATATATCCAGTGAATTAAAGGACTCCCGATTTGGAAAATAATCTGCACAACTACCCGACCATGCCTTTCGGTAGGAGTAAAGAGTGTCTCGCTCTATTCACCCCGGAGAAATATGTGCCTCTTTTCCTTTGTAGTTTCGTAAGCAATGTGTTCAAAGATTTGCGGCCATTAAAAGTACCTTGTGTAAAACCTAGAAGGGGAAGCATCTATATACTTGATGATGGTTTTCTTCTTGAAAAAAAAAAAGGAGATGAAGAAATAAACACTGAATTGAACATTTACCGAGTTATTGAATTGAAACGACATAAATGTTTTCCATTTAAGATGCTCTCTCCGAGATTCGAAACACCGTAAATACTCGTCAAATGATCTTTTATTCCGAGCAAATTTCATGTAAATGAGTTGATTACGAGCTTTACAAGCCAAGCCAATCATACCAAAGCTCAAGCATTGGTTTGTTTACTAAAAATAATCCCTTGTTCCAGGCAAAATTCTTATAACGTGAGTTAGTTACGTGTTTTACAAGGCGAACAT
Organism: Crataegus laevigata; assembly: GCA_963580275.1. Lineage (NCBI taxonomy): Eukaryota > Viridiplantae > Streptophyta > Magnoliopsida > Rosales > Rosaceae > Crataegus > Crataegus laevigata. Next base: position 9,950,202 of record OY756939.1, on the reverse strand, counting down.
GCGAAAGCTCAAGCTTGACTTGAACTCAAACAAAACTCAAAGCTTGGCTTGTTTTTTAAACGAGCAGAGTTCAGACAATCGCATGCAAACCAAACTCGATACAAACTCAAGCTGTATCGAGTCGATTTACATCGTACTCATATTCATTGAGCTTAGATGTCCCCTACTGTATGATAGAAACTCTCTTTGCTTGTATGTTTTACAAGTAAATGGGAAAGAGATGAGACGTTTCACTTTGGATAAAAGGGGTTTCAATCAAGGTCACCACCACCATATGTTTAGGGGTGTGATATCCACACACCCCTTTTTACTTCTCACACACCCCTATTATTTTCTGTCCGTTAGATCTTCTTCAATTCATCCGATCCGACGGCCGAAATCCAAAAATGTGTGAGAGAAGTAAAAAATGGTGTGTGGATATCACACCCCTATGTTTAATGCAAATTTTGTGCTCAAAAGGCCTCAATCAAAACCTACCAAGAATCGAAATTGGGACGGTGGGCTTCACATTGTTTAGGATTTTTAAACTTCTTACTATTAGATACAAGCGGAAATTCTCTCTCACACATTCTTTTCATGAAAGAACGGTTGAGATTTTTATTTTCCTCCGATGCACAGGAGACGAGCTCTAGGTACAAGGGACGAGCCATGCTTAAGTCCGTCGTCATGCACAACTGGATTTAGCATTTTTTTCAAACTCATATAATATTCGAGTTCCCAAATAATGCATTCATTCCACAATCATAGCGTGCAATTATAATCTCTCGTTTCTAAGGTTTAGTAATAGATTGCCTACAAAATTTTAGTGCAAACGCGGAGGCAAAAGCAAATGCAAGGGCAAAGTCGGGACAAAGTCCGAGGTTTTCAGAAGGATTGCTCCCAGACCAAAGTGGGGTAAACTTTTACAAAGCGTGTTAAAGAAGAAAAGAAACTATGACTAATTACAAGTTTACATTCCTAATTGCACTCAATAGGAAAGCGAGCATATGTTGACTCCTAATAAAGCAAAAGTGAACAAACACCCCAAAACTTTATTAACTCAAGGTAAAGAGATCAAATCTTCTGCATCCAAAATGAGTGTGGTCTCTCTGTAACCTCAATCATTGACTGACACATACTAAGTTTCTAACAACAAAGTTAAGAAAAATTAAGTTTACAAACACGGGTTAATCAATTATTAGAGCCATAGAGAGGCCCCATGTATTTTGAGTATAGAAGATTTGATGTCCAAAGTAAAATGAGAATTAGATCTTCCTGTCTGAAGCTTAAGCACTAATCAACAATTAATAAAAACAAGTAAACCCTAAAGCATTGAGGTACAACCACTAGTGACTTTCACCCAATTTCCCCAACTCCAAGCAAACAAAAAGAAACAGAATGAGCAAAGATATTCAAATAAATACAGAGAAGATGATTGTGACAAAAGCTCAAAGTGAGTGCTCGCATCCTTTTTGTACAATATTCTTATTTTCTGTTTTGTTCGAGACTTCTAGTATGTTCCGCTATATTCAATACACCAAAGTTTTTTGCTGTTAAATTCTCAGTTAAGGATGCATAATATATTCCTAGAAAACTTCATTTTAAATTTTGTCAAAGACTTTTAGATAAAAATCATGAATAAGATTAAAATCTAATTTTAGTTCCTTGATATATTAATAATCTCATTTATTAATTATATTTTGAATTATTTATCTTTTTCTTTCTAATTTTTAATGCATAAATTTTATTTTCATTTCATTCATCCTAATATATTTTGTTGTGAACATTTAGATAAACTAATTTTTGTTATACAATATATTTCAATGTACTTTATCTTGTTCATTTAGGTATATTAAATTCATTATAATACATTTCGGTGCATATATTTAGGTACACACATTTTGGTACATACATTTCGATACAAACATTTAGGTACATTAATTCAATATAATACATTTCGGTGCACACATTTTGACACACCCCGACCCAGGGGTCGAAGCGTGCTGGCCGTCACGTGCGAGTGACGTAGCCAAAAACGTCAGCGGAAGGTAATTATGCATGAAATGCAGCAGTGAAAGTCAAGTTGATAATATACATGTGATAAAGAGTGATATAGGACGAAAGTGAAATAGTTGAGAGTCACAGAGCCAATCCTAGGTGCAGTCATGTTAAACAAACGACACAATCACGAAAGAAACCCTACATAAGTGGCGGTCTGTCAGAACTGCCACTTATGTAGGGTTTCTTTCGTGATTGTGTCGTTTGTTTAACATGACTGCATTGCTTGTGAATATTCTTGCTCGTGAGTTCCCAGAAACAAAACCGTGAGGGCGTGGTCGGGGCCCAAAGCGGACAATATCGTGCTACGGTGGTGGAGCGGGCCCGGGAGGTGGCTGCGCCCGGGCCGGGATGTGACACATTTAGGTACATTAATTTAATATTAATACATTTCAGTACATATATTTAGGTACATACATTTCGGTACTAACATTTAAATATATTAGTTCAATATAATATATTTCGGTACTAACATTTAAATATATTAGTTCAATATAATATATTTCGGTACACACATTTCGATACTAATATTTAAGTACATTAATTAAGTCTTTTAAGTTTGAAGAATGTTAAATAAAATTAATAAATTAAAACTCTTTTTTGGTCAAAAAATAAATTAAAATTTGTGTATTAATAAATTTAAATATTAAATGGGAAATATTAAATAAATAAAATGCACATTAATTATTTTGAATTCAGGACACATTAAGGACTAAAATCAATATTCAATCTAACACCAGGAAAACATAATAAAATATTCAGCTCTTCTTAAATAATTCTCTCAAAAAATAAGTTTATTAGTGTTTGTATTTTACAAGAATTCATGAAAGAGCAGAAATTCACTAATATTATTGAGAACAAGGAATATTTTTGCTCACCAGCCTTAAGTGACGGTGATACTAATCACCCTATTTATTACCGTTAAATGAGTTTAAATTTCAAGATATGTGTAATGGATAGATACAAATATCAAAATTTAAACACATCAAACGATAATAAATAGGGCGTTGAACAAAAATGCTCTGTGAAAACATCCAATAAGAAGGACATCAAGGGTTCACAAACAATTTCATTAAGATTCAGGATGAAAACTACATCTATGAAAAAAATTTGAAGTTTATATCAGTTCAAACTGTACATAATTTAGTGCTACTTCAACATTCTAAGTTACTAATTTTCTCTACAGAAAGGGAAAAGAAAATCTGTGAAACCATACCAACAAATTTGCGCCGAAGGGACGGAATGATTTAGATTACGAAAAGTGGTGGAGCCTTGAAGTATGTCCGTTGATGATAAAATGATCATCAGGCTTGACACGAGATGTCGTTAGAGCCATAGCTAATTTGTTGAAGACTTGAGCTAGACATGTTTGTCATCCATCTTTGAGGTCCATTTGATTCCCCTAATATGTTGTATGCATAAGAAGGCCACCTTACATCCACACCACATGAGCTTGTGACGCCAGTTCTAATGAGCTTCTGCGTTCGATCGAGAACTATGAGATTTGAAAATGTGGAGAAACTGTTTCCCACAAAGACATCAGCCCTCAAGCACACTTCGTAGTCGATTGCGGACTGAATGAGATAAGGGAACTTCTTGTAATTCCCTTCAACTCCCAATTTCTTCTTCTCGAAAGGAATCAAGCCTGACTTCCAGCCGTTCAGAATAGACGGATCATGAAGAAGACTATCAGCTATAGCTAAATAAACAACGACGGGCGTTTTGAGGCCTACAATGTTGCCTACTCTTTCCATGATCTCCTCCTTGCTACTACAAATTTGGGTTATGTTTGATCTTTGCTCCAGCTTCTTACAATGAATCATCCAATCTATCTCTATCCTCATATGTACAGCCACATAAGGCACCGGTTGCACGAGAGAATTCTCTGCCGGCCTAATACCATTTTGCGCAGAATCACTCCGGCTTTTTACTTGTGCTGCTCCCACCTCTCTAATCCTTGACAAAACTTTATCCGCTTCATTCATTATTTCATCAACCAAAACCAAGCACTCAAAGATTTTCGCATAGTCCTTCACGGGCCAATGATCGTGCCACAGAAACGGATTCCTTCCAACAATTCGAATCAGCTCATACTCACTGTATGGATCCTCATTATGTTGTTTCAACTGATCCATGTCCCTATTGGGAGTCCACCTCCTTCCACTTCCTTTCTGAAGCTCAAACGGGGCTGTTCGGTTTCTAACATCCGTAAATTCACCCAATTGAACGAATCCATTACAGAGCAAATTAAACTTCTTGAACCGGAAAACCTTATCAAAGGGAATCGGTTCCAATAGCTCAACTTCCTTGTAAAACAGGGAAGCACTCAAGCTAGGCATCAAAAGCGTCCGGTTCAAAAACCTCGCGGTCAGACAAGCTCTTGCGAACGCTATTTTCTGATTGTTTAATCCCCACACGATTTGAGGAACCTCCAAAAATTTATCTTTTCGGATTCCAGATTTCTGACCGAATGACAACGAGAGATTACTGATGAATACCAAGTTGTCCTGTTCAGTTCCATCAAAGATGGAGAATGTAGGAAGCAGAACAGCTCTAATAATCAGAGCAGTCACAGCTAAAACAACACATTTGCATGCGAACGAATTCAAATGGCAACCGAGAACTTTGAAATTCTTACAGTAAGGAGGCACGTCCATTTAAGATTAAATCGAGAAATCCCAGAATTTCAAATCATCCCAAGAACATAAAAATTCATCTGACTCAAAAAATTCAGCATGAACCCTTTTCAATTCAGAGACAATTTTCACAAAACCAGAAGGACCATCATTCCAACATATGAAATTCGAAGGCTTTTTATGCAGAGTTGTTGCACCAGTTGAATTCAAAGATATCCAGGACACATGAAAATCTATATAACCCAAAAAATATGTACAAAAATTATGTAATGAAAAAAGTGACCAGAATCAAATTCTGTAAGGATTGCATGTGAATTGTGAGAAGAAAAACTTACCCAACTTTCATAAAATTAATCCGGAATTTGTTGAAAGAAGCAATCATCCACGAACCCAAATTCTAAATTCAGAAAGTAGAAGACTCCGAGAAGGCAAGCATGTGATATAGTTGTCCCACTGCAAATAAAATTCAATCAGAAAACTAATAAAGGTGTCTCTTTTTAGCCCATAATTCACAGAATAAAACAACGTATAATCCACCTGCGAAAGGCCTGCAGATGATGATATAAAGAGAGAGAGAGAGAGAGAGAGAGAGAGAGAGCATAAAACTCACATTTGGAATTTGAATCCGGAAACTCAGAACCCAACAACAAAGAATTCCAAAAGCACAATTGGATTATGATTTCTTGAATCTAGTCTGAATTTTCTGATGACAACCCAGAAAGCAGAAGACACCACATAAGAAGAAGATGAACATGTGTCAAGGAAATCCAGCAAAAAAAAAAAAATCACACCTGAGTTCCTGCAATCCAAAAAACGCATTCCAGTCCATCACTATCACGATACCCAATAAATTTTTAATTGTGACGAGAACAAGGATGGTATACCACTTATTTTTATGTAAATGGTGGAAAATTTTAATTTTTAAGTTATTAACATTTTAACACACATAATCTACTATTTATATAGAGACAAGTGATGTACCTTGTGTGTGACAGTTATATTGAAAAATCTATCTACAACACCGGATATCATATTTATTAAATAAAATAATCAGTTCGTAAAGGTGAAAAAAAAAATTACGATAACCAAAAAACAGAAATAAAATTGAAAGAGCAAAGATGCTTTAATAGGGGAAATAAAATAGAGGTGTGTTATCCACACACCTTATTTTACTTTTTACACACCTTTGATAATTTTTGTCCGTTGATCTTCTTCAATTCATCTAATCCGATGGCCTAAAATTAAAAAAGTGTGTGAGAAGTAAAATGAGGTGTGTGGATATCACTCTATAAAATAATAGAGATAAAAAAAATAATGAAAATGACTTGAAAACTTTGAATTTTAACGATAAAGACAAAATAAAGGATAAAGTGAATAGTAATAAAATAGATTTTTTAGTGTAAAAATAAAATTTTTCGTTAAAATAACAATATTATGAGTTTTTCGTTAAAATTTATATAAAAAAGGGCAAGAATCTTGTGCGCGACTGCATGATGTTGTTGGCAATTAGCAAGAAAAAGACCAAAAGGTGAGTGAAAGGGACATCAGAGAACCAGAGATCCACAGTTGTCTAATCAGGCAAGGCAAAAACGGACGAACACATGAAAATCTTATTCCTCTGCCACATACATTGCACAATAGGTAAAAAAGCATCACCTTCTCTCAAACATCGTTTTGTTTTGTGGCATGCATTGCAAATTAAACGGCGGTGACCTTATGTGGCATAGCATTTATGCAATGACTTCCGGTGACTTTATCAGTGTAGATCTGTTGTGTTTATTGTTTTTGGTACAAATTTGTACTGGTAACGTATTGTACGATAGGATAGGATATTGTTTGTGGTAACTGTATAGAAGTTTATTGTAATTTGTATTATTGCGGAAATTTACTATCAGTTTTTTGTTCATTGGAGCTTATGTACTTGATTGACAACCTTTGTAATTGTTTGTGAAGTTCAATAAAATACCACTCCATCATTTCTTGTAAAAAAAAAAAAGGGCAGAGAAAAACAGTTCAAATTCAACGATTCTGAGTAAGTGCACGAGGAAAAAGTCCAAATTCAACAATTGAGAGTAATTGTATGTGTACATTGTTGCATAATCATTTTTTTAAGATGAGTCATTAGTTCAAATATTTCGGGCTTTTTGGTGAAAATGTTTTATTTTTATTTTTATCAACCATAGTAAAAATGAAATCAAATCTTAAAAAAACATTTTTAAGTGCTTTTGAAATCCAATAATATTTTATTTAAAATCATTTTAAAATCACTTCCAAACGAGTTCATAATATTTACGATGGGACTTGTGAGTTATAACGTGTGGGTGCATTTTTTCTTCCCACGCCTTCATGCTGTTGAATATGTTGACCCACACAATTAAACAAATTTCAAAGAAATCGGTTGGGGGTTTTTCCAAATCTGTAGCAAAGTCGTTGGTGATCGTATATGTATATTAAATCTTTTGTTTTTGTGGGGCAATTTGCTCTTGTTTATTTTGTTTCCATATGGATGAGATACTAGTTAGCTGTTGTCTATTTGTGAAATTGCTAGTGGGGCTGCAGAGTAACATGGGTGAAGATCATGATTAAATACAATAAAAACCAACCAATTGGCATAGATTATTCACGATAAGACTGAATAAAGCCTAACTGCCCGGGAAACGAATTAAAAAAAATGATGTTCACTCCCAAATGCTAGTTGAGCCGATTAAGAGTATTCTCTTTTACACCAGATGTTTCAAAGTTTGATTTTTTTTTACAAATAGTCCTCATATTAAAAATACAACTTTGACCTTTAAGTATGCTCCAAGTATTTTTATTAATATATCCATTTTAATAAATAATTTTAACAAAGGCATATCAGAAAATAATAAAAATAAAAATATTCTAGCAAGGCACATGGGATATAAAAATAATATCATTAGCAAGAAACATATTCCCATAGCTACCGTTTCTTTACCACAATTCCTCAACTGGAGGCTACCCCATAGAAGGGTCAGGACATACCACAAGTCTACTTACAAAGGGGGTTTTAGCCTTTTTTGTTTTTTTTTTCTAGATCACCCACCAAGCGAAATTGTAAACAACAGAACTCAAACCTAGACCTTTGTCTAGCAAAGAGAACGGTCTTTATTAACTCAACCAACTCTCGATGGCAATATAGTTGTTCTTCCGTCTCTTCTAGTTTCTCGTAATTTGTTTGCTTTTCCCTTCATCGGTTGTAAAAACTTGGATTGAATGTAAAGGAGGATGCTTCAATCATGCAGTAAAAAAACAAGGATGTATGAGTCAATGAGAGGTAATCGTACTTCATTTCTATCCCGTGAAACCCACCGTTGGCCATGAACGTGGGGTTTGGTCCTAAATTTTCTTGCTAGCTAAGCTAGATCATTTGAAATAGTCATATAAAATAACTGCACTTGCACTTCCCATCTCATGCATATAATATAAAACAATAACTACCCGTAAACGGCTTCATCCCCATTTAAACGTAAAAGATTTGTAGCTGAAGAGGTTAAATGCAATTAATCATGCACAATATCCTAGTTCGATTCTCCTTGCTCTTATTATTCTCGTTTTACAAAAATGTCATAGTACAAAAATATCACATGATCTTATTACTAGAAAGAACATATGGCATGTTGATGTAATTTTAAAAATTGACCTAATTTATATTAGTACTTTGAGCAAATTTATGACTGATTTTGCAGTTAGTTTTAGTCCCACAGAATAATTTACTACTCTAATTTCTTTCTTTTTTTATTGTTAAAGGGAAAATTAACATGAACAACTTTGATTAAGTTAAGAAGATGTGGTACCTTGGAGAAATCGAATGAAAAAAACGAAAAGAACGAAAAGCACAGATGATGTCTGAGTCTGGGGCGGTCCAATGGTCCCCCAACACACACATCTTGCCTTCTCAATCATTCTCGACCTGGGTCCATTCACAAAAGAGAGTTCGAAGGTGATCTGAGTCATCAATCCCACACTGCCCAAATATCGATGTTTACAAAGTGCCATGGAAGACACGAAAACAAGCAGTAGAGGGTACAGGAAAGGGGAGGGAAACGGGAGAGGATGATGATAGGAAAGGTAATACATAACTACAAAGTTTAAATCTTGACAGAAAATAAGGGACATAATTAAGCCAACATACAAGCTTTCTACTGGTCAACAAATTAATTTAACCAAGAGTGCAGTCTGCTTTAGTAGGAATGTTAGGCGAAATGAACAAGTTCTGTTGGCAAGTCTTCTGGGTGTTGAGAGAGTCGAGAGGCATGAAAAATATCTGGGCCTCCCAACCTTCGTTGGAAGAAATCGGGGTACCTGTTTTAATCATATTAAAGAGAAACTGTGGAAAAAACTTCAAGGTTGGAAGGGAAAACTCATTAGTGCCGCGGGAAAGGAGCTATTGATTAAGGTGGTAGCTCAAACCGTCCCACTGTATTCTATGTATTGCTTCCTCCTCCCAAAATACTTCTGTGATGAACTGAACCGGTTGGTGGCGTCTTATTGGTGGAATGAGACGGCTAACGAACGAAGGATACACTGGATGGCTTGGGAAAAATTGTGCCTCCCAAAATCGGAGGGAGGCCTTGGGTTTCGTAATCTCTATGCCTTTAATCTTGCCTTACTTGCTAAACAAGGGTGGCGAATTATGTCGAATACTTCATCCCTAGTTGCACGAACCCTCAAGGCCAAGTACTTCCCTAATTCTTCCTTTATGGATGCGGCAGTTCGTCCTAATGCGTCTTATGTGTGGAGAAGCATCTGTGCAGTTAGGGAGGTTATCAAACGGGGCTCTAGGTGGCAAATTGGAGATGGCACTACAATCAAGGTTTGGGGAGACCGTTGGATCCCTCGACCCTCTACTTTCCAGTCAGTTTCCACTAGGCATGCGGCATCACCCATCACCTTCGTGTGCGAACTCATTACCGAGGAAGCTTGTTGGAATGTGAATCTGCTATCTTCGATACTACCTAAGGAGGAGGTTGATGCTATTCGCACCATCCCATTGAGCAACCGAGTAACAGGTGATAACCTAATTTGGCACTACGATAAGAAAGGAAGATTTACAGTTAAAAGTGCCTATCATGTTGCTCGAACGTGGATTCTCCCTCCCTCCCTCTTGGCTTCCACCTCATCCTTTTCTAGCCCATATTCTACCCTTTGGAGCTATTTATGGCAGGCCAACGTCCCTCCCAAAGTGAAGATGATGGTGTGGAGAATTATTTCGAATATCGTCCCAACGAATAACAACCTCTGGAAGAGGAGAGTCCCATTGGATCAAGCATGCACCCTCTGTAGCTCGGCACCCGAAACAATTCATCATTTGATGCTCGCATGCCCGTTTGCTATCGGGGTATGGCGAGTTGCACCTCTTTCCTGCCGACTTTCACACCTAAGTCATGGCTCCATCAAGGATTGGATCCTAACTGTAGTGCAGAACAATAGACGAGCGGATTTTGAATGTGTCCTGATGCTCTTGTGGACTATCTGGACAGCCAGGAACTCAAAGTTATGGGGCGAGTGTCCGAATCCGGATCCTCAAATTGTTGTGCGGCGTGCAATGAATTGGTGGCAAGACTTCATGCGGGTGTCTTGTCCACCATCCCAACCAAAAAATCTGGAGACTTCCCCCCGGTGGGCATGTCCTCCTTCGGGGAGAATGAAACTCAACGTGGATGGGGCATGGGACAAAGAGCACTGTGTTGGCGGTGTTGGAATTGTCATCAGAAACGCGGAAGGTATCTGTGTGGGTGCAGCAACCCGGTCACTGAAGGAGGTCTTTTCCCCAGCACAGGTCGAAGCTCTGGCCTTAAAAATGGGGCTTGAACTGGTGGTTGAAAGGGGTTTATTAAAATTGGATATTGAGAGTGATGCGCTTTAGATCGTTTCGGAGGTAGATCCCTCGGTGAACAGATCTCCATTGGGACCTATCATCGAAGACATCAAGTTCTTGCTGACTTTGGTCACTGAAGCTACTGTTGCCCACATCCGCCGTCAAGCAAATTCGGTAGCACATCGTTTGGCTCGTTATGCCCTCCACACCGAAGGAGATTGTACTTGGACTGTTGGACCTTCTACTATCATCTGTGATCTTCTTTTAAAGGATGTGTCCCCTCCCTGTACTAATTAGCCTCTGGCTCTTTGAAATATATATCGTCTCTTTTCAAAAAAAAAAAAAAAAAAAATACTAGAAAGAATTAATATAAAAAGATAGAGTAACGTTCAGTCATGCAGTAAACCCCACCGCCGGCCATGAACGTGGGATTTGGTCCTATATGATCTTGCTAGCTATGAAAGCTAGACCATTTTGAATAGTCAAATAAAATAACTGCACTTGCACTCTCATCTCATAGAAGTAAAACGTAAACCCGTAAACAGCTTCATCAAACTTTAGTTTCTAAATTTCCACATCAAATTTTTATTTTTTGTGCTTCACGTTATATGCAATTAATCATGCACACAAGATCGTAGTTCGATTCTCCTCTTCCCTATTACTATTATTCTCATTTCTACAAAAATGTCATAGTACATAAAGATTATATGATCTTATTACTTGTAAGATCATGCAGCATGTTGATGTAAAATTCACCTATTTATGACTCTGATTTTGTAGTTAGTGTTAAAGTCCCACAGAACAATATATATACTACTCTAATTTATCTTGTTTCTTCTTAATAAAAGGAAAAATTAACACAAACAACTTTGATTAAGTTAAGAAGATGTGGTATATACCTTGGAGAAATCGAACAAAAAAACCAAAAGCACAGATATGATGTCTCGGTCTGGTGCGGTCCAATGGTCCCCCAACCCACACGTCGATCCATAGCACGTCTCGACTTCACCCATGATGCAGCCTTCTCAATCCTTTTCCATCTGGGTCCATTCACATAGAAATTTCGAAGATGGTATCTGGATCCATTCACAAATTAGAGAGTTCCAGTGCTGGCAAGCTTACTTTTTTTGTAAAATCTTTTTACCGTTTCATTTGTCGGTCATTTAATAGTTTTAGACATCGATGTTTAAGAAGACAACTGAAATGTAGCTATACCTCAGGTACATACATAACCCAACGAACTCGCTAGAAAGTCTGGCGACTTTAAACCCAAAAAACTCTAAATTAACGAACCATGAGATCTACACAGATTAGGTTAACACAAGCATGATTATATGAGAAGATGTGTATTTTAGCAATGTTTCTGGTGTAGTAGTTGTTTCTGTCAAAATGTACATGTTGTTTATACCTAAATGTGGTAAGGTTTGCTTACCTGGCCACGCGGTGAAATGAGTGGACCTCAATTGAAACCCCAACTTTATAACAGAAGCCCTAACTTATTCCCCCCTCGCAAGAAAAGCATATATACAGCACCCTAAAACTCGAACACGTTGTGCCATCCAATTGTAATTTTAATTATTATTGAAAACCTGAGGAAGAAGATGGCTAAAACTTCAAAGTCAATCTGCCTTTCTGTGCTTTTTGTTATGTTCATCGTCTTCACAGTTGCAGGTAAGAAAGAAGGTGTTTCTACGTGTATCAGGAATACTTGTCACGTAATATAAGATTTCACATGTTATAATATAAATGGAAGACATGGTTGATATAGTAACACCACGTAATAATGTTTCAAGTACATAGAAAAATATCTAGTAAACTCCATTGAACCTTAATTTCTCTCCATTATTCCTTTTTCTGTTATTTCGATCTTCAAATATGACTATATATGTTTCTTGCACAATGCAGATAGCGGCCTTGTAGGGTGCCGTGACTGGTCGTATAGTAGCACATGGCAAGGTTCATGCTTTTGGAGTCCAAACTGCAACAAGGCATGCACAAAAGAAGGTGCAACTGCTGGAGCCTGCGTACTTTTCAAATGCGTTTGCTATGATGGTAAAGGTTGTCCGCAGGATCGCCTCCCCGCACACTAGCTACACCTACATGCACTAGAAATACTCCAAACATGCATTCAACTTTCAATGTATATGTACGTACCTGGCATGTATTACATTCGACTAACTACGCACTTATAGCTCCTCCATGTGTTTGTAAAGGATCAATGCAATTTCTATACTATGGATATTACTTACGAAGGTTTCATACGTAATGTTCGCTTACTCGTATGTATAGTAAGCTAAGCGATGTAAAAGTACGATAAGTTTTACACATGATGATACCGTTTATTTGTAGAGACTCTGTAAGACCGTAATTTGTACATCATATTTCCTTCTGCTTGTGGTGCAAAAATAAGGTGAACAGAGAGAGGGGAAGAGTAAGAGAGATATAACTAGAAGGTTAATTGATATATAACTAATTGCACGCCAACCTATTTGGGCACTTACTTTTTTAATGAAGAATCCGTCTGTTGACAAACAAACCTAAGGAGCTTAATTAACCTAAGCTAAAGAACAAACTAATTAATCTCAATTCACCCACCCACTTAAACCCACAACGTACTACCCTAGAACATCTTCTCTCCTTATCTCACACATTTAGGTGGCTACAGTAGGGTAGGGTAGGGCAGTGTTTGGTAGCCATATGGGGCTGCAGTTTGTTTCATTGCACAAGTTTACTTCTGATTAATTTCTTGGTCGCTTGAACTTCTGTACCTAATTAGCAATCTCTGTAATTTTTTTTGGAGTTTAATGAAATACTATTATATCGCTTGTATAAAACGGCAGTTTTCTATATACCCAAAAAAATGTTCAAATTCAACAATTAAGAGTAATTGCATGTCGAATATTATGGCTTGATCAATTTTCTTAAGATAAGTCATCAGTTCAGATATTTCAAGTTGGAATTTTCTAACGTACCAAGTATATATCGAGTTTGGATATAATTTGTATGCAACTACACGTTTTGACAACTTATTTTGTATTACATTATGAATGGTGAGAATATTTTCCTCATACCATAAGAAACTTTAGGGCGTATTGTACCATTTTATAAATGTACTTTTTGTTTACTAAGGTAATAACCCAAGAAAAAGCATGAGGAGGGAGACCATTTGTGAGTCGGGACCTAGGGAAGGTCTGTATTTTGAAGTGTTTTTAAAATAGTTAAAAGCGTTTTTGGTGAAAAAAATTCGGTATCCTTAGCAAAAAATAAAAAATGCAAACGAATCTTGGAAACACTTTTAAGTGCTTTCTGCAACACATAACTGGTGTTTCATGCAAAAAGCATGTCAAGTGATTTTGGAAGCCAAAAAATTTATGTAAAAACACTTTCAGTCATTTTAGCACTTCCAAATGAGTTCATAATATTTACGATGGGACTTGTGAGTTATAACACGTGGATGCATTTTTCTTCCAACGCCTTCATGTTGTTCAATATGTTGACTCACACAATTAAGCAAGTTCAATGAAATCGGTGGGAGGGTTTCCAAATCTTTAGCACAGTCATTGGTGATCATATATGTATTGGAATAGGTTAATCAACACAAGAGTCCATGACTGAAAAATGCCTAACGGGAAAAGAATTGCTGCAATTTTGAATAAAAATGATGTTTATGTAGACTGGTTAGAAGTATTTTTTTTACACGAAAAGTTCTTTAAGTTTGAATCTCTTAATTTTAATATTGTTCGTATTTTAAAAAAAAATATAACTTTTATCTTTAAGTTTGCCCCAAGTATTTTTATCAATAAGTTCATTTGTATCAACTCTAACGTTTTATCCTTTCTAATAAATATACACACATGTTAGGATTTGAAAGAAAAGTCAATATTATTGGATAAATTACATAAATTCATCTCAATTATTGACACGCCCGCACCCGAGAATGGGGCGTGCTGGCCGTCACGTGAGTGTGACGTAGCCATGTGCACTGTGCGGAAGCTAGGATCGAAAACTAAGAACGAACTAATTAAAACAAAACCACTAGCAACCTAGATACGATAGTGTACTAGAGGCATAATAAAGTACTTATACATAATCAGAGCGTTCTAAGTTCAACTGCAGTCAAGCATAAATAAAAAGGGTTTAATTACACCCTCGGTGCCATACATATGAATAAAGCTGTCAGAAAGCCGGAAGTCCTCGAAGTGCCAACCTCGTATCTCACGCTACCTAGAACCTGGAGGGGCGAAAAATAAAACTGAGTGGGTCAGCAAAACAATTCTCTTTTAAACCAATCTTTGCTCAAAATATATAGCCCCTCACCGTAAAACCTGTATAATTTCCCAGAATCAAAATATATACTCAATGTACGTAGGTTCTCAAAATCATGCTGAAAAGAGTATGTATGCCATGCCAAAGTATTCAAAACAGAAACTCAATCATAAACTGTTGATGTGATTAAATGTCAGGTAATCATCTCAGCCCTCGGCTGCATATAAATCTCATAATCATCTCAGCTCTCGGCTGCATATATATCTCATAATCCTCTCAGCCCTCGGCTGCACATATATCTCATAATCATCTCAGCCCTCGGCTGCACATGTATCTCATTCATTCTCATCAATCTCATCACTGTTAGTTTATCGATTCTCATTAATGCATGCCCTCACCTGGCACTTACCTGTGCGTCCGCCGCACCAATATGCGAATATGCAATCATTAATGCATAAAATAATATATGAATACTTTGCATGGCATTAAATTCTCCTAAGCGTTCATTTATTTCTTTCTGGGAAAAATAATAATAAAATATAGGAAATACGGTAAAAAAACTGCCCACTCACAGATACGTAGTCGAGACGAAGCCTCCTAGCTTGGCTCAATCACATACGTCCTCGGAATACGTTTCCCTATACGTGAAATTTCTAATTAACTTAGTTTAACAACACATAAACGGAAACGTAAATAAAATCTTCATAGATTGTCCAAATATAGAGTTTAAATATATGAAATCGATCTACTCGACGTCACGAACGTCGTGGTGTTTTTAGAAAATTTTTTGGAGTACGCACGTGCCCCCACGCGCCAGGACAAGTACGGACACACGCGCGCGAGTAAGGGCTACTCGCCCCTGTCCTAGTGTCCTCGCCGGACTGGTTTTTCCGGTGACCGGAAAAACTTCCGTGTGCGATATCTCACTCGTTTCTCAACCATTTTGTCCCATTTTTCTTCCTACATGCTCTAAATTAAGAGTACTACAAGTCTATACCTTCAAAAACCTCGAAAACTAACGAGAAACTCGTCGGGAAATCTCCAAGAATCCGGCCATCTCCGTTCTACGTGATCCCGACGTCCAAACACTTCCAACGCACCACTCCGAGCTTCCTTGGGACCTCACAAAGGTCGCTGTGATCTCAGATTCTCCTAAAACGCAACGTAGAAAAAGTTGATGAATAGTGCCATTTACAAAACTTGAATTTTGGACGTGAAATCGTCGTAGTTCTTACCTGAAAATAGTATGGTTGAGTTCGTATGGCCTCCACGAGTCTGAATATATAATTTGTTTGGTCGATCTACGAGTTTTTGATCTGGGTTGTGGGTGTGTGCCGTGTGCTAGGCGACGGGAGGGAGAGAGAGATCATGAGAGGAGAGAGAGAGAGAAGACAGGGAAAGTGACGGGAGAGTGAGGGTGAGGGTAGTGTGTGTGTGGTCCTAAAATCTCCACACATACACATGTACATAACCCCGAATGGGTAATTCCGTCATTTCACAATTAATAATTAATTATATAGGGACGGGTCGTCACAATTATTGATCACATTACAATTCCATATCTCATGTTTTAAGCATTGCAACATTATACCTCAGTTTATAAATTCGTTGCAATGTTAAATCTCTGTTAATTTTTTATCAATTTTACTGTTAAATGACGACGTGACAGGTGCAGAACACTCTCACACCAACTGAGTTTAAAAAATTAATTAAATATTAGTAATTAATTAAAAAGGTTATTATTTCTACAACTCATTACTTTAAAAAAAAATTAAAATTCTAAAAATCTAAATAAAATTAATAATATAAAAACTGAATACTTCGACGGCAACGAAGAGTCGACGGAAAGGGGGCGGAAGGGGACCAGGAGTCGACGGGTCGACGGGAAGGGGGTGAAGGGGATGAGGATTCGACCGGTCGACCAGGAAAGGTGCGTCAACGACTCAACGGATAGGTGCAAATGACAGAACCCAATCCTACCGCCGTCGTCTTCTTCCCCAAATTAAACGAAAGCTGCAATTCCCCCAAATAAATGCAAACCCAACCCTAAAAACCAAATCAAATCACAAAAATAATTGGAAAGAATGGAAATTGGAGAAGTAGACGTCAGATTCTTCAATTGGGGTTTTTGATGGTTGGTTGTAAACCCATTCGGAGTGGCTCGTCTGCAACACAACCTCGAGCTCGTCGTTTTATATGGTGATGCCGGCGTTGTGGTGCAAAGATGCAGTGGAAGAAAATTAGTGATGTAGTGTAGATTATTCGATAGGGGTGGTGTTTTTGGCCGGATGATTCCCGTGGCCCGTGCAATGGAGGCAGGAGAGGGATGGGTTTGTCGGGAAAGATGGGTGTTTGCTGTTTGGGAACGGGAAAGTCTGCACTTGTTTTTTATTTTTTTTATTTTTTTGTTTATTTATTTATTTATTTATAATTAATTAATTAATTTGTAGTAATATTTTTAATAATTAAACTTTTTTGTTTGTTTTTTATTCCCAAAGTACAAAACTGATAGCCATGTCATCAAATTTATGCCACTTATCATTGTCACGTCATCACTTAACAGTCAATTTAACAGATTGACTAACAAATGTTTGACATTAAAATGAATTCGTAAGTTGATGTATGACATTACAATGTTTAAAAAATGAGGTATGAATTTGTTATAGAAAAACTAATGAAAAATGTAATGAGGTATGAATTTGTATGACATTACAATGTTTCATTAGTTTTCCTTTTGTTATATGATCCAAAGTTAAGGATGCAAAATGTAATTTATCTAATATTATTTTAAGAAAACTAATTGTAACATCCCGTTCTGGATTTTAAATATCTTTGACGTAGAATGACGTTTTTACCCCGTTTATTCGTGAACGCGAGTGTGATTGGGCTTCATGTGGACCTTTGGGTGCCCTACACCCCTGGGCCCAATAGAAATTGGGCTGATGATGTTGGTTGGTTTTAAAAACACACACATGCACACCATGCACACACGTGCACTTTCTTTTTCAGATTTTTGTTTCTCTCTTCTCTCTCTCGAACTCTCTCATCCTTCCTTCGTCATTTTGGTACGGACACATACACATAACTCCATCGAGGGAAATTTTGGCATATTTAGAATCCTTGGAGCTTGGTAAGTTCATTGGTACCTTTGGTTTAACTTGAAACGTAGTAAAACCTAGGAAACCCGAGTTCGATCCCTATAGTATTGTTCCTCAACTTCTAATTGTGAAGTTTTCTTGCAATTCTAAGATCACATGGATACTCTAGGCACCATCACGAGGCTCGGGGTACCTCGTTTGCAAACTTTGGACGTTGGGATCACCAGTTCTGAGTTTGGCCGAGTTTCGTGAATTTTTCCCGGCGTAATTCTGAAATTTTTAAGACTTTAAAGTGGTATGACTTTGTTCCTTACCTTCCAAGCTTCATTTTTGTGGTAATTTCATAGAATTTGGTTGAGAAACGAGAGAGAAAATCAAGTTTAAAGTTTTCCCCAGTTTCAGGTGAATGCAGCGGCGCCGGCGCTGGTCTCCGACGAGTCGAGGTAGAAGACAAGGAATATTCCGTCAAGTTTGACAGAATATTCTAACGGCGTCAGTTAGAATTAATTGATTCTGTTAGGGTTTAATGGAATATTTCGTGGAATATTCCCTAATGACATCAACTGCGCCGTCCGTGTGCCAGGCATGTGCCTGCGAGTGGGGGCGCGTCTGGCCGTGCCTTGGCCAGCACGTGGGGGTGTGTGATAGGTCAAAAAATTATTCTAAAAATATAGGGGTGTTCGTGGGATCGAGTAGAGCATGTTGCTATATTCAAACACTCAATTTGAGTAATATTTGAGAAGTTATTACCTAAGTTCGTTTATGTCCGTTTAAATGACGGGTTTATAGTTGTTTAGCATATAGGTGAGACGTACCCAGAGGACGAGCGCAGCCACGCCAGGCTCAGGGGATACGACCCGTCTACTTATCAATGAGTGGGCTTTTGTTTTCAGTATATATATGATTGACGTTTTCCCAGAAACTTAGTTTTGAATGATTTTAGAATCGAATTGGTTTTATGATTGAACTGCCATGTCGAATGTTGTTTATATTTGATTATTATGATTATGATTGTGCTAGTCATGCTTTAGCGCCGTGGACGCTCAGGTAAGTCAGGTGAGTATGCTTGTTAGTGATCGTGATGAGGATGAGATTGTGATATAGCTCATATTCCTACACCTCGGGTGTTTGTGCTCCGTCAGAGTAGGGCCTAGCCTTTACGTGATCGTTCACCTCCCGCACCGTACGCTTACCTTGGATCCAAGGCAGGTGCTAGCCTGTCGTACAGACCACTATAGGTGGTTTCGACTCGTAGGTGACTCACGATTCGTCGCCCAGCCTTCACGTGATCGTCGCACTGAGCATTATATTATACAACTAGCCTGTCGTACAGACCACTGTAGGTGATTCCGACTCGTGTGCAGGATTCGGTTGAGGAGCTATAGATTCAGCCGTACAGGTTACATGAGGTGACTCCGGTTGACGTGATATTATCGATGGCATATTATGATTATCTCACCTGCTTGATGTTTATTTCCATTTGAGTTGGGTATTTCGACATGGCTTATTCATGGATTTAGATGATTGAGTTTATTGATTTCGGTAAAATCTTTCGTATACGATTATATGATATTTTATGGGAACTATATTTGATTTACAGTGAGGGGTTATATACTGATTTATGAAACGGTTTTGGAAAAACTTTGATTTTGCCCACTCACGTTTTCTGTTTTACGCCCCTCCAGGTTTTAGGTAGTAGTGACGTTGGTGACGAATGAGGCATCCAGACTGTCCTGACAGACCACCATCCATGTAGGATTTCTCTGTTATCTTTCTAGCTTTTGTTTAATCTGGATTGCACCTAGGAATTGCTATGTGATATTGTGTTGCTTCACTTCCACTTTACCTTTCACTTACTCTTTTATCGTATTGTAAATTATCGTGGTTGACTTTTATTTATGCACTTCATTCATATATGTTCTTCCGCCTTGCGCTTTTGGCTACGTCACTCTCACGTGACGGCCAGCACGCCTCGATATTTCGGGTCGGGATGTGTCACTAATGAAAATAGTTTGAAAACTTTGAGTTCCCTATTATTTTATGCGCATGTAAATTAATACTCGTATCAACATTAAACACCATTAAATCATTTTAACAAGGCATATTATAACAAAACTAAAACTAAAAATATTATAGCAAGGCACATGGGATGGTGTAAATAGTTTGACTGGAATAAAAATAATATATAAACAAAAAAAATAAGGTACAAATGGTAAGTGTAACATTACTCTAACAAAATTTAGAATTTTTTTTTTCTGAAACTTCATCAAATACACGAAATCGTGTCTCCAAAGAAAAACATTATTTGGGAGGTTGATCAAGATATATATCTAAAGAATTATAAAATTTAAAAAAACAAAACAAAACAAAAGTTATTAGTTCAAGTGACAACATTCAAGTATATATAATAGCAAGTGATCCTCTATTACAGTGGTGGATATGAGTGTTCCTTTTACACCGCAACATGAGTTCAAACCCTGTCGATTTCCTAATCTAACAAATCTACCATTTGACAAAAAAAAAAGTTTATATATAACATATATTTCATTGAACTATATGAAAAATATATTTGCATAACACTCCTCAACATTTAACTAGAATACTATAACACTAAAACACACATTACAAATTAATTGAAAATAAAGGGTTTAGGATAAATTTAGAATTCTCTACAATCTCACAATTCTCAAATACAACTTCAATTACTTTATTCTTCTCCATAAGGAGGTATTTACAAGATTACAAAAGAGCAATACTAGGAAATAAATAAAAAATGCAATCCTTTATCTCCAAGACAAGAAACCTAGACCAAATCAAATCATATGATCATATCAAAATCCTAATTAAATCATATAAAATCACTAAATAAATTATAGGAAATAAATCAATATACAATCCTTTGTCTCCAACACAAGAAACCTAAACCAAATCAAAATCAAAATCATAATTAAATCATATAAAATCACTATATAAATTATAACGAAAACTAATGAAAATGACTTGAAAACTTTGAGTTTTAATCAAAAGAAAAAAAATGTGTTGTAAGTGAATAATACCAAAAGTGACTTTTTAGAATAAAAATGTCATTTTCGTTAAAAGTGAACATAAATAACTGCGAGATTTAGAGTAAAAATGTATAGGAGGATGCTTCAGTCATGCAGTAAACCATGAACGCGGGATTTAATCCTAGATTTTCTTGCTAGCTATAAGCTAGATCATTTGAAATGGTCAGATAAAATAACTGCACTTGCAATCCCCATCTCCTGGAAATAAAACGAAAAACTACTCGGTAACCAGCTTCATCAAAATTTAGTTTCTAAATTGCCACATCAAATTTTTTTTGGGTGCTTTCATCCCCATTTAAATATGTAAAAGATTTGTAGCTGAAGAAGTAAAATGCAATCAATCATGCACACACAAGATCGTAGTTCAATTCTTCTCTCTCTTATTGATATTACTCTAGTTTCTACAAAAATGTCATACTACAAAAAGATCACATGATCTTATAACTTGTAAGATCATGCGGCATGTTGATGTAATTTCAGAAATTCACTTATTTATGACTGTGATTTTGTAGTTAGTAATACTCTAATTTCTCTTTTGTTAAAAGGAAAAGTTAACACAAACAACTTTGGTTAATTTAAGAAGATATGGTAGCTTGGAGAAATCGAAAAAAAAAAAAGCGAAAAGCACAGGTCTCTGTCTGGTGCGGTCCAATGGTCCCCCAACACACACATTGACAGCACATCTCGACTTAACTCATGAATCATGATGCAGCCTTCTCAATCCATCTCGATCTGGGTCCATTCACAAAAGAGATTTCGAAGATGATATCTGGATCCATTCACAAAAGACAGTTCAATCGCTGGCAAGGTTACTTTTTTTTTATCTTTTAGAAATCTTCTTTTTACAGTTTCATTTGTCGGGTGTCGTTTTTGGAATTTTATTTTAAAGGACTTGTTTAGTATTTTAGGCATCGAAGTTTAAGAGGACAACCGAAATATAGCTATACCTCAGGTACATACATAACCCAACGAACTTACCTGCCTGCCTGAAAGTCCCGCGTTTCCAACCCTGACTTTAAACCCACTAAATTTTGAATTAACGAACCATGAGATCTACAGAGATTAGGTTAACATAAGCATGATTAGAGGAGAAGATGTGTATTTTAGCAATGTTTCTGGTGTAGTTGTTGTTTCTATCCAACTGTACATGTTGTTTATAGGCTAAATGTGGTAAACGTTTGCTTACCTGGCCACACGGTGAAATGAGTGGACCTCAATTGAAACCCTAACTTTATAAAAGAAGCCCTAACTTATTCCCCACTCGCAAGAAAAGCACAAATATAGCACCCTAAAACTCGAACAAGTTGTGCCATTGCAATTGTAATTTTAATTGCTAATTATTGAAAAACTGAGGAAGAAGATGGCTAAAACTTCAAAGTCAATCTGCCTTTCTGTGCTTTTTGTTATGTTCATCGTCTTTGCAGTTGTAGGTAAAAAAGGAGTTTTTACATGTATCGGGAATCGTTGTCATGTAATATAATATTCAACGTGCTATAATAAAGATGGAATACATAGTTGATATATATGTCTTACTTCCATATATAGTGCATTACCAAAAAAAACAAATACATGTGTTATAATTTGAATAAAATAGTAACGTTACATTTTAATATTTCAAGTACACAGAAAAATCTCTAGTAAACTCCATTTTTCCTTATTTATTTTATTTCGATCTTCAAATATGACTATATATGTTTCTTGCACAATGCAGACAGCGGGCTTGTAGGATGCCGTGATTGGTCGTATAGTAGCACGTGGCAGGGTGCATGCTTGTGGAGTCCAAACTGCAACAAGGCATGCACAAAAGAAGGTGCGACTGCTGGAGGCTGCGTACTTTTCAAATGCATTTGTTATGATGGTAAAGGTTGTCCACAGGACCGCCTCCCTGCACACTAACTACACCTACATGCACCAGAAATACTCCAAAACTACATTCAACTTTCAATGTATATGTACGTACTTGGCACGTATTACATTCGACTAACTGCGTACCTATAGCTCCATCTATTTGTAAATGATCGATGCAGTTAGCTAAGCGATGTAAAACTACGATGAGTTTTACACATGATGATGTTGTTTATTTTTAGAAACTGTGTAAGACTGTAGTTATGTACATCATATTTTCTTCTGCTTGTGGTGCAAAAATAGGGTGCACAGAGGGAGGGGAAAGGTAAGAGAGCTATAACTGTAAGGTCAATTGACATATAATTAATTGCACTCTAAACTATTTGGGCACTTAACTTTTTTAATGAAGAATCCATCTGTTGACGAACAAACCTAAGGGGCTTAATTAACCTAATTAAACTAATTAATCTCAATTTACCCCACCCACTTAAACCCACAACATAATGCTCTAGAACATCTTCTCTCCTTATCCCAGACATTTAGATGGCTACAGTAGTGTAGGGTAGGGTAGTGCAGCGCTTGGTAGCTGTATAGGAGTTTACTATAGTTTGTTCCATTGAGCAAATTGTAAATTTACTTCATATCAATTTCTTGGTCACTAGAGTTTATGTACCAAATTGGCAACCTTTGTAATTGTTTGTGAAGTTCAATGAAATATCATTCTATCGCTTCCGGTTAAAAACGGCAATTTTCCATATACCAAGGATAAAAGTTCAAATTCAAATAAGAGTAATTGCATGGGCATGATGAATTTTCTTAAGATAAGTCATCAGTTCAGATATTTCAAGTTGGAATTTTCAAACGTACCAAGTATTGAGTTAATTGGACGTCCACATAATTTATATGCGACTACAAGTTTTGAAAACTTATTTTGTATTACAATAGATGAATGGTGAGAATATTTTCCTCCTACCATAAAAAACTTTAGGGCGTATAGAACAAATTATCAACTCTACTATTTTATAAATTTACTTTTTGTTTACTAAGGTAAGAACCTAACAAAAAGCATCAGGAGGGAGACCTTTTGTGAGTCGGACCTAGAAAAGGTCTATATTTGGAAGTGTTTTTCAAATGGCTACTGAAAGCATTTTTAGTGAAAATGTTTTTGGTATTCTTATTAAAAATGCAAACGAATTTTGAAAAAACACTTGAAGTGTTTTCTCCAACACATAATTGATGTTTCTTGCAAGAAACACGTCAAATAATTTTGGAACCCAAAATTATTTTTATAAAAGTTGTTTTAGTCATTTTGAAAACACTTCCAAATAAGACTATAATGTTTACAATCGGACCTGTGAGTTATAACACGTAGATGCATTTTCTTCCAACGCCTTCACGTTGTTGATTATGTTGACCCACACAATTAAACAAGTTCAATGAAATCGGTGGGATGGTTTCCAAATTTTTAGCAAAGTATTTTTATTAATAGGCTCATTTGTATCAACTCTACCATTTTATATATCATTTATAATCAACATACACGTATGTTAGGATTGGAAAGAAAAGTCAACATATATTTTATGTGCATGTAAATTAACGCTCGTATAGACACCGTTAATTCATTTTAACAAGGCATATTATAAAAAATAATAATAAAATAAATAATTGTTATAAATAGGCAAAATTTATAGAGATAACCTTTATTCGGGACAGGAGCGAAGCAGTTGCAAAATATTATACCAACACCAGCTGTTGCAAAGGAAGTAATGTATATTATTGCTATTAGTTGTTTTTCACTTCCAAGTCTCATTTGAACAAATGTAATGCTCTATTTATAGAGCAACCTCATAGGAAATAAACATACCCAACACTATTACACTTGTGAAAGAGTTACTATAGACATGTGGGTAAACATACCCAACACTATTAAACTTGTGAAAGAGTTACTATAGACATGTGGGCAAACATACCCACTATTTTACAACACTCCCCCTTGGATGCCCACATATCAATATTAGTTGCCTCGTTAAAACCTTGCTTGGAAAAACCCAGTGGGAAAAAAAAACCATAGCGAAGGAAAAAGAGTACAACTTTACCCGGATTGTTGATATGGCATTAAGAAAGCTTATGTTGCCTCGTTAAAACCTTGATAGGAAAAACCCAATGGGAAAAATCCTAATCGAAGGAAAAAGAGTACAACATGCATGTATCATGGATGCTCCCCCTGAATTGTATCTCCCCCTGATTCCGCATTCTTCAAATTTGTAAGTCGACGTAATCCGATTCCCTGCACTAACTTCTGAAATGTACACTTTGGTAGAGATTTGGTGAACAAGTCTGCCAGATTTTCATTAGAACGGATTTGTCTGACTTCAATAACTTTAGCCTTCTGAAGCTCATATGCACTGAAAAATCTTGGAGATATGTGTTTAGTCTTATCACCTTTGATGAATCTTCCTTCATCTGGGCAACACAGGCTGCATTATCTTCATGGATGACAGTTGGAGTGTTTGTCTTTGAAGGTAGACCACATGAATTCCGGATGTGATGGATCATTGATCTTAACCAAGAACATTCACGACTTGCTTCATGTAAAGCAATTATTTCCGAGTGATTGGAAGATGTAGCAACTAGTGTTTGCTTCGTTGATCGCCATGAAATTGCAGTATCTCCATTAGTGAACACATATCCATTTTGTGAGCGGGCTTTATGCGGATCGGAGAGAAAACCAGCATCTGCGTATCCAACAAGGGTCTGTTCATTTAAGGGCTTGTCTGAGTAGAAGAGACCCATATCCGTTGTTCCACGAAGGTATCGTAGGACATCTTTGACTCCCTTCCAATGACGAATTGTTGGAGCAGAGTTGTACCTGGCTAACAAGTTAACTGAAAAAGCTATATCTGGTCTAGTACATTGTGCTAAATATAATAAAGCACCTATTGCGCTCAAATATGGTACTTCTGGACCAAGGACCAGTTCATCATCTTCTTTTGGACGAAATGGATCTTTCTTAATGTCCAAAGAACGAACGACCATTGGAGTTCTGAGTGGATAAGCCTTGTCTATGCCAAATCGCTTCAGGATTTTTTCAATGTAAGCTGATTGGTGGACCAAAATTCCATTAGCACACTGCTCGATCTGCAGGCCGAGATAATATTTCGTTTTTCCAAGGTCTTTCATTTCAAATTCGCTTTTCAGATATTCAGCAGTTTTATTGAGCTCTTCAGGAGTTCCAACTAGGTTCATATCATCGACATACACTGCCACTATAGCAAATCCAGTATTTGATTTCTTAATGAATACACAAGGACAAATGACATTGTTGATATATCCTTCTTTAATCAAATACTCACTGAGACGATTATACCACATTCGTCCAGATTGTTTCAGCCCATATAGTGATCGCCTTAATTTGATTGAGAACATACCTCGTGGTTTGTTAATTGCTTCAGGCAACTTAAGTCCTTCTGGGACTTTCATATATATGTCAGTATCTAATTCTCCATATAGATACGCGGTGATGACATCCATAAGTCGCATGTCAAGTTTTTCTGAAATCACCAAACTTATTAAGTAACGGAATGTAATTGTGTCCATTACAGGAGAGTATGTCTCTTCATAATCAACTCCAGGTCTTTGTGAAAAACCTTGTGCAACGAGTCGTGCTTTGTATCTTGCAATCTCATTTTTCTCATTGCGTTTTCTTGTGAATACCTATTTGTAACCCACGGGATTTACATCAGGCGGAGTTTGGACTACTGGTCCAAAAACACTTCGCCTTTCCAAGGAATTTAATTCTGCCTGAATTGCATCTTTCCACTTAGGCCAATCTTGTCTCTGTTTGCATTCTTCAACAGAGCAGGGTTCAATGTCATCGCTTAATGTAATTTCAGTGGCTATTGCAAATGCAAACATGTCGTCGATGATTATTTCATTTCGATTCCACAATTCATTAGTACATGCATAATTGATGGATATTTCTTTGTTTTCATGTACCTCTGTCTCTTCAGGGACAAGTGTCTCATCAATGATATTTTCTTTTTCTGGAAGTACAGAATCATGAATTGTGGATTTATCATTCATTTTCTTTTCTTGAATGATTTCATTTGGGTTCAACTGTGCCCTCATCTTTCTTTTTCGAGGGGCTGAATCTTTTGAACCTGGGGGTCTACCACGCTTCAGGCGTGCACTAGATGAATCATTCGCTGCCACTTTATTTTGTCCAACAGGGACATCAATTCTTGCAGGCGCATTTGCAGCTGGTATATGTGACTTTGTCACTTTCGAAGCATCATTAAATGCATCCGGCATTTGATTAGCAATACTTTGAAGATGAACGATCCTTTTCACTTCATTTTCACATTGAGTGCTTCGTGGATCAAAATGAGATAAGGTGGGTACAACCCATGTCAGCTCTTTCCGTTCTTCTGGAACTGTCTTTTCTCTCCCTAACGACGGGAAGACTGTCTCATCAAAGTGACAATCAGCAAAACGAGCTGTAAACATATCACCTGTCAAGGGTTCCAAATATCTGATGATAGATGGTGAATCAAAACCCACATAAATTCCCAGTCTACGCTGAGGTCCCATTTTAGTGCGTTGTGGCGGTGCAATAGGCACATAAACAGCACAACCAGAAACTCGTAAATGTGAAATATTTGGCTGACGTCCAAACACGAGTTGTATTGATGAGTATTGGTGGTTGGCTATGGGTCTTAGTCGAACCAATGATGCTGCATGTAAGATGCCATGTCCCCATGCAGAGACTGGCAATTTCGTTTTCATGAGCAGAGTGCGGGCTATTAATTGAAGCCGCTTGATAAATGCCTCTGCTAAACCATTTTGGGTATGGACATGAGGAACAGGATGTTCAACATCAATGCCCAGTGCCATGCAGTAATCATCAAATGTTTGAGACGTAAATTCACCAGCGTTATCAAGTCGAATGGACTTAATGGGATGATCTGGGAACTGTGCTCGTAACTTAATTATCTGAGCAAGAAGTCTCGCAAAAGCTACATTCCGAGTAGACAAGAGACAAACATGTGACCATCTAGTAGATGCATCAACCAAAACCATAAAATATCGAAATGGTCCACAAGGTGGTTGAATAGGTCCACAAATATCCCCTTGAATCCTTTGCAAAAATGATGGGGATTCATCATCAACCTTTAGTTGTGATGGTCTAATTACCAACTTCCCTTGAGAACAAGCCTTGCAAGGGTTATCATTTGAGATAGCAACGTCTCTACTCAATAATGGATGTCCATTAGAGTTAGTAATGATCCTACGCATCATGGTGGATCCTGGATGACCTAGACGGTCATGCCACATCATGTAAACCTTTGAATCAATGAACTTCTGGTTCATGACAGTATATGTTTCAACTCTCTTTATGTATGTATAATACAATCCACTTGATAAACCATGCAACTTCTCCAATATACGCTTCTGGGTATTATTGGAGGTAATGCATAAATATTCCACATTTTCTACACTTTCCGTTTCAATGTGGTATCCATTTAGACGTATGTCTTTAAAACTCAACAAATTTCGAATGGATCGAGTAGCATATAATGCATTCTTTATGGACAATATTGTTCCATTTGGTAACATAATCTGGGCTTTTCCTGAACCTTCAATTACATCTGATGGCCCTGATATTGTTGTCACATTTACTTTTGCAAGTACCAAATTCGAGAAATATTTTCGATCTCGAAGTATTGAATGCGTGGTTGCGCTGTCTGCAAGACAAAATTCTCCGCCATTGCTCTTGTTTTGAGAATAACCATAATTTTTATCCATGTTCTCTGAGCAAAGAAAAAACAGTTTATTCATAATGGAATACTACTTTTATTGAATTGAAAATGCGAGCATTAAACCATAAGTACAAATAACAAGTGTACATTAAACATAAATAACTTAATCGGACCCATAAACTTCATTCCCTCTTTATTAATAAAGTCTGTAGCATCCAGGTGGGTTGCGTTTAACTGTCCTGATAAATTGGTCACTGGATCAGGGGTTTCCATTGGTTGAGCCTGGTCGAAGAAATTGATCTCGACACCCTTCTCCTTTAAGGAGGCTTGATACAGCTCCACCAGATGCTTTGGGGTGCGACAAGTACGCGCCCAATGTCCGTTGCCACCACACCTATGGCAAACTCCTTCAGGATTTCTAGGAGTGTTCATATGAGCTTTTCCTTTCTGGTGATTTGTATTTTTAAAGCTCGGGCCTGGATTGTGCCTTGGAACCTGGTTGTGAAACTGGACACCATGGTTCTTGCCTTTTCTGTTCCACCGACCTCGCTTGTGGCCACATCCTCGTTTGTAATTGCCACGGGAGGATATGGTATTCCTTTTCAAGGAAGCAGCATTCACTTCTGGGAACGGTGCTGATCCAGTAGGTCGGGAATTATGGTTCTTCATTAAGAGCTCATTGTTCTGTTCAGCTACCAGGAGCACAGATATCAGCTGGTTGTATTCAGTGAAGCCTCCGGCTCTATACTGCTGCTGCAGGAGCATGTTAGAGGCATGAAATGTGCTGAAAGTCTTTTCTAATAACATCTCCTCAGTAATAGTATCTCCACAGAGCTTCATCTGAGAGGTAATTCTGAACAACGCCGAATTGTACTCAGCCACTGACTTGAAATCCTGGATCCTTAGGTGAGTCCAGTCATATCGAGCTCTTGGAAGAATCACCGTTGTCTGGTGATTGTATCTGTTTCTCAATGCCTTC
Organism: Crataegus laevigata; assembly: GCA_963580275.1. NCBI lineage: Eukaryota > Viridiplantae > Streptophyta > Magnoliopsida > Rosales > Rosaceae > Crataegus > Crataegus laevigata. Next base: position 9,920,678 of record OY756939.1, on the reverse strand, counting down.
CAGAGGGCTAACGGATCTTCAACCGTTAAGTACTCGCTCTTTAGTGCCTCATCAAGATGGCGACGAATAAAAATCATGGCTTTTGCCCGATCTTGAGAGGATGAGCTGCTCTCTTCCCTGATGGTATCTCCAAGATTCGCTGCTTCCAGATGGATCTTGGTATCCAATACCCAGGTAAGGTAATTTTTTCCAGTAATGTCCAGGGCAGCAAAATCAAGCTTTGCCAAGTTTGCCATTTTCTTTTCTGAAAGAAAAATAAGGTGTGTAAGAACTTGCAATAATATGTGTTCTGAAGGAATATATTGTTAGAACTTCTGGTTCTTACAAACTTTTGATCTTCAGGCCAAAATGTTAAGTACTCGAAACTTCAGGCTCGAGATTTACATGATTCTCATCGAAACAAGCATAGGATGGGCGATTATTCCGCACCACCTAAAATTGTAATAAAATTAAGTTACATAAAAATTTAAATATGCAGAGCAGGGTGGATGATTATACCGCTCCACCTAAAATTGCAGTAAAATTAAATTGCAGAAAATTTAAATATGTAAAGCAGAGTGGACGATTATACCGCTCCACCTAAAATTGCAGTAAAATTAAATTGCAAAAAATTTAAATATGTAAAGCAGGGTGGACGATTATACCGCTCCACCTAAAATTGCAGTAAAATTAAATTGCAGAAAATTTAAATATGTAAAGCAGGGTGGACGATTATACCGCTCCACCTAAAATTGCAGTAAAATTAAATTGCAGAAAATTTAAATATGTAAAGCAGAGTGGACGATTATACCGCTCCACCTAAAATTGCAGTAAAATTAAATTGCAGAAAATTTAAATATGTAAAGCAGGGTGGACGATTATACCGCTCCACCTAAAATTGCAATAAAATTAAATTGCAGAAAATTTAAATATGTAAAGCAGGGTGGACGATTATACCGCTCCACCTAAAATTGCAATAAAATTAACATAAATAAATACTGGGTTAGTAATCAATATATAAACCAAACAAGAAATCAAAGATATATGTAACTGTTAGTTGGAGAATTAGGAGCAGGCATGGTGCAAATAATTCTTCGCGGGGGTATACCCAGCAGTTGAGGCAGAGGAAGAAGAAGAACAGGAAAAACCTTAAAGGAAACATTTTTTTTTTTTCATTCGGTGAAGGGAGATGGGAATTTATATAAGGTTAGAGACTCGTGCTGATAACGTGTTATAAATAGGCAAAATTTATAGAGATAACCTTTATTCGGGACAGGAGCGAAGCAGTTGCAAAATATTATACCAACACCAGCTGTTGCAAAGGAAGTAATGTATATTATTGCTATTAGTTGTTTTTCACTTCCAAGTCTCATTTGAACAAATGTAATGCTCTATTTATAGAGCAACCTCATAGGAAATAAACATACCCAACACTATTACACTTGTGAAAGAGTTACTATAGACATGTGGGTAAACATACCCAACACTATTAAACTTGTGAAAGAGTTACTATAGACATGTGGGCAAACATACCCACTATTTTACAACAATAATATATATATTCTAGCAAGGCACATGGGATGTTTTAAATAGTTTGACTGAACTAAAAATTATATATAAAAAAGCAATTAATGTACAAATTGTAAGTGTAGCACTATTCTAGCCGAGTTTAGGAATTTTTCTCTGAAACATTTCATCAAATACACGAAACCATGTCTCCAAAGAAAAACATTATTTGGGAGGTTGATCAAGCTATATATATCTCAAGAATTATAAAAAAAAAACAAAAGGTATTACTTCAAGTGACTACATTCAAGTATATAACAGCAAGTGGTCCTCTACCACAGTAGTGAAGATGAGTGTTACTCTTGCACCACAACGTGAGTTTGAACCTCGCGGCTTCCTAACCTAACATCTAATCTAACAAATCTACCATATGACAAAAAAAAGTAATATATATAATGGTCTCGAATGAAAGTTAAAACTAATATGACTCAAGATAAACTACTAAATGATGTGGCAATGACATGAAAATAAGAAGACTTTATTCAATTAAAACAATATAAGGAACAATATCAGGTTAGGGAAAAGTAAACTTTCCAGCCTCCATCTTCCTCTAACCGCCTAGGCCATTGTTAACTAAGATGACAAGACTTAATCATCCATGGTGGATATATCAATCTTGATCGTTCCCTACAACCTAACCGACCCTTTCACCATCTTCTTCCTTCTCTCTCCTCCCTTGAATCATCCTCAGTATTAATAGTGTATTTTCATGGGTTGTCTGCAACTGCAGGGTAATGGGAAGCAAGCAATACATAGTGGTTGAAGAAAAAGAGGGGATTAAAAGATCGATTCAAAGAACTCTTGCCCCATTATTAAAGAAGTCCCTTTTTTTTCAAACAGTGAAGATGCTCGGATTATGCTTCTAAGCCCAGAAACAGAAATTAAATTAAATTTTCATAGAAAAGGATGAGGTTTTAAAACCTTAAATTAATTCACATTAAATTCTTAAGCATGTCCTTGATCAAGGTTCTAAAAGACGCTAGGCGCTAATCGAGCGGCGAGCTGAGGCCTAGCGCCTAGGCAGCTAAGCGGGGTCTAGGCGGGCGCTAGGCGGAATAAGTGTTTGTTTATACTAAAAATATATATGATTTCATCATAAACTACAAAATATATATGATTTCATCATAAACTACAAAATAGAATGACATATATGTTATGATTTATTGGAAACATAATGAAAATGACACACCCGTACCCGAAAGTATGGCATGTTGGCCGTCACGTGAGTGTGACGTAGCCATGTGCGCTGTGCGGAAGCAAAGATCGATAACGAAGTACGAATAATTTCAAACCGAAATCTAGCAACCTAAATAGAGATGTGTGCTAGAGATATTACAATAATTATACATATTCAGAGCGTACTAAGTCAGTGCAGTCAAGCATGAATTAAAGAGGTTTAATTACACCCTCGGTACCATACATATGATAAATCTGTCAGAAAAAGGTCGGAAGATCCTCGAAGTGCCAAACTCGTACCTCAAGCTATCTAGAACCTGGAGGGGCGAAAAACAAAAGGAGTGGGTCAGCAAAAACAATTCTTTTCAAAATCAATTCTTTCTCAAAAGTCTAGCCCCTCTCCGTAAAACCTGTATAGTTCCCATAAAATAATACGTACATATATATCTCAATCTTTCTCAGCATAAAACGTTTTCAAAGTATCTTATTGTATGCCGTGCAATGCAATTCAATGCCATCTGAATCTTATAAGTAATGCCATGCTATGCATTTCAATAATCTTATCGCTACTATATGTCATCTCAGCCCTCGGCTGTAAACATAACTTATGATATCTCAATCTCATAATCATATCTACACTGTACATACATCAATATCTCATCATATCATCATCATCATCACTGTATCAATAATAAATGCTCTAGTGCTACAATCACGTGAAGACTGTGCGTATGAACGCGGGTCACCTACATGTCGTACCTACTCAAAAGTGGTCTATACGACAAGACTGTGCACCTACTTGGATCCAAGGCGAGCATGCGGTGCGGGAGGTGAACGACACGTGAAAGACTGTGCCCCTATCTCTGGGCGTGAGCACTAACAATATGTACAGGTCTATGAGCTAACAATTCATGATATCTCATCATTTCACATCATATCTCATCATATTTGTTCTCAACTATGCATGTACCTACCTGGTACTTACCTGGGGTCCTCGGCACCACAATATGCATGAAATGTATAATTAAATACTCATGCATCAAAATCAAGTAATATGTAAGTTGATAAAACGTATTTTCCATTTCAAAAGTGATTCTGGGAAATCATTATATATATATAGGTTATACGGAAAATAATACTGCCCACTCACTGGTAAGTAGCTGGATCGTAACCCCTCGCGTCGTGCCTGGCTATGGTCGTCCTCATAATACGTCTCACCTATATGAGAAATTACTAAAAATACATCATTTAAGTACATATACGTAACTACGGAAATAACTTCTCATACATAGCTCAATTTTGGTATTTGAATATACCAGCGTGACCTACTCGTCGTCATGAACATCCCCATATTTTAAAAATAATTTTTCACTGTTCCACGCGCCTGACGTGGCACGGACCCACGCGCGGTCACGCGTAGTGCACACTGACGGCGTCAGTTGACGCCGTCAGGAATATTCCTGGAATATTCCGTCAACTTTAACGGCGTCAGTTAACGGCGTCAGAATATTCCGTCAGTTTTGATGGAATATTCCAACTCCGGTTGTCTTCTCCGGCGACTGTTTCGCCGGAATTTCTGGGAATTTTTCAAATTGTCCTATCTTGCTCATTTTTCATCCTTTTTGACCCATTTTTCTTCCTATGTGCTCCAAATTAAGTGTAGAACATGAATATACTTTCAAAAACCTTGAAAAAGGTCTTAGATTTCCTCGGGGACGAACTCCAAAACCGGCCAACTCCGATGTGCGTGATCCCGACGTCCAAACTCCTCCAACGAACTACTCCGAGTCTCCTTAGAACCTCACAAAGCTCGCTGTGATCTTAGATTGTCCTAAAACGTAACGTATGAAAGGTTGATGAATAGTGCCAAATATAAACCTTGAGTTTTGGACGTGAAATCGTCGTAGTTCTTACCTGAAATTAGTATGGTTGAGTTCGTATGGTCTTCACGAGTCTGAATATGCAATTTGTTTCGTCAATCTACAAGGTTTTGGTATGGGTTGTGAGTGTGCCGTGTGTATGAAGAGGAGAGAAAGAGAGATGGCGTCGAGAGGTTGAGAGAGGATGTCTGAGAGTGATTAAGAACAGAGAGAGAATGTGTCGGTGGTGAGTGTGAGGGTTGAGTGTGTGGTCCTAAAGCTATCAACCACAATAATGCCACAAAGCTCCCAATAATGGAGTCCTACCATCCTCACATATCCCACATGCATGCACACGTAAATAATCCCCGTAGGGGTAACTCTGTCATTTCACAATTAATATTTTAATATGTCGGGACGGGTTGTTACAATCTACCTACCTTATAAAAATTTCGTCCCGAAATTTCATACAACGCATATACATATCAATACCCATAAAATAACCTCGGGTACATCTCTCTCATCCGGTCCTCGGCCTCCCAAGTAGCTTCCTCTACGGAATGATTCCTCCACAAAACTTTCACCAACCGCACTGTTTTATTTCGGAGCACCTTATCTTTCCAATCAAGTATCGTGACTGGCTCCTCATCGTAGGTCAAATATGGATTAATCTCTAAAGGTTGCAGTGGAATCACATGCGACGGGTCTGAAACGTAATGTCGAAGCATCGAAACATGAAATACATTATGAACTCTAGATAACTCCGACGGCAACTCAAGCCTGTAAGCTACTGCACCGACTCGCTCGGTGATCCGATAAGGTCCAATGTACCTAGGACTCAGCTTACCCTTCTTCCCAAATCGAACCACACCCTTCCAAGGCGATAACATGAGAAACACCCAATCGTCAACGTTATACACTCGGTCAGTAGCATGCATGTCCGCTAAACTATTATGGCGATCTTGGGCGGTTTTCAGATTAGCCTTAATAACCTGAACATTCTGAGTAGTCTCCTCTACTATCTCAGGGCCCACTAAAACTCTTTCGCCAACCTCTGACCAACACAAGGGTGTACGACATGGTTCCCCATAAAGTGCCTCGAACAGTGCCATCCCGATGCTAGAATGAAAACTATTATTATAAGCGAACTCCATCAAATCCAAACGTTGATTCCATGAGTCGCCAAACTACAAAACTGAGGATCTCAGCATATCCTCCAAGGTCTGAATAGTTCTCTCCGACTGATCGTCCGTCTGTGGATGATAAGCCGTGCTGTACAACAGTCTCGTACCCAACGCCTCCTGGAAAGCAGTCCAGAACTTAGAGGTGAATCGAGGATCGCGATCAGAGACAATACTCGCTGGAACGCCATGATACTTCACGATCTTCGATATAAATAGCTTGGCAAACCGATTCAACGAAAACTTTTCCCTGACCGAAATAAAATGCGCTGACTTCGTGAGTCGGTCGACGATCACCCAAATTCCATCATATCCATTCTGAGTACGAAGGAGCTTGTACACGAAATCCATAGTGATATCATCCCATTTCCACTGCGGAATGGGTAGGGGTTGCATCCCCAAACGGCTTCTTCCTCTCGGCTTTGACTTACTGACATATGATGCATCTGCCTACATACTCAGCGATTTCTCTTTTCATACCCGGCCAATAGTAGAACGGTCGAATGGTATGGTACATCTTCGTGCCTCCCGGATGCATCGCATAAGCTGAAATATGTGCCTCATCTAGGATATCCTTCTTTAACTCAGCATTATTCGGCACATACATCCTGTTTCTCTGCATAAGCATATCGTCTGATTCTCTGATTCGCAGGTCTTTCTTCTTACCATCATTCCTCAGCTGAATAAGTTCCTGAATCTCGTCGTCGTTCGTCTGAATCTCAAATATCCTGTCGATTAGGATTAGCCTAACTTGGAAACTAGCAAGCAAGGCTTCCTCTCGATTATCCACCGTCGAATTCTCTATTTCCAACTGCGCTCCAGTCGATCTCAACTCCGTAAGAAGAGGACTCGGCTCGCATGAAAAGCATTAATTTTGCCCTGAGACTTCCTGCTAAGAGCGTCAGCTACCACATTTACACGACCAGGATGATATTCAATCGTGCAATCGTAGTCGCTCAACAACTCAATCCATCGACGCTAGCGAAGATTCAATTCCTTCAGGGTAAAAATGTACTGGAGACTCTTATGGTCTAAAAAGATCCTGCATTTCTCACCATAGAGGTAATGTCTCCAAATCTTCAAGGCAAAAATAATGGCCGCCAACTCCAAGTCATGTGTAGGGTAATTCTTCTCATGAGGTTTTAACTGGCGTGAAGCGTAAGCAATCACCTTACCATACTGCATCAAAACGCAACCCAAGCCATTCAACGATGCGTCACTATAAATCTCGAAGTTACCATCATCGTCAGGAAGCGTCAAAACAGGAGCATGAGTGAGACAATACTTCAACTGCTGGAAACTCCGCTCACAATCATCATCCCACTCGTATTTGACGTCCTTCCTGGTCAACTTCGTCAACGGTAGTGCCATGATCGAAAAGTCTTTAACGAATAGCCGATAGTAACCTGCCAAACCAAGGAAGCTCCTCACCTCGGTGACGGTTCGTGGCTGTTCCCAATTCTCCACAGCCGTAATCTTCTGAGGGTCAACCTGTATACCCTGAGCTGAAACGACATGCCCCAAAAATGCTACTTCTTCCAACCAAAACTGGCACTTGCTGAACTTGGCATACAATCGATGCTCTCTCAATTTCTTCAACACCAACGACAGATGTCGAGCATGGTCAGCCCTTGACTTAGAATACACCAAGATATCGTCGATGAAGACAATAACGAACCTGTCAAAATACAGCTGGAACACCTTGTTCATCAATCCCATGAAAGCAGCTGGTGCATTAGTCAAACCAAATGGCATAACCAGAAACTCGTAGTGCCCATAACGAGTCCTAAAGGCAGTTTTAGGAACATCGTCACTCTTGATTTTCAACTGATAGTAGCCAGACCTCAAGTCGATTTTTGAGAACACACAAGCACCTCGAAGTTGATCGAAAAGATCATTGATACGCGGCAACGGATAACGGTTTTTAATCGTCGCCTGATTCAACTGCCTGTACTCGATGCATAATCTCAAGGTACCATCGTTCTTTCGAACAAATAAGACTGGGGCTCTCCAAGGCGAAGTAATGGGCTGAATAAACCCCTTCTCAAGTAATTCCTGCAACTGAATCTTCAATTCTCGCAACTCGGCAGGTGCCATTCGATATGGAGTCAACGAGATAGGATTAGTACCTGGCAACAAGTCAATGGTAAACTCCACGTCACGATCTGGCGGTAATCCATGTAAATCATCAGGGAATACGTCGGCGAAGTGTCTAACCACTCGAACATCCTCCAAGCTAGCAGGAACATCATCATGAAGTACTACGTGAGCTAAGTATCCCTGGCAACCTTTCGTCAACAACTTCTTGGCTCTCACCGCCGAAATAACGCCATGTCTAACTCCGCTACGCTCACCAACAAAAGTTATCTCTGGTAATTTAGGACGGTGAAAGGTCACTGATTTCCCGTAACAATCAATCTTGGCACGCTTGTAGTGCAACCAATCAGTGCCCAGAATGACGTCAAAGTCAACGATATCTAGCGGAGTGAGGTTAGCAGGCATAACCACGTCCTCCACTATCATGGGACATTCTAGATATACGTAATCCACGTAACACTTCTCCCCTCTAGGCATAGCAAACTCCAACTCATACCCCAGGGGTGAAGATTGAGGTTGAGTCAGTTGAGCAAATGTATGAGAAATAACAGAGTGTGTGGCACCACAATCAATCAAGACTCTAGCATAATGACTAAGAATATTCAACGTACCCATGATCAGATCCGGGTTGTTTTGCGCGTCCTGAAGCGATAGGTTATAGATACGACCCTGAGTCTGCTGACGTCCTCCTCGTCCTCGATTTGCTTGTATACCACGCCCCTGAGTGTTTTTTCCCTGGCTAGACTGCCCAGCCTGTCTCGAAGATCCAACACCACTAGCTGCAGCATCCATCTGCTGGGGCTGTCCCTCAGAATACCACTGAGAGCTACCTGCTGTAAACTGCTGCTGGGGCTAATATCCACCTGAATACTGCTGAGGATGAGGCATATACCCTCCGGAATACTGCTGCTAGGGAGGCATATATCCTCCGAAATGCTGCCCATATCCGCTCTGGTGGTAAGGATCCATGGGGTACTGCGGCTGGTACTGATCCGATGAATACGGCATAGGATCCCCCGAGTAATGAAAGGCTCCACCACGTCCCGGCTGAGCATAACCGCTAGGACCTGAATACTGCTGCACTGGCGCTGGTGGTGGCATAGTAGGCTACTGAGGCCTCTGCTGGATCTGGGGGCAGTTCTTGGCCTGATGCCCATCCTGACCACATGTGTAACATCCGCTCGATCCACGATGACACTCGCCATAGTGCCAGTTATTGCACCTACGGCAAATCAGAGCACTGCTACGGCCAGAGTTCCCTTGCCTCTGAAATCTACCGCCGCTGAAGAATCTACCACCGCCCCTCTGACCGGTGGCGCTATAACCTCCACTCGATGAACTCGAACTGGCCCTACTTCGTTTGAAGTTCTGAGTCTGCCGGGGCCCATGCGAGTACGGGTCTTTGCCTTTATTATTCTTACCCTAACTGGCATCCCTCTCATCATCACTATCACTCGGCAAGTTCTCCGAGTCCTCGATCTGTAGTAAGACCTCATAAAACTCGTGGTAAGTAGAGCATGGAATCGCCGTCACAATAGTGCGCCATTTCTTCTTAGTACCCAACTTAAATTGACGTAGCATCTCCGTCTGGTTAGAAGCGACATCCGGGTGATAGCGTGAGAGATCGGTGAATGTACGGTAGTAATCATTAGGACACATCTTCTTCTGTTTGAGTCTAGTGAACTCCTGTTTCTTTCCGTCGATGTAAACTGTATGGATAAACCTTCGGTAGAACAGTTCCTTAAATACTCCCCAATCGTTTGCTTCCTCCTCCGACATCCGCTTAACCAGTTCAATCCACCAAGAAGCTGGTTCTTTGGCCAAAAACCATTTTGTTGTCTCAACCCACTTATTCTGCTATAAACTCCCTGACTCGTCAAGATATCGAAAGTTTTCTCGATATACATGAACCATTTCTCAGAACCCTTGGGCCCCTCATTCCCTGCCAACGGGGTTATCTTCAGATTATGCACCGACTCTAAAGGGGTCCGCGAAGATGGGCGAATCACTGACTGTAGGGCATTAGCAATAGCTGCCCCTATGTCTGATACACTAGGAAAACTAGGTTCCCCAACGTGACGAGGCTCTCTACGAGGCGGCATAGTTTTGACAGAAGACATCAAGTCATTAGAAATTTCACAAAATATGCAAGACTACAACCTAGGGCTCTGATACCAAACTGACACACCCGTACCCGAAAGTAGGGCATGTTGGCCGTCACGTGAGTGTGACGTAGCCATGTGCGCTGTGCGGAAGCAAAGATCGATAACGAAGTACGAATAATTTCAAACTGAAATCTAGCAATCTAAATAGAGATGTGTGCTAGAGATATTACAATAATTATACATATTCAGAGCGTACTAAGTCAGTACAGTCAAGCATGAATTAAAGAGGTTTAATTACACCCTCGGTGCCATACATATGATAAATCTGTCAGAAAAAGGCCGGAAGATCCTCGAAGTGCCAAACTCGTACCTCAAGCTATCTAGAACCTGGAGGGGCGAAAAACAAAGGGAGTGGGTCAGCAAAAACAATTCTTTTCAAAATCAATTCTTTCTCAAAAGTCTAGCCCCTCTCCGTAAAACCTGTATAGTTCCCAGAAAATAATACGTACATATATATCTCAATCTTTCTCAGCATAAAACGTTTTCAAAGTATCTTATTGTATGTCGTGCAATGCAATTCAATGCCATCTGAATCTCATAAGTAATCCCATGTTATGCATTTCAATAATCTTATCGCTACTATATGTCATCTCAGCCCTCGGCTGTAAATATAGTTCATGATATCTCAATCTCATAATCATATCTACACTGTACATACATCAATATCTCATCATATCATCATCATCATCATCATCACTGTATCAATAATAAATGCTCTAGTGCTACAATCACGTGAAGACTGTGCGTATGAACGCGGGTCACCTACATGTCGTACCCACTCAAAAGTGGTCTATACGACAAAACTGTGCACCTACTTGGATCCAAGGCGAGCATGCGGTGCGGGAGGTGAACGACACGTGAAAGACTGTGCCCCTATCTCTGGGCGTGAGCACTAACAGTATGTACAGGTCTATGAGCTAACAATTCATGATATCTCATCATTTCACATCATATCTCATCATATTCGTTCTCAACTATGCATGTACTTACCTGGTACTTACTTGGCGTCCTCGGCACCACAATATGCATGAAATGTATAATTAAATACTCATGCATCAAAATCAAGTAATATGCAAGTTGATAAAACGTATTTTCCATTTCAAAAGTGATTCTGGGAAATCATTATATATATATAGGTTATACGAAAAATAATATTGCCCACTCACTGGTAAGTAGCTGGATCGTAACCCCTGTGTCGTGCCTAGCTACGGTCGTCCTCAGAATACGTCTCACCTATATGAGAAATTACTAAAAATACGTCATTTAAGTATATATACGTAACTACGGAAATAACTTCTCATACATAGCTCAATTTTGGTATTTGAATATACCAACGTGACCTACTCGTCGTCACGAACATCCCCATATTTTTAAAATAATTTTTCATTATTCCACACGCCCCCACGCGCCTGACGTGGCACGGACCCACGCGCAGTGCACACTGAGACGCCGTCAGGAATATTCCTGGAATATTTCGTCAGGTAACGACGTCAGAATATTCCATCAGTTTTGACGAAATATTCCAACTCCGGTTGTCTTCTCCGGCGACTATTTCGCCAGAATTTCTGAGAATTTTTCAAATTGTCCTATCTTGCTCATTTTTCATCCTTTTTGACCCATTTTTCTTCCTATGTGCTCCAAATTAAGTGTAGAACATGAATATACCTTCAAAAACCTTGAAAAAGGTCTTAGATTTCCTCGGGGACGAACTCCAAAACTGGCCAACTCCGATGTGTGTGATCCCGACGTCCAAACTCCTTCAACAAACTACTCCGAGTCTCCTTAGAACCTCACAAAGCTCGTTGTGATCTCAGATTGTCCTAAAACGTAACGTATGAAAAGTTGATGAATAATGCCAAATATAAACCTTGAGTTTTGGACGTGAAATCGTCGTAGTTCTTACCTGAAATTAGTATGGTTGAGTTCGTATGGTCTTCACGAGTCTGAATATGCAATTTGTTTCGTCGATCTACAAGGTTTTGGTATGGGTTGTGAGTGTGCCGTGTGTATGAAGAGGAGAGAAAGAGAGATGGCGTCGAGAGGTAGAGAGAGAGGATGTCTGAGAGTGATTAAGAGCAGAGAGAGAATGTGTCGGTGGTGAGTGTGAGGGTTGAGTGTGTGGTCCTAAAGCTATCAACCACAATAATGCCACAAAGCTCCCAATAATGGAGTCCTACCATCCTCACATATCCCACATGCATGCACACGTAAATAATCCCCGTAGGGGTAACTCAGTCATTTCATAATTAATATTTTAATATGTCGGGACGGGTTGTTACAGAAAACGTGGGGAACAAGTATATAATGTTTGTTCCTTTAAGTATTCAACAAGTTTCTTACAATTTAATGAAAGTTATCTATTTTCTATTTAAGTGAGTTGCATCTTAGGCGGGTGTCTAGGCGGGTCTAGGAAGGCTAGGTGAGTGCTTAGGCAGTCTAGGCAGGCGCCTCAGTAGGTCTAGGGGTCCTTTCTTAATTTTCAAATGCCTAGATATTAATCGGAGCAGTGGCCAACCGCCTAGCGCCTAGGCGGCGCTAAGCGGGGATTATTAGAACAGTGCCCTTGATTGACAAGAAAGCTTTTCAATGGCTTGTTAATTAGGTTTCGTCCAAGGCATTGTTGACCTCAAAGAGATTTCATGTTTTTGTGTTATTAGGGCTCAAAGTCTTATAGTTTGTTTTCAACATTACAGCTAGCTACAGTTTTTTTCTTTTTTATTTTTTCAAATTTTCAGATTTTATGTTTTTTAGTTTTATTTTTATCATTAATATTAGTTAAAATTTACATAAATATCCGTGTCATTTAATGAATAGATAAGAACCTTTGGATGTTCTAAAAATTAAAGGCTACAAAGATGTGAAATCTTAACCCTGGAATTTCACTATTGACTATGTATTTTGGGTTACATTTTTTAGTTAATTTGTAATTCCGTAAATTTTAGGAATTAAATCGAATAGTTATCAGGTTTGAATTTTCGTAGTTAATCTTTAAAACGTGTTGACCTTTCGAGGTCACAAGTAACGTTTTCGAATAGATCTAACCATGAGGGCATAGGCAAAAGCCGTTTGCGAGTCTGAATTATAATGGTATAGTTACGGACATTTGAAGTCATTTTACTAAACTATAGATTTTAAATTAATTAAACTCCCATAAGGAAGAAGCCCAATCAAATTCAAGCAAAAATAAGGGGACCAATCAGCTATAAGGACAAGTGACCAATCAAATTAAAGGAACTGAGGACCAATCAGAAATTAGTGAGAGAGAGACAACCAATTATTAGGAGATGAGAGAGAAAGCTCTGAGCCTTCCCTTCAACCCGTACACCCACGACAAATTGGTTTCGACCCGATTCTAATTATGGCGATTTTCGCCATTTTTTCTGTTGAAATTCACGCATCCACCACCTGTAACCTCTTCCACAACCCCCACCTACCTTATTTGCCCAAATTTGAGGATTTTAAAGTGCAAAACTGTGTAAAACCGTGTTGGTGACCGGTGGAGTTTTGATGGCAATCCCACCGTTCCGGCGAGTCTCACCACCGTTAATCTAACTCCCTTGGACCCAAGAACAAGACCCAACTAGTTGTAGGGACGTCAAAACACCAAGGAAGGAGAATCGAAGCTCACCCATTCTAGGGTTTTCAATGGGTGGGAGCCAATTTGAGGCCTTTCTCGACCGAATTGGACTTGGCCACATGTATGAAACTTGGTCTACTCATTGAGATCTTCATTCTGGTAACATTTGCAAATTTTTAGAAAAAGTCAAATTTTCCAGCGAGTTTGGGCGGCGCGTGGGCCGAGGCACCCCCTGACCACCCTAAGCTAAATTTGATGCCCCGATTCCATATTTGACATCCGATTAATGGAATTCAGTCATTTGAGTATATTTTCGTTAAAGTCTGCCACTTGAACATTTTAACAATTGACGATCCATTCTTTGGATATTTACTAGATCAGGAATCCGACGTACAGATCTTTCCGAATTGAATATTTAAGTTTGTAAAACTAAACGTTAATCGTTACTTGAATTTGTGACTGGCGGAGATCCGACTGTCGGATCGTGATTAAATTTTAGTATTTCGTTCTAGAAGCATAATGTGTATTTTTGGAAGTTACAGATCGGAAATCCAAGTTGCGGAACTTTCGGATCGAGTTACGTAGGGTTGTGGACCCTATCGTCGACCTTTGACCGACGGTTGACTTTTGGTCAACCGGTCCCAAATCATTCTAGAACGTCCTTGGGGGATGTGATTTATGTAAGTTACGTGGTTTATCACTTGGATTTTGAGACGTGATTTGATATTTGTTCTAGGCAACGAGCGTTCGTGACGCTTCGACATTCGTGCTAGGGAGTTGTAGCACAGACTCTAGTGAGTGACTTTAATATATGTGATATTGGTGATTACCCTCTTTTCATAACAATTATCCTATGTAGATATGAGTTGGTTTTATAATTATGTTTTCTATAAAATTGTTATTTTTTTATATTTATCCATTGATGTAGTTTTATGCAATGTGATTTGACGTGCATATTGGAAATATGGTTTGTTTGTATAATTGGCTTGATGTGATGAAATGTGAAGGCTAGTAGTGGACCGTTAACCCATTGTCATGGGGTTTGTTGCTTCGAAACATGTTTCACCCCTTGTTTCATTACCTCATTTCTTGTTTCGTTGAGCCATTCTACATTTAATATTTGTGCTTTGTTTTGTTTCGTTCAACCCTTCTAAATTGAGTACTTGGTTCATGTATTGTTTCCTCGAGTTGTTGTCATATTCTTGGACTTCCGCTCAATTTCGTTAAGGGATTCAAAACTAGGTTTAGTTGGGGTTCTGTTGAGTGGTCAGGTTCCCTGCTATGTCTGGATTTTGTTGAGTTGTCCAGAATCCCTCGTGCTTCACGATTTCGTTGAGTGGTCTAAAATCGTATCTAGCTTGGATTTCGTTGAATGGTCCGATATTCATTGTACTCCACGATTTCGTTAAGAGGTTCAGAATTGTATCCACTCGGATTTCGTTGGAAGGTATGGAATCCCTTCTACTCCGTGATTATGTTAAGTGGTCTAGAATCGTATCTTGGTTGTATTCCGTTGAGTGGTCTAGAATTCCGTTTAGTATTATGGTTCCGTTGAGAGGTCCAAAACCTGATTAATTGCTTTGTTGATTCTTCGAATCGAGTTTGGATTAAGATAGCTTCAAAGATGTAGGCTTCGGCCGAATTGTGCCACTCTAGCCCTACTTTTCATTGTGTTGTATAAGTTTATGATTTTGAGCTTTTGTGATTTGTTTCAAATGAGCCGTTCGATGTCTGGGTGACTCCTTCAGGATTTTCATTGACTTGATTATGATTTCATAAAATATGATTTTATATTTGATGTTTATAAACTATGATCGATGGTTGGTTTTTAATATTATCACATATGTTGAATTATTGTCACTCACATGAGCTTTGCGGCTTATCCGGGTTGTTTTTTGCCTAGTGCACCATTCCCATGGTGTAAGGAGCGTTTGTACAGGTTTAGTGATACAAGAAGCTTTGGGGTAGTAGACAGAGTTCATAAAGCTTGGAGTGTTAGGTTACCTCTATACTTTTTGTTGCATAGTTGCTATAAATATTCCTAATTTCTGTTCAGTATTTCAGTTGTATTTCTGGTTTTCCCCTACAGTTCACCGTCACGCGTCAATTCTGGACGTAGGTCGGGATCGGGGC
Organism: Crataegus laevigata; assembly: GCA_963580275.1. Classification (NCBI taxonomy): domain Eukaryota; kingdom Viridiplantae; phylum Streptophyta; class Magnoliopsida; order Rosales; family Rosaceae; genus Crataegus; species Crataegus laevigata. Next base: position 9,904,945 of record OY756939.1, on the reverse strand, counting down.
ATGACAAAAGAAGTGTAAAAATATTTGTCCCTTGATCCTATCCAATATATATATATATATATATATATATATATATATATTATAACATATATTTCATTGAACTACATAAAAAAATATGTTTGCATAACACTCCTCAACATTTAACTAGAATACTATAACATTAAAATTAACACACGTTACAAATCAGTTGAAAATAAAGGGTTTATGATAAATTTAAAAAATTCTCTACAATCTCACAATTCTCAAATACAACTTCAATTCCTTTATTCTTCTCCATAAGGAGGCATTTACAAGATTACAAAAGAGCAATACTAGGAAATAAATCAATACAATCCTTTGTCTACAAGACAATGAAACCTTGACTAAATCAAATCATATAAATTCACTAAATAAATCATATCCAAAAGTACTTTCCTTTTTATTTTCCAACAAAGTTAATATGCATTTATTTATGTTTAGCTACCATTGGTTTGGGTTGATGCTATCCACATACGCATTTTTTATTTCCAAACACTCCCGGTTAATTTATATTTCTTAATCTTATTCAGTTCATTCGATCCAACAATCGAAATTAAAAATAGTGTGTGAGAGGTAAATAGGAATATGTGGGTAGCACCACTCTTTCTTGATCACCACACTTCTTCAACCGCTGCCTTCAGCAATATTTCCCTCCATCTATTGTAAGAACTTGGATAGAATGTAAAGGAGGATGCTTCACTCATGCAGTAAACCATGAACGCGGGATTTGATCCTAGATTTTCTTGCTAGCCATAAGCTAGATCATTTGAAATGGTCAAATAAAATAACTGCACCTGCACTCTCCATCTCATGCAAATAAAACGAAAACTACCCATAAACAGCTTCATCAAAATTTAGTTTCTAAATTGCCACATCAATTTTTTTTTTGGGGGGTGCTTTCATCCCCATTTAAATACGTAAAAAATTTGTAGCTGAAGAAGTTAAATGCAATTAATCATGCACACAAGATGGTATTCGATTCTCCTTTCTCGTTTCTACAAATATGTCATAGAACGAAAAGATCACATGATCTTATTACTTGTAAGATCATGCAGCATGTTGATATAATTTCAGAAATTCACATATTTATGACTGTGATTTTGTAGTTAGTGTTAAAGTCCCATAGAATAATACTAATTTCTCTTTTTTCTTGTTAAAAGGAAAAATTGACACAAACAACTTTGATTAAGTTAAGAAGATGTGGTACCTTGGACAAATCGAACAAAAAAAAACGAAATGCACAGATGATGTCTCGGTCTGGTGCGGTCCAATGGTCCCCAAACACACATCGATCCATAGCACATCTCGACTTCACTCGTGATGCAGCTTTCTCCATCTGGGTGCATTCACAAAAGAGAGTTCGAAGATGATATCTGGATCCATTCAGAAAAGAGCGTTCCAGTGCTGGCAAGGTTACTTTTTTTTGTGAAATCTTCTTCTCAGGTGTCGTTTTTGGAATTTTAGTTAAGGGACTTGTTTAATATTTTTAGGCATCGAAGTTTAAGAAGACAACCGAAATGTAGCTATAATTCAGTTGCATACATAACCCAGCGAATTAACGAAACATGAGATCTACAGATATAGGTTAACATAAGCATGATTATTAGAGGAGAAGATGTGTATTTTAGCAATGTTTCTGTTGTAGTTGTTGCACTTTCTATCCAGCTGTGCATGTTGTTTATACCTAAATGTGGTCAAGGTTTGCTTACCTGGCCACACGGTGAAATGAGTGGACCTCAATTGAAACCCCAACTTTATAACAAAAGCCCTAACTTATTCCCCCTCGCAAGAAAAGCATATATACAGCACCCTAAAACTCGAACAAGTTGTGCCATCACAATTGTAATTTTAATTACTAATTATTGAAAAACTGAGGAAGAAGATGGCTAAAACTTTGAAGTCAATCTGCCTTTCTGTGCTTTTTGTTATGTTCATCGTATTTGCAGTTGCAGGTAAGAACGAAGGTCTTTCTACGTGTATCGGAAATAGTTGTCACGTAATGTAATATTTCACATGTTATAATACAGACAGAAGACATAGTTGATATATGTCTTACTTCCATGGTGCATCAACAAAAAAACAAATGCACATGTTATAATTTGAGTAAAATAGTAATATCACGTGATAATGTTTCAAGTATATAGAAAAATCTCTAGTAAACTCCATTGACCCTTCCTCTCCATTTTTCCTTATTTATTGTATTTCGATCTTCATATATGACTATATATGTTTCTTGCACAATGCAGATAGCGGCCTTGTAGGATGCCGTGATTGGTCGTATAGTAGCACATGGCAGGGTGCATGCTTGTGGAGTCCAAACTGCAACAAGGCATGCACAAAAGAAGGTGCGTCTGCTGGAGCCTGCGTACTTTTCAAATGCGTTTGCTATGATGGTAAAAGTTGTCCGCAGGGCCACCGCCCTGCACACTAGCTACACCTACATGCAATTTCTATACTATGTAAATTACTTACGAAGGTTTCGTACGTAATGTTCGCTTACTCGTATGTATAGTAAGCCAAGCGATGTAAAAGTACGAAAATTTTTACGCATGATGATGTTGTTTATTTGTAGACTGTGTAAGATTGTAATTCTATATCATATTTCCTTCTGCTTGTGGTGCAAAAATAGGGTGAACAGAGGGAGGGGAAGGGTAAGAGAGATATATCGGGAAGGTCAATTGACATATAATCACACTCCAACCTATTTGTGCACTTACTTTGTTAATGAAAAAATCCATCTGTTGACGAACAAACCTAAGGGGCACAATTAACCTAAGCTAAGGAACAAACTAATTAATCTCGATTACCCACCCACTTAAACCACAACACACTACCTAGAAAAATTTCTCTCGTCATCTCACACATTTAGATGGCTACAGCAGTTTTGGCTTACATGTTTTTTGTAAACCAAAAGATAAAAAGATCGATCCTTAAAACAATGTATACATTCGTTGGAGTTTTTAAACCTAAAAACAATATTTCTCACTTATATCCTTAAAACAATAAAAACTAGTACTAATTATTTAAAATAGTCAAATTAGTCTAAACATTATAAACTTCTACACTCAAGTTTAAATTCCTCAATTTATAATCCCGATAAGATTACAATATAAATAGAATAGATCAAACTTTATAACGATTTAAAGAAAGATATTAATTTGTCGATTTTGTTTTTGGTCATGCATGATTTGGTGTGATCATTATATGGTAAAGACAGCTTAATACCTTCCCCCCAGTCATCAAAATTCAATCAAAACTATTTACTTGTCATATGCCTAAAATATTAATAAAATCAGTTTTTTTTTTTTTTAACGCGTGACACATATGAACAAGGATGAATTTTATTTGTGTCCGGTAAATAATTCAATGTATTTGCTAAGGGACTTTGACGCTAAAAGACAAAGTGGGCACAAATTGAACGGTAAGAATACAAAAAACGTGAATTCGAATCTCGTGAGAGGGATCGGCGAAAGAGAAAGAAAGAGGAGAATATGTCATCGGACGGTCCGTCCGTTCAGTTCCCCCACCCGATCTCTTTTGCAAAACGCGGGACCCACCGTCTCTGTTCTATCGAAGCTTCTGGATTTTATTCCACCCGAAAAGCAAAAGTTCCCGGGTATTTCGTCATTCTAGCCTCTCCCCGCAACACGCGTCTTCTGCGTGGTTGACTCTCTTCGCGACTAAGGCAAGCATGAGCGAGGGCAAGACCGTCATTTCGCTCTTCTCCAGGCAGGCATATGAAAGGGACCAGCGAATCCACCAAACAGAGACCCTCATTTGTAGGTTTTTGGGGAATTTTGAACAAGAAAGCGAGTAGGAAGTTGAGTCGAGTTCTCTCTGATTTTGTGCGTTTGCTCCCGATTTTCCAATGGAACGAGGCGGCGGCGGTGGATTTAGGGGAAGGGGAAGGGGAAGAGGAAGAGGGAGAGGCAGTGATGGTGGTGGTGGTGGAAGAGGTGATCCTGGCGGCTATGGCAGAGGAGCTGGAGGGAGAGGTGGAGGAGCAGGAGAGAGAGGAAGAGGCAGTCATGGCGCCGGTGGTAATGTTGGTGGGCCACAGTTCCACCACCATCAGCCGCAGCAACAGCAGCCACAGCCGCGGCAGCCACAGCAACAGCAACAGCAACCGCCAAATCAGAATCTGAGTCCACAAACTAGGCCTAATCCATGGAATACTCCCGCTTCTACCAGAGTATGGGGGCCCAGAGCGCCTGCTCCGCCTGCATCTCCGGTCGGATCGGCCCCGAACATCTCTCCTGCTGCAGGTATGGATTTTTCTTCTTTTTTTTTCATTTTGGTCTTTTTTCAGATACAATTGTAATTAGTAATTGAGACGGTAGACTTGGAAGCATACGTAATTTGTAGATTTAATTATTGCAATTCTATTCCTAATTTTGAGCTGATTTAGCTTTACTGTTTAGGGTTTCTGAGGTATGCATTATGTGTGTTACATATAATGATGTATGATAAATTGTGTGCTTTTTGCTTGATCTTCTTTGTTTCAACTGACCCAGTAGGGAGCGGTTTTGCGGTATGTTTGGTTCGAGCATTTGATTGATTTACTAAGAAATGTTACACGTTTGTTATAAATATTGGATTAACAATTCGATTTGGAGTCCAGTTTTCGGAAACAAATTAATTTATATGTGTGAGAAAATTGTTTGTCAGAGTTAAGACAACTTAGGTTTACTGACTCTGTATTTTGTTCTGTGGGTCGTTTACTACAGTTAGTCCGGTTATTTGAATTTGCTTAGATAATTAGGGTTGGTGATACCTTTTGCTTTTTCTTCACAGGTACTCTTGTTCCTGCAATGCAATCAATGGCAATTTCACAGACACCCCCTTCATCTTCTTTGGAAAAGGCAAGCAATCATGTGCCAGTGAAGCGGCCTGATCATGGGGGGATGACAGCTATCCGAACTGCTAGGCTCCGCGCTAATCATTTTAATCTCAAGTTCAATCCTGAGAGTATTATAATGCACTATGATGTTGATGTTAAGCCAGAACACCCTGCTAAGAATGGCCGTCCAGTGAAGATGGCAAAGTCTGAACTTGCTGCAATCAGGAAGCAGTTATCCACGGATGATCCTTCGAATTTTCCCTTGTTAAGTACAGCATATGATGGTGAAAAGAACATATTCAGTGCAGTGCCGTTGCCCACTGGATCATTTAAGGTGGAAGTTCCTGAGGAAGAAGGCACACGGTTCAGTTCGTACATTTTTACTATAAAGCTTGCAAAGGAGCTGCAGCTTTGCAAGTTGAAGGAGTACCTAAGTGGTCAGCTGTTGGATATCCCTCGTAACATATTACAGAGTATGGACTTGGTGATGAAAGAGAATCCAACTAGGCGCATGATTGCTTTTGGGCGAAGCTTTTACCCCACTGAATCTCATCCAAACGATGACCTTGGATATGGTGTTGCTGCCTTCAGAGGCTTTCAGCATGGCTTGAAGCTCACTTCTCAGGGTCCTACCTTGTGTCTGGATTACTCAGTCTTGGCATTTCATAAGCGCATGTCAGTTATTGATTTTCTCCAACAGCAAATAAGGGGATTTACTTTAAATAATTTCCAGAGTTTTAGGAGAGATGTTGAGGATGTATTGAAGGGATTGCAAGTTAACGTGACTCACCGCAGAACCAAGCAGAAGTACCTCATTAAGGGGCTTACTGATAGGAATGCAGGAGATATTACATTTGATGCTGTAGACATAGATGGCCAGAGTCCACCTACGAAAGTTAGACTTCTTGATTATTTCAGGGACAAATACGAGGAGATTCGGTACAAAAACATTCCTTGCTTGGATTTGGGGAAAAATGGTAGAAGGAATGATACCCCAATGGAGTTCTGTGTCTTAGTTGAGGGGCAAAGGTATCCAAAGGAGTATTTGGGCAAAGAAGCAGCCATTATGCTGAAGAATATCTCATTGCCTTCACCAAGAGATAGGCAGAATAGTATATACGGCATGGTACGATCTAATGATGGACCTTGCGGGTAAGTGGAATTTCTGTCCCTCCTTTTTCTTGTAAATTAGACTTTATTGAACTTCTACTGTTCATTTGGATTTCTTGAATTCAGTATTCCTCTTGCATGGAAAATTGTAAACTAGCGTATATGATTTTAGTTAGTAGGTAGTTGCTTTCTCTGAATTGAGAAGTGAGCACTCTTATTCTGTTATAACACATTTACGAACATGCTGGTGATAGTGGACTCGTTTGCATGTACTGGGCTGGGCATTAAGATAACGGTTTACACATGAAAATGGGTTGTAGAAAAACATAGTGGTTTTAGGGAAATCTAAGCATTAGAATCATAACCATACATGAACATGCTTATAATATGCAGATAGCTATTACCATTTGGAGTAACTTTATTCAGCCATGATTAGCTTTGATCCTGATTCTTTTGTTATTGGCAGCGGTGGCATCATTCAGAATTTTGGATTTGAAGTCAACCAGAATATGACACCAGTAACAGGGCGTGTGATAGGCCCTCCTGAGTTGAAGTTGGGTGCTTCTGATGGCAAGGTGGTGACTAAGGTGACTGTTGACAGAGAGAAATGCCAATGGAATCTGGTTGGGAAGACAGTCGTGGAAGGAAAACCAATCATGCGTTGGGCTGTTCTTGACTTCAGCAGTTATGATCGTTATGGACTGGACCCTAACCAGTTCATCCCAAAGCTCATCGCTCGGTGCAACAAACTGGGAATCAGAATGGAAGAGCCTCTTTTGTATGAAGCCACTTCCATGAGGCCATTCTCTAGTGTTCAGATGCTTCGTCAGCTGCTTGAAAACGTTAATGAAAAGGCCAAAAAAGAAGGCAAAGGTTACTTGCAACTACTTGTTTGTGTAATGGCAAAAAGAGACCCTGGTTACAAGTATCTGAAGTGGATCGCTGAGACTCAAATTGGTATAGTGACACAATGCTGCTTGGCAAATATGGCCAACAAAGCAAATGACCAGTACCTTGCAAATCTTGCACTGAAGATCAATGCCAAGCTTGGAGGCAGTAATGTAGAGCTAATTGATCGGCTCCCCCTCTTAGGGGGTGCAGGCCATGTTATGTTTGTGGGGGCTGATGTCAATCATCCTGCTGCGCGAAACACAACAAGTCCATCAATTGCAGCTGTTGTTGCCACTGTAAACTGGCCTGCTGCAAATCGTTATGCTGCAAGAGTTCGACCCCAGTACCATCGCAAGGAGAAGATAATAAAATTTGGAGACATGTGTCTCGAGCTTGTTCAAACTTACGAGCGGTTGAATAAAGTCAAGCCAAACCAAATTGTTATCTTCCGTGATGGAGTCAGTGAGGGCCAGTTTGATATGGTTCTCAACGAAGAGTTAGTAGATCTGAAGGTGGCTTTGGAAAGTATAAAATACTATCCAACCATCACACTTATTGTTGCCCAGAAGCGGCACCATACTCGTCTGTTTTTGGAGAATCCAAGGGATGGGGGTTCCACGGGCAATATCTCACCGGGAACTGTTGTGGACACCACAATCGTGCACCCGTTTGAGTTTGACTTCTATCTCTGCAGTCATTATGGAGCTCTTGGGACAAGCAAACCCACGCACTACCATGTTCTTTGGGACGAGCACCGGTTTACTTCTGACCAATTGCAGAAGCTCATATATGACTTGTGCTTCACTTTTGCAAGGTGTACCAAACCTGTATCATTGGTCCCACCGGTGTACTATGCTGACCTCGTGGCATACAGGGGGCGATTATACTTTGAGAGTACGGAGGGACAGTCTCCAGCGTCAGTATCCTCCGCCTCCTCCTCCTCATCCTCGGCGCATTCACCGCTGTCAGTGTCTTCTCTCGATGAAAGGTTTTGCAGGTTGCACGCTGAACTGGAAAACAATATGTTTTTCGTATGAAGGCCAAAGCATGATCCCACCGATCTCGTTTTGTGGAACAGGAAGGTTATGGTACCGTAAGTTGGCAAACCCGTACGCAATTCCAACCTCCTGAAAAGGAGTTTGTGCGTGAATCTAATGGGTTGTTGTGTCGTAATGTTATGTGAGAGTTCAATCTGAAACAGCAGTAAATCCTTTGTGGTCTTAGGTATATCTCTGTGTTTCTTTCTTGTGCGTTGTATGAAATATTGTGGGTTTGATATGGGTTACAATGTTTATGAATGTGAGAACGTTGGATGATATTTATGGGAATGGAAAGTTAATCTGTTTGTTAACCTCCTGCTTTGGTTAATTGAATTACCATTTAATCTGTGTTACTTTAATTTACACTAGTACTCTCTGATATTATAATCTCGTGTTACTTTAACTACGATATTGTTTTGTTCAATGGTGAATTAAGGTACATAAACAAGTAGAGAAAGGGAGTGTCAAGTGTGAACGATGCTGATTTATTTGAGTGAAACGCGAGACTTCCTCCTACTAAAGTAAAAACGAGGAGCGGGTGAGGAGAGAAGGGGAGTGTGAATGGTATTGATTTGAAAGAAACATGAGACTTCTTCAATTAAGGTAAAAACGAGGAGATCTAGGGAGTGTGAATGAAATTGATTTGAATGAAGCACGAGATTTCCTCTGACTAAAATGAAAATTGGGTGTCACTAGATCACCGGGTCATTTGATGGTAAGATTAATACAATATTGACACTATATTAATAAAATATTAAGCATTTTCATTATCGCTTAGAATTACGATCTAGTATTATTCCTCTTCATTTTCTTATGTTCTTAGGGCATGTTTATGTATATGTAATCAAAATGAAAATGTGAATTGAATTCTAATTACGGAGTCTTCCGGTGTTTACTACATTGAGGAATAAAAAATGCAATGGGGCCCACACAAATTTTGGAATTAAATTCCTTGTATTGGTGGAATTGGATTCCCTACATCTAGATGATAATCAAATTCTTGATTGCTTGGGCAATCGGAATGATACTGTTGTGCCCTTTATGCCCTCACTTACTTTTTTTATTTCCAAAACTATCATTTATAAACTTATTAACCTTAGTTTAATTATGCACAACTCCTTACTTTTTTTTATTTCTAAGTTCATTCACACTATGCACAACTCTATCCATATGTCAAAGAGAAGAAACTACAACTTGAGCAGAAAATTTAAATATTAAAGTAAATGCTTAAATTTATAAATATTTAAAAAAAACAAAAAACAAAAGCATTATAGTGTGTCTATGAAATAAAAAAGCAATTAAATTTTTTATATTACTATTATATATTATATCAAATTTTATTTAAATATATATATAATATTTGATTTGGGACAAGGGCATTTTAGTAATCATACTGGTTTATATTCCGATTCTGCTAAATTAGTAAACAGCTTTATGGAATTGATATCATTTCTATTCTGATTCCAGAATATTTAAGTAAACAGTTTCAACAGAAATTCGATTCTAACTCCTCAATTCAATTCCTCATATTTTCATTATAGTTACTTTAATTTATGGGAATGGAAAGTTAATCTGTTTGTTAACCTCCTGTTTTGGTTAATTGAATTTCCTTTTAATCTGTGTTACTTTAATTTACACTAGTACTCGCTGATATTATAATCTCGTGTTACTTTTACCACAAGATTGTTTTGTTCAATGGTGAATTAAGGTACATAAACAAGTAGAGAAAGGGAGTGTGAACGGTGCTGATTTATTTGAGTGAAACGCGAGACTTCCTCCAACTGAAGCCGAGGAGCGGGTGAGGAGAGAAAGGTAGTGTGAATGGTATTGATTTCAAAGAAACATGAGACTTCTTCAATTAAAGTAAAAACGAGGAGATATAGGTAGTGTGAATGAAATTGATTGAATGAAACACCAGATTTCGTCCAACTAAAATGAAAATTGGGTGTTGCTTGATCACCTGGTCATCTGATGGTAAGATTAAAACAATATTGATATCACCATTGTGATAGTAAATTGATACAATATTGACACTATATTAATGAAATATTAAGTATTTTCATTGTCGCTTAATATTACGATTTAATGATATTCATTTTTCATTGTCTTAGGTTCTTAGATTTGATTAACGTTAAATGTGAATTTGAACTAAATTATCATGACTTGCCTATTATGAGATTCGAGCCCACTTCAGACCCCTTAGGTTAGATAATATATCAATTCCTCAATCCCTAAATTTTTTAATCCCAATCCTATATTTCAATTCTACCCCAATCTCATACCTCAATTTTGTTTTAAAACTCTCCACACCACCACAATTTGTTTGAAAATTTAAGGAAGTTTTTTGGTGTTTTAAACTCAATTTGTCACTGGTCAGTTTGATTGCTTGTTTGGTTGTTGATGATTAATTTGTTTTACAAAGTTTTATATACATATTATGTTATATATTAAAATATTTAAGTCCCGTAAAGTTTCGCTTCTCAAAATTTTTGTTTAAGTGAGGATATCCAATAAACGCCCTGCCTTCATCGTTTCCTTTTAAAACATTGGTGTTCTTTAGGAATGAGGATCCTCTCCGGATTCTCTTTGTGAGGATCCCGGAGATTTATAAATCGTGTCCGTTCATTGTACATCGTGGATCAGAAATTATTTTATTTTTTAATTATAATTAAGTATAAATAGTACCTGACGAAAAACCAGTCACACAATATACAATAAATAAATACGCTTTATGAATATCAGTATCCTCCCAAAAGGATACTTCTTCGTTCTTTAGTGGCGCCAAATCGTTTTGAGGACTTCGTGTTCGGTTCGTGTGGGTGATATTTGAATCGATTCATGGTACAAAACATGGAAGGTTTAAATTTGGGAAATAGATTCTCTCCCTAGCGTTTACTCAGGATCCTATTAACCCACAAATAAGGACTGTTAGATGAAAATTTAACAATTATAATTATTATAACTTTAAAATGATTCCTTATTTGTAGTCGTTAGATTTTCATCTAATAGCTCTTGTGTGTGAGTAAATAGAATCCTGAATAGATGCTTCGGAGAGAATCCAAAGAAGGCTGCAGGCACTGTTGTCTTTACTGTTGTTCTCTGTGGTCAGAAAAACCTATCAGCTTGCTTGTTTCAGTTGCATTACCGATGCTACTCAGAAAATGAATGCTGCGAGTTTCAGGTTTGCGCAGAGTTTATAAACAGGAATGACACTTTTTTAGGTCAATTTTTTTTTATTAATGATTTATGCACACTCATGTTTATTTTTGTTTCTTAATTTTTCTTTAGTTAAAAGGCCATAAATGTACAGGATTGGGTAGAGAGGGGGAAAAAAAGATTTATGGAAATCATTTCTCTATATGTTTTGATTATTTTTGTTAGAAAATATTAGTATTTTGGTTTATTTTGTTAGGTTAGGATTTGGGCGTAGGTCATCCGAGTTAGAGTTTTTTTAATTTAATTATCTAGAAATAGAGCTTGTAGTTTAGTATGAAAAACAGGCTAATCATGATGTAGGCTCTTGAAATTTTATAGCCGTTTCAACATTTAAATTTATTTAATAATATTCTTATTATTTTGTAGTCTTATTTAGTTATTTGCATATTTAACTGCTTTGGGATCTCATCATAATATATCTAAATGTTTTGGTTATTTTAATGGCTCTCCCTCTGTATTATTGCATGCATGTATGCTGGAATTGTTTGACTTGCGGTCCTTACCCTAGATTCCAAAGAGCTGAAAGATCATCTCATTTGTGGTGCATATTTTTACTTGTTTTTTGTTTGATAGACTAATCTAGGGGAGGCATATGAGGGGTTGGCAAATGGGTGAATGTAAAGTCCTCTTGAGGCTCTATCGGGACCACAAAATGTCCAGGTTATCTGCAGACGTACAAGCTGAAAGGGTGGTTGTTTCTGCTGGAGATTCCCCTTTTCTGTATGTAAGGACAGTGGCAGAGAAACATGTCATGAATTCAGAGACTAAGGGTTGGATATATTTATTGATTGGGTTGGTGGGGTTGGGGGGGTAGTTGCTGTCTGTGCAAACTTATCAAGAAGTGCAGAAGTGTGGAAGTTCTTCTTCAGTCCAAATTCAAAAATCGTTGTGGAATTTGAGCAAGCTTGATATTGACCACTCCAGTAAAATGGACCAACTTGTTATTTGGATGGTGAGTGAAAAGCTTTTGGGTAAATGTGGAGATGGCAGGTTGAAACTTGAGATTGGGGTGTTGGTGATTTTGGTACTTGCATTTGGTGATGATTGAGGAGAAATTCTTGGGTTCAGGCGTTTGTATAGTTTAGGAGAAATTCTTGCATTCGGATGTCTGTATATAAGTGGATTGAACAAATTTTACAACTTCACTGCCTAGGTTCATTAGGATTAGGTCAGATCTATGAAACTATTTTAGTGTGATTTAGTTAATAATGTTGTGAGAATAACTAATCGTTGGATTTATATCTTTCAATCCTAATCCTAACCGTTCATTTTAGGTAGTACTAACCACTACTCAGTATATATATTGAAGCAAAATTGCAGGCTTTGATGTACCAAATAAAGTACTCATCACATTTTGGTTGGATAGATAATAATTTTACACTCAAATATTCCGCACTATACAAAAATAGCCATTTTTGGAAGAAATAAGGGGAGCAAACAAAAAGACCCAACAGAGACACTCCAATCCCATCACCACTAGACTGCTTTCAAAGAAGATGGGTATTTCATAAATTCGGAACAACGTCTAGCAGTGGAGAAAGACAGGAGCGTCATTGTAAATATATCCTGATACGAGTATAACACTCATCATGTAAACTCCGCTAAACATGTAAGAAGCCTCTCCCTCACAGTGATGCTTCAGTTGCTTGTGATGATTGAGATAAGTTCATTGGCTGTCCACGTCACCAAGGAGAGGTTCTGAAGTTTCCTGAGCAAATCTTTGTCCACTGATGATAGCATGGGGACATATTCATGAGCTGAAAATTGTTCACAAACACAAAAAATAATTAAATAAATAAATAAATACTTGATTTTTCACAACGCAAACAAACAAATAAATACCTAAACTTTTTGATAATTTGAGCAGTGTGTATGAAGCAAGCACTCTTTCCTCCACATCCCTGTCATAACTCAGATATTCTAGCAGCTGAGGCACAAGAACTGACCATGTCATCGACCTCAAACCTTCACCTCCAACTGCATCGAGAAATCTACTCATCCATGACACCGTCACAAGGCTCGATCGTGCTAAACTTGGGATGCCATTCGCCATGGAATCCGAAAGGGCCGCGAGTAGTTTCTTGCTGCCACTTTTGAACAAAACAGTGGCTGTTTTTCTTTGCCAATTTTCCGTTGCTGCTTCGTCTTCGTTCTGATTTTTCGGATCACATAAAAACGGTGTCATTATTTGCTTTTTTGGAAAAAAATCTCAGCCGTTTTAGGGTGATCGAAAGCTTACTGAGTGTGCAAAACCATCCACAATGTTTTCTTTAAAGAGAAATGAATTTCCTGGCCAATGACTGTAACTTGCTTCTTGTAAAAGCCAATGTTCTGCTGTTGCCTCGCCGGCGTCAGAAAACCGGCCTCCCAACATTGAGAGAGCTCTTGCTGATCGTTGCTGGACTTCTCCGTGGCACGTTCGACAGTTTATAGCTTCTATGATTGCTTCAATGGCTTCTTCTCTGTATACACTGCTCCTGAAAGGGTCTCCCTGCAACAAAACTGCTACTCCATATGGGAACTATTCAAGAAATATATCCTAAGTCTAGAGCAAAAGTCGATTTAATTTTCTGTGAACGGTTTGGTTGTCAGAAGTTGGAATAAGTTTAGAAAGATTTTATAATTTCTACCAGAAAGTTGCGTAAACACGAATGATGGATTTACCATAAGATCAAGCTGTAGTAATACTGCTGCAATTAACGGGCGTTCTTCAAGTGGAGCTCTCTGCAGATAGACCAACAAAATCTGCATTGTGTTAAAGCCGCCCGATCCTTCTTTCAGCCCATCTAGGATTTCAGTGATCTTTGTTCGTCTGCAAAGAATCATTTTGTTGAGCAGAAAAACATAAACGAAAGACTGAAAAGAGGTAGACAAGAATTTCATACCTACTAAGGCAGAGCATTTCGATCAATAAGGTGAATGCGGAGCCAGTAGAGTTCTTGCCATTTCCAAGTACAACGAGTTCAAGGAGAGAAGCCTTGTTGAGAAAATCAGCCAAGTAGTTTCGACACCTTCCATCAGCGCGAACACAACACACAATGATCGAAGCAATGTTGTTCCTCTTATGAGTCTCCCCTCTCTCAATTTGTGCCACCAGAAGGCTCAGCCCTCCTAGAGAAATTACCTCTCCAGCATTCTCCAAGTTTCGATCTTCATCAAAACCGGTAAGAAGCTGGTCTAAAAGGTACAACGCCGCCACTTGAGGACTGCAACGAACTGTGAATAGCATCTGCAACTGATCTCCAAACTCTAGTACTCGAAGGACTAGCGCCACCCATTCAACTGATATCATCTGTTTTGCCTTTGGCTTCAACAAGTAAAGCAGAATTGCAGCTTTCAAAAATAGGCCATTACTTCTTAGAAGTCTCATAAAAATTTCAAGCTGTGGATCTGAGTTCAGTATGATCTGTCTAATCATCTCGTTTCTTTCTGCGAGTTCAGCTAAAACTGAGATTACTAATTCCAAAATTTCTTCATTACTAGAAGCAAACAACACCTCCAACATTCCCTGAATAACGGGTGGCTTTGATAGCTCAGCCTCAATGACAGGATCACCATGTGAGTCCAACCAAGCCTTGGTAATCACACAAATAGCAGCTTCACAATCACTTGGATTATCGGAGGAGCAGATAGTGCTAATAGCACGGCTTAAGTTGCTTGAAGGTGGAAGATGGAAGTTATCTTCTTTTCGAATTGAATTGTTCTTGAGTATGAGATTTTTGGTCACCAAGCATACTGTTGGTGCATTCTGGCATCTAAAGAATCCAAAATAGTCTGACTTCCGCGTCTCCGACTCAGGCCATGGCGCAATTATCGGATTTCTATGATTTTCGCTTGAGGACCTTCGCCGACTAGACCTTTCTCCCCTCTGCCAAAATTGGAAAATTATGATTAAGTGAATTCTCCGCTGCAATATGTATTCAATCATTTACAAAAAAAAAAAAAAAAAAAACAAAAATGAATTTAGTAAAGAATTGAGATGAAGACAGATTCACCCACATGAACATAATCTGCACAAAGATTTTCCTCCTCTTCCCAAGTATCATTTAAAACTCCCTTTTCATCATCGAGGTTCACAGATCTTCGCTCAAGCGTGGAGCCAAACACAGCTCGGTATCTTCAGTGATTTTCGAAACCATCAAATAAGATACACGATGACAATACAAACAAGTCATGTATACTTTCTAAATATTTTGCAAAAAAATGAAATAATTCCATGTATTAATACTACTTACAAATTTTTGTTGAGTGAAGAATATGAAGTGTAAGAATCTGATGATCTCCTTCTCGATGATCTGCAACTGCTTATTGAAGAAGGTAAAGGTATAGTAGGAGGAACGGGAGGAGCCTCAGCCCCCACTTGAAGCCACTCCTTGTAGTACAAAGCATACTTTGTTGTTCCCATTTCCATTTGTTCATCATACAATTTCGTCACGGCCTTCATTTTCTTCTCCTTCTCGCCGTCCTCTGAGCTCGAAAGAGCATCCATTTCCTTGGCATACCAAACTTTCACATGTAAAAGATGTGGAAGAAACAAATGCTCCCAAAGATCAGGAAGCAAATGTGCGCGTGCCAAACCCGGGGAATCACAGAACACTTGAAGCAAG
Organism: Crataegus laevigata; assembly: GCA_963580275.1. NCBI lineage: Eukaryota > Viridiplantae > Streptophyta > Magnoliopsida > Rosales > Rosaceae > Crataegus > Crataegus laevigata. Next base: position 9,889,223 of record OY756939.1, on the reverse strand, counting down.
TGCATCGCCAAAAGCCGGTCATTATTCTCAAGCTTGTGAACAATTGACAAGTAAAGCTGAGCACAAGCAGAAAGATGAGAATTGCTGGATTTTGAGGAACCAATAACGTTAAAAACCCGAATCAAATTCTTCACTGTTTTCGCCCTAACTTCCTTCTTCGTTGACCATTGATCTTCCACTAACTTCTCAACACTTTCAATACCCAATTCCAAGTTTCCCAACATCCCATTATCCAAATCCTTTTTCTTCCTCACCAAGCAAGACCTGCACTTTTCGCGGATTGTCTCCTGAAAAGCCTCATCCTTCACGTACCTCCCTACGTAACCGCTAAGTATAGAAACCACAGCTCTAGTGGCAACTTCATCAATGGCAGCAGGCTCACTAGTCCTCGAACTCTCCGAAACCAATGACTTGGAATTCGACCTCTCCGAAGTAGTACTCACCCTTCTCGACGACCCTTTTCGCGTCGGAGCCTTGTGGTCCGAAAAATCGCAACTTTTCCGATCATGGCAGATGCGTATAGGCAGCAGAAGAGCCGTAGATTCATATATTTCTCTGTACTTGAATGGTTTCTGGCCTTTCGGGTACCTTTTGCTTTCGAGTTCGAGTCCTTCTTCAGTGAGCAATTCCTTTAAGGAAGCCATTTTTTCGGGGGATGATTGGATTCGGGATTGGAGGAAAGAAGAGCTTTTGAAAAGCTTCTCCTTCACTGACATACCTTCAAAACCAGAAGATACAAAAAAGACAGCTATGTTTAGCCATTACCAGAGAAACAGTCGAGAGATGGATACAGAAACGAGGACAAAGACTGGACTCCAGTGTTGCCCGGTCCCTTTTAACGTTCTAACCGTTTATTGTAACGGTCGGGATCTGAACCGGTTTGGGTTTACCGGGTTTATTTTCAACCTTTTTCTTTATAGGAAAATGAAAAGAGTTTTTATTTTTTTCTTATTTTTTATTTTTTTTAAGTTTTTCAAACCATACAATAAAAATATTCTAATCTATTGGGATGAAATTTTAAACTTAGGTATAAAAAGGGGGATAGTGTTTTAACTAATTGACTTAACCTAAGATAATAGTGTTTTAATTAACTGACTTTGATGTTAAACAAAAAAAGGTAGCATATCTTTTGGTATTAGCCTATTAGGTACAAGATAATACATTTATTCTTGACCGGAAAGCTCTCGAATGATGGAATGTAAATTTTATAAGTGAGATCCTAAATTTGCATCTTTCTTGGTAGTCGACATTTTACATCTCCCAAAAATTTAAGGTGAGATGAAATATATTACCTTTTTATTAGTTATAATTTTGTTGGCGTGAATGGGTCAAATGTGTCTATGAGGAACGCTTTGTCTTAATTTTATTCATTATGAATCTCACGTACAATCAGAAATCACTTGCACGTGCGACTTAGAATAAGGATCCTCGCCGGATTTTCTTTGTAAAGATTCTGAAAATCTTCCTATCACATATGTTCATCGTATACCATACAGTCATAAATTATTGTAATTTTTTTTATTTAAAATTGAATATAAACAGTTCATGATAAAAACTGACTGCACGATATACGATGAACGAATGTAATTAAAGTATATCCAAGATTCACACAAAGAAGATCTAGCGAGGATCCTCTCTCGGTGACTTACGCATTTAAGAAATTAGACCTTATATTTACCACGTCATCATTTAGCGATCAAATTGACAAAAAAAATTACTAAGGTTTGACATTTAATGAATTTGTAAGTTGATGTATGATATTGAAATGTTGAAAAAAATGAGGTATGAATTTATTATGTGATCAAAAGAATAATAAGGTACGTCCACTACTATCTTGTACGCACTGGCGGAGCCAAGTTAAGAGTTGTCATGGGCTGTAGCCCAGGTAGTTTGCGATAAAAAATAAAATTTTACATGTAATTTTGATTGATTTTCGAATGTAGCCTACCAAATATTTAATCACTAATTTGAATTCTCTAACTATATATAATTATATAATATAGTTTGCAAACCATTTTTTTTTTTACATTTTTTTTCTCATTGCTTCTTGTACATGTGTACAAATTTGGATTTGTTTAATATTAACACGTGTTTGTTTAATTAAAAAAAATTTGGCTCACCTTGTGAATTTTTTTAAGTAAGCTGACACTATAAAAAATACGGTATCAAGTTTCTTTATTTATAAAAATTAAAATTTTTAAGTTAGCCCACCCAGTAAAAAATTCATAGCTCCTCTGTTGCTTGTACACCTCCCCCTTCCCCTGCGTCACCCCCATCACAATCCCAGCCACAGCCACGCCCTTCCTTGCCATACTTTCCGACAACCTCAGCCGCCGGAAATTCCCCGCCGTTTGCCTCTCCAGTGACCCAATTACCCGCCGAACAACTTCTTCCTCCTAGCCGCCCAAGCTTCATCGTCGAGCTTTTCTTCGACCACTAAAGCCTCCAAAAGCACGAAATCGGAGGACCAAACGCCATCTGGGTAAGCTTCGATTATGCTATTTTTCGACTGAAATTTGAAATCGAAGCAAAAATATTAAATATGAATTGTGGGTTTAGGTTAGAACTGGAAATGCAGGAGGAGCCGCGCGGCCGTGGTTTTGGTGGTGAAGGGGGAGAGGATGGATTGATGGAGGTGGAAGACTGGTGAGATGGATGGTTGATAGGGTGTGGGGTCCACTCTTTCTTATTTAACTTTTTTGGTGTAAAACAAGTTTTATCTTTTTTATTTTTGGTAAAAAAACAATTTTTGTTTGTATGGCACAATAGACAGTAAAACATGTGTAAACACGAAAATTTCCTGAAACGAACGAGACAATAACACATGTACAAAAATAATATTTGTATTAATGACTTTGTTTGGATCTCTATGTGATTTGATCCTCTGATTCGATCTCCGTAAAAATGTTGGTTTGCGGATTTGGTTAATCCAAGGGTTGTCGGGGCTTGATCTTGGATGGATGGTTAATAAACAATGAACACTTCTTCAAGGGGCGTCGAGGGCTTGATCTTGAAGCATATTTTGACGAAGAACGAAGAGAGCTTTCTTGATCCTTCGGGGTTTGTTTGAGAACTTTAGAGTTTTGAGTATTTCAAGGCTTTTGTTTGACGTGAATTCTCTTCCAATTTTAGAGTCGAGAAAATGTATGTCAAAAATTGCCCCCTGATCTTTTGATGGAGCAGCCTATTTATAGGCCTTGTGAATGAATCACTACCATTCATTTTGTTGGTGAGAGTGAATCACCACCGTCCATTTTGTTGGTGAGAATGAATCATCACCGTCCATTTTTGTTGGTGAGAATGTATCATCACCGTCCATTTTTATTGGTGAGAATGAATCATCACCGTCCATTTTTGTTGGTGAGAATGAATCATCACCATCCATTTTGTTGGTGAGAATGAATCACCACCGTCTATTTTGTTGGTGAGAATGAATCATCACCGTCCATTTTTGTTAGTGAGAATGAATCACTACCATCCATTTTTCGTTTGTTGGTGAAGTAAGTGTATGATGTAGGTGAAATTGGTGAATGTTGTAATTTTAATGCAATGGTCGACATTTGTTTCACCAAAATTTTAATGTCTACAAATGTAATTTTTAATGCATTTGTTAATATTTATTTCACCGAAATTTCAATGTCTACAACATGATCTTTATATTTGTCAAGTTATTATTTAATGATAAGTTTGACGGATTGATTATTAGAGGTATTTGTCATTACAACTTATAAGTTGATGTATGTCATTATTATGTGATTTAAAATTGAGGTGATAAAATGTAATTTTTTTATTATTTAATAAGATAATATTATTCACACACTTTTTTTATTTTCACAAATTTCTGTTAATTTTTATTTTTTAATCGTCTTTAATTAATATGATTAAACAATCAAAAATTAAAATCTACTTGTATAAGATAAACAAGTCCTACTCAATATACATCCAAGCAATAATGCAAGTTTGACCATTTGATCATTGTTACAAGTTGATTGATTGATCGATTGAGACGATAGTGCATGACATATGTAACATGTTGCGTAGAGGATAGAGAAAAATGGTCCATGTCACATGCAAACGGGAAAGTAAGAAGAACAAAACAGAAATATACAAAATAGTTAAGACAAAAACTCATATGTGTCATTGGCACTTTGTGGCGGCTTTGTTTGTTGCCTCCTCCCCTCATTTCTCCATCTCTTCCTCTCTTGTCTTGTTCTTTGGTTTAGCCCCTCTTTTAGCACGTCTTGTTCTTTACTAAATTAACTATTGTTACCGTTTACCAAAAAATTAAAAAAAAAAAGACTATTGTTACCTTCCAAATTTTTACTTTGAATGAACCGGTCCAGCCTGACGTTTTCGTGTTCAGACCGTTTAAGTTTTCGGTTCAGGCTAAAGGGAGAGCCGGTTGTCCGGCCTGGTTTTTTGAAGGAAAGTTATGACATCAGCATAATAAAAAATTTGCCAAACATCGTTCATTAATTTTTAAAATAAAGGTCTGCCAACGAAGTTGGAAACAAACTATTCTAACAAAGTCTTTCAATAAAAATAATAATAATAATAATAATAATATAAAAATATAAAAAAATAAAAAAATAAAAAATAAAAAAAATAAAAAAAAGTCTTTCAATTAGTCCAATAAGGAGTTCTAATTTAGTCTTGGCAAAAGGTTTGAATATCATATAAAAGATGTTGTATTAAGATTTTTTTTTATTACAAATAATATTATTAATGCTAAAGAGATCATATTTTTGTACTATATTTGTGTATTATATTATGTGACAAGCTATGTGTTTAAAAATATTATTAGTGTCATGTCAATTAATGAATTTATCTCTTTTTTTGTACGTGTCAAGCGAATGGTACAACCGATTGGGTTGCTTCGCAGTGTAAAAGAGGGATGCCTACTGATGTTTGGATCATTAGATCTCCATCCTCTCTAGTTCATATTTTGTCAAAAAAGGCCTTCCCTGCCCCCGGTAATTTGTCGTGGCTAGGATAGGTGGGGTTAGCTAATTGGACCTAAGCCTCAGCTATCAGGTCGTGCTCTACTCTCCTCCCCGGTCTTTAGCTCTGGGCGGGTCACGTTTGTATTTTCCCTTTTTTTTTTTAACTGTCCTATGTTGGTTTGCTTGTTCTTTTCTCCTTTATGCTTGTAAGTTCTTTGGGTTTCAATGAAACTGTTCTCTCTTTGTCCAAAAAAAAAAATGTAATGTCACATCAATTAATAAAATTATCTCATTTTTTTTCTTTCAAACAAAGAAGGGTAAATCACATAATACTCACTCGGGTTTAAGATTTATTATAATCTCATACAATATTTTTAAAACATTTCACTTGCATACCTGAAGTGGTATTTTATTTCAATTTCATACATCTGTTACATTCCATCTATTAATCCATTAAGTACTGACGCGGCTGCCAACATGACACACCACGTGGCAAAAATAATAATTTTTTAATTAAAAAACCTAAATTTTCTATTTATTAAAATTAAAAAATTAAAAAAAACTAATCACATATCCCCCTTGCCCGCATAACCCCCCAAAAAAAACAAAAACCCAGAGATCCATATCCCGGGCGCGACGCGAGTCCCTCCAGCCCCCCCTCGCAATGCAGGTCACCCACCCAGAACCCAGCCCTTCTCTCATCTGCAACCCTACCACCCACCATTTTCTCCTCTCTACAGACCCTCCACTCTCCTCTACACACCTCACACTCCTTAAATCCACACTCATTCCACAAACTAGGCGATGGCGAGACAGGATCTGGATTTTTTTTTTTTTTGTGGGTTGCAGGTATGGGTTTCGAGGGAAGAAGATGAAGATGGGGGAGAAGAGACGGGAAATGGGGGAGACGAACTGAAAAGGGGGGTTTTTTTATTTTTTATTTTCTTCTCTTGGGTTGCAGGGAAGAAGATGAAGATGAAGGAGATGGGTTTGGGGGTTGCGGGGAGAAGAGAGGAGGATGAGGGGATAAGGTTTCAGATTTTTATTTTATTTTATTTTAATATTTAGAAGATTTAGGTTTTTTTTTTTTTAAAAAAATTGCCATGTGGCACATATTTAGTAGCCACGTCAGCACTTAAGGTGACACACCCGTACCCGAAAGTAGGGCATGCTGGCCGTCACATGAGTGTGACGTAGCCAAGTGCGCTGTGCGGAAGCAAGGATCGATAACGAAGTACGAAATAACTAAAATCGAATTCTAGCAACCTAGACATGATAGTGTGCTAGAGATATTACAATACTTATACACATCCAGAGCGTACTAGGTCAGTTCAATCAAGCATGAATTAAATGAGTTCAATTACACCGATAAGTTCTCGCTAGCCAATTCAGGAACTCAAGCTATCTAGAACCTAGAGGGGCGAAAAACAAAATGGAGTGGGTCAGCAAAACAAATCCTTTCAAAATCATTCTTTTCTCAAAAGTCTAGCCCTTCTCCGTAAAACCTGTATAGTTTCCCATAAAATAATACGTACATATATATCACAACCTTTCTCAGCATAAAACGTTTTCAATGTATCTCAAATATATGCCGTGCAATGCATTTCAATGCCATCTGAATCTCATAAATAATGTCATGCTATGCATTTCAATAATCATATCGCTACTAGATATCATCTCAGCCCTCAGCTGTAAATATAGCTCATAACATCTCTATCTCATCATTATATATACTATGCACATACATCAATATCTCATCATATCATCGTCATCATCACTGTATCAATAATAAATGCTCTAGTGCTACAATCACGTGAAGACTGTGCGAATGAACGCGGGCCACCTACATGTCGTACCCACTCAAAAGTGGTCTATACGACAAGACTGTGCACCTAACTTGGATCCAAGGCGAGCATGCGGTGCGGGAAGTGAACGACACGTGAAAGACTGTGCCCCTATCTCTGAGTGTGAGCACTAACAATATGTGCAGGTTTATGAGCTAACATATCACATCATATCTCATCATATCTCATCGTATCAACTGTTCGTTCTCAACTATGCATGTACCTACCTGGTACTTACCTGGCGTCCTCGGCACCAACATATGCATGAAATGTATATGTAAATACTCATGCATCAAAATCAAGTTATATGCATATCGTTAAAATCGTACTTTTCATTTAAAATGTGATTCTGGGAAAAATCATTATATATATATATAGGTTATATGGAAAAATAATAGCTGCCCACTCACTAGTAAGTCACTGGGTCGTAGCCCCCACGTCGAGTCTGGCTACGGTCGTCCTCTGAATACGTCTCACCTATATGAGAAATTACTAAAAATACGTCATTTAAGTACATATACGTAACTACAGAAATAACTTCTCATACATAGCTCAATTTTGGTATTTGGATATACCAACGTGACCTACTCGTCGTCACGAACATCCCCATATTTTTAAAATAATTTTTCTCGGCCCTACACGCCGGCCACTCGCAGCCACGCGCCTGGCACACTGACGACGTCAGTTAACGCCGTCAGGCATATTCCTGGAATATTCCGTTATCTTTAACGGCGTCAGTTAACACCGTTAGAATATTCCGTCAGTTTTGACGGAATATTCCGTCTCCTTCTCCGGCGACTGGTTTTGCCGAAATTTCTGGGAAAATTTCAAAGCTTCATATCTTACTCATTTTTCATCTTTTTTGACCCATTTTTCATCCTATGTGCTCCAAATTAAGTGTAGAACATAAATATACCTTTAAAAACCTTGAAAAAGGTCTTAATTCTCATTGGGGACAACCTCCAAAATCGGCCAAACTCCGACCACGTGATCCCGACGTCCAAACACTTCCAACGAACCACTCCGAGCCTCCTTGGGACATCCTAAAGCTCGATGTGAGCTTGGATTATCCTAAAAAGCGACCATTATAAAGTTGATGAATAGTGCTCAAAATCGGAGATGGTGATTCCGACGTGAAAACGATGTAAAACTTACCTGAAAATGGTACCACTGTGATCGTGAAGTCACTAGGAGTCGAATGGTGGTGATTGTTTTCTCGATCTGTCGAGTTTGCAAGGGTTTGAGGTATGTCCGTACCAATGGTGAGAGAGAGTGTGTGTTTTCGAGTGAGAGATAGAGTGTCGGTGAGGGTGAGTCAATAATGGACAGTGGACAGAGAGAGAGTGAGTGACGGGAGAGGTGAGGGAGTTGTGTGTGTGTGTCTAAACTATCTAACACAATAATGTCTCAAACTTCCAATAATTGAGGGTCACCATCTATTGGTCCTCACACAACACACATGCACACGTACATAACTCCGAAGGGGTAATTTCGTCATTTCACATTTAATAATTAAATATATCGGGACGGGTCGTCACATAAGGGATCAATGGATGGAAATTGTAACGGATGTATGAAATTGAAATAAAATAGTACTTGAGGTATGAAAGTTAAATGTTTTAAAGATGTTGTATAGGATTGTAATAGATTTCAAACCTGAGGGGGTATGATGTAATTTACCCAATAAAGAATTGATCACATTAGATGTTTATTATATGCATCACTTACCACATGCGATTGTATACAAATTTGGTGTAAATATGTAGTCTTCCGACTAAATTTTTTAAGAGTATTTTTGTCAAACCAACCCCTTAACTTAATTAGGATATTGATAAATTTTTCACATAATAACCAAAATGACTTATGGACAAACTCAAGAACCTCTTCTATTGATTTTCATCGTCGAGTGCAATGAAGAGTTAAGTCAATTTCAAAACTATTCACTAGAAAACCTTATATATGACATTTAGCAATTTCCTAGTTCTTTACTAAATTGACTATTGTTCTCTTTTTTTCTTTCAAATAATGAATCTATCACATTAGATATTGATTATATGCATCACTTGACACATGCAATTTTACACAAATCTGGTGTAAATATGTAGTCTCCCAACTATTTTTTTAAGAGTATTTTTGTCAAACCAACCTCTCAACTTAACGAAGATATAGATAGATTTTTTGCAGAATAACCAAAATGACTTATGGTGGACAAAATCAAGAACCACTTCTATTGATTTTCATCGTCGAGTGCCAATAAAAAGTTATATCAATTTCGAAACTATTCGACTAGAAAACCTTATATATGACATTTAGCAATTTCCTAGTGATCGAATATGCAAATATCTGCCCTGTGCTCACAAGTCGCAATCAAATATAACGTAATTTGGGATGGGTTCTCTTGTTCCTTCTTGGTAGTAGGTAATATTTTTCTTTTCAAATTCATTGTTTGTATGGGAAATGAACATTTCCCTTATAATATGCGACAATAATGTACATAAAGTAGCAATCAATTATAGAGAACATTTATATAGCTTAATGTCGACTTGGATACATCTTGTTGACCAAATGATCACATATATTTTTTTTCTTTCTATATAGGAAAGGTACGCAGAAAAAAGATATAGTGATCATGTCGTAAGACTGCATTTATTTTTATCAAATAAGATACGCGAACGATAATTAGTTCACATATCCTAGTATCTATCTCGATTACGAAAGATTTAGAAGTCCATTCAAATCTTAAAAATAAAAATAAAAATATTGTAAGGTTTTAGTTATGGAGTACCTTAGGAATATGTATAGTGTATATTTTTTTTCTTTAACTTTAGTGAGAGGGAAGGAATACATGGAAGTGAAATATGTAACGAGTGAATGAAAGTAGCATTATGTCTAACCACAACAGGGTGGTTGAGTGGTTGGGACGAATTCCAAGCTCATATTCAATATGGTACGTTCTGGGTTCGATTTTTGGCGTTAGTGAATTACACAATAGTGGTTAGGAAAGACTAAAATGCCTCTGTGAGGGCTCTCAAAATAGAAACTGCCGACTGGTACTTTTTTGAGAAGAAAAAAAAAGTAGCATTATGAATATTTTTCTTAACTACTTCCTTCACCCAACTGTTTGCCAGTCACATTCATAAGATTTCACACAAATATAGCATGCATGTGCAAATTATTAACCACTTACCATTTCTCTACTTAAAGCGTGGATGTATCACTTATGTCAAATTTTATCAGAAATTTTAAGAATAAAAGCATCACATGTTGAACACGTGGGTCATATTTAGAGAAATTTTGGTTGCTTCTTGACCTATGTGACTTGGAGAACGAAATATACACTAATCTCTTCGGCTCGACATAATTTTGTTGACTTTATTTGGTTCAACTCACGAGCTTTTTAATTTTCTGTAAGCGTAATTTTGCCTCTAAATCATCTAAAATCTCAAAATAATAATAATAATAATAATAATAATAATAACTCTTAAAAACGGCTGCGCGTACGACCTCTGATTCGTTTTGATGAAATTTTCGACAAACATGTCGTCCACACTACTCCCAGTGCAAGTAACTTTTGTTTGGTAAATTGTCAAAGGAGTGTGATATCCACACACCCCATTTTATTTCTCACACACCTTTCTAATTTTCGGGCATTTGATCGGATGAATTGAAGAAGATCAACGAAATTAATAAGGGGTGTGTGAGAAGTAATTTGAGGTGTGTGAATAGCACACCTCTTGTCAAAAGAAGAATAAATAGTATATACTACTTTCATATCATATTTTATATTATATTTTTATATCATTTTAAGTGATATTTAATATAAACAGTAATATCATTTAAATTTTTTACAAAACTCAAAGAAAAGAAGGAGAAAGACTCTTCGTATACCACAATCATCATTTAATTAACTAATTTTTTTAATTATTAGTTTATTAAATAATAAACTAAATTTAAAATTTTAATTAATTCAAATGATATGAGTATTCATATCAAATATTATCTAAAATAGTATAAAAATATAATATGAACAACATTACTCATCGAACCAGTCAAAAATATGCCAGATGCTTATCATCCTAGCCTTTAAAATAAAGAATAAAATGACATTCTTGGCCTTTGAATCACAAGGCATTGCAACTGGCCGACACCAAATCTATATGGCTCTCTCTCTCTCTCTCTCTCAATTCACAAACGAAAGCGAAAGATAAACCAAAATAATAAGGGTGATATTCAAACACCTTATTTTATTTTTAACACATTTTTTTAATTTTCAGTCATCAAATCAAATGAATTAAAAAAAATTAATAAACAAAAGTTATCAAAATGTGTGTAAAAAGTAAAATAAAGTGTGTGGATAGTACACCCCCGATAAACTACTGTGCCTACGATGGCTCTATATTTTTCCACACTGCAATTTGCAAACAAAAACAAAAAGCTCCCATTAATTTACACCGAATGGATGACGACACTGTCTGCGTCACCTCACCCCAGCTGGGATCGCTGATGCCATCTCAATCGTCACCAAAGCGACTTCATCTTCCCTCTGACGAAATTTCTCACCTCTTTCTTTCCTCTCTCTCTTTCTCTCTCCTCTTTCTCTCTCTACTTTCTGACTCTGTTTCTCTGAATTGATTTGGCTCCCCCCCCGTCCTCTCTGCCAATCTTGGGATTTGATATCTGTGAGTGTTCTTCTGGTCGATATGGTCGAAGGCTTGATTCTTCTTGTTTTCGGGCTTTGTGTTTGCTGCAATTTTTCTAAGATTGATCCTTTTGATACTGTTTTACTTTGTTTATGTTGTTCTGGGTTTTGAAATTCAGGTGGGATTTGATAGGAAAACTACAAAAGTTTCTGTTTTGTGCAGTATAAAAATTCCAGCATAGAATATAGTTGATGCAAAAACTGGTTTGTATTGTTCTAATTAGATCTTGAGCATCAAGATTCTAGTTTTGTGTTTTAGATTTTACCTTTCAAAATTGAAGAGCAAAATCGCAGTTTATGACAGGTTTGGATTTTGTGTTAAAGTTGTAAGCTTTAATTCTGTGATCGTATTGGATCATCCCCTTCTGTTCAGTAATCTGCTTATCTCGCTTTTCGTTTCTGGAAAGCACTTTTGCTTAGAGGGTTTCTTGGCCATATCAGTCAGAAGAATCATAATATTTTGAGAGCCATAGCCTGTGATCGAAGAATTAGACGGCTAAGGGGCTCTTATTCTTCAAGCAGTATGTGATTACGCTCGACGTCGATACGTCCTTAGGCTATACTTTTGGTCCGAAGTTGATCAATGGCTTATTCAGCTGAACCATCATCCTCTTTGAGCTATACTTCCGCGTCCCATTTGTCAAATGGTTCAATAAGCCACAACGTATCGTGTTCGGGCTCCGAATCGGTGCCAAATCTTGAAGTAACCAGTTTGTCCAAGCTTAGTTCTAGTTTGGAGCAGCTGTTGGTTGATCCGGGATGTGATTTTAGTGATGCTGATATCGTCGTTGAGGGGATTCCTGTTGGTGTACACCGATGTATATTGGCTTCTAGGAGTACGTTTTTTCGCGAGCTATTGAAGCGAGAAAAGGGGTCTTCTGGGAAGGAAGGCAGGCCAAAGTACTCTATGAGTGATTTGCTGCCTTACGGGGATGTTGGATACGAAGCCTTCTTGGTTTTCTTAAGCTATGTGTATACCGGAAAGCTTAAGCCTTCTCCGGTGGAGGTGTCAACGTGCGTTCACAACGTATGTGCCCATGACGCATGTAGACCTGCTATTAATTTCGTTGTGGAATTGATGTACGCCGCTTCCGTTTTCCAAATGCCCGATCTGGTTTCGATATTCGAGGTTGGTCTTCTGTTGTTTTGAATTTGTGAGCAGATTTTTGTTAGTCAAGTCTATGAGTTCATGAATTCGTAAATCAATATATTTTTTGGGGGGGCATTTTCTATCCAACTTAGTTATGAATGTTATGATAGATTACTCATTCTTTTGGTAATATAAATGGAAAATAGTTCTGATTTGATTGTCTATGCATTGGCAGCGGCGCCTTCTTAATTTTGTTGGGAAAGCTCTGCCGGACAATGTTATCCCAATTCTCGTGGTTGCTTTCCATTGTCAGTTGAATCAGCTCATCGCTCAGTGTATAGAGAGAGTGGCACGATCGGATATTGATGATATCTCTATTGAGAAGGGACTTCCTGATGAGGTTGTGAAGAAAATCAAAGTTCTTCGCCGCAAACCTCAGCAGAACTGTGTCTCAAACTCGCCACCTGTGGATCCCTTGCACGAAAAGAGAATCCGGAGAATACACAAGGCTTTGGACTCGGATGATGTTGAACTTGTGAAACTTCTTTTAACGGAGTCTAATATAACCTTAGACGAAGCAAATGCTCTTCATTATGCCGCAGCTTACTGCGATCCTAAGGTTGTGACTGAAGTGCTTGCTCTGGGTCTCGCTGATGTTAACCTCCGGAATTCTCGGGGTTATACAGTGCTTCACGTTGCTGTCATGCGCAAAGAACCATCAATTATCGTATTGCTTCTCACTAAGGGAGCTCGCGCATCAGAGCTGACATCGGATGGTCAGAGTGCTGTTAGTATTTGCCGGAGGTTGACAAGACCAAAGGATTACTATTCAAAAACAGAGCAGGGGCAAGAAGCAAACAAAGACCGAATGTGCGTTGATGTTCTAGAGAGGGAAATGCGGCGGAATCCGATGGCTGGAGATACATCTATATCTTCCCAAATAATGCCTGATGATCTGCACATGGAGTTGCTGAACCTGGAGAACAGAGGTAAATGTTGCAACACAAATAGCATTTTATCAACGATGGTCGACATATCTTGCAAAACAAAAGGCATTATATTCTTCCAATTTTATTTTGCGAAGTTCTCTTGGTATAAAGTTGGTTGTAGATATGTAGTCTTCTTGCATTAACACCTGAATTTCAACCTTTTGCCTTCATATTTCTTCTTTCGATTGGTTTAGTGTGTCTCTGATTCTCCGGCGTGACATCTTGCACTTGTTATCGCAGTGGCAATTGCCCGATTGTTATTTCCTGCGGAGGCCAAGCTAGCCATGGTCATTGCCCATACAGAGACAACGCCTGAGTTTGCTAAGCCATCGTCATCGAAAGGCTCAAGTGGGAATCTGATGGAGGTTGATTTAAATGAGACCCCCACAGTGCAGAACAAAAGACTCCACTCTAGGTTGGAAGCCCTTATGAATACCGGTAAATCATGCTTTTATCCGTTACTGCAGTTTCAAGTGCATAATATTTAGTCATTTGTTCTAAGCTTTTTCGTGTTGTGGCAGTCCGTTTGGGTAGATGCTATTTCCCTCATTGCTCGGAAGTCCTGGATAAGTTCATCGAGGACGACCTTCCTGAATTGTTTTTCCTCGAGTCCGGCTCCTCTGATGAGCAGAAGGTGAAGAGGAGGCGTTTCATGGAGCTAAAGGACGAAGTACAAAAAGCATTTACCAAAGACAAGGCTGAGTTGAACCTCTCCGGCTTGTCTTCATCATCCTCCTCGTCATCTCCGAGAAAATTTGGCACAAATCAGAAGGTTAGGAAATTGTGAAAGCGTGTAAATTTGTACCAAATAAGCCTTCGAAATACCAACAATTTTTTTCGAGGTTACTGACGAGAGCGTAGGGAAGTGTTGGCCATCGGATCGGTAAAATCTGGGCGGCTGTGAATTGCTCCGTTAACTTCGCAAACTAGCAAGTATCCTAGTTTTGTACTTCTGTAGATGATGGTTATGAATAGTAGGGATATTATGATCAATGACACTTACCTTTTTATCTTTCTTATAAAGCTCTCTTAAAGAGTTTTCGGACTCGAAACTTCAGGTTTAAGGAAGAATGCTCTTAACGAATTAGTAAGTATTCAATTGTGATACGATGAGCGTGTGCGCATGGGCAACCCCTATTTTAGAGAAACAATATGACATTTTTACCAACAAAATAGTGAGCATATGAAAGTTGGAAGGATATAGAACTCGTTCAAAAATACTTACAAAATAGTTGAAAGAGTTTTCGAAATCAATCGATAACAAAATGACAAAGTCTCTAAATTTTTACCTTACAGGCTTAGATGACGTCATGTCTTTTGGCCATCTGCACGTGCACTCGAAACATTTCTTTGAGTTAAATCATTTTTTTCCTAATAGTACTCTGGATTATCTTATTTATCTAGACTTTGACCGTTAAAATTTAATTAAAAATTTTATGGTCAAGATTTTACGCTAAAAAGTTTTAGTATCTTATTTTGTTTTCTCAACGTACGTAATATTAAAAATTCCAAATTCTCATAATGCCTCAGTCCTAGTTAATAAACAATTATTTAATTATTTATCATTTTTCGTTTCTTCTTCAAAAAAAATTATTCATAATTTTTAAATTGCAAAAGTGAGGCATATACTTCGCATGTGCTCTGCACATGGATCCTCCGTTACTTACACTAACCTATTCTTATTGGAAATGATAGATTATCTTGGTGGTTAAAGTCTTGGGTCTATATTTAATTTAAATCGTCACTCAGTATTATAGTGTAGTGATATTATTCTTTACTTAAAAGTGAGAGATCTTATGTTCGAATTTCGTTGGTGGCGATACCAAATTAGGCTGCCTATTTTGTGGCTTTGCTGAATTCTCATTTTCTTAGTGTAAAAATATCGATGTACTCAACAAAAAAATATATTATAAAGGAGTGGATCTGGGAAAATACTTCTCTATATAATTTTGGGCACATGTTTTTATGAGACCATTTTTGTAATGTTTTTAATAATTTGAACCATCTATCATTTAAGTCATCTCTCAAAATTATGTCTACAAAAAATCAACCAAATTTGAAATCATATAACTGTTGGATTAAAAGTTTAGAATTTAGGAAAATTAATTAAAATAGTTTGAAAACTTTGAGTTTTAACGATAAAGACAAAATAAATGGTAAAGTAAATAATATCATGATTGACTTTTTAGTGTAAAAATATGGTTTTTCGTGAAAGTGAACAGTGACGCGGGGTTTTCGTTAAAACGCCCTTAGAATTTTAGTAGTAGAACTATATTCATTAATTTCCTTCACTACAAATGAATGTCTTAATAGTTTGAGATTTGTCTAACTTTTTGCAAGGATGATCTATAAATGCTATCGTAGAAAATAGACAATTCGTTGAAACGCATTACAAAATGACTCCCATAAAAACGTGTCAAAACTTGTGAAAAAAAATAGTGTCGCGAATAGGCACAATATATATATACACACACACACATATCAGTTGTATTCAATAGACCTATTCTAATTCAAACATGTTTCCTCACTAATATGAGTTAAATTTAGAAATATCACGGATTAGGAATCTCTCCTAACCCTCAAAATGCCGTTGAAATTTGATCAAACGGTTACAAACGAGAGGCCCTTTAAAGTTATAATAATTGTACCCGTTTGATCAAATTTCAACGATCATGATCGCCTATTCAGCATGCTCAGATTTTAAGAGTCAAAGAGAGGATCCTGATCCAAATATCATTACTTGGGCTTTAAACCCCGGAGCTAATAAACGTGGAAACCAGCGTTCAAGCATCGTCACTAAAACGACGTTGACTATTTGTGCAGTAGCATCTTCAACCTCCTCCTGGATTATGTTATCCCATCAATCATCATGCTTTGATCCATCTCGTTATTCTCCATGTTTGAATCTAGCCCAGATTAACTAATGGCTAATTCATCCGACCCATCTTCCTGCTTGAGCTTCACCTCCTCTCCCCACATATCCAACTCTTTCATAACCCCCAACTCCTCCGCCTCCAACCCGCCGCCCACCCCCGAGTTACTCACCAACCTCAGCTCCAATTTGGGCCGGCTACTGGCCGACTCCAGCGGCGACTACAGCGACGCCGAAATCACCGTCGAGGGCGTTCCGGTTGCCGTCCACCGATGCATCTTGGCTTCGAGGAGCGAGTTTTTCGCGGAGTTATTCAGACGGAAAATTGGGGATTCCGAAAAAGAAGGAAAGCCCAAGTATTGTATGAGTGATTTGCTGCCTTTTGGGCATGTGGGTTATGAAGCGTTTCTGGTTTTCTTGAGTTTTGTGTATACTGCAAAGGTGATGGATTTTCCGGTCGAGGTTTCGAGCTGCGTTCACAATGTGTGCGGCCATGAAGCTTGTCGACCCGCCATTGAATTTTCTTTGGAGTTGATGTGTGCTTCTTCGGTTTTCAGAATGCCGGATCTGGTTTCCATATTGCAGGTTGGTTGGTGTTGTTTGCTTTCTGAATTTCTGATCGAACATTTTAATCACATTGAGAAATTAGTCAACTTTAGCAATTACTGTTCTTTTTTACCTTAGAAACCATGAGCATGCAATGCACAAAAAGTACGTGAACACCCTTTAAGTCATCAACGACATTGAAATTGTCTACTTATGTAAAAAGACTTGGTTGTCTGCATTTTTTGGAACGTTTTACGCTTTTAAATTTCGCCCCTCCCCTGACAATTCCCGACTTCGCCACTGGTTTCGGCCATCTTAGTTGTGCATCTGTATTATGTTTTTCGTTTTTCGTCAACCTCTATCCAACTTGTTTTATAGAATGCAAAGATAGATTACTAATTCATTTGGAAAGAAAAATGGAAGGTTGTTCTGATTTTGTTCTGTGTATTTGACAGCGACAGCTTATCGATTTTGTAGTGAAAGCTCTTGCAGATGATGTTATCCCAATCCTCGTGGTTGCGTTTCATTGTCAGTTAAGTCAGCTCATTGATCAGTGTATAGAGAGAGTGGCACACTCGGATCTTGATAGTATATCTCTAGAGAAAGCACTTCCTGTTGAGGTTGTGGAGAAGATTAAAATTCTTCGCCGCAATTCTCAGCACTGCTGCGACCCAAACATGCCAGCCGTGGACCCCTTGCGTGAGAAGAGAATCAGAAAAATACATAAGGCACTGGACTCAGATGATGTTGAACTTATGAAACTTCTTTTGACCGAGTCTGATGTAACCTTAGACGAAGCCAATGCGCTCCATTATGCTGCTGCTTACTGCGATCCTAAGGTTGTGGCTGAAGTGCTTAGCCTGGGTCTGGCTGATGTTAACCTCCGGGATTCCCGGGGTTATACAGTGCTTCACATTGCTGTGATGCGGAAAGAGCCATCAATTATAATATTGCTTTTGTCTAATGGCGCTCGTGCATCAGAGCCGACTTTAGAAGGTGAGAGTGCTGTTAGTATTTGCCGGAGGTTGACAAGGCCAAAGGATTATCATACAAAAACAGAGCGGGGGCAAGAAGCAAACAAAGACCGGATTTGCATTGATGTTCTAGAGAGAGAAATGCAGAGGAATCCAATGGCTGGAGAGGCATCTATATCTTCCCAAATAATGCCCAATGATCTGCACATGAGACTGCTGAAACTGGAGAATCGAGGTAACATTTCTACACTCTCAATTTGATTTGTAAAGGCATTGTGGTGGCAGATCATATTCAGTATCCTTTTTCTCTTTGAATCTCAACCTTTCGCGTTTCATGTTTCATCTTTTGACCGGTTTAATATGCGTTGAGTCTCTGCTGTGGTCTCCTTCACTTGTTAGATAAGACCCGAATCTGAAGTGCATTGTTTATTCCAGTGGCATTCGCCAGATTGTTATTCCCTGCTGAAGCCAAGCTAGCCATGGCCATTTCACAGGCAGACACAACGCCTGAGTTTGCCGGGATCTCTTCGTTGAAAGGATCTAGTGGGAATTTGATGGAGGTTGATTTGAATGAGACTCCCACTGTGCAGAACAAAAGACTCCTTTCAAGGTTGGAATCCCTTGTGAAAACAGGTAACATGCTATTATTGTGGTTGCGTTGCAGAGTTTTGGTTGATCCTTTTTTTGGGCTTATTTGTTTGCACGCTTTGACGAAAATCTGTGTGACTTTGCCCCCTATGCTTCAGTTGTCTCCTGTTACCCCATTCCGTCACGGTGGTTAGAAAACCAAAAAACCAATGATCTTATGCCACATCAACCAAGTTAAGCCATTTTCCTAACCTACTGGACTGAATGGGGTAACATGAGGCACGGAATGAAAGTAGTTGTTGCAGAATCTGCTGGATAAAAGTACTGGTATCGTTGTTTTTATTCTCTATTTGAAGCCTTCGTGTTCTATTGTGGCAGTCAGTATGGGCAGACACTATTTTCCGCATTGCTCGGAAGTCCTCGATAAGTTCCTTCAAGTCGACCTTCCTGATTTGTGTGTCCTTGAGACGGGCACCACTGACGAGCAGAAAATAAAGAGGCGGCGTTTCTTGGAGCTTAAGGAGGAGGTACAAAAGGCATTTGACAAGGACAAAGCTGATAAGAACCTCTCCGGGCTGTCTTCGTCATCCTCCTCACCTCCTCCGAAAAAAGTTGGTGCAAGTCCAAAGGTTAGGAAATTGTGAAGGTATGTAAATTGTATCTAACTGTAGGCCTCCCAGTTACTTGTAAAATGGATTCTGTTATTTCCAGTACTTCAATCAACAGATGAAATCTTTGATCAATCAAACAGTGTAGTTCTTTACAGTTCTCTCGGGTGCGAAACCAAAGTTACACTGCAAGATAAACCGCATATTGAGCACCTTACGGACCAAAAGATTATAACCAAATAAAGCAGAAGTTGAACCGAAATTCAAATGAATGAATGTATATAGAACTGTTTGATACACAGTATGAATGGGTTAGCAAGGCGTTCAGGCCGAAAAGAAAAACTGGAATCAGCAACGCCTATTTAGTAAACAAGACGGGATTTGTTGCGAAAATGCCAAACGTACAAGAACAACACAAGTCGAGCATCTGAACGTGCGAGGAGAGTGCTCAAGGACAACACGGGCTTTGCTGCACCGTTCTCCTTAAGCCACAAATACACTGAGAATCGAAGATTAATCCTCTCCAATCGTAACATAAATATGCCGGGAATGCCACGAGAGAATTGAGCGGATAATTTAAACTGTTTGTTAAGCAGCTGATCTTCTTTTCAAGCACATCTTTGCTCTGGTTAAGAAAATTAAGAGCTTGCTTGATACCGCATTGCAGTCCAAGCCAGCTTGAACCAGGCAATCAAATCTCTCCTGCAGTTGGTCCCCTCTGCCTCTGAAATTTTTCAGGGCTTTCATCATCTCATCTGAGTTTTCGGTGTATCCCAATCGCAACAAGAACGTGTTTTCTTGAGATGATTGCTAGGAACTGGAGAAATTACTTGCTTGGTGGTTTTACCTTTGAGTGTACCTCTGTTTCTGCCATTAGCCACCTCTTATTTCTTTTCGTTTCTTTTTTCTTTTTCCAAATATTTCTACTTATTTGTCTATTACCATTTATTTCCCTTCTTTTTCTCTCTACTCTCAACAAACTACAAAAGGGAAGAAACAAATACTCCCACGTCCTAATCTACTTGCATACTAAAAGCAGTAATGATAGGGAGTTTAAATTTATAGACTAAATTAGCAAATCAAATGAGATGTCACTAATAAAAAATGAGTACGTTTATCAACGATTAAGTAATAATCTAATCACCAATTTCCATATCATTTAGTTTACAAAATTTAGTCTCTCTAATATTACTCTACTAAAAAAATTCTTATAAGTTTCATATGTCAAAACTAATTAGAGTTTTTTAAACTTCTTAATCGTCATTTTGTAATAACAAGGAAAGTAATTTTCATATACTTTTTTCTCCTAATAATCTTAATTATTTTTTACGCTTGAATTGGATAAACTAAAAGAAGATCAAAAGACAACCATGCACATAATTTGTGTGAGAAAGAAAAAATGGTATGTGCGAAAATTATTTCCAATGCGCTCAAAACCTTGAAATATTATAATCTTCATTTCACACTTTTTCATCTTGTTTTTTTTTATTTTTTTATTTTTATAAGGAAATTGAAGAAAAGGATAGACCCCGAGCTTTAGTCTAGACTGAAGCTAAACATTATGGGCATCGTCTCATATGTTGAGAATGAATTTCATATTGATGAGATAAGGGGCTTTGCATGAACTTATAACTAAGTTAGGCTACTCCTCAAAAGTTAGGTTCAAAAGTGGGTTCCATGACTCTAAATAACTACCATATTCACTACGTCTAGGCATCTAGAGTTTGAAACACTCTGATGTAACCCAAAAAAATGAATGAAGAAAAAAGTCATCAGCACTCAAACACTTGCCGCAACAACCCTTATGAATCATAACCACCATATTTGCTCTCTCTTACACGCCAAAAACACCGAACCCTAATCCCACCACGCAACTCCTCGTCCTCTTTCTTTCAGTTATGAATCCAAATTTAAGAGGAAAGAGGTTCGCAGGGCAACTAAGTTGTTGAAAAAGTATCAACTTGAACCAGAAGCCAAGTTTTACTCGAAACTGCTATCTGCTGCTGCCCCACGCATGCATGATGCACCAACACGGCCTCAACGGCCAAGTTTCCAACCATGCATGGATGATCTCCTTTCTAACTTCTTTTTCTTTTTCTTAACTAACGTCCACTCCTAGTAATGATTACCATGCGATTTGGTCCCATCTATGATATTGATGAAGTATTTACCCTTGCAAACTTGGCGTAGTGAGTTTGCTAGAGCATGCACTATGCTTTTCCGACCTTATAACTAAGATCGAATCTCTCTTTTTATACTTTTTTATCACTCTGAAATATCGCTCGACTAAAATATGAAACACTTATTCCTATTTTGTCTAAATTTGCACGTGAGACACATATAATGAATTGCCTAATTTAATTATTGTAAGTTGAAAATAACTTAAGTGTTGTGACACTGTAAAATACTATGAGAAAATTGTAATAACGGTCTTTCAATTTTAACCTTATTGTAGCAATGGTCACTCAACTAAAAGTTTATAATAATTGATTTCTTAACTCATCAAAACGTATAACTATGGTTCTTTTCGTCAACTCTGTTAGAACATTCGTCAAAACGAGTCATGTTAGAAGAACTATTGTTACAATTGAATTAAAGTTAAGAGATCTTTCTCCAATTGAGTTAAAGTTGAGAAACCATTTCTCCAATTAAGTTAAAGTTGATGGACCATTCCTACAATTTACCTTCTATATTTGCTCTTTTATTCAGCCTCGTGTGCATGACAAATGATTGATTTTGACGGAAGTTCTAACGGAGTCGACGAAAAACATCATAGCTGCATGTTTTGATGAATTAAGAAAACAATAATCACAATTTTTAATTAAGAGATCATTACTTCAATTTGTTGAGTGACAGTGTACTCTTGCAGGAAGTAATCATGATACAAAATATAGGTAGGAAATGGTAAATGATGCAAACAACCATAATCATTGGGGTATGATGGGGTTGGTGATGGAATGTTAGGAACTGTAGCAGCAGCAACATGTTAGTAGACAATGACATACCTCAGATTAAAATAAACAAAAATAGTATAACATAACTTAGAAAAAAATCAAGTAAAATATACATTATAAAACGAAAATAAATTTAAAATATTAAGACATGGCATCCGAATTGTATCATCGTCAACCTATCATTTTAACTATTAGTGACCAATAAGAGCAATAGTCAAAAGTCCACTACACACAAAGTAAAATACTTTTTTTTTTTTTGAAACAAGTAAAATACTTATTTTGTCCTTTGTATATACGTTGCATTTCTCTGAACAAACACATAGTTTACTGATATTTCTTTTTATAATTTTGAAATTAGATTCGCATAGTCTTTATTATTAATAAAAAATTAAAATATTAGTAAAAATAATTAGAACAAAAGGAGTGGTGCTATTCACACTTATATTAACTTCTCATACACTCTTCTCAAGTTTTGACCGTCAGATTAAATGAATTGAAAATTAATGAATAAAAATTAACAAAAATATATATGATGTAACAAGAAATGTGTGAATAGTACTATCCTAGAAAAAAAAACCTAGAATCCAAATAGCTCATGAGCCAACCACATTATTTTCATTTCCCACTTCCCTATCCCATTTGGATAACAAGAAAAATGCGATCCACACTACACTAGGTCATGGAATCCAAGCACAAACTCGCACGTATCCATCCAAAAATTCACTTGTCATTTTTCAAGTTCCTTCCATTTTTTTCTTGTGAGAAATGTTAAAGGCGCTAACTCAAAAGTAAAACTCTTTATATATCCTCTACAATTTCATGTATTTAGTATAGTATTTTATAATATTAGCATGTAAATTAACGTTAAACTGTTCCCTAACGTGACATAGAATTTATAGTCTCAGCATTATTTTTAAACTAATAACCACTCCTCTTCTTACTTTATTAGAGCAACTCCACTGGGGGAGTTTGCTCGAGGGACAGTCAGAAAAAAAGGGCCGAGGCCCTGTGAATTCGGTCCACCGTTGCAAAGGCCCGAGGGAAAGGGGAGCCCGATGGACAGGGCGGTGGGAAATTGACCCACCTAGCCACTGAGTGGATTTGGGCAAGCATGACGTCAGCCTGGCGTCATGCAGTTTTAAATTTTTTTTCTGTCAGGCGCGTGCACCCCACGCGCGCGTAGCCCGACATTTTTTCAAAAAAACAGTGACTTTTGCAGAAAATGACAGACAGTTTTTCAGAAAAATTGTTACCGTTGGGAAGCCACGTGGCTTCCCACGGTCCGTTTGATCCCAACGGATCTTTAATTTTGACCGTCCGATTTTAACGGTAATAAAAATAAAAAAATCTTATTTAATATCAACCGTTGGATCTCAGATCAACGGTTGATATTATTCTGTAAAAAAATTGAAAAAAATCGTAAAAAATTGAAAAAAAATCGTAAAAAATTGAAAAAAAATCGTAAAAAATTATAAAAAAAATTTGTAATTTATTTTTTATTTTTTTACTCTTCTATAAATAAAAAAATCCAAATATTTTATTGCTATTAGCTTTTCGGATAATGACACGTTGCGCAACGAGAATGATTAAAAATATTATCTGAAATTACAAATAAAATTATTATGTATTCTTTTAAAAATAAAAAAATACTAATATTTTATTGCCAATTGCCAGGGCTATTCAAGTGCAGGGGTGGAGATGCAAAAAGGCTATTGCCAGGGGAATACACTGTTTATTAAGGCAATTACTGTTCATTAGGTGGATTGAATAGTGTATTGCCTGGGGGAGGGCTCCTACATTGGAGTTGCTCTTATATGTGCGGTTGGATATTCCAAGCTCTCACATTTTTCATTGATTTCGCCCCCTCCCTCTGCTTCCTTTTCCCTCCTTCACGGGTTCTTGC
The DNA here is from genome assembly GCA_963580275.1 of Crataegus laevigata. Lineage (NCBI taxonomy): Eukaryota > Viridiplantae > Streptophyta > Magnoliopsida > Rosales > Rosaceae > Crataegus > Crataegus laevigata. The sequence continues at coordinate 9,865,213 of OY756939.1, read as the reverse complement.
CTTCCCATTTCTCCATTGCTGGTCACAGATCAAACCCATTTGTTTTCTCGATTACCCATCTGCAATCTGCGCCTCAAGTTTTCATCTTTCCCTCTGATTTCTGGATTTTGGCATTGATTAGCTTCTGTGTTCCTGTGTTTTCCCAAATGCCCATCTGATTTGGAGGGGTTTTTGGTTGTTAACTTTTACGGACTTCATGCTCATGGTAAGGTCTCCTCCTCCTGATTTCTGAGCTTCTCAGCTTGCATCCTCTGTTTTTTCTTTATGGGTTTTGTTTGAAATTTCATCTGCTTTTGGTTATATTATGATTTCTGATCTCTGGATGGAGGTGGATTTTGATTTTGAATACCACATTTGATTTCTCATGTGTTTGTGGTTGCCTCTGGATCCGAGTTTGTTTTTCCCTTTTGATTTCATTTCTTGTTTCTTCCGGGTACTGCTTGATTTTGTTAATTTTTTCTAACGGTGTTTTTAAATCTCCTGCTTAGAGCTTGTATTGGTATTGTTCTGCAAGCATATGGAAGTATTGATGGAGTACCCTCATTTTACACTGAATTCTTTTCAAATGGCCACTTGGTTTTTGTGGTTGAGTCATTTGGTTTTCTTTTCAATGAAGAAACTGTTTGTGGGCAGTCATGAGATCAAATTTAGGGTCTTGGTGCTTGACCAATGTATGACCACACTATCTAATCCAGTCGGCAAGTTTTGCTTAATGTACATTCATACATTTGTATTGGGAAAGTACTAAATTGGAGTTTGAGAGTTGCTCAGTTTCTCTCTTCCGTCTTCTGGGTGTTACTTGGATCTCATCTGTTTCTAATACTGGTTTTAGCCTTTTCATTTGCGTATTTTGTTTTTATACAAAGGTTTCTATTTAAGTTAGTTTTAAGTTTTAACAATTTTAGATGCATTTGTGCGGGTGTTTCTTGTCGTTGGGCTGTGTAGCTTGTTTGTGGATTTTGTTTGTAAGGATAAGCACATAAGCTATCGCATTGCTTACAGTTTACCCATCTGCTAATATAAGCTACTCTGGTTAAATGTCATCCTCAGATGCTCACAGCAGTAACCAAAGAACAATGATACTGATAAAGACTTGCATGTTTTGTGATTATAATTACTATCCTGGTAGCTTCCTTGCTCTTTGAGTGTGCTAATGGAAAGATGAAACAGGAAAATGAAGTGGGGAAGCTAGTACGAGAAAGTAAAGAAGGGAAATAAGAACTACCAATCTAACATATTGCAATGGAAATGTCTACAAAGACAGTTATGACGATCAAATCTTACCAAAATCAGGCCGGAGTTCTTGTTAAAAACTACTTACTAGCGGATCCCTTCATACCATATACTTCTATTATTGGAGGCATAATTTTGTGCAAAATGGTATACTCTTAATAAAGATGTGCTATAGGGTGCCTCATTCAAGTTGTAGATTTGGTTTTCTGTTTTGTTATTAACTCATTAATACCTGCAGGTATATGATCTTACCCAGTTAATTAGTACCTTTTACATTAAGGCTTATGGTAGTCTTACAAAAATCCAACGAATTGAGTGGAACAGTCGGTAAGGATACCCACTTTCCTTCTGCGTAATATACTTCCCATCGGAAATGCTATTTGTAAATTTATTAATTTGAAAGTTAACTTTTGCAGTGGTATCTCCAGTATTCATGCCATTTTTATAACGGCTCTGTCCTTGTACTTTGTGTTCTGGTCCGATCTCTTTTCTGATCAACAGCACCTTGGCCTTATTACATTTCGAAGCTCACCATTGTCTGTTTTTGGATTAGGGGTATGTGCTTCCAATTATTATTTTTATATGAATTGTTAGCCACTCAATTATTGTGAAAGTATTTACATGCATATTGTTCTAGTGTAAATATCATGTTGGTTTCAATTTGACCTTAAGCTGTAAGGAAGTGATGAACAGATCCCAACATTATCATATTTGCTTCATTATCATCTGACCATGCCTAGCCTAGCAGTTAGAAATTAATATCACGGATTGATGAGTGATCTGGACATTTTGTTTTGTTGGATTTTTTCAACTATATGCGCTTTCTTTTGTTTGGTATCTCATGACATTTTTTTGTCAGACATAATTAAGATCATTTGTGACAGGTCTCTGTTGGGTACTTCTGTTCGGATCTGGGAATGCTATTATGGCTGTATCCCTCTTTAGGGGGAATGGAGTATGTAAGTAAATTCTCCGTGGAAGACAATTTGTATATTAGTCTGGAAGCACAGCATATGTGTTTCTGTTTAGAATTTATTGGTCTCTGCTTTAATGGTCTTGACATTTGGGTCAGAAGCATCATTTACCTAGGTTCTAATAAGTCCATTAAGGTGATTGCTTAATTGCACAAACAGGTAACTAGAAAGTAGAGAAGAAGATGTTAAGTGGACGGAAAAAGAAATCACATTTGCATATAAACTAAGTCACTTTTGATTAGACTCTGGCATTTTCTATGAGATCTGTTTCATTGAAATTTTAGGGCTTTTTATTTTCGTTGTTCTTTATGATTGCCGAGGTGGCTGTAGTTAAAATTTGATATACGTTTTGCTTATCTTTGTAGTGGTTGGCACATGGCAGATATGTTGTTAGAGTTTTATGGTTCTACTTTTATTGGTGGACTTATTGGTAGTAAAATAAATTTTGTTTCTTTCCAAAAGAAAATAAAATAATAAATAAACACTACTCAGCTTGTACACAAATCTATTATTAGAAACGAGTAACGTTCACCACATGTTTACGGCTATATAACTCTTGATATGGTGGCATTCAATTACAGGTTTTCCATCATTCACTTGCTGGAATTGCAGTAGCATACTCCATGTTTTCTGGGGAAGGCCAACTTTATACATACATGATCCTCATCTCTGAGATCACTACTCCAGAGATCAATATGAGATGGTGAGCTTTTACACATAAGAATGTGTTTAGTTTATAGTTTTCCATCTTTAATATAAGCTTTCGTTTTCATGAAGGTATCTTGATACAGCTGGTCTGAAGAGGTCCAGCGCATATCTCCTAAACGGCATTGTGATATTTTTATCATGGCTGGTCAGTTGAATTCCTTTTGTATTATTATCTTTTGATCATTGAACATGGTGGCTTGAGGCCCAACATGTACTCATTTCATATAATAGATCGAGTGTTGCAACAACACTGCCCTGATACTTTCATAAACTGACTCATTTCTTAGCCATCTGGCTTGATGTGAGCAGCATTGTGAGCATACATCGTTGTTTTCAAAGATGCTGGATTTTCCATTTGGTCACATAACTTCCATCATTGTTGGACATGCTTTCTAAAGGAATTTATGGAATGCAGGCGGCAAGAATTCTGCTGTTTGGCTACATGTTTTACCATGTTTACTTACACTATGATATGGTAAGTTGCCATTCCTTTAGGATATGTTCCGCTTACACTTTGGATTTTTCTTGCTGTATACTTTCACTTTCTTCAAAAGTTGAGTTATACTGTATATATGGTTTGGATGGTTCTCTGAGAAGGGGTAAAAAGTTTGGATCTTTATATTTTCAACACCCTCCTCTTTTGGTGTGATTTTCTTTAGGAACAGGATGAAATCTTGAATGTTGCGTATGTAGTGCAATATTCTACATTTTTGAACCATTCCTGATGATTTTACATTTCGCACGTTATACTTTAAACGAAAAAAAAGAACAAACTAATGCAAGCCAAAACACCTCTCCTTTACCAGTTCCCTTATCTTTTTGAATTTTTTACGAATCCATCTTTTCATTTTTTTTTATATATTTTTTTATGAATTATCAAGTGGTCTAGAACTGTAAAGTTACTAAAGATTTTGGAGTGTCATTTGTTTCAAGTAGTAAGTTATTTAATTGGATTGCAGATCATCCAGATGCACACCTACGGATATCTGTTGGTGTTTGTCGTGCCATCCGTTCTAGCTGTTATGAACTTGATGTGGTTTGGAAAGATTATCAAGGGATTGATGAAGCAATTGGCCAAGATGCAATGATGGATATACATTGTGTGTTGAAATGAGTCGAAAGGCTTCCGCTTTAAGATGGATCTGATATTGTGCATTCGTCTATACTGTTCACTGTATAAATGATAGAGGCCCAGATGAGTGTTACAAAGCAGTCAAAACTGGAGGCATTTTGGAGGCCAAAATTGTTGTAAATGATTCCAAGTTTGTTGTTAAATTACGAAGGGAGTCGAATCTAGAAACTCTACTTTTTCTTGACGCAAGTCTCCACTGTATGTCACTAGAGTTAAATGGTTCAAAGTTGCACGCATTGTTTCAGCAACCTCTTTAATGTTAACTAGTGTTGCAACAATGCTTAGCTTCCTTGGATGTGCACCGATTTCTGTTTACACAAAGGAGGAGGGGATTATAGGGGAGAGAATCTTCCTCCTTTAAAATTTAATGTAAAGAGGGAAAAGTTAGTGGGTACAAGGACCCGAAGCATTTTCTTCATGGGAAAGTAAATCAAATGAAAATCAAGAGACAAACAAACGGAGAGTACGAAAAGAGAAAATGGAAGTGTGTTCTTTATTTTTTATTTGGCTATCGTTTGGTGATTTATTATGAATTGAAGACAAAAGCAGGAAAAATATAGAGGATCATCCTAGTCTGCGCCTGCCATGCATTGGAAAAGCATACAACGATAAAGTCTTATTTCATTAAATAGGATCGGCTGTATGAATTTTAGAACGTTGTTGTGTTTGATTTTGTGTCAAGTCTTCTTTTAGCTCCAAGTACTCTATGTCTTTTTTTAAAGTTCTTTCTCAGTCTTTCTAGATCTTCCTCTATCCATTTTGCACTGAGCCTCTATGTATTTTCTAATAAGAGCATTTGTAGGTCTTCGGTTCGCATATTCAAACCACCTTAACCAATTTTCTCTCATCTTATTTTCAATTGAAGGCACTCCTACTTTACCTTAAACATCCTCATTCTTAATCCTATCTTTTCTTGTGAGCACACACATCCAATGAAGCATTCTCATCTCTGTTACACTCATTTTTTGCACATGCTGACGCTTGACCCACAACATTCTGTGCCATAAAGCATTGCTAGTCTTATTGCCGTCTTATAAAATTCTCCCTTAAGCTTTAGTGGCATAAGACAATCGCACAACATACCTAATACATTCTTTCATTTTATCCATCTAACTTGTATTTTATGGTTCAGATCTTCAACAAATTCACCGTTCTTTTACAATATGGATTGCATTAGCATCCATGTACTGTTTTTCCCACTATATAAAATAGAAAAGCTACTACCTATCAATCAATCGGGCTCATGTTATCTAGTTTCTAGTGCACAAGTTAAATATCTCAACTCACTCTGCATAACCAGTTTTTTTCTGGTACACTCAACTGCATTAAAAAAAAAATGCAGATATTTTTTTACCTACCAATTACCAAAATCCGTTCGATATGGTTGTTTATAAACTCTACTTCCCTTTTAGAAAGGTGCAATCAACCTCAAGGAGGGACTGGATGCATAACAAATTAGCAAGTGATGACCGCTTACATGGAACAAGAGGAAGGTATAAATCACAGATGTATATGCTACACGACAGAAGAAGAAAAAATAAATACACACACTAACATGCTCAATAAAACTGGTCCACCAAACATAGGTATCCAAAGTGTTGAGTGAGTTGTGTAGCCGCACGGGGCAGATCATAACTGAATTAGTTTGGAAGGCTAATGTGACAAAAAACTTTTTGAAGCTGATAATATAATGCGTTACTTTTTATAATTAATTCACCAGAAGTTAAATAGAACCATATATCAAGCAATTAAACAATTAAAAGTGCAAGTACTTAAGATTCAATCGACAGCAGCCAATATCAGCAAACTTAATTGCAGAAAAGATGGCATCGTTTTCCAATATCGTATTTTATTAACATTTGAAAGTACATACTTAAGCCGTTAAATTATGCAGTAAAGTACAGTTACAGCTAGGGTTTAAGGTTTAGTGGCATGTCATTATGTTCTAAGCAAGTACAGATACAATTGTATTAGTACACTTATACAAGTAATCTTCCTCAAATGGTAGTCAAACCATGTGAGATTACGGGAATGGCAAGCAAGAGTTGATCGGTCCTCGTCAGTATTATCCTGTGATTTGAGGATGTTGCGTCATCTCCAGCTGAGAAGGTTCCATGTCTGACGTGTTCCAAATTCTATATTCTTTGTTTTCAATAATGTTAATATATACCCCATAAAATCCGCAGTTTCTGAAGCTTACCTGATTTGCAGGGACATGATCGTGAGTGCCACTTTCTAGCTGTGACTACTGTGCTGGGTGATTTATGAACTTGTTACTAATTATTTCTAATAAAAGTTCACATTTTGGCAACAAAAAAGAAATTACAACCCATGAAATATTAAGGGATTTTTGAACATTAGTCCTTGCAAAAGATTAAAATTAAAAAAAAAAAAAAAACCTGGTGCTAAATTACATATTCAATTTAATCCCTTAATGTGTAATTTTATCAAAATTTATATTCAATTTTTGTTATTTAATGTGTATTTTTATTTAATCTCTCCACTTTAAATTTTAATTTTATTAATATGCACATATTTAGTTTTTTTTTAATTATAAATGAACATAAATGAGAAAATATTAAAAGAAATTCGTGATACAAAAATATATAAATACATAAGTGTACATAAATGATTGTACCGAAATATATAAAATTGACTTTTTTGTATAGAAATATTTGTACCTACATGATTGTACCGAAATATATTATAATGAACCTAAATGTATGTCCCGAAATGTATTATATTGAATTAATGTATCTAAATGTCAATACCAAAATGTATGTACCAAAACGTACGTATCGAAATGTATGTAACAAAATGTACGTACCTAAATGTCAATACCGAAATGTATGTAACAAAATATGCGTACCTAAATGTATATACCGAAATATAATATATTGAATTAATGTACCTAAAAGTCAATAATCAAATGTGTGTACCAATATGTACGTAACGAAATGAATTATATTGAATTAATGTACCTATATGTTTGTACCGATAGATATACCGAAATATTGAAATATATTAATGTACCTAAATGAAGAACATACAAAATTGTTATTGGAATATATATTATAAAAAAAATTAGTTGCCTAAATGTAGACATTAAAATATATTATGATGAATGAAATAAAAAATATAACTTAAATGTAATTAATACATTAAAATAAAAATAAAAAGATAAATAAAACATTAAAATATAACTAATAAATGATATGATTAAATGTACTAGGAATTAAAATTGGATTTTAATCTTACACAAGTTTATAGTCTAAAACTCATCTTTTTTAAGATTTAAAATGAAGTTTTCTCATCGGGCGTTCAAAATTACTTAGTCGACCAAAAATTGTATAATATATAGCATATGCAGTATTTTTATGATTTCTGGTGTGTGTGTGTGTTTACGCTTGTGTGCGGGTGCGAATTATCAGAGCGTGCATGCATTTTATACATCCCTTCATGTGCCTGCGTAGTGCACACACTCGCAATATTAATTCAGAATCTCTTGATCATAAACATCTGTTACTCCATCTGAGAAAACCCTAATGCATCAGATAGTTAATCTACCTTTTTAACTCATTGAATGGCTCTATAAATAGGTATTATACATGCTAAGGAGTTCACTTGTCTCTATACCTTTTGATCCAAATGGAAACACCCTTCACCAATACCGCCCTCCTTTTCCTTCTAGCCATAGCAACATTCTTGAATTTCACCCAAACCCTAGCCAGCCATCGCTCCAGTTCTACTTCCCTGGTGCTTGGACTAACACATTCTCGGGTTTCCCTCCCAAGTCCCAAAGCATCTTCTTACTCGAAAAAGATGCCATCACAAGTGTCAGACATGATCGAGCCACTGAGAGAAGTGAGAGATGGGTATCTGATATCTCTTAGTTTAGGGACTCCGCCACAAGTCATCCAAGTATATATGGATACTGGGAGTGACCTAACTTGGGTTCCTTGTGGCAATCTTTCTTTTGTTTGCATGGATTGTGATGGCTATAGGAACAACAAACTAATGCCCATTTTCTCTCCTTCAGCTTCTTCTTCATCTCTTAGAGACCTTTGTGGTAGCTCATTTTGCATTGATATCCATAGCTCAGATAGCTCCATCGATCCGTGCACCATAGTCGGATGCTCACTTGCTACCCTTCTTAAAGGCATATGTCCTAGACCATGCCCTTCATTTGCTTACACTTATGGCGCAGGGGGGGTTGTCCAAGGGACACTTAGCAGAGACACACTAACGGTTCATGGAATTAGTAACACCCCCAATAATATTGTCACTACGGAAATTCCAAAGTTTTGTTTTGGGTGCATTTGGGCTAGTTATAGAGAGCCTATTGGGATTGCAGGGTTTGGTAGGGGAGCACTTTCCCTCCCATTCCAATTAGGGTTTCAACAGAAGGGCTTCTCTCATTGCTTCTTGGCTTTCAAGTACGCAAACAACCCTAATAATTCAAGTCCTCTAGTCATAGGAGATGTTGCTATTTCTTCAAAAGAAAACTTACAATTCACTCCAATGTTGAAGAGTCTTATGTACCCTAGCAACTACTACATTGGTCTAGAGGCCATCACAATAGGTAATACTAGTACAGTTACACTAGTCCCCTCAAGCTTGAGAGAGTTTGATTCGCAAGGCAATGGGGGCATGCTCATTGACTCAGGAACCACTTACACTCATTTGCCTGAGCCATTTTACTCCAACCTTCTCTCCGTTATCGAGTCGGTGATTTGGTATCCTAGAGCCAAGGAAATGGAGACAAAGACCTCTTTTGATCTTTGTTATTTAGTCCCACACACAATGAATAATACTCTCATAGATCAGGATGACCCACTCCTTCCTCCAATCACTTTCCATTTCTTGAATAATGTGAGTCTTGCTTTGCCCCAAGGAAATCACTTCTATGCCATGGGAGCTCCAGTAAACTCCAGTGTGGTGAAATGCTTTTTGTTCCAAGTAATGGATGATGGAGATTATGGGCCAGCTGGGGTGTTTGGGAGCTTCCAACAACAAAATGTGGAGGTTGTGTATGACTTGGAGAAAGAGAGAATTGGGTTTCAGCCAATGGATTGTGCTTCTGCTGCAGCCTCTCAAGGACTTCACAAAAAATAAGCAACCCCATGCTGTGTGGGAGTTGATGGTATGGTGCTTCTTGCTGTTATGCAGTTGTGCTTTGCAGCAGACAAAATAAATGAGGGCTTGGCAGTTTTGATATTTGCATAATGTATTTCTTTAATACTTCCTTTTGTTTGAAGATCAATTAAACTAGCCAGGTTGTTGCGGATTTGTTATTTTGGTCATTATTATTCTCAATCTTGTATCTGGTTGGATAATTTTTCTGCTTCTATCCTTTTTAAGGTTAAATTTGACATGTAAGGTTTTAAGATACGTTGATATCTTCGTTGTAATTTATTTCCAAGTCGTTAAAAAAATAGATTGTGGTACTTTTTAAATTATTGTTAAATTTATTTTCTTACAAGACAATCTAGAAAAAAAAATTCGAACTTGAGGGTAAAGAGTCGAGTGTGCAAATCCTTGTTAAAGATTGGTCAAGAAAATGGGCTGGTTATATTCCAATTGCTTGGTAACAAGGGAACAACTTGAAGTGGAGTAACATTAATTAGCAGTGTTCTCTATAAACCGATGGGTGAAATTTATTTTATGTGGGCACAGCAAAATAATAAACTAAATAAATAGACATAGATACTGTGCCCCAAAAAAAAAAGAAAAAGGAATCTCTGGCTAAATGTAATATGAATCATATGATGGCTCTTCTGAGGTTAACTATCATGATCTTGTAGTGATGATAATTATGTAAATTTTCTCAAGGCTTCGAAGATATTTAGTTAGTTTTTGGGGATTGAACATGCACGGGGATACATACACATGATTGTTTTCTGCTACTACAGTAAAGCGTTATTTGTAAGTTTGAAGATTTTTTTAGGATCATTTTGGTTCCGGTCTCTAATCAACCTAATTGTTAGACTGAAACCTTGTTTGTTTAAATATTTTGATCGAGGCCTTTAGTCTCATTTAAGGTATTTAATTCATGCATTTAATGTCCCACAAATTATAAAATTTAAACAAATTCAAATAATATTTTTAAATATAATAAATACTTAAAATTTAATTTTAGAGTAATATTGTTCTTCATAAAAATTATAGCAAAAAAATAATGTACCCACATAATTATTAACATATTTTTAAAATTAACTACTGATATATTTTAAAAGATAAAATAAATACATATAATTAGCATGGGTACGTTTAGCTAAATTAAAAATGGGTACAAATAATTAAAAAATATGGATACAAATAAAAATAAAAGTTAAAAAAATAAGGGCACAAAAAAGAATTAATATATGGGTACAAATTAAAACTAAAAAGAAAATTGGTACAAATTAAAAAAAATGTTGCAAATTAAAAATGGGTACAAACTAAAAAATAAAAATATATGATAAAAAAGTTAGCCATGAATATAAATATAACAAATGTAACATTTCTAACACTAAATGACTATATTTAGAAATAAAAATATTATATTAATTAATGGCGTTTATTAAAATCTAAGGACAATGATAAAAAAAATTGAAAAAGGAATAATGTTTTGATCAATGGAGTAGGAAAAATAGGGATGAGAATGTCACGCCCTGATCCCGAGATATGTCCGGAATAGACGCGCGACGAAAGGATAATAACAGTACAATATAAAATAGATAGAGTCACTGAGACTCATACATATAATATACATCAGAGCTCATCGAAAATAACTTATAACAAAGGGAGGCAATACCTACTCTCAAGTGCGCTGCCCCACACAGCTACAACTCCTGCAATCTTCTTCACTAACCACTACCCCGTTACTCTGCAAAATAACCCCACGCCGTAGGAATGGCGTACCGAGCAAAGTAAAACTCGAATAAGCTACGAAGCTTGTGTGAGTGACAATAATACAACATATGTGAATATGCATAACAACAAATGATTAAATATCAAAGTAGTGCCACGTCCACACGGGACTTTTCTTCTGTATACCGTACCCACTGTCAATGTGATCTCCATCAATATTATTCCTTCATTCTCTTCGGATTGTAACTCACCACTCGCCTTTCATCATTTCCGAATAATCTCAAAGGTCCAATTTCCATGAATTTTATAATATAACCACCATACGCCTCATTAATACGTATATGAATAGTTATTCAATTATGAATCTCACCATATGTTTATCAAGATAATATTCAGTCATCACACAACCCAATGTTGTGTAGGAATGACACACCATCAATAATACAATCATGTGTAGGAATGAAATTAATATCTTTTTCATAATTACATCTCTTCACTACGAGTAGAAATGAGTCACATCTGGATCCGATCTCCTTTAGGCAACTTCATCATGTAAACTAATTAATTCAATCATCACTTTTTAGATTAAGCCACAATGACATTTAATCTCATCTTCCATATATGTACTAATCAATAGTCTAGGGCTATAGAGAGACACAGCTCAGCCGAAGCCTACATAAGCAACCAAACTGGAAGTGACCCCCTATCGCAGATTAACCAAGCAGGGCCACCCCTAAGAAAGTAACCAAGTAGGCAGTGACCCCATATCGCGGATTAACCAAGCAGAGTCATTCCTACGCATTTGTTAGGTAGTGATCACTTATCGCAGATTAACCAAGCATGATCACCCCTAAGTGTGTGTGTGTGGCCATATCAAAGAGATAAGAATCGCCTATCGCGGATTAACCAAGCACAATCCACAAATAGTATGGTCCCTTATTGCAGATTAACCAAGCAGGACTATCCATGTACCACTGCTACATGGTGCAGATTCTAACATATCACCATCATTTCAAGCATATATATATATATATATATATATATATATATATATATATTTCTAATAGCATCATCAAGTAAACATAGCATAGTAACACACTTTTTCATATAATCTTTTATAAATCCATGTCATATTCACATAGTATATAACAAGGAATTTCATGGGTAATAACCATATCACACAGTATTAATGTCTCACCTGGGTTATTTTCACTTCCACAATCACCAACTCTGCTTCCAAGAAACCTAAAACAACACACAAACCCCATTTAGAAAACTTAACAAGACTAACACAAACTGAGGCCAAGTGCCACTTGCAACGTACTTTGAGAAGCACGTCAACAGGGAACGACACACCATCAAGATGAGCCAACTAAGCTCCACCAAGTGTCAACAACAAACTAAAGATAAACGACACTCTAGAATAGGGTACATTGACTAGAACGTCAACCGTCGAT